>OY821518.1:112234921-113434921 GCA_963682025.1 Cordilura impudica
TTTAAATTTTAAATTTTTAATTTTTATTTTTTAATTTTTAATTTGGATTTTTATTATTTTAATGTATTAATTTTAATAAAAATAATAACAAAACTGATAATAAGAGCAGTTTTTATATTATTTTTATTAAAAACAATGTTAAATTATTATATTTCTCCTTAATATACCCCTGTGTTGTTTTAAGATTTGAGTCTTGTTACAGAGACTAACAAATAAATATAATATATATAAAAAAATAAAATTAAAATATATTTTTAAGCTATTTTCTAAAATTTGTAGTTTTTAAAATTTGTTCTCAAAAATTTTTAAATAAAAAAAAAAAAAATCATGAAAATGAAAATTATTGAAAATATTTGTAAAAAAAAACTTAAAAAAGGTTAAAAGCGGAAATGGTTAACTCCAAAATTATTTTACTTTTAAAAATTATTTTAATATTTTTTGCACGACGAGAATTTTTTCAATTAATTCTTAAAAGCTCAGATTAGATATTTCTAAAAATTTTTCAGAGCAAAATAGATAACGTGGGCATTTAAAATTAAAATACGTAAAATTTTTCATAGAAATTTAAAACGTTTCGATAAAATATATTTAATAAAAAGTGCCACCATAATTTGCCTAGGTGTTTGGGTATGTGTGTGTGTATATATGAATGTATGAGTTTTTGTGATTTTGTCACAGAATACAAAGGTTTTATGGTTGATGACGTTGCCTGTCTGTCTTTATTTATTTTATTTTTGTATAGTAGTCGTTGGAAAATCTTTGGATAATGGGTGAGAATTTGTTATTACTAATCTAAACTTCATACACACTTTTTTCATTTGTATGTATTTTTTTTTTCGTGTCATGGTGTTGTACATAAAACGAGTAAAAGTAAACATACACTTGCACAGTATGTTTTTTCTAAGTATTTCTAATTTATTTTGGTATTTTTCTAATTAATTGATTTTTATTATAAGATATTGGTTCCAATTTGTTTGTATATTAATGTTTAATATAAATTTATGTTTGTAGTCTTTTATTTCCTTAATTATTAAGAGAAATTTATAAGAAGGTTTTTTTTTTATAACTAAAAAATAATTTAAGAAGGAGGTTAACACATGTCTTAATTAGAAGGAACTAAGCTGGAAAAAAGTTTATATATATATTTATTACATACTGTTAACGACAAGGACGAGAAGGAAACTTTCAAATCTAAGAATCTATTTTAAAAGACACAATTTATTTTATTTCATTTATAATAAAGACCCATAATGTGTGATAATCTTTCCATAAGAGGGAGTAAAAAAATTGAAGATTATATTTTTCTGATAAGTAAACAAAATAACATCATGTTCTGTGAAACGAAATTTCAAAGTTAATATCAAAAAATTTCAAACATATGTTTTTTTTTTTTAAAACGTTTTATAAACACATGTTTAACAGGATAAAAAGATGCTACAAAATTTTATAAAAATTTTCATTTAATAAGATTCATATGTTCCATTGCTGTTTAAAATTGTTTCCTTTAAAAATTTAGTTTTATTAGGATTAATTGATTTAGTACTGCATTTTTTTAAATATAAATAAGTTTGCCGTACTTGAACAATGACCTAGGTCTGATTTAATACATCACAAAACCACGTTTAACAATTTAATAACACCCTCAAATTTGTAACTCCGTCAATTTTTAATTTTGTACCTAGTTTGAAAAGAATATTTGTGACCCGGTTTATGAAAAGGTGGCTTATGACTCAAAAAATTATTTTTCACTTTTATTTTGGTTCGAATAGTTTTTGAGACGCTCTTTCACATGGTGAAAATCAGAAAGTCCTAACTTGCTTAGAAGTGTACTAAAAATGTAGAGAAAAAAGAGCACAAATGAAAGAAAAACAGAATTTTATTGAAAATCGAGAATCAAGATAAGTCATGGAATTGAAAATGAAAAAAAAGATTGAACGCTACAAAAAAGATTTTACCAAAAAACAAGCTATTTTGCACAAAAATAATTATTTAGCAATATGTGTAGTTTTCTTCGCCGCCATCCTTGTTGAAACCTTTGAAGTTGCTCGTTTTTTTTGAATCTTATTCTGGAGATGAGGCCTTACGTTTTCTTGATTTTTTTTATTGGAGTTGAATTCGCAGGTTTCTTCAGTTTTTTATTTTTTGGATCGTGATTTGACAATGCAGCCATAGGTTTTGGTTTCTGTTTCGACGGTGAAGCTACATATGCGTCGAAAGGAACAAATACTCATCTTCAGTTTATCATCACCGAGTGAAGCAATGTATTTTCGATAAACTGAGGCCTTTGTCTCATTCGATGGTAACTTCATTACACGATAATCTTTGAATTTGGGTAAACGTCCTTGCAGTGGAAGATCCAATAGATGGGCTGTATACTCAATAAATTTGAAAGCATTTTGGATATCAGATGGTTGAAATGCGCATGTATGGCACCATGTGTATGAAAATGTCGAAGTAAATTTTCAAAACGTTTTCTTCCACACGCATGCACAAAAAGGAAAAATGAGCGGCAAACATTTAAGTGATAAAAAATGAACTTCAATTTATGCCTTTCAACATCTTTGCCTTTCTGCCTTTCATGTTCCCTCCATTTCGTCATTTTTGTATAGGCATCTCCAAGTTTGTCTGTGCACATTATTGCTGATTCGATATGGCTCAGCATAACCAAATCAAAATCATGTTTTGATAATTCTAGATAGTTGTTTCTTGCATTTTCTATTATCTTTCGCGATATAATTTTTTGGCATTTCTTATTACAGCAATCTTCCGAAATAAATTTATTTACCAATTCATTTTCTTTGTTATCTATAGTAGACAAGTCCATTGTAAAAAAAACTTTGTTCCACTTCCATTTGATCTTCAGCTTAAAATAATGATTGTAGTTCCTCATCGTAATTGATACCAACATCATCGAAAGAATCATCATCATTCCCTTCATTTTCACCAAAATATTTTTGAAAAACCTCGCTAAATTCGTCATCGACAGACATTATTCACTAGTTCATAACGGAAAAGACCAACAGAAACAATTACACCAACGCGATAACGAAAAAAAAACTGACGAAATGCATTGTTTATCTTTAACAGCTGATTTCTCGAAATTTTGGTTTTGAGTCATAAGCCACCTTTTCATAGACCGAGTCACATTTATTGTTTTTTTCAAAAAATATTAATAGCTTTATATGCGAAACATGATATTTTGTATTTTTTTTCTCTCTAAATTTTGAACAACATTGATTAGAAATCAAATGAACTTTCGCTAATTTAAATTGATTATTCTAAACATGAAATTTTCGATATTGGGATGACTTCAGCATCAATACAGTTCTTATAGTTCCTGATTGCAGTTCTCAGCAACAAAACATTATTGAAAGTTCTCAATAGAAACCGTTCAAAAATATTTACACATTAATTTTAAACATTATTTTTTACTGAACATTTTAGGTTTGTAAAAAATGTCAGGTTCCATTTAAACGACCTCCTGTAATTAAAAACTTTTCAATTTCTGGTATATCTTGATGAAATCTTTTTCCTGTTCAAGGCTGAGGATTTCATTGAAATTTAATTGATGCCAATGGTTTTTAGTAAATTAATTTAAATTTAAATAGCATTAATAATTTGTCAACTGAAAAACAACTAGTTTTCGAATTGCATTTGTCTAGATTTTTGCATTTGTCTAGATATAGGGTGATCCAATAAGAGTGTGCTACTGGGAATGGCATTCGTTACAGGAACGTGATCACGAAGTTCTAGTGGCCTCAACTGGATGGTATGGATTTGAACGACATGTGGTTTCAGCAGGACGGCGGCACCTGCCACAATCGATTTATTGGAGCAACGATTTCCAGACCGGTTCCTCTCCCGAAATTCGAAAATCAATTAGCCGTTAAGATCATGCGATTTAACGCCGTGCGATTTTTTTCTTTTTGTGTTTTTTGAAGTCTCAGGTCTATGTGAATAAACCACAAACAATTCCTGAGCTCAAGGTCGGGATACAGCGCGTCGTCGATGAGATAGAGCCGCATCTTTGTCAAAACTTCATCAAAAATTTCATGAAAAGTACAGGAGCCTCTGTTCTGAGCCCCAAATATGTTTACTTTTCAATGCAATAAAAATATCATCTCTTGGTAAAAAAAAACTCGATTTATTTTTAAATTAAATCGTGCACTCTTATTGGATAACTCTTATTTCCACCGTGTAATAGAATTGTAGAACAAATTAATGTGCTATACTTATAGCTACAATTAATTAAGGAATAGCCATGAATATATTTTTTTATTGTTTCTTCCTTTTACTTGTTTCGAAAAGCATTCTTTGAACGTTTATAAGAAAAAAAAGTTATTAAACAAATTATTTTTTCCAAATTGTAATTATTTTTTTTTTAGGAATTTGTTCCGTTTCATTGCAATTAATTGAACCAATGTTAATTAAAAAAAAACTATGTGAGTCCGATCACGGGGGAGATGTGAAACATCCAGTAATTAAAGATTTTTTTAAGTTGGAAGTACTTACTCTTTCAGTATATTTTTTTTTCAATTTAGAGTTGTTATACATTTAGCCTTGTTTAATTAGCTGTTATACTTGTATATTGTTATATTAGTGATTGTGTTATACTTTTTGGTTGTTGAATTAGTTGCTAAACTTCGATATTGTTATATTTGTAATAGTGTTATACTTGTAGGCTGTTGAATTAACTGTTATATTTTGATATTGGTATATTAGTAATAGTGTTATACTTGTGGGGTTGTTCAATTAGCTGCAATAATTTTATATCATAATCTTTGCACCAATACGCTCATATCTCACACCGTTTTTGTCTTACTCTGTTTTTGTGGTTGTATTGTGAAATATATTTGCACTCTCCTGAGCTTATAGATGTTTACGCTTCAAAAACATTATCATTAAATGGCAATGAAGTTTTTTGGCATTACCACTGTTGCATCTAATGCTAATGAAATTTCAATACCTATGGAAAATTCCCAAGTATGCAATCAGTGTTTCCAAAACTAAGTGACCTCATAATCAAAGATTGTACTAAAATATTTAGACATCCAGGGCAAATTTTTCCCTTGGTCGATTTACATGTTATCTTGTTCGATCAAAAATCCGAAAATTTTTTCACAATGAAGGCTTCTCGGAAAAATTTAATAACGTAGAAAATTAATATGTAAAAGTTTTTGAGAAACGAGAGAAGTTTTCTACTACGTTGAAGTAATGAGTAATTCCAACATCGAATTTCTGAATTTTCTAGTTTAGAATATGTGTCGTAAATTTGTAAATTTTGAATCATTAAAAAAACTCATTTGATTTCAATTTCAATTTTTAAATTGTGTACACTGCGTGTCATGAGTTTAGCATACTCCCATCAGCTTAATACTCTTGTTGTTGTTGTTGTCAGTATTCTATTTATGTCATGTTCTGTCGAAAAAGTCCCGCTTTTCCAATTTTTTGCTATTTTCTTTTAAATTTGCTTTATTTTTGCGTCATCAGGTTAGTTCATGCAAGTTATTTTTAGTTTATCTTTAACAGTTGAACGCGTATGACAGCAAAGTCATCCATTGGTATTAATATGGGTAAAGGAAAATCGCTTCTTCGGAAGAGAAAGCAAAAATTGAAGCTTGCAAAGATTCTGGGCTGTCAATAAGTGAAATATCGAAAGGAAATAGTAGAAGTCGTAAGGTTATTTTCGCATTTCTGCGCCATAAGTCTAGCTGTGGTACAAAATAATAAAGAAGGTAATAATAGAGCTCTTTCTACTGCTAATAAGATATCTATTTTAAGAGAAGCATCGAACTCTCATAACTTGGACCCAAAGATCAAGGCAAATGTTAACGTTAAAGCTAGCTTGTCTACTATTTAAATAGTGATAAGGCATGCTCCACATTTAGAGAGACTAATATTTAAGAAAACCCCTCACTTAACGTAACTCAAAAAGAAATACGCTTGAATTTGACATGAGCGTCATGCCAAGGAATTTTGATTGGCGCTACTTTGTCTTTTCTGATTAAAAGAAATTTAATTTGGAAGCTACAGACGGATAATGTTATTACTTCCATGATATTCGGAAAGAGGAACACCAGTTGGATCGCCTTCATAGCCGGGTGGGAGTTTTATGGTACGTGCGAGTTCCAGTTTTTGACAGCAAATATGAATGCAAACACTTACAAAAATGTGCGTGAAACGGCTTTTCCGCATTCTAAAAGCTTCTTTAGTAATGCTCCGATCTACACTGCTCGTGTGGTTAAGTCAGGAATTGAGGGCCAAAATTTTAGTTTAATTCCGATATCAATACAATAGAAATCGTATGGAGATGACTGGTTCGTAAAGTTTACAAGTTTGGACAACAATATTCCACCAAGGCGGAAATAATTGAAGGCAACAAGGGTACTTGGTCAGCCATTTCTCTAAATGATATTGGAAAATTTTACGAGCTACTTCTTATTCGACACATTATTAAATTTATTGAAAACTGCTGAAAATAACTCAAACTTTAAACATCTGATGAACGGAGTTGAAAACATAACATATGCATACGAGTGCGGTTCCGGAACAACTCGACCTGACGTATAGATGGCGACAGTAGTTTCAGGAAATGACTTTGCTGAAAAGTGCCAACCTTATGAAAGTTACGTTTCAAGGAGCCACGTTATTTAGTAATTTTTTTCGAGCCATCAAAAGTAAACGATCTCAATGAATTTGTAAACGTGGATAAACTTGGTCACCGTTATATAATTAATACTTTCATTTGTAAGTTCTCAGTTCTTTGCGACTGTAAAATAATGGTAAGAGCTGCGAAGACGAACACGTTTGTCGTTGACCAATTGCGGTGGCCACACCAAAAAGTACTGACAAAATCCACAAAACGGTATTGGATAATCGTCGGCTAAAGGTGCTTGAGCTAAGTGAAATTAAAGACATTTAAAAGTGTCATACTTCCCATATAGACGGAAAATTTGGCTGTCCGCAAGATGTGTGCCGAGTATGCTTGGAATAGAACAAAAATAGCGTCAATAGAGTGTTTAGCGATGTTTCACCGCCATAAAGCCGAGTTTTTGCGTCGATTCGTAACCATGGATGAGACATAGGTACATCACTTCACACCTGAGATAAAGGAACAGTCAAAACAGCGGACTAAAAGCGGAGAATCGTGTCGAAAGATGGTGAAAACAGTTCCATCTGCAGGGAATGTTGTGGCGTCTGTAGTTTGGGAAGCGCGTGGGATAATTTTTATTGATTAAAAGGAGATTGTGTTGAGAAATAAAGAAAAAATTTTCAAAAAATTGTTGTGTTTTCTTTGTCAGGTCGGGTTGTTCTGGGACCGTACTCATATATTGAGAAACAGTATCATTTATTTTTTTTTTAACTGAGAATTAAATAGGTAATAATTAACAATAAATAAAAATTTAATTTTTTGGAAATGTGCTAACCTAATGACGCGCAGTGTATACAAATAAGGTTCGTCAATCAATTGTTATTAGAAAAAGAGTAGATTTGTTTTTCATTGTAATACAGGAAAATAAAACCGACAAAATATTCGTATATAACAGTCGGAAAACCAAAACAACTCGATTGGAATGTGGATCACAGAACATGATCAAGAAACTCTAAATATGCTAACTTATCTAAGAAAAAAGTATTTACAGGACTTATCACAGGAGTTTTTCTAAATATGTAAAAAAGACGTTTCCTAAATAGGCGTTGGTAATTTAGGTGAATATTTTTTCTTCAAAAGTTGAAATAAAAAAGAAAATTCTAAACTCTGAATTTACCCTTACAGATTCCTCAAAAGTTTCTATAAAACAAAACTTCTTATATATTGGAAATACAATTATACAATTTGAATATTTAAGAACACATAAATTTGATTCAGTTGCCCAACAAAACATTCTTTGTCGTTCACAGTATGTAAAGTAATTAAATATTTAAATTTGGTTTTGTTTCTTTTTTGTTTGTTTTAGGTTTATAATTTATATATAGAGTCAAATGACGACATCATCTTAATGTGGAATTAAAAATGGAATTATTGAAGTAAAGTTATTTAAATATAATTAAAAAAAAAAAAAAAACGAATAAATGGTAGGGATCACCTAGGGTTCTTCCTTACATACATCCATGGGTACTGCGGACAAGGGGGTTTGGGATTTGCATTTACGCAAACGTAATAGAACAGGATAATGTAAATCTTCATCATACAAAGATGAGTTCATCAATTCCAAATGACGCTTCCATATAGTATCGTTGTAACGTTGAGTTAGTTGCACAGCAAAACCACGAGCTACAGATTCTTCGATAAACAACGACATGGTTTTGCCACGTCTAGGTGCCATTATTAAGGCTTCCCCTGTAGCCGACAGATAATACCAAACAGTGTCGACCAGATAGGAGCGGGCCTCATCAAAAAACAGACAATCAGCCGAGAGTATGACATCAAATTTTCCCGCTTCTGCCAGCACTCGAGCAGAGTTATCTTCCCATTTCAAAACGGAACATTTGGTATAGCAAGCAATTTCATTAAGACAAACAGTCTTTTTAACATTTTCCACAGACACTTCGTTGCCATCCGTCAGATGCACTGCATAAGGTTTGGCATATTTTGATAACATAAGACCAGAGAGACAAGTAAATCCGCCACCCAATTCTAAAATCCATTTATTATTGTAGGCCTCCAAGTCGGATAGAACAAACGCGGTTAAAGCTTCTTCGGACGGCCACACACAAATGTTGCCAGTATTATTGAAACCCATTAAGTCGGAGGCTGTCAAATGTCTTTCCATATTATGAATATTAACGCTGAACTCTTGTTGTTTTTGGCCATCTAATATCACTTTATATTTGTACCAGTTTTCGGCTTTACCCAAATAATTTAAAGTACCATGATCTTCGAAACTATCCTGTCTTAATAAATCGAAAGACTTAAAACGTCTCACTGAGGCTGTTTGTTCATTTGCACATTCCTCGCCGGACGAGGAGACCGTTTCCTCGGAATCTTTACGCAATACTTTGGCTAAGATCTTCCAACGTTTTCGGGCAGTGCTTTGTATGACAGGTGTGGCTGGTGGTGTTAGAGGTAATATGGCTTTAATATCATCACATTTTACTGTTAAAGGTTGCATCTGTAGACTAGAATTCGAATTTATCACTGTTGATGCTGTTGCTGCTTCATCGCCTCCAATAGCTGGGCCGTCATCGTTTGTAAGATTATTTCCGTTCTTTGTATACTCGTTTACCGTTGCCGTCGAATCGCTTTGCAGTAAATGAGCACCGTTTTCTTTAATCGTATTCAAAGTGTTATCGATATCATAATCCAACATTATTGATATGGTTGACAGCGTTTGCTTAGATGCAGTAGTTGAAGGAGGAGTTATCGCAGCAGCAAGAGCAGAAGTAGAAGAGATAGTAGTAGTATGAGAATTTGAAATATTTTGTACTGATGAAGTTGACATAATTTAGAATTGTCAAGTTTTTTTGTTTTTTTTTTTTTTTTTGGTTATAGTAATTTGATATGATTTTGTAAAGTAGAGTAGAAGTAGCAGTTTAGTTTTAGTTGTTCTTTAGCTTATCATATTGTTGGACTAGATTGCAGGAAATTGAAATCTGTAAGAAAAGAAATGAAAATTATTTAAATTTTTTTTTTTTTGCAAATTTTAAATTAAATTTCAGTCATATAAAGCATAACGAAAGTAAAAACACAAAATTAAAAATAAAACCTCAATTAATGACTTAAACTTTATTGAATACCAAGAACTTGGATATGTAATAAAATACGAAAAAAAAATGAGCCGAATTTTTTAGCTACTTAATCTCATATTTAAGAGGTAAAAGAGGTTCCAAAAAGGTAGTTTTTTGTTGTTTGCAGATTTTTCACATTTGATCCAAAGAAACCATATACCAATTGGACATCATATGTAAGTTATTAACAAGGCATATCCAGTGTATAAGATATGCATGATTCTGCTTAAATGCTTCTGTCATTTAATAAAACTTTAAAATTTGATTAAAATGAGCGTTGAAATAGAAGTACGTGCTAAAATTATTATATATTTTCTGCAAAATCGAACTTAGTCCAACAAAAGCTGGCCAATGAATTAAAGGTCTGCATTAAAACTTTTTCCAATGTTATTAGAAAGAATCAGGAGAATTTGAACATTGATAGGAAACCTGATTCGGTAAGAAAGAAAAGTCCACATGATGTTTCTAAGGCCAAGGAAATATAGCATATTTGAAAGAATGCTCAACACATCCGGTTAGCCCAGTGATGGGGCTATTTGGCGCGAAATGTTAAATCCAATGCAGGGGTCAAATCACCGTATTCGTTATCGAAATTTTTCGATCGAAATAATTTTTTTATTTACCAAAACAAAATACTAAGAATAATTTTACTCTGTCGCAGTTAACGAGTTATGGCCCCTAGTTCAGTGTAAAAGTGAATCTATGGCTTATGTTTATCCGTCGTCTTTAAATTATAAACAAAAATATGGATCCTCGATTGATTTTACTAATCGATCGAATGCGGTAATTTAGCCCCAGGTTTGAAAACACATATGGTCCAAAAAATTATAGACATTAAAGCTGTAAAAAATTCAAAGGCCAAAAACGGAGCACGGTAATATAAATCATGTTTCATAAAAAAATAATCCAGCTGCATATTGGACGGCGCACAGTGGGTTCGATTATACCTAAAATGGAGATTAATTCAAGGAAGGGTGCAATTAACGAGATAATATTTTTTTTGTATTAACAATAATTAGGATTAGACAAAAAAATTAATGGATTTTTTTTTTTTTATTTAATTAAAGTAATTTATTTGAATATTCTCTATTTCTTATTCATCACTTGAACTATCATAGTCTTTACCATCATTACAATTACTGTCATCTGTATCATCATCATCATTATTATCATCATTATCATCATTATCATTATCATTATCATCATCACTATCATCATCATCCCCATCATCATTATTATCACTCTCATTGTTGTCATCATAACGATTTTCTTCAGAAATTTTTGGTAATATTAATAGATCTAATTCTGACTTCGATAAATTTTCTTTTTTTTTTTTGTTCATATTGCCTGCTAATGCTCGATATAAATGGGTCTGAACTTAATAGAAATCTATTAAAAATATCTTCATTCGACTTTTACCGGCTGCATTTTCGAGCAAAGTGCTATCTGTAGTTTTTAAAGTCTTTATTCCTTGCTTCTTGAGCTTCTTCTGATAATTCTCCTATTGGTAAAAGCGCGTGTTGTACTATTTCCGGGCCGTGAATTAAAAATTTATGTAATGTGGGAGGCATGCAAAACGAGGGATATATTTCAACAAAGTACTTTGCTGTGTTGTGAGCGAAATAACGAAAACTTTCCAAATTAATCTCGTGACCATATGAAACAACAATTAGTATTGTGTGCATTTTTTTAATTAGTGTTAGGTCCACTTTTGTTATTTCAGCTGATATTTCAGCATTTAAAAAAAAAAAACGTCTAGCGGTGTTTCCATCGTTAGAGTTTCCAAAGCCCGGCTTTGGCTGGTCAACAATTAAACCTGTTCTTTCACGAAACTCTTTCTGAATTTGTAGTTTTGTTTCAGCAACAATTTTTTTGTCCTCATCTGATCGTGCCTGCCATTTTTTAATTGGAATTTTATACGATAAGTGGAGAAGGCACTCAAAAAATCGAATCCATCCGTGTAGTATTGATAGCCCAAACTCTAAAGTGTCTGTTCTAACTTCCCTAACAATCATGCTGTCAACTGAGTTGAACATCTTACTTGTAGCGCCACATACATAACACTTTTGCGTGGAATTCGTACCCGTTATTGCGTTGCACACTTTTCCATCTATCATTACTAAAAACAAATCGTGATGAACCTTTAAGGAATTTTCTCCAACTAAAACTAACGTTTCTTCAAAATTTTTTTTTTCATCCTCGACCCTAATTTTTTCTAAATTAAATACACTTGTTGTTTCTTTGGTGTATTCTATCTTTAAAGGCCTACAAAATCTTGTTGATGAAGGACGAGGATTTTTCCAAACTACTTCATTTCCACTAACAAGTTTAAGTGGTACGATGGATATTATAAACACTGAAGAGTCGCTTGCATTAGAACTATAAAAAGCCTGTTTGTACGAACTATGTCCGGAGCTTCCATTAAAACCCCACTTTGAAAACAAGGTTAAGTTTGATAATTTTTTTTCTGTTAAAATATCATAACATTTTGGCAGCATAACTAGTCTTTCAACCGTGTGATTTAAAAGTCCTGGAAGACTAACTTGTGCTGAAGTTTCACAAAATTTAACTTGATCTCGTTTGGGATAACACCTTTGTTTTGCTTGTTGAACTTTAGTATATGAAGGAAATTTTTCCGAAACCACCCTTCTTATAATATTCTTCTTATAATATTATAATTATGTCGAGTTAATTTTGCTTCTATTAAAACGCTAAGTGCTTCTTCTGCAGTTAGTTGTTTTGGTTTAGCCTGCTTAAAGCTTTTTCTATATTTTGCAGCCCTTGTAGGTGTTGACGTTGTTGTTTCTTTAACTAGCTTTGCTGCCTCAACATTTCCAGAAGCTCTTAAACTCATTTGTGTAGCATGAGTCAAAACTGGCAATGAAATACTATCTCTTATGCTTCTACTTTTCTTAGATTTAGTTTTCTCACTGCAATCTTCGAATGAAAGTTCCTTGCGACCTCGTTTATTTGGTGGAGGAACAAATGAGATAGAAGCATTTAGCCATTCAGTATTTAATTCCAAAAAACGATCATGGTACCTTTTACATTTACTATATCGAGATTTAAACTGTTTAATAAAATTATCAAACGTTTGGTTGAAAAAACTCATATTGCTGGGGTTTATACGCTTAATGGTTTTCATTTTAAGTTCTAGGCGCGATATAGAAATAGTTTTGGGGCTTATTCCTAAAAATATTAAATTTGTTCTTATTTAATTTAACTGTTTAATCGGTTTTCCAATTCCCTTATACCGATTACTTTATTTAATGCAAAACACAACAGCAAAAAACACCACTGTAAAACAAAACATAAAAACAAGCACAAAAATAACGGCAATAGAGATGAGCGCGTAAAACAGTTTATTCGCAAACATTATTATTTATAAATTACGATAGTCAGCACGGGCAAATTAGTATAAGATGTAAAACCATCACGTGAATTTGGTAAATTATTAGAAAGTCCTATTTTTTCGCTGGAATTGAGTGTTAATTTTTATTCTTTTCTGGTAAATTGGTCACCCTCGTGAACATATGTGATCAAACGCAACTCACGCAGCCATCTCTATTAAATATCAAAATATATTGACAATAATATCAACAACAACAAAAATAGCTAACATTGAGAGTAAGACAATAGTAACAACAAAAACACTGTGGGTATGGTAAATAAAGGAATTTTGAAAACAAGACTTTTTACATAAAACTATTAACATCTTAAAACGGGGCAACAAAAAGGCAAACTTTTTTGTTTGTCATATCAAGTAGAAATCCCATACTTTTCAAAAAACTCAACATCAAAGCCGCCACTTTACTACTTTGTTACTTTTGGTCCATCATATATGGAAAATACCCCGATTTTAGTTTTTTTTTGAAAAAATATTAAAAATATTTCCACACATATCTTTATAAACACAAAATCATTTTTTGTACACTAAATACCTGAAGTTGAAGGTTCCATCATAAAAGTTTAACTTTATTAATTTTAAATTTAAAAAAATAAGCACTGCTTTTTTATCAAATTTCAATTTTTTCACTTTTTAAGAAAACAGCAATAATTAGCTAACTTTGACAGCTCACTACGGATAAGTAAACAACTTAGATGGTCAAATTTTAAATAGTGATGTAGAATTTTATCTAGATTTATTCGATACCAATCATTGTGGCAAAAACTTAATTCTAAAATTTCAATTAAGCGCCGCTTTGGACACATTTCAACCCAATGTGCGGCGACACGTAAGTACTGGCAGTTTTTTCACAGCTTCTGGTTCAAAAATTTTATGTCGCGAATTTAGTGGTAATTCAGATATTAACGAGGGAAACTCTTTTAATAACTGAGTAAATATATAGTAAATAGAAAATATTTTGGGTAATGAAATATTACAACTGTAAGGAAATGTATTCATTGATAAATTAGTTAATGAATCTAATAAACAGTTTCGTTTGACATCTACCAACAATGGGTTTAGAAATATTTGCAATCTGAAATATAAATGGAAATTCACGACGTAAGCCTTAATCAATATTAAGAAATTTTTTACCAAATGTAGAAATATCTGAACCATTAGCCGCTGTTAAAACAATATTCGTAACTCTATTATTACGTTTAAATTTAGACGAAGGCAAAACACAAACTTCAACTCCACTATCAATTAAGAAATTTAATTTATTATTTTTAATATTTTGTTTATTTAAAAAAAAATGTGTTTATTTATATAATTTTTTGATTCAGATCCCTGATGATGACTAACGACGCACAGTGGCGCCATTTGAGTTTTTTCGTTGCAAAAATCGTATCTTTTGAACCGAATAACATAATTGAACAGCATATGATAGATAACTGTTCAGCCTATGAAATGAGCGTTTGGAAAGGGTGCTACGCTTTGTAGGGGCCTACTTATGGGTTATCTAATTTAAAATTTGTAGAAAAATCAATTTTATGGTAACTAAAAAAAATTATTTTTACATTTTTAGATTGTTTTTATTTTTTTTTTCTTTAGGGTTTTATGTTTTAAATTATTACCCAACAAATTAAAAAAAAATTACTTCTTTTTTAAATTTATTTGTTCAATTTTCTGTAAAACATTAATCACAATTCGTAAGAGAAGGTATATGTATCTAAAAGACTAATCATTTCTAAACTAATATTATTTTCTAACTCTATTCGTGACTTCACATGCCGCAGGGAAGAAATAAGTGGATCGGAAGATGCTGCCAACATGTTGAAGAGGTCCTCATTTTGCCTTACCCTTGATACTTTGAATGTGTTCTGCAATCTATATTTTTTATAAAATTTGTTAAGAGACTCCTGTGCTTCTTCAGAAAGCTCACCAATTGGCAAAGACTGGTACTCAATTATATCTTTGCCATGCGCCAATATTTTATGGACGGTCGGGGTCAACTTCTACTGTGGATACATTTCTGCTAAAAGAGATGCAGTTTTCAATGCATATTCTCCATATTTTGTAAAATTGACATTTTCTTTGCAGTTTAAAACATTAAAGATCGTTCCCAATCTTTTCACGATTTGATTGTCAATTCCAGTGCTTCTAGCTACTGCCTCATCATTTTCAAAAAATCGCCTAGAAGTGTTTCCATCGTTTGAGTTACCGTATCCGTGCTTGGGACAGTCTACTTTTAGTTCACTTTGCTTCTTTCTTATCTTTTCCTTATCCTTTATTGATGTATTTTCATCGAAGGTTTCCTCCTCTTGCGGTAGGGTATACGCCAGTTTTAGCAAGAACTCCATACACCTTATCCTTGCGTGCAATGGTGACATTCTATATTCGTAATTCTCCTCGATTGTAGAATCGTTTAAATTACCAATGTTCTTCTGACTCTTTTTGCAAATCGGGCATGACAATGTTGAGGTTGTTCCTGTCCGTTCGTTTACGACTTTTCCGTCAACCGTCAGGTGGAACTCGTAATTGCATTCAATATATTTTCCTTCTCCAATTTGCAGCTTTGTAGGCTTAATCTTGCTTATTTGTTCTTCAATGTCTTTCACCGTGGTCCTTATGAGTTCTACCGATTCCCTTGCAAACTGAAACATTATTGGTCGGCAATAATGCACTGATGACGGACGTGGATTTTTTCAGTGTAGGGAAACATCAGATTTTAGCCGCAAAGGAACAACAGATGCCATAAACGTATTTCCGTCCGACATTGTAGCGTCATCGGAAGATATCCTTTGCTTATAAACGCTTTGTCCGGATGATCCATCGCAGCCCCATTTGCTGATCAATGTCAGTTTCTCAGGAAGAATTTTCACCTCATTTTCAGGAAGACTCTCCAACAACCGTTTTGCTGTATGGCCCATGAGATCCTGCAGATTGGCTTTCACAGAGACTTCCGTAAACTCCGTATGCAGTGGTCGTGAATTTATTATGGCTTGCGTAATATGCTTGTATCCTGGTAAAACGTCAGCCCCGTGTCGCATCAAGGATGCCCGTAGTATCTCATATTTTTCTTTGGAAAGTTGTAAGTCCATAAACAAGGCCAAGGCTTCTTCGGAACCATACTTTTTAATGTGTGCGTTTGTGGGCGTGGGAATGCTTTCCTTAATCCTTTTTAATCTCAGTGGGCTTGCATCAGCAACAGATTTTGTAATCTGCGACCTAACTCTTTCACTATCCTTTGTATATTTAATAGACAGCGCGTCCGATAAATGCTTCGTGGTCCAGTCATTGGTAGCATCGGCAAGTTTCCTCTTTCTTGTGAAAATTGAACACTCCCCAATACTTTTTTTTGGCCTTCCTTTTGCTCCTCTGGTTGATGTGGTGGGTTTATCTACTGCCAATATATCCAGGATGGTGTCTTCATTAAGCCAGTCCTCGTATTTTGGAGTTGAAGTTCTGAATGGTTCGATTAGATTTCACCCATTTTGCCTTAATATTTGCATATATCAGATAAAAATTATTTTTTATAATTTCGCTTCTCTCAATATTTCCGTATAAGCTATCAAGTTCTTCTAAAGCAGCTTCCGTGAAAAACTTTGGTGTGGTTGGCCTTCTAAACAGTTCAAATAATTTTAAATTGTTCAACGCCATGGTTTCAGTACTTGTTGCGCCAACTTTCAGTCGTAGACTAATCCAGGCATTATGCTTATTTTGCAATATATAGGCTTATGCTACCATGCCTAAAAATTTACCTGTTCCCTGCATACATATGGATTTAGGCTGAATTATGCAATTTTGATATTATGCTCGTGTCTAAATAAGATTTGTGCCTACCTGGAGGGACCATAAGTCAATATTGTTCTGGACCATTTGTACTCCAAAGTAATTTTTAAGTGAGTGCGTATCTGCGAATTTCAATGAGTAGTTTTTTGTGCATCCTGTGTCTGTAACAGAATATTGGGAGTAGACTTTGGCAGAGGCTCACAGGTAGACAACCGACTAAAAATGCAATTTTCAAACTATTAGATCAAACTACTGTCAGTCAAAACATGTAAGGGATGCACGCCATACAGTTTCTGCAACCATGTCTTTTTAACCTTTTTTACCTCTAGAAGCCAAACGGGCACGTACGGGCAGATAAAACCTTTTGAATTACACAAGGGAACAAAATTTAACTTTTTTTGTGTTGATTTGAAATTTATAGCAAATTTTTACTAATTTGAGGTCGCTGATTTCAAATCTGCACTTGGTTTTTTTCTATCAGCTCGACTTTTCGAGATATACCGTTATGTTCAAAATTAAGGCACTTCCGCTACATATATTGGAATAACTTGAAAACGGTTCACCATATTAAATTAAAAAAAAAATCCGAAACTCGCAAACAATATTCTCTTAAAGCCGTGCTTACTTTGTTTTTAAATTTTCCAAGTAGTTTTAGAGATATCGTTCAAGTTTTGAAAAAAAAATTAAAATTTTTAAAAAAAAAACATTTTTTTTGTTCTTTAAAAATTCCTAAAAAAAATAAAAATGGGACAAAAATCACAGTTTTGGTCTACAAGCAGTTAGTTAAATATATTTGGAATAAAATGAGCTTTATTTCATTGCAATCGGTGCACAACTTTTGATTTTGTTCACGATTTACTGAATTGATATAAATCGCGATTTGTAAGTGTTTGTATGTAATAAGTTAGTTTTTTATGATTCTAAGAATTAAAAAAATTAAGTAATAAAAAAAGATTATTTCATTTTTATGGTCAGCTATACTTTTTAATTTAACACAAAAAGAGAATTTTAAAGAAAAATAAAAAATTTTAATACACAAATATTACAATGTAATTACAACTCATCGAAAAATTTTCTTTTATAAGATTTTCTTAAATAACCTTGTTTAGAGGGATTTGTTTTAATGCTCCAGCAATAGTCCGCCATCATATGCTTATCCCAGTGACCCTGGTACCGCTCCTCTATAGTGCGGATATCTTGATGGAAACGTTCACCTTGTTCTTCACTGAAGTCTCCAAGATTTTCAGGGAAACAATCCAAATGACTGTGTAGGTAGTGCACCTTAATGCTCATATTACAACCAAGCTGCTTGAAATGTGACAACATGTTATCCACGTGGTCCGAATAGTGCTCACCCTTTTTGTTTCCCAGGAAATTGCGCAGTATCCAAACAAATTCATTCCAAGCATTTCTTTCAATATCTGTCATGGAATTACTAAAATTTTCATCATTGATTAATTTTTTGATTTGAGGGCCATCAAAAATGCCAGCTTTCAGTTTCTCCGAACTCAAATTGTTGAACTTTTTACTGATATATCTAAAACAATAACCGTCCTTGTTGAGAGCTTTGACAAATTGTTTCATAAGTCCTAGCTTGATATGGAGAGGTGGCAGTATTATGCGATCCCTGGGCACAAGTGGTTGATTAACTATATTGTGGTTTCCTGGAACCATAGCTTCCCTCGAAGGCCAGTCTTTCTTACTCCAGTGTTCAGATCTGGCTCTGATATCCCATAAACAAATGAAACACGGATATTTTGTGTAGCCACCTTGTTGGCCTAGAAGAAAATTCACCATTTTTAGATCCACACAAATTAGCCAGCGGTGTTCGTTGTACTTTATTTTATTTATAACTGAGGCAATTGTAAAATATTCTTCTTTAGCTTTAGTTGAATGTGCAATGGGCAACGAACCCAATTTATTACCGTTATGCAGAAGTACACATTTTAGGCTGCGTTTAGAAGAATCTATAAATAGTCGCCAGTCATTTGGATCATACTCCTCTAATCCCATCGCTGTTACTAAACCAGGAACATCTGAACAATAAACAAATTCATCGTCTTCGGAAAAGAATGGAAGTAAGTTTTTTTCTCTGTTACGGTAGTATGAAATTGTTGTTCCTTGGGTTAACATATTTTTTTGCTTTAATCGAGAAGCAAGAATTTCAGATGCTTTTTTAGAAAGTCCAAGGTCTCTCACTAAATCACTAAGCTCCTCCTGATTAAATTGCTCGCGTTCAGAAGAAATATCTAAATGCAAGTCATCTGATCCAAATTCAGAAATTGGTGAAGGAACATTTTGTCGTAAGTCGTGGAAATTGTGTGTAGATGTAGATGGTTGTGGTTCTGAATCCTCACTAGAGTACAGGACTGGTTGGGTAATAGACAAGACGTTAGGATAAATCCATTTAGACCGGTTTGTTTTATTAATGCCTGTTATGTTGACAGCGCAAAAATAACAATCATCATAATGATTCGAAGGTTCCCGCCAGATCATTGGTGTTTTATACTTGAAGTGGGTCCGTTGCTTGTTTGCCCATAACCTTAATTACTCTACACAGTTTTTACATACAGTATTAGGAATCCAGTACTTATCACGGGTTTCCATGGTAAATCCGAAGTAGTCAAAATAAATTTTTTTAATAAAATCTGACACACTTTTTCTATTTTTTATAAACGTGTATTCGCCACATATGTTACAAAAATAGTTGGGATTGATTTTACAGGTGTTTCTTGACGTAGCCATTGCACAATTTTGAAGTATATATCAAAGTAACACAATTTTCAATAAATAACACACGGGAACAAAATTGAACTTTTTTGTGTTGACTGATTAAATGTTCAATGTAAAATGATTTATATTTTTTGTCGTTATACTTTTCGCTTTCGTAAACACTTGTTGAATGAGAAAAATTGGTTGAATGAACCCATATAAATACTTAGTAGTTTTTTACTGAAGTACCAAAAAAAATTATATCCACAATTTTATTGACAGTCACTTATGAATGAACACATGTGTTCAGGGGAATTCCTTTAAAAAATCATCCGTTACCAACGGTAAACCACACATCAATAAAAACAAGTGGACTTTTCTTTTTTCTCTTTAATTGACTGTGAACTGACTAGGTGTCATAAAGGGACAATAAAATTTATAGGCGTTATGAGTTTGCTACCGCAACCATAAAAATGAAATAATCTTTTTTTATTACTTAATTTTTTTAATTCTTAGAATCATAAAAAACTAACTTATTACATACAAACACTTACACATTAGAAAATGTTATTTTTGTATGGAAATCGCGATTTATATCAATTCAGTAAATCGTGAACAAAATCAAAAGTTGTGCACCGATTGCAATGAAATAAAGCTCATTTTATTCGAAATATATTTAACTAACTGTTTGTAGACCAAAACTGTGATTTTTGTCCCATTTTTATTTTTTTAGGAATTTTTAAAGAACAAAAAAAATGTTTTTTTTAAAAAAATTTTAATTTTTTTTTTCAAAACTTGAACGATATCTCTAAAACTACTTGGAAAATTTAAAAACAAAGTAAGCACGGCTTTAAGAGAATATTGTTTGCGAGTTTCGGATTTTTTTTTTAATTTAATATGGTGAACCGTTTTCAAGTTATTCCAATATATGTAGCGGAAGTGCCTTAATTTTGAACATAACGGTATATCTCGAAAAGTCGAGCTGATAGAAAAAAACCAAGGGCAGATTTGGATTCAGCGTCCCAAATAACCTTAAAAACAATATTCAGTTCTTAATCAACAGAACCATTGTTCCCTTGTGTTATGTAAAGAAATAATCAAAGAATATGTTTTGCAAATATGGCAAATATAGAAAAATATGGATTTTTTTTATTTTCCGTCAAAGTTGAAAAATAGTGAAAAAACGGATAGTTTTTAAATAGTGATTTACCAGGAGAAACACAAAGCAAACAGTTAATTTTATTTTTATCATTATAAATTTAATAAATACACCAATCAATACAAACAAAAAATAAAGCGATTCGTTACCTATTTTTCGTGATATTACACCTGAAATCGCAACAAATTGACTAAAAATTGTGTGTTTTTTTTGAAAAAAAGTCGGTCAACTTTGAACGGTTATATCTTCTAAACTAAAAACGTGATATTATTAAGAGTAGCATATTTGAAATCGTTGAAAAGTTTCCTATAACATGGGTTTATTCAAAACTTCGTCGGCGCACATGAAAATTTTGATTTTTGCAACCTCGTTTGCTCTACGGGCGTCACTGTGCGACGTTAGTCGAAATATTGGATAGAATATCGTAAATGAAAAGGCGACGAGATATTAGACGAATTTCGAGGTTCTGAAAATGTACAGTGTTGTTCACCTAAGTAGCATTATTTCCATATCTGTAATGAAATCCACTAGGTGAACGAGAACGTGATCGAGAATTGTTCCTACAATTTCCTTTAAAAGATGAGCGAGGTTGATGATCTCTAAATGCAATCTTAAGAGAATTTATATTCTCACATAAATATTTCATTAAGGTTTCAATATTTTCTCAATATTAGAAGTTGAGCCATCTTTAATACTTGCAATTTCATCGTTAAACATGACTTCCCATATTTATTCTATCTGCTTACTGTATAATTTCATTAATATCAGTATGGTTTGAACCTGTTAACGCTATATTCAGACTTTTGGGTAACTTTCTTAGCCATAATTTCTTTAATATCTCAGGTCCGAAACTAGTTCTAGCTGGAAGAGATAAAAAACGATAAAAATCGGAGGGTTTTCTGTCACCCATTTCACTATCATTTATTTTTTTTTTTGCTAATCGGGATGTTTCACTTAGAGAATGACGTTCCACTAATGATTTCTTTAAATTATTGTAAAGATCAGTGATTGGAGGATTCTGAATAAGATCAAGAACGGTTATAATAACCTCGAAGAAGAGCTGTTAAAATGTATTCATATTTAATTCGGTCCAAAGCGATTCCTTTAGCACGTCTCTGGACAATTTGTCCAAAATTGAGGAGGCTTTATAGAAGCAGCATGAATCTTTAATCAAACTGCGATAATCTATTGACAGAATCCAAATCATGTTATGATGGAAGTGTATTCTGTGAAGAATTGTTTTCAGATTGAGACACATTACGTGTAGGTGAACGTATAAACGACATTTTCGAAGAAGAAATTTACAAACAAATGATAACGTAATGTAAAAATATTAATAATAAAAATTTTCGAAATACAGAGTAAAAATTTTGCAAACAATTGAAACTATTTTAGAGTGATAAATAATCAATGAAAATAGACACCAATTACAGAACAAATTGTATAGATACCAATAATTTATTTTGACATTCGCTGCCAGCTTGAATATTAAACTTGAAGTGATAGAAACTCTTCCATATAATTCTTAAAAAATCTTGATTGTATCTTGCTTATCTTATCCTGACTTCTTGATGACTACGGTATTTGTACATAATTAGATTTCACGATATTTGGCAGTATCGTCAATATTTAGTGGCAATAACACTATGCGACAAATCCAGACTTTTTGCTTTGTGCAAGCACATCTCTATCACCGACTGAAAGTACTTGGTAAGTATGTAAATATGTGATATAACATTTGAGGCTCCGAGGCAGGAATTTCACGAAATCGCGGTTTGAAAAATTTTTTTTCGAGAAAAGTTTGGTTCATAAAAATTAAAAGAAATACCTAACCAGTTCTCCGATTAAAAATCCGCATTAACATTTGTTCCATAAAATTGGGCGGTGAATATTTTTTAGAACACTTTAACCTTCCAGCTCCCACGGAAGTGGGCCTTTTATGCCCTTATTTCCAAAATGTCAAAAATTATACCATAACTGCGTACATTTTCGATATAATATATTCAAGAAAAATGTAGATCGAACAATTTCAGTAGGGGGCTTCATAGACACGAAAAAAAATTCCATATGGGGTTTCTCCATCAGATGCAAAAAAAAAATTCCATAAAAAATTTTCAATACAAAAAAAAAATAAAAAATATCGATATGATATAAATAGAAATTACAATCAAACTATATAATATAAATAATGCAAAGCAATTTAATCTTCCTTTTCTCAGATAGCATTAAAAATATAATTGAGATCCAAAGCGAATACTCCAAAATAGAAATCGTTATTCCTAAGTTCTCTTCTACTAAAATGACTGGTGATCCTTCAAAAACACATTCACCGCACATAAGAGCAAAAAACCTTGCAATCATAAAACAAATAAACATTTTGACTTTGATCTAAAATCAATATTCTAGCAATCCTTGATTTTGTTTTATATTCATCTAAAATTTATTCAATTGTTAATCGCGTGTGAAATTAAGTGCTTGAATGAAGAAGTGCGATTTAAATAAGTTCTGTTACGTTTGTGGACAATATGTTTGTAAAAAAACAAGTAAGAAAATTATAGTCGGTCTAGACCGACTATACGATACCCTATACCATGCGTTTAGAAACCCTATCTCTTAGGCCCAACTAACTGGACATAGAAAATAAACAAAAACCAAATTTGAGTGGAATTTTTATTAATTTTTTTGGCTGCAGATATGAAAAAGTTCATATCGGATGCTATATCTATATGGGGACTACGTCCAAAAATGGACCGATCCTGATCATGTTTGGAAAAGTCTCTTGTATTTTGCAAAAATATATACAAACCAAATCTGAGAAGAATCAGTGCAATATTTTTGATTTTTAATAGATTTAAGTGAAGATCGGGAAGCAGCCCTATATGGGGCCAAAGGGATCATTTTTGGACTACTCATTAATGGATGTAATGAACGCATATAAACCCAATTTGAGTAAGATCTATATGACAATTTGGATCTTATGGCAATTTATGTCGATTTCATAGGGGTAATTTGTATGGGGGCTAGGTCTGAACATGGACCGATTCTCACCAATTTCAATAGCGTTCATCCCATGGCCGATAAAGGCTTATATACCAAATTTCATCAAAATATATTCATATTTGCGACCTGCAGTTTGATTACAAGCTTTACATGGACACACAGACGGACGGACGGACGGACGGACGGACGGACGGACGGACGGACGGACGGACGGACGGACGGACGGACATTGTTAAATCAACTCAGAAAGTGATTCTGATTCGATCGGTATAATTAAAGATGGGTCTAGGTCAAATATTTTTGGTTGTTACAAACAGCAGCACAAAGTCATTATACCCAAACCACATAGTGGTATAGGGTATAAATATGCAAAGAAAACTTAATTCGGATTTGAAATTTGTAGCAATGTTGTGTGGACTACAGGGTGGCTACATTAAGTGCATGTGCTTCATATGCGACTGGGACTCTAGATTTTCTGCATGTTTTACTACTCATTGCTCCTGTACAATTTAATAAAATTTAAGAATGAAACATAAAAAATTATAATAAAAATTTTAGCTTTAAAGTTATCGATTTTTTTAAATGAAAGTAAATTTCCATGAAAATCTGTAGTTTTCGAATCGCATAAATTCAAAACCGCAAAAATTTAATTATACTTTCAAATCCGCAAATTAAATGTACCTTCCTGCATTAGCATATACATAGCAATTATCTTTATTAAGAATTCCAGGATTAGTCCATATCATTGAAGTGGTAAACAGCATACCACGGTGTTTATGGCTTTTCCACTCCAATAAACGATTGTTGCAGTTTTTGCACACTGTTTTTGGAGCCCACTTTTGATCGTTTATTACACTCATATTAAAATAGCTTCTATGGACATTTGAACAGTCCGAACTAAGTTTTCTTTGCATATTTTTTTTCAAACATATTGTCCACAAACGTAACAGAACTTATTTAAATCGCACTTCTTCATTCAAGCACTTAATTTCACACGCGATTAACAACTGAATAAATTTTTGATGAATATAAAACAAAATAACTAAGAAAATTATAGTCGGTCTAGACCGACTGTACGATACCCTATACCATGCTTCTAGAGACCCTATCTCTCAGCCCCAACTAACTGAATATAGAAAATAAGCATAAACCAAATTTGAGTGGGATTTTTATTAATTTTTTTGGCTGCAGATATGAAAAAGTTCATATCGGATGCTATATCTATATGGGGACTAGGCCCAAAAATGGACCGATCCTGACCATGTTTGGTAAAGTCTCTTGTATTTTGCAAAGATATATGTATACAAAAAAAATTTGAGAAGAATCAGTGCAATATTTTTGTTTTTTGATAGATTTATGTGAAGATCGGGAAGCAGCTCTATATGGGGACTATGACTAAGAGTTGTCCCATAGGGATCATTTTTGGACTACTGATTAATGGATATAATAAACACATACAAACCCCATTTGACTAAGATTTATATGATAATTTGGATCTTATGGCAATTTATGTTGATTTCATAGAGGTCATTTGTATGGGGGCTAGGTCTGAACATGGACCGATTCTCACCAATTCCAATAGCGTTCATCCTATGGCCGATAAAAGCTTATATACCAAATTTCATCGAAATATATTCATATTTGCGACCTGCAGTTTGATTACAAGCTTTACATGGACACACAGACGGACGGACGGACGGACATCGTTAAATCGAATCAGATAGTGATTCTGATTGGATCGGTATAATTAAAGATGGGTCTAGGTCAGATATTTTTGGTAGTTACAAACAGCAGCACAAAGTCATTATACCCAAACCACATAGTGGTATAGGGTATAGTCAAAGATTGCTAGAATATTGATTCTAGATCAAAGTCAAAATGTTTATTTGTTTTATGATTGCAAGGTTTTTTGCTCTTATTTAAGCGATGTGTTTTTGAAGGATCACCAGTCATTTTAGTAGAAGAGAACTTAGGAATAACGATTTCTATTTTGGAGTATTCGCTTTGGATCTCAATTATATTTTTAATGCTATCTGAGGAAAGGAAGATTAAATTGCTTTGCATTATTTATATTACATAGTTTGATTGTAATTGCTATTTATATCATATCGATTTTTTTTTATTTTTTTTGTATTGAAAATTTTTTATGGAATTTTTTTTTGCATCTGATGGAGAAACCCCACATGGAATTTTTTCTACATTTTTCTTGAATATATTATATCGAAAATGTACGAAGTTATGGTATAATTTTTGACATTTTGGAAATAAGGGCCTAAAAGGCCCACTTCCGTGGGAGCTGGAGGGTTAAAATGTTCTAAAAAAATATTCACCGCCCAATTTTATGGAACAAATGTTAATGTGAAATTTTAATCAGAGAACTGGTTAGGTATTTATTTTAATTTTTATGAACCAAACTTTTCTCGAAAAAAAATTTTTCAAACCGCGATTTCGCGAAATTCCTGCCTCGGAGCCTCAAATGTTATATCACATATTTACATACTTACCAAGTTCTTTCAATCGGTGATAGAGATTTACCTGCCCAAAACATCGTGTTGCACTGTATAATTAATATTTTTAACAGTTTGAAATAAAATGTTTATTGTTTGAAAGTACAAACTATAATAAAAATAATTTGAAAACTAAATTTGATTAAAAGAATATAACAAAAACAAATGCTATTGCTCCAGGAAATGTCGAAGATAAGTTTTGGACCCAAAATCAGACGAGATATCCAAAAAACTGTTCCTGGTATGGCAAGCAATATGCAGGTAAAAAAAATTAAGTATTTTTTAAATTACACAAACATTGAAGCATAGGCGTTCATGTCTTATATTCTATTGGATATGGCCTGCAAATATAAATTTTTATATCGTTTCTTTGAATGAAATGTGATAAAACTGTTTTTTGGTACCATTTTTTATCCCTTATTCTATCTAAGTTCTATAGCGATTTACCGGTGCCTCTATGATCCCTTCCTTGTAAGTTTTAATTATGAAATAAAAGAGAATAATCTCTGTAGTAAAATACAAATGTTTGTATTTAGATTTATCACAAATAACATAAATACACAATATCATACGATTGGGTACAGAAATTCTCAAGGAAATTAAAGGATAAAATTTTTAAAAGACATTATTGAGATGTTTTTAGAGATAAATCGTTGCACTTAATTGCAAGGATTATTATCTTCTTTAATTTGATATTCATATTGTCTATAAATATACATATAAATATATATAAATATTTTTAGTAGTTTTTTTTTTTTCATTTAGTCCTATGAATAGATCAGAAAATGATAAACTAATAACGCAGTTTTCCTATACATGAGCTTTAGTTTCACGTTTGTACTTCCTGTATATTTTAAATGAAAATTATATTTTAACAATTATATAGTATTTGTTAGTTTATATTATTTGATGTTTTTAATTGTTTGCCTGATTTGCTTGCTATATCGTATTTTTAGCGAAGTTTTTTTTATTCAAAATAAATATAATTTCTAGCATTGCAACTATAAATTTGGAGTTGCCAGAAAATTAATAAGGTAAAATCCCAATGTGCTATACCAAATGCCCAAAAGTTATTTACAACATTTAAAAATAAATTATTGAAATGGATATGAATTCTTATATATCGTCCAGTGCAATACTGTAACAACTCAAAATGTAACTGGCTTCCGAAAACTGCTCTATTGGGCTAGAAGGGACTCAAAGAATCAGAGGAATTTTATAACATCTCAAATTTTACTGTTTACAGTGAAAATACAATACATATTCCTATATTACACTGAACAAATTATACTGAACGATAAAACTTTAAACCGTAAAATCTCAGTATTGTTACAGTATTGCACTTTATAATTTTATAAAAGAAATTAAATTTTTTTGAAAGTAATTTTATTCTTGATCTAAACCGACTCTACGACACCCTATAGCAAGCGTTTCGTGAGAGAGTCTTGGATCTAACTTTGCTGAAGCAATAACTGGCTATAGAGGCGTGCAGATGTTAAAAAGTTCATAACGGACGAATATTATTATATGGAGACTAAGGCATGACCATATTTAGTAGTCACTTTTCACAAACTCATATATATACAAGTAAGAAAATTATAGTCGGCCTAGACCGGTACCCTATACTATGGTTAAAAAACCCGGTCTCCGGTCCAACTAATTGGATATAGAAAATAAGCATAAACTAAATTTGAGTGGCATTGTTATTAATTTTTTTCGCTACATATATGAAAAAGTTCATATCGGGTGCTACATTTATATGGGGACTAGGTCGAAAAATTGAACATGACCATATTTGGTAGTCACTTATTCAATTCAATTCAACTCTTTATTTATGTAACATTTATCAGTTATTAATTTAACAATTTTTTATCTTAAAGAGTTTAGGATACATATTCCTTTTCTGTTTAAATATATTTAACAATAACATAAAACTAGCAGATTCCAGCCCTCGTAATGCGCAAATTCTAGGAAATTTTATTTTTTCATTAAATGAAGACCATAAATGTATGCTAATCAATTATAGCCAATTCACAAATCAACACAAAAAACACACTCATTTTTATAACAAACAATTAACAAATGTAATAAACACACACGTAGCATTGTATAATTTTATGTATGTATTAGTAGCAAATTTAAATGCAATTTACTCAAAATAAATGAAAAAATTTAAAAATCTGTAAATCTGCAAATCGGTGAGAAAGAAATACCTTTCAAATAATATACGTTTGGTCAAAATCGGGATAAAACGGTAGAACAAAACATCAGTCACAAGAAATCCGCTAGCCTAGTAATGTTATAGATGTATTGAATTTACATAATATTACAAAGTAAGGTGAAAATTCTCAAAAAACCTTATTAATTTTTTTTTTTTTTTTTTTTGGTTTTATTTTTAAGATAAAAAGTTTAAGGGTTAAGGATAAAATTATGATGAGATAAGCTCTTTAATGTGGATAAATTCCGAATTAACACATTTGGAATTGAAGTTTGTTGTAAGCCGTTCAATCTTGTTTGCCAAGAGATCAACGTTGGCTAAGGGTAGTCACTTATATTTTGAAAAACCAAACCAAATTTGAGAAAAATCTGCAATATTTTTGTTTTTTGATACATTTAAATGAAGATCGGGAAGCAGCTCTATATGGGGCCTATGACTATGAATTGTCCTATAGCGATTATTTTTGGACTACTGATTAATGGATATAATAAACGCATACAAACCCAATTTGACTGAGATCTATACGATAATTTGGATCTTATGGCAATTTATGTCGATTTCATAGGGATCATTTGTATGGGGACTAGGCGTGAACATGGACCGAATTTCACCAATTTCAATAGCATTAACCCTATGGTCGATAAAAGCTTATATTCCAAATATAATATATTCATATTTGCGACCTGTAGTTGTTACAAGGTTTACATGGACACACAGACGTACGCACGGACGGACGGACGGACGGACGGACATCGCTAAATCGATTCAGAAAGTGATTCTGAGTCGATCGGTACAATAAAAGATGGGTCTAGGTCAAATATTTTTGGTAGTTACAAACAGCAGCACAAAGTCATTATACCGAAACCACATAGTGGTATAGGGTATAAATAACCAAATTTTGAAAAAATCTGTGCAATATTTTTGTTTTTTGACAGATTTAGATCGGGAATGTGTCTAAATATGGTACTACTGGGTTTATTTTTGGACCAGTGATTAGTGGGAATAATACACACATATTCATAAAATTTTATCGATATGTACATATGTAATAATCTTACGACAATTTCAGTCGGTCTGATAAGCGTTATTTGTATGCTAAATCTGAACATGCACATATTTCTACCAATTTCATTACCTTTCATCATATGGCCGATAAAAGCTTAGATACCAAATTTCATCAAAATATAATGCATATTTGCGACAAATAGTTTTATTGCAACGTTTACATGGACATACAGATAGATTGACGGCCGGACATAGTTAAATCTACTCAGAGTGTTTCTGAATTTATCGGTGTGATAAAAGGACAAATGTTTTTGGTAGTTACAAATATCAGCAAAATCTCTGACCACATAGTGATATAGGGTATAATTAGAAATGTAAATTCATACCTTAGACCTTGTTTGTTAAAATTGAAGACACAAACCTGAGGAAAGTACTAAAGAGAAACATCCCTCTTAATAAATTTTTACAACGATAAAATTCTATGCTATCAATCTTGAAAATGTATAAAATATAAGAATTGACCATTAATCAAGGCTAATCCTGTCCTCGGTTTCAAAGCACCTGTTTTTACAAGGGTGACAAAAAATGTACACTGTATACATATAAATAATTTTTTGAGAATTTATCTCTTTTAGACTTTCAAAAGTGTAACTTCAACGGCGACGTGGAGGATCGTGTATTCCGGAATCGATGAGAAATCTTTCGTTTTTATACCCTATAATGATTTTGTGCTGCTGTTTGTAACTACCAAAAATATTTGACCTAGACCCATCTTTTATTATACCGATCGAATCAGAATCACTTACTGAGTCGTTTTAGCGATGTCCGTCCGCCCGTCTGTGTGTCCATGTAAACCTTGTAATCAAACTGCAGGTCGCAAATATGAATATATTCTGATGAAATTTCGTATGCAAGCTTTTATCGGCCATAGGATGAACGCTATTGAAATTGGTGAAATTCTGTCCATGTTGAGACCTAGTCCCCATACAAATGACCCCTATGAAATCGACATAAATTGCCATAAGATCCAAATTATCATATAGATCTCAGTCAGATTGGGTTTGTATGTGTTTATTATATCCTCTAATCAGTAGCCCAAAAATAGTCCCTATAGGACAAATCTTCGTCATAGGCCTCATATAGAGCTGCTTCCCGATCTTCACTTAAATCTATCAAAAAACAAAAATATTGAACAGAATTTTCTCAAATTTGGTTTGTATATATTTTTTAAAGATAAGTGACTTTACCAAATATGGTCAGGATCGGTCCATTTTTCGGCCTAGTCCCCACATATATATTGCACCCGATATGTACTTTTTCATATCTGCAGCCAAAAAAATTAATAACAATGTCACTCAAATTTGGTTTCTGCTTATTTTCTATATCTAATTAGTTGGACCGAAGAGATATGGCCTCTAAACCATGGTATAGGGTATCGTATAGTCGGTCTAGGCCGACTATAATTTCTTACTTGTTTTTATTTTCGTTGTATAATCGTCGAGCTGTAGATGCTGAACAGTTACGGTTGACTGTTTGATCGCGGGAAAATCGAAATTGTGTTTTTAGTCGCGAGACTAGTTTTTTCGACTTAGAAACTATCGTGAGTGATTTATTAAGTGTTTTTACATATAATTAATATTTTTAATATTTTTTGTGATATCCGCGAAAAATGTGTGAGAGTGTTTTTATTGACTGGGACAAGAAAGTATTAATTTATTTTTGATTTAATTAATAGGTACTCAGTAGGGATGCCGCCCAAAAGGGCCGCGGTAAGGAACGGGCCGAGTGACCTCAGTGGGGACAAGACGGTGACGGTCGGAAATATCATAGATGAAGTACCGAAGACTAGGAAGATAGTTCGTAACTTGGACTCGAAGACGGACGACGAAGTGACAGTTACGGTTGTTAGCGATGCGGAAAGGGGCGATACGGAAAATGTCAAAGGGGCGGACAGGCGGTTTAAACCGGGTTCATCCCTTGCAGGAAGGGCATTTTCTGAAGCTGACCTTGTTGAACGTCCCGTTAGCAGATGGTAGGAGGAAGGTGGCCGGTAATATGGGTAACCTTTGGGGGGTCACAAATGACGTAATAGCCATTATCAACGTTGAGGACGGATAGAGCCCGATTGAGTGATACATCACCGAGGTGAGCCACCGCGTGAAACTGCGGAGAATAATTTTTAATTTTTCATGTTTTTCAGAATTTTTGCATACATTTAAATAAAATTTAGTTTTGATATGTCAAAAAATGTGTCCAAAAATTATGAAAAAATTTTGAGTATTCCATGAATAATTCTGAACACTTTTTATTTAATAAATTTTCTCCCAAAAGTGCATAATTTTCAAGTAAAAACATCGCTTCTGCACGAAAAGTTTTGGAACATTATGGCCGTTTTTGGGAAAAATTAAAAATGTAAAATTTTTCCTCGCGGTTTCACACAGAGAGTTTGTTAGTATTTATTGCTACGAAGATTTTCAGTTAAAAATTTTTGAAAAGAACCCCATTCTTGCCCTCCATAGGGTCACATTTGCGCCAAAAAAATTTTTTTTTCGTAAAAACCTATTTTTGGAGACAAATTCCAGAAAAATGTGAGCTGAAATCAAAAATCCCAAAGGAGGGATCGATGGAGAAATCCAAGATGAGCATACTAAAAACCCCTCAGCTCAAACAGTTGAACTATGTGAGGTGTAGAGTAATTTGAACGGAACAGTTGCTATTCGTCCCACTGTGTAGTGGTCGGCGCATATTCCGATCAAGTGTTCAGAGCAAAGTGAGGTTATGTCAACAAGAGAGGTACTCACGTAAAACACAAGAGACTTCTGTGGAAGATTTTGTCTTTTAAGATCCTTTAAAGTCCTTGTTTTGTAATATTTTAAAAAAGTAAGAGAAAAGATTGAGAAAAGATTGAGCATACCGAACTATTCCTCAAGAATATTAGCAACAACTTTTTGATTTAAGAAGATGTTAAGATTACTATAAAATATAAGAAACCACCTCTATTCAATTAACTTCCTTAAACAAAATGTTATTATTTTTGTTATCTTATCGCGCCTTTTCATTTTCACTTCAAATACGCTCCTTGAATTCAAGAAAGCTGTTATATCGATAAGCCAAGATTCATATTTTAGAATTTATCATATTCAGACTGTCGAAAGTGAAGCGAATATTCCCAAATTGAGGTGAATGATTCCGAAAATTGTTCGTCTCTAATAAAAGGCGAAAATGACCATTTTAGGTCGTCGAGAGTCCTTATTATTAGAAGTTGTTGAGCCAAATATCTGTGAGAAATTTTGTGAAACATTGGTGAAATTGTAGCGCTACCACGGCTACCTCTCATTTTAAAAGGTTTATCATAAATATAAGAATATATAGAAAGGTCTGACTCGCCCGTTTGAAATAAAAGACTTATTTTAATGAAATAATTTTATTTCGATAAATGCAATAAATTTGTTTCATCCAGCACTATTTCCCAAATAAAATTTAAAACTTTTTAAATTTTTTAATTTTTCTCCGTTTCGACACTTTTGTAATTTTGAAAAAGTGATATATGAATGAGATAAGGCTGAATTTTATTCAATAATTAAATGCCCTGCCTTGATTCGTTACGACTTACCGAGACTTATTGACATATATGTTTTCATAATCAATTTTTCCTACGAAGTTGGTATAGTGCAATTAAAATATGTTATTTAATTTATTTAAAATTTTTTTATTTCATTGCTTGCTGTTATAGAATATTTTTTGTTATTTCATTCCGTGCAAAAATTATAAAATTTTTCGGCGTTCCTATTTGTGGAGCAAGTTACATATAGATGCTTATGAGAAAAGCATGGATTTTCAAAATTAAATCCGGCAACATTTAACGATTGAATTTAGAATATCATTTGGTAATTTTTTATTTTACCAATTTTGGATTTTGGCGATTCCGCCCACATTTTGCGCGACTCCACTGGTAATTAATGTACTTATCTAAAGTTTCAAAACTGGCGCTTTCATAGAACTTCATATTTTTTTTTTTATAGTAGGTGTCATGCCCACTGATCCTCTTTCGCCCATTTTTATTTCACTACTCGCATTAATATCTGACGGAGTCGTAAAAAGTTCAAGGCTTTCCCATTTAATGTATATGATATTATATATTTTCTTTTCCATGGGCGGTGCAACGCTCACTGCTCCGATCACACCCATTTTTTGTTCGACTAATCACATGAATAACTTAACAATTTCAACATAAATCTTCTAAAATGTGTTTACGTTTACCAGAAATGAATCCCCATTATCTGGCAACATCGTTTCAAATAAGCTGTAACTCAACATATTTTCTATTACCAAAATTTATATTTTGTCTCTTGGCCAACATGTCACTTGCGTCATGCTTGCAAATGCTTTCTTATTTTATTTTATTTATTTTCCTTAGCTTCACATCATTTTGTTGCCCCAAAAGCTCTTGGCATTCGTTACAAGAATTTGCGGTGCCGTGTTATTTAATTTGATGTCAAATCGAAAAAGATTCATTTTAATGTATTTTTTACTAATTAATCGTGAATAATTTATTTCGTTTTTATGTTGATTTAGGGTAAAATTTATTTATGAATAAACATAAACCGCAGGCGTTTCCTTTAATTTTAAAATATACTAAAAGGTTAATTAAAATATTAAAAAAGAAAATTGAAAATTGTAATTAAAGGAAAACATTTTATATATATGTATATTAGGGTGGCCCTTCGTTATATGGAGGGAAAAAAAGTGTTCAAACTGTCGGTCTCACCCCCTAGAAATATGCGAATAGCAAAAAAAACTGAGAAATACAAAGTTTTGGGCCAATCAAAAAACGCTTAGTCGTGGCGCAAAGCGAATGAAAATTTCAAGTGTGTTTATATGGGGAAAATATGACTTTTTTTCAGATTTTACGAAAATTTCGTTCTATAGTTTAATTTTACCGACAAGCTGTTATATAATTCGGGATCACTATTAAATTATCCTTTCAAAAGGCTATAAAACTTTAAAATCGAATAAAACCTCGCCAAGAAATAGCAAATGCCCCAGACCACTTTTGTGCCAAAAAAAACTAGGTCATGAAATTTGATGGCATTTTTTGCATCTTTGAGAAATTGATTAAAGCCATCATTCTTTTTTGGTCTCTATACTTTTAAGTACTCGGATATGAAGTATTGTTTTATTACCACGTTGTTAACCTATTGCGCATTGAGACCGAATATTGGAAATTTTTTTGATAAAATTTTGAAAACTCCTTTTTCAAGTTTGAAAAAATTAAGGTTTTATTAAATACATGTTGCAGATTAACTGTTTGAATTTTTAAGTAAATCCCTCTGCCAGAATTTTTTTGACAAGGATTTTATTTTTGCGGATTTCGAGAAAACTTGGATTTTTGTGAAATATTCTGTAAATGTACTCCTTCTAAATACTTTGTATCAAAAATTCATCACTTTTCTACTTTTAAATGTTATATTTTATCTTAATAGCCTAGGGTTTCGGAAAAAAAAAATAAGACTCCATTAACCCTATTTTAAAATAAAAATGACCTAAAACGAGTTTTTCTAATAAACTCGTTGATACCACTATTTAGAATTTAGGAAAAATAATTACGTTAATTTTTATTTATTTAACTCTTCAGTGCTCCTGAGATCAAAATTATCCATATATAGATATCTCTGGTGCAAGTATCTGCTTATTGCTCGCGAATATAAATTAAAACAACTTAGGTCATATGTCGAAAAAATAGGACGTTTTTTGAAATTCACTTTGATTTAATTTTGTAATTTATTCCATTAAGAGTAGTATTAATTTAATATTACCTTTTATATATTATTATATTTGAAATTTACTTTTATTTAATAAACTATTTTAGTAGAAGTTTCAAAACATGTAGGTGACATTGAAGATAATATAAAGCGACCGATTATTAAAAATCAAAAATGTCAACCATTATAAGTAATGGCATCTTCACCGATTGACCTGAATTTTTTTTTGCGTTTTTTTTATCAATATCCACCAAATTGGTGAGTGAGACCGCAAGAAATTCAACTATTACTTTATTATATAAAGTAATTTTATAACAAAATTGGTTAAAAGTTGTTTTAATATATATTCGCGAGCTATAAGCAGAGAATTGCACCAGAGATATATCACAATGGATAATTTTCATCTCAGGAGCACTGAAGGGTTAAATAAAAAAAAATAACCGAATTATTTTTCTTCAATTCTACATAGTGGTTTCATCGAGTGTAATAAAAAAACTCGTTTTCGGTAGTTTTTATTTAAAAATATCTTACAATCCAAATCTGGCCTTGGCAAATAATGGGTTAACGTTCTCGGATTTATCCAAAATTTTTGGAACTAAACTTCTACACATTTGGTTGTTATATTCTAAGCGTCGCATATAAAAATTGGACAGCACTTACAAACTATTTGAATTTTTTGAATAAATTGTCTTTTATTTGTTTGGGGTCGTATGTGACCCCAATTCCAAAAGGGTTAATGGAGTCATATTATTTTTTTCCGAAACCCTAGGCTATTAAGATAAAATATAACATTTAAAAGTAGAAAAGTGATGAATTTTTGATACAAGGTATTTAGAAAGAGTACATTTACAGAATATTTCACAAAAATCCAAGTTTTCTCGAAATCCGCAAAAATTAAATCCTTGTCAAATAAATTCTGGCAGAGGGATTTACTCAAAAATTCACACAGTTAATCTCCAACATGTATTTAATAAAACCTTAAATTAATATATTAACTTTTTTAAATTTTGTTTAAGAAAATTTTTTCAAACTTGAAAAAGGAGTTTTCAAAATTTTATCAAAAAAATTTCCAATTTTTGGTCTCAATGCGCAATAGGTTAACAACGTGGTAATAAAACAATACTTCATATCTGAGACCAAAAAAGAATGATGGCTTTAATCAATTTCTCAAAGTTGCAAAAAATGCCATCAAATTTCATGACCTAGTTTTTTTTGGCACAAAAGTGGTCTGGGGCATTTGCTATTTGTTGATGAGGTTTTATTCGATTTTGAAGTTTTATATCCTTTTGAAAGGATAATTTAATACTGATCCCGAATTATATAACAGCTTGTCGGTAAAATTTTAGTATAGAACGAAATTTTCGTAAAATCTGAAAAAAAGTCATATTTTCCACGACTAAACATTTTTTGATTGGCCCAAAACTTTGTATTTCTCAGTTTTTTTGCTATTCGCATATTTCTAGGGGGTGAGACCAACAGTTTGAACACTTTTTTTTTATTAAGGGTCACCCTAATATATACTATATATATTTATGGCATTCTGTTATTTATCACCTGAAATCTTCTTAAAGGTTAATTAATATACATATTTTAACTAAAGAATATTGCCAGAACTTTAAAATCATAAAAAAAACGTATGTATTTTTAAATATACATTTTTACTTACATTCGATTCTGCTGATTGATAAACTTTACATTTATACAAGTCATTTTACAACATGCAAATTTTAATTAAACATCCAGACGGCAGTTTAATTAACACAGACATTTCTATTTTTAGTTGTTTTCATTTCAATATGCCCACCTACAGTAACTCTCAGATTTACGTATGACCTGAAATTTTTTTGTAAATAACCAAAATCAGTTTTTTTTTTAAATTCTTAAAACAGGTACTTTTGTGCGGAAGAGTTTATTTAATCCGGTGAGTTTTTTCAACTATTAAAAGTTTTTAGGCTATTTTGTCATAAATTTAGAAAGTTTAAAATACCTAAAAAAAAAGCCCAGCGATGTTACGAAATTTATACGAAATTTATCCAAAACAAAAATTTAAAAATTTTTAATATTTGCAAATTTTTCACAATTGCACCTAAGTCACTATAGGGTAATTTCATGTAAAGGTCAACCTTAGGTCCAATTTTAAAATTTTAATTTAAATAATTTCTATTGATACCATTTCAAAGACATGAAAAAATGACAAATGGCATGAAAAAATTACAATAGTATGTTATACATATGTATTTTTATAGCTCCTCTTTTTTCAGTAAGAAAGGAAAAGTGTAGTTAAGTTATTTTGAAACTAAGAACAGTGTCATGTCCGTCACATTATAAAATACTTCTTTTTACTGTAATATATTTCAGAATTCATAATTTTCATAGCTCTAATATTAACTATAAAAACTGTTTCTTATTTGTCAAATACCTTTATAGCTTCTCTGTGTTTTACAGACATCCTCTAAAATGATGTCAGTTTGTTGTCATGTCTGTCACGGCTGCTTTTTGCCCCCCAATTATTAATAACAATAATACTTTCTCAATTTTTCTAATGGTAAATACGTTGTTCAGGTCCGTCTGCATAATTTTGTATATTTTTCTGAACAATGAAAAACTTTTACTGTATAATATTGGATTAGAAAGATCTCTGAATGCCATGTATGTCGCTATGGAATTAGCCTATAGACTAATTTATAATCAAGTTAAGTGCGTTTTGATTTCCTATTTAATAGTATTAATTACTTAATTTTTCTCAGGGATGACATATTTATGATTCTCTTTTAAACGCTGTTAGTTTGGTAACAAACATATCCCCTTTTTCCACCTACAATATATTGGGACGAAGAGAAACACTTGGGCCCATTAATTTTGTTTATCATTTCGTTATCATACTCCGTTTTAAACACAAATACTTAATTTTGTATATATTCTTCAATTTATAACATTTTTAAACGGTGACCCCTTTTTGGGTTAATAACTAGTTAAAATCTATTTAACTCCCCTTTTTAACATCTTTGTTAGGAGTTTTTACACAGATTCTAACTAGTAGAACCGTTAACGGTACTTGTAAACATTGTTTGTCACACTCTTGCATCCTTAACTCATAATAATTGGTCTAGTCTCTTTTTGACATCGCTACGAAACACTGTGAATTGTGACGTCGACACAAACCTTAACTTCGTGTTTTATCACTTTGTACAAAAGGTAATATTTAAAGGAAAAATAAATACAATTTGAGAACTTTCATCTCATTTTTAATTAATTGAAAATTTTATGTTTTTATTTATATATTTTCGCATTTGACGGCAAACATTTTGGTCCTTCGAACCGGATATGAACCAGTGACCTCCAGCCCTGCTGGTCAGGTCTCCTGGACCTCCTAAAAAACAAATCCGGCTTTGCTGGTCAGGTCCCTTGCACCTCCTAAAAAACGTCCAGCTTTGCGGGTCAGGTCTCCTGGACCTCTTAATATACAGCCGGCTATGCTGGTCAGGTCTACTGGACCTCCTAATAAACATTAGTTATAAGCGTTTTTGGAAAAAAAAATGAATTAATAAAATAATACTAAAAGCTCACTTGAACTATACGTCTTTTTCCTTTCTAGCTTATATCATATGAATTTAAGTATATATTCTAAGTTTATTGCACCATATCTGCATGTTGCAAGGTGGCCGGCGATGTTTGAGCACAAATGCTTAATTTTTGTACATATTTTCATATTTGTACCACGGTTAAATATTAACTCCCTTTTGGGTTAATAATTAGTTGGAATCTATTTAGCTCCACTTTTTAACATCTTTGTTAGGAGTTTTTACACAGATTCTAACTAGTAGAACCGTTAACCGTTAACCATTGTTTGTCACCCTCTTACATCCTTAACTAATAATAATTAGGCTAGTCTCTTTTCGGCTTTCCGTCGTACCACTACGAGGAACCTGCGACTTTTTCTTCTATATATCACTTTTGTACAAAAGGTAAAATTTAAATAAATATATTTGAGAACTTTTATCTCAGATATTAATAAATTGAAAATTTGTATTTTTATTTTCATAATTTCGCATTGACGGCAAACACCCCGCCTGAATGTCATATACGTTAGAACACGCTCAATTTTTAGAGTAACTGTACAAATATTATTTATTAAACAATGTGCAAAAAAACACATACATATGTAATAAATGAATGAACTCTAGTTTTTCTTTTCTGTATATTTCACATGTCATTTACAGAGATTTTTTTCAGTCTGTGTTTCAGGGTTTCGTAAATGTGTGCTAAAGTTTGTCAACATTTAAATTTTAAACGGAAATGAGACAACCAATCATGTATTATAGCTTTCGACCACAGACCAGAATTTATACTGACATGAAATATATGGTTTGTTGTACCAGAGGTGCGAGGAATATACATATACATATTTGTTTTCTCAGTTAACTTTGACAGTAAAGGATATAACTTTTGATACTTTAAGGAAATTAATATATATAAAATGAGTAGTAATTATAATTACTTCCGATGTATTTCACAAGAACGGCTAGATGTTATTGCAGATAAGAATATAATTAAAACAAGTAAGAAAGTTATAGTAGGTCTAGAGCGACTACACGATACCCTATACCATCCGTTTAGACTCCCTATCTCTTAGGTCCAACTTATAAGATATAGAAAATAAGCATAAACCAAATTTGAGTGGCATTGTTATTAATTTTTTTGGCTGCAGATATGAAAAAGTTCACATCGGATGTTATTTTTATATGGTGACTAGGTCGAAATATGGACCGATCCTGACCATATTTGGCAAAGTCACTTATATTTTGAAAAAATAAATACAAACCAAATTAGAGAAAACTTTGTGCAATATTTTTGTTTTTTGATAGATTTAAATGAAGATCGGGAAGCAGCTCTATATGGGGCCTATGACTGAGAATTGTCCTATTGGGATTATTTGTAAACTACTGATTAATGGATATAATAAACACACACAAACCCAATTTGACTGAGATCTATATGATAATTTGGATATTGTGGCAATTTAAGTCGATCTCATAGGGGTCAGTTGTATGGGGTCTAGGTCTGAATATGGACCGATTTTCACCAATTTCAATAGTGTTCATCCTATGGCCGATAGAAGCTTCTATAATAAAGATGTACGGACATCGCTAAACCGACTCAGAAAGTCATTCTGAGTTCGATCGGTATAATAAAAGATTGGTCTAGGTCAAATATTTTTGTTATTTACAAACATCAGCACAAAATCATTATACCCTGACCACATAGTGGTACATATATGGTATAAAAAGGAAGAGTGTTAAATTCCACTGTGTCGAATATCTGATTTGCTCCACCTGTGTCTTAAGCTAAATATTATAACTAATGTTAGGTACGGTTAACATTTAAGTTCTAATACCATTTAAATTTAGATGATATCGAAAGAGAAAAACTTTAAACCTTTCCAAAAATTTTCGAAAATTATTCTCTTGCTTTTAATAAACCCCTTACTTTGTCATGATTTTCTACGAGTTCAATTCCCAACCAATAACCATTTTTTAAGAATATATAAAGAATTTGTCGTTTATGTTCTTGATTGAGGCAAACAGAACTCAGCGAATTTATTTTTATACCATATACCACTATGTGGTTTGGGTATAATGACTTTGTGCTGCTGTTTGTAACAACCAAAAATATTTGACCAAGACCCATCTTTAATTATACCGATCGAATCAGAATCACTTTCTGAGTTGATTTAACAATGTCCGTCCGTCCGTCCGTCCGTCTGTGTGTCCATGTAAACCTTGTAATCAAACTGCAGGTCGCAAATATGAATATATTTTGATGAAATTTGGTATGTAGGCTTTTATCGGCCATGGGATGAACGCTATTGAAATTGGTGAGAATCGGTCCATGTTCAGACCTAGCCCCCATACAAATTACCCCTATGAAATCGACATAAATTGCCATAAGATCCAAATTGTCATATAGATCTTACTCAAATTGGGTTTGTATGCGTTCATTACATCCATTAATGAGTAGTCCAAAAATGATCCCATTGGCGCCATATAGATCTGTTTCCCGATCTTCACTTAAATCTATTAAAAAACAAAAATATTGCACTGATTCTTCTCTAATTTTGTTTGTATATATTTTTGCAAAATACAAGAGATCAGGATCGGTCCATTTTTGGACCTAGTCCCCATATAGATATGGCATCCGATATGAACTTTTTCATATCTGCAGCCAAAAAAATTAATACAAATGCTACTCAAATTTGGTTTTTGCTTATTTTCTATATCCAGTTAGTTGGGCCTAAGAGATAGGGTTTCTAAACGCATGGTATAGGGTATCGTATAGTAGGTCTAGACCGACTATAATTTTCTTACTTGTTTTTTTAAACAAAATTCCTAATATTGAAAAACTGCTGCAAATTAATTTTTATACCCTCCACCCCAGTGTGCAGAGGATATATATAAGTTTGTCCGTCTGTGGAAATCACGATAACGGCTTCAATCGGGCACCTGGGGTGCTCGTTGGCATAACAAATGATTCATCAACATCCTGAGGTTTCCTATTTAAAATCGTCCAAATCGGTTAAACACGTCCCGGGAATTGAATGAAGAAGTAAAAAAAGTCTTGAAAAAATATGATTTGTCTATGTTGTTCTTGTCACGATCACGCCCTCAATAGGATAACTGGGGCGGTAGTGAAAATGATTGACCAACATCATGAGAAGGTTTCTGTTTGAAAAATCATGAAAATTGGTTTAATAGGTCCAGAGAAATCACTGAAGAAGTAAAAAAATTAAAAAAAAAAATATATGTTTCTGTATTGTTCTTGTTGTTATTCTAAATGTTGTATTGTTGTCATAGCTGGACTTGTTGTTTTTCTGATCGTGGTAATAATATAATGAAAACTAACCCGTTGTACATTTATTTATGAACTCTGGTAGAAAAATTTAAAAGTTTCCATTGTTTTGGCATCACAAAAAAAATTTGTTAGATCATTTTTGTCATCGTTTCAAAGTTTCAGATCGATTAGGTCACGGTAAATTTTGGCTACAAGCAGACAAGCAGACACTACGAGTTAATATAAAGGGAGTAAAAATTTACCAACATCTAAAACAAATAATGCTAAACTACCTGTTAATAAAAATAAAAAACAATGTAAATTTACCGAAAAACTATTTTATGTATTAATTTATTAAAAGACAATAACAACAATAACTTTTGATGTTGTATTTTTTGTGTGTAATATTTACATATACATACATACATATATTAAATAATAAAATAATGTACATATATTCCATATATGTATATCCATAATAACTGCATGTTAGAAATAAATCGGTATATTATTTTATTTATATAAAATTCTGCAATATTTTGTTTTAGGGAAAATACATTTCTTTTGCATTAACAAACAGAGTGTCACTTCATTTTGCTCAGTGTAACTATTCCACAGAAGGTGGCGCCACAATTTTTGTTCTAATTAGCTTTGGAATAGTTATTTCTATTTTAACATGAATGTCAACATTTTCAATGTTAAAAGTATACACAGAGCTGAGTAAAGAAGAAGCAATTATTTTTTGTTTTCCAAACAGTTCTATATAGTTATATAAAATTATTATTCTGCTTTACCTACAAAATATCTGATTGCGATTAAATATAATTTTTAAAAATTGTTTATAATTACTAAAGCATTACTATTCACATAAATACAAAATTGCACCTTTTAAATTTTCCATTCAAATTTAAGAAAATATCAATTCTAAAAATTTAAATTCAGATTTCCAGTTATAAATTAGAAAATTTCAATTGAATATCAGAAAATCATATTAAAACGTCGGAAATGATAACTTGAAATTTAGAAGACATCAATTGAATTTTTAAAATATAAATTTTATTCTTCAAACATAAATTGAAATTCAAAAACACCAAATATGTTTACATTTAAAAATGTTGACATTTAACAAAAATATTGTCATTCAGGAAACATTAATAGCATTAATTTTAATTCAATGAAGTTAAGAAAATCTCAACTGATATTTAAGAATTGCGAACATAAAAATTGTTACATAAATAAAGCTCAATTTGATGAGAATGTTATTTATATATTATATTTCACAATTTTTTGGATGAAGATTTAAGTTGTTCAGAGAATAAAGATAACAAATTTTTTTATTTAAAATTTTTTGGGTCATTTGGTTTTTTGAACCATGATGACTTCAAAATTTGACTTTATGGTATGCAAAGTAAAACCCAAAAAATTTAAGTTCGATAATAATTCCCAGGTAATAGTATTTAGAGTCCATAAATGAAAATATATTTTATTAACATAATTTAATTAAAAATCAAAAGTTTGCATCACTGGGTTAGATTTTGTATTGTATTGTGTTATTTTGTGTTACCACAAAATCTAATAGTGAAAACTCCCTTTTAATATGCAAAAAATCCAAATATGGCAATATTTTAACAAAAAAAAATTGAGAGAGCTTTTTTTTGATAATAACTTTGTTACTCATCCGACCTATAGGGCCACAATGAAATATTAATTGGCCAGTTAAAGGAAACTATACAGCCATCTCCAATTAGCAAGATTTAATGCGTATATCCACCCTACACAACCATTACCTTCGCAATGGAGGTTAGAGCGAGCTATTTAATTGCAAAAACTTAAACTAAATAAAACGAGAGGTTATGTCATATAACCGGAAACGCATGCATATAGGTATATAACCTAAATGCATGCTGATCAGCAACCAAAAAGCTAACACCGAAACAAGTTTTCTTTTATCCGAAATAATAGAAAAGACGAAAACGACCTTTCCTCGTCGTAGCGCGAATTACTAATGTTAGAGAGCTTTATACACCAACTCTTGAAATAAACAAAAATCATCTGTTAAGCGGATCAACCCAAAGAATTTGCTGAAAAAAATTTGGTTTAACAATTTGCTTACTTGTTCAGATATTTTGTTTACACTTATTATCAATACTCAAACCGAGATGGAGGGTATCAAAGATTCGGCACAGTCGAATTTAACACTCTTGTTTTTAATACGATAATTTATTAGACATAACTTCTGACTTCAGCAATGAAAAAGAAATGATAAATACCTTTCTATCGAAATATATGTAAATCCTTAAAATAAAAACACCGTGGAATCTTCTAATGACAGACAATTCAAAAAACGTAGAGCTTTAGCTTTAATTGATGTGAAACGTTTCATCCTCTTTTAGAGATTTTACTGTAAAACATTCAAGTTATAAAAAACGATACCAAATACATACATAGAAAACAAAATAGTAAATAAAAAGAAAGTTATTTTGAAAACTATTTCTTTAAAACTTTTGATATAGCGGTTAAAAGTTCAGGGCTACAAAACTATTTTAGCGGTCACAAGTTGTGTATTGAACCGCAAATAAAAAAATCTCATCTTTGCACACTTTGATTTAAAAATATGTACGAGTATTACATTCGGCTGTGCCGAATTTTTGATACCCTCCATCCGTGTTCTAAACACATTATTACTAGTATAACCGAGGTTGTTAACACTAAGAGACAAAAAAAGGCTAGACTTAACAAAAATTTTAGTTATTATAGTGCTTTTTTAATTAAAAGCAATTATTAAATGCAATCAGCATATATGTAAACACATACAATTACATTTTTGTTCGTTTCATTATTTGCAATGCATACACATTTTTCTGCTTGTTGTTGCTCACGTGTACAAAAAAAAACAACAAAAGCAAGAAGCAATCAAAAATGTGTATGCATCGCTTATACATCCTCCTTTTATAAGGCTCAGAAAGATATATAGTTTATGGGGTCCCCAGAATTTATTTCTATGAGTTACAAACGGATTGACAAACTGATATATCCCCTTTTCACAGTGGTATGGAGAGTATAAACAATATGTAATTGAAAGGCAAAATGTAGAAATAAGTATGCCTCTAACTGTGCCAAATATTCGTATTGTTGGTGTTTTTATTTAGTCTAGGTCGTACCAAAAAAAAATCAGTTTGTCTGACGTATATACTGAAGAAAGATAAAAATTTGTTTAATATAATATAAACTTTTACTTATGTTTGTATGTCTATGAGATACGAAGATGATGCCACAATTTTATTCTATCTCTAAAGCACACTATTTCGTGTTAGCTGGATGTTTATTTGGGTGGAACTTATATGGAGAAGAACATTTCTTCATTTCATCTTCATCTTTATTTTATCAACCGGGCAGTAGCCCTAGCCGATTATAATAAGCATGTATATATATTTAAAACATAAAAAGAAAATTAAAGTCTTTCTAGACCGCCTACGCAATACCCTTCCATTTAGAGAACTACCCAAGACCAGTTCAACTAATTGGGTATAGAAAATATGCATAAACCAAATCTGAATGGAATTTTTATTAATGTTATTGCCTGCAGATCGGAAAAAGTTCATATCGGATGCTATATTTATATATGCACTAGGTCGATAAATGGACCGATCCTGACCATATTTTGTAGTCACTTATTTTTTTGAAAAAATATATACAAACCAAATTAGAGAAAAATCTGTTCATTATTTTTGTTTCTGATAGGTTTAAGTAAAGATAGGGAAGCAGATTTCTATGGGGGCTATGACTAAGAATTGTCCAATAGGGTTTATTTTTCAACTACTCATTAATGGATGTAATAAAAACAGACAAACCTAATTTGACCGAGATCTACATGATAATTTGGATTTTGTGGCAATTTAAGTCAATCTCATAGGGGTCATTTGTATGGGGACTAGATCTGAACATGTACCGATTTTCATCAGTTTCAATACCGTTCGTCCTATGACTGATAAAAGCTTATATACCAAATTTCATCGAAATATTCATATTTGCGACATGGACACACAGACGGAAATTGCTAAATCGGAAGTTGCTAACCACATAGTGGTATACGGTATAAAAACAAATAAAAACCTTTATCTATATATTCAGGGATTCCCAAAAATTCTTGCTCGGTTTGAATGATTATTACAGTTTAATTGCAAAAGAATCCACAGAAAATTTATAACTTTGCTCCTACCGCCGCACAGTGGACCATATTTTTAGAAGGCGGTCAAAAATCATTTTTTTTTTGTTACCGATTTTAAAGTTATGTTATTCATTTGAAAGTAAATACTAGTAAACCTCGGGAGCCAAAAAATTGCGACTCTATCTCAACCATATCACAGCGAACAGGGTCTTCGAAAATGGGCTTTCTCAGTATTTTGCTAAAATTAAAAATTTCTTTGAAAATTTTTATTTTTGAATGACTGTAACATTTTTGATTTAAAAGATTTTGAAGTGAAATAAATTTTGTATAATTTTGTGGCTTCCATACTATTAATGTTAAAAATGTAAAATCACTGAGTCATTCCGTAATTTAAAAAAAAAAAAAAATTTTAAAAAAGGTCAAAATTTTCCGAAAATCTCCTAATTAATAGAGCATAACTCCTGCCACTCAAAAGCAGTCAGAAAAAATCTTGCACTTTTCTATAGTCCAAACCCTCCCCTATACTCCTATACCACATTATATACCCGCCAGTTTCCGCCCGTGTGCACCAGAACAATTTTTCTGACCCAAGGTTAGATATTTTCTGCAAAATTTATGAATACAAAAGTTGTCCACTATGTGGTTAGGATATATTAAGTTTGAGGTGATGTTTGTAACTACCAAAAATATTGGACCTTTATCCATCTTTTATTATACGGATCGACTCAAAAACACTTTCTGAGTCGATTAAACGATGTCCGTCCGTCCGTCTGAGTGTTATGAATACAAAAGTTGGTCGTACCGGTGCACCGCGGTGTATTTTTTGCGTGTCGGTAGAGTTGTCAGGAGTTGTTACATACTTATAAAAAAGGGTTGAGATATAATGCGCTTAATTGTTACAGGTTCATTTACATAGGTATCCTTCAAAAACATTAATAGTCTGAATTAGAGTTATATAGTTTAAATACTTGTCAAAATGGGAAACAATTTAAATAACAGGTAAATGGTAAAAAAAAAACTATTGCGACATAGCCCTTTAAGATATGAGCAGGTATGCTTCTCCTTTTAAAAGGGGTTAGGTTGAGGATTTTTTATGCTTCTAAAAGTGGTAATAAAAGATAAAAATTTTTATTTTACATAATTGCAAGAAAGAGTATTTATAATAATGTTTTCACAATTATTATTCATTACAATTTGTGCAATGGCTAAGTACTGTTACAGAGATCTGGCAGATATTTATTTTCAACGAAATGATGTAGATGATGTAATTTTGCACATAGTGAGCAACGACTTCTTTAAGAATTGTAACCTAGAAGACATTGAAATACACAAAGGAAAAATTACTAATTCTGCATCGAATTTGAAAAGACGGTACATTGAATGCTCTCATAGCAAGGCAAAGATGTACAAACGTTACCAAGACAGGTTAATAAAGGAACTTATTTTTGAGAGTGCACCTACAACTGCCAACGAACGTGGAAAAAAGGCTCGACCAGCAAAACCAATTGACGGATGTAGTGAAAGATCTCGAAGGCGCAAGCTGGAGAATATCAATGAAGAAATTTTTCAAAGAATTATTAAAGATTAATTTTTGCACCAAATTCAACCAACCCAAAATAAAAAAAATAAAATTGAAATAATTGAAAAAATAGTAGAAGCGAGCCCAAGGCGCACAAAGAGGATTTTGAAAAGCATTCCTACACCAATTGAAGATAAGAAATTTACGCCGGAAGAAGCGTTCGCCTTATTTTTGGATTTGAAATTGAACAAAAATCAATATAAGGAATTGCGGAAGCGAACCAATGAAAAGAATTGTGGGATTTTTCCAGAGTATCGAGATTTAGTTTCTGCCAAAAAAGAATGCTTACCTTCACAATCTGCTATTAGTGTCACTACAACATCAGCAGAAATAAAATTGCAAGATCTCCTTGAACATACTGCAGAACGATTGCTAAATACGCTTGATACTGATCATTTAAAAAAAATTGGTAATGGCAGCATTATTTTAATTTCTAAAAGGGGATGTGATGGATCCTCTGGTCAGAAACAATACAAGCAATTTAATGCCGAAAATTCATCAGATGCTAATTTATTTATGGTATCTTTCGTTCCATTGCGCTTAACAAAAAGGTATAGCGTCTTAAAGCCGTCAACTAGTAGAGCAACAGAAATTGATATATGGAAAAATGAAATTCCTTCTTCAACAAAGTATTGCAGACCAATAAAATTTGTATTCAAAAAGGAAACCAGAGATGTCATAACTGAAGAAGTTCAAAAAATAAAAGATCAAATTAAGGAACTTCAACCAGTAATATTTAAATTTGTTGACCAAGACATTGAAGTACATTTTAAAATGTGTCTCACAATGATTGATGGAAAAGTTGCACAAGCTTTAACTGGAACAAAGTCAACGTCAAGCTGCATTATATACCAAAAGACATCAAGTCAATTAAGCCAACCCCCACCAGAAGACGATAGTTTTAAGGAAGCCTACGAATTTGGAATGTCCCCTCTTCATGCTAGAATACGTTTCATGGGTTATGATTTGGAATTTGGTCCGTTAGGTGAAACAGTGAGAAAAAACAAAGAAAATGAAGAAAAAAGAAAGCAAAAAAAAAAAACAAATTCAACAAAAATATCTACAGCTAGGCCTCGTAATCGACCAACCAAAACAAGGGGAAGGAAATACAAATGATGGAAATACTGCAAGGAGATTTTTTTCCGATCCGGAAACTGCAGCATCTATCACAGGTGTAGATCATGAATTAATAAGACGATTCAAAATCATATTACAAGTTCTAGCATGCAGCAGAAAGATAAATGCAAAAAAATTTGGAGAGTACGCCAATAAAACAGCTATACTTTATAATGAAAAATACTCTTGGAGATATATGCCATCCACAGTTCATAAAATTTTGTACCATGGGGAACAAATAATTCAAAACAATATGCTACCAATACGAGATCTATCTGAAGAAGCGCAAGAAAAAAGGAACAAAGACTACAGATTCTTTCGCGAGCACAACACAAGGAAAATGTCCAGATGTTGTACTAATGAAGACCTTATCACTATTTTGTTGTGCACTTCAGATCCATATATGTCAAACATTCGTCAAAAATGTAAAACTACCTCTATTGAATTAGACGAAGAAGCTAAACAACTTCTAGAAGATGAAAATCAAGGCTATTTAGGAGAAATTTTTACTAAAATTGGTTGATTTAAAGTACTTTTTCATTACACTAACAATAAGTTACACTTTTTTATTATAGTTAAAAAATTTTCTTGATTTAAAAATTTATATATTTTGTAAATTTACAATAAAAATTGATATAGAAATATTTAAAAAGATCCAAAAAAAAATTTATCTAAAGCAAAAACATACGAGTTTTTCATTGAAACTTCTCTATCTTGAACCAATATAAGGTAACTTTTACGTTCGCCGCTTAATAAATTATATTTCAACCTGGGATCCTTCAAAAAAAAAAAAAAAAAAACAACCTTTGGCCTTTGTGCACATTAGGACTAACAAGTTTACGGGGGCCAAAGTTTGGCATTTTCTGAAAAAATTAACTTAAAAAATTGTTAAAAAGTATTAGTTGTAAAATTAACTGAAAAAATAAGATATATTAAAAAAAACCTTTTTTTTACCTTTTGTGTTCACTTTTGTACTAAAATTCAACTACAAATGAAAATGTATTTTAAACCCTCCGTAACTTTTTTTATTTTCAGTCGAGAATTACGTTTTATAGCAAAACTTAAAGGCCAAAGTCTCACCTACCAAACAAAAAAAAAACCGCATATCAAAATTCCAATCCAATCAAAAGTTATAGATTTTTGACCGCCTTCTCGTCAAATGGTCCACTGTGCGCCGATGTTCAAACATCTTATAGTTTCGGTCACCATAGAACCGCCACGGTGGACTTTTGATTCACAATATTCAACAAACATTTCATTTAGTGTTTTGTGGATATTTTCCATAATTGCGTTTGGTTGGTTTCTTTGTCGTAGACTTAAATTTTAAGGTATCCCTATAAGAAAAGTTCCAGTGGTGACAGATCAGAGAAAAGGACTGGGTATTCTATAGAACTTCTTCGACCAGGCCTAATGTTTCTATAATTCTCACGAAGATCTTCGAATTCTCTCATATTACGTTTAAAGTGTGGAGGGTGGTATTACAACTAGACATCTTCACCGAAGTCCTCCCGAATTGTTGTGGAACAGATTCTTGGAGTAAATTTATAGAATTGACGCAATGTAAACTGTAATTAACAATTTTTTATTTAAGTTGAAAATATGCCCCGAGAGTATACTTTTAAACGTCTTTGGCACGCTAAATCCGAATCTTAAAATCTCACCATCGCGTCACAAAACCCTAACCTCAAAATAAAAATAAAAAAATTTTTTGCTAGTCGTATATGTATTAGGGACCAGGGATGCCAACTATGCGCTTTTCACGCCAGATTTAACACTTTTTTCAATTTAGCGTATTTTATAAAAGGCGCTAAGTAGGTGCTTTCCAGTCGCCTTTTTAAATGCTTTTAATGTCTTTTAAATAAAATTCATGTTAAATAAAATTATATATAAACTATATTTATATATAGTGTCCTTGATTGGCCTTAATTTTATCAGATATACAAATAGTGAAAATATTAACAAACTGGATAATTGTACCTACGGAAAAATTAGGTTATATGAAGGATGAGATCGACGCTGCACTTAACGAAATTTCCTTTTTAATGTATAGATTTAAACGGGCATGTTTTGGCAGTAATATTGAAGAATTGGGCAAACCATTAATGAAACAAAAGTTCATGGTCACAAAATGAATTATTTATGAGATACGAGTTAAATTCTCAATTAATTGTAAAACAATAATAATTTTTTCAAAACGATGTTATAAAATTTGAAAGGTAAAATAGAAATCAAAGAATACGAATATTGTTTTAAAACAATATTCTTGATGTTAGTATATAACCTCAAAAAGTCAATCAATGAATATCCGTTTTTGAGCTAAAAAGTTTCGTCACAGATATAAAAACATTTTCATACTAAAATGCTGGAGACCAAAGAGCAATACATTTTTTCAAATTACGCTGTCCACCCGTTCTAGGGGGGTGAGAAATTCAAAGTCAGGGTGAAAGTATTAGGCCTGTATAGTAAAACCTCCAAAGGGTTTGGCATTCCCAGGCCAAACTTTTTTTTATCAGCTTTTATATTTTTTTAGTTTTCCAGTAATAACTCAAGAACCATCGATAATTTTTTACTTTACAAATTTCGCCAATAACTCGTTAACAACTCTAAAATTCTGACCATAAACGACTGAAAAAATAAAGGCAAAGATAATTCAAAATATTTTTGATAACGTAGGAATGAAATGCTAACTTTTTATTTAGGAAAAGATAAGTTATCTTTGAAAAATAACGTCTCTCCGCGAATTGTACATATAAAAAAGTATACGCCACACACATATGTGTAGCGTAGTTAATCATTTTTAAAATATTTCCTAGTGCATCATATTTTTCTTTCGTTTTTGGTCTATACGCTATTGGAACCGAAGATTTTTATTGACCTTATGCACTAAAACCGCTTTCAAGCTGTATACTTACATTTTTCGCTTTAAATTGAATGTTTATATCTAAAAAACTAAGCAAATCAAAACCAAGAAAAGGACAAACCTTAAAGGTCACACAAAAAAGTTTGACCTGAGAAAGCCAAACCCATTGGAGGTTTTATTATACTGATCCAGTACTTTCACTCCGACTTGGAATTTCACACCCCCAGGCAATGACCCCGAAAATATTCAATAGTGTTTTTAATACATATTAAATATGGACTCAAAATGTAAAATTAATGCTGTGCTAATTACAAAATTTTATCCTGCAGACAAGCGAAATGGGTTCGCGGGTCTAGCTTTAAGAAATATTGTACAAAATGAATATACTGAAAATGAATAAATAAATAATAATAATAATAATAATAAAAAAAAAAACATTTACACTAATATCTGGACTTGTTGTCATATTAATAACAAACTAGTGTAGCCCAGCTTTGGAAATTCGAGTGCAAATTCAAGAAAATATTATTTTTTCATTCAATTTTTGTCTTGCAACATTTTTTTTAATCTTTATATAATATAAGAAACTTATGAATATTTAAAAGAGCCTAAAGGTATGTTAATCCATTTTAGCAATTCACAATTCACAGAGCGTCTATCTACAATTTAAATCATTCGCATTAACAGGGTGTAACGAATTATTATAAATATTTTATTTTATTTAATTTAATATATTTTTAAGACAGATTAAATAAAAATTTTATCATTCTCAGCTTCTTCTCCATATGAACTATAACTATGCCAATTTTTACACTCCTCCGTGCCCGCATATTGCTTAAAAAGGGAACTTAAAATTTACCTTCACGTATATTTATAACAAATTATACAAAATAATTGAAAAAGTAAAAAATTTAATAAATTGAATACTAAATTTAAAAATTTTTTAGAGGTATCACTATATTTTAGGTCATATCTTGGCACAATGATGCCCGATTTATCCCATTTTAAATATTATCCTAAGTTTACCCATGTAAATGGTTTATTTTATGAATGAGTGAAATTTCAACAGACACATGGACCGACGGACATCACTATATTGACTCGAGTTGTTATAACCATCAAGAATATAATTTTTCGATGCGTTACAAACGGAATAACAAACTGATGAACATTTTTCGGATATCTTGTTTCTCTTGGCTGTTGAAATTACTTCATAAAAAATGGCGATAAAACTTTCCTAAATTTTAAATAAAATGAATGATTTTAAAACCAGTTTTTAATGACCTTAATTATTAGTAGAAGATTTAAAAATTTTTTGGATTCGATTCCAGTAGATAGATAGTGGAAATATTTTTTACATTTTCTTACTTTTATATGAGAAAGTACTTTTAAGAAAAGGCACTACTTACAAAAGTTTATTATTTTAAAAAAATATAAATTAACCTTTTTTTAAGAAAGTCTACTTTTTAGAAAAAATTTGCTATTTTTAAGAAAAGTACTTTTTTCTAACGCCAGCTTCCTCATTTGAAAAAAAAATAATGTGAGTCCGATCACAGGGGAGATATGTAAACATCTAGTAATTAAAGATTTTTTTTATGCCACTTTTTTTAAAATCAAACAGAAAACGTCATCTATGTATCACTTATAGCAAATTTGTATGGTTGTTGAATTATGTATATGTTATACGTTTATATTGTGAAATTTTTAACATTTTACAGTAAAGGGTTGTTGAATTAGCTGAAACAATTTTATATCATAATTTTTTCACCAATGCAATCATAAGTCACACCGATTTGTCTTACGGCTAACAGCGTAACATGTAAACTCACATGTTACGCTGTTTTTGTGATTGTATTGTGAAATAGAAATTTACCCCCCTGCGCGTATAGATGTTTACACATAAAAAAAAAACAAATTTTGACCCCTTTAAATCAAAAATTGACAATACAGCGCTACCCTAATATCAATATGTTATGGTGATGATGATGCTGCTTTTTGCAAAAAGATTATGAATCATAAAACACTAGTTTATTTTTATATGAGGAGATTGTTGGTATATACCCTGCGAATGTTTAGAAATGTTTACAAAACAAAAACAAACAAGAAAAGAAATTCTATATAAAAAAAAATCCCATAAAATCTAATAAATTTGAAAAGTATTTAACACGTTTTCAATTGTTGTTGGTACGAAAATGTAAACAATACTAGACGGAGTATTATTGCCAATCTCTATTTGTTCACACATTTCAGTTTTTTCTCTCATTATTATTTAAGATGAATTGTTTAAAGATTCATTGCCAAAATTTCAATGGGGGTTTTAATATTGATTATAAACTTTTTCATATAACAGAGATTCCTAATATTTAAATAAATTATAATTAAATAAGTATAAACATAAAACACCGTAATCTAATTAAATGTCAGTTATTATAGCTTCTATCAACGATTTTTTTAGATTTTTAAATTGCATGTGGAAATCCTATAATACAGTTTTTTATTTTAATACTATGTAAATATTTTTGCCGAAGTAGGGCTACACTATCTATACCAGGGTATAATGCGTTTGTGCTGATGTTTGTAACTACTAAATATATTTGACCTAGGCCCATCTTGTATTACACCGATCGACTTAGAATCACTTCCTGAGTCAATTTAGCGTTCTCCGTCCGTCTGTCTGTCTGTAAACCTTGTTATCAAACTACAAGTCGCAAATATAAATTTGTTTTGATGTTATGTCGTATATAAACTTTTGAACGAACGCTATTGAAAATGTTGAAAACCGATGTTTGTTCGTACCTAGTCCCCATACAAATGACCGCTATGAGATTGCCATAAGATCCAAATTATCACATAGATCTCGGTCAAATTTGGATGGTGTATTACACCCATTTATCAGTACTCCAAAGAAACATTCTAAGTCATATGTTCTTGCAGAAAATATAAATATAGAAATATAGAATCCGATATGAAATTTTTCATATCTGCAGGCAAAAAAAAAAATGATAACAATGCCACTCAAACGTGGTTTATGCTTATTTTCTATATAAAATTAGTTGGACATAGAACCCTTTCTCCAACCACATAGTATAGGGAATCGTTAGTCGACCTAGACCGACTAAATTACTTACTTGTTTTTTATACCCTATACCACTATGTAGTGAGGGCACAAGTAGTTTGTGATGATGTTTATAACTACCAAAAATATTTGACCTTTAATTAATCCATTCGACTCAGAATCACTTTCTGATTGTTAGTTGATTAGAGATCGACTATGAGATCGACTCAATTTGCCGTAAGATCCATATTATCATATAGATAGTGGTCGAAATTTTTCTTATGTGTGTTTATTACATACATAAATAAGTAGTCAAAAAAAAATCATGTACAATCATTTTTAGTTATAGTTCCCAAGATCCATTTTTTGACCTGCTCCGATATGAACTTTTTCATATCTACAGGGCGCAAATAATTAACTTGCTTTATTCTTATTTTCTGTATCCAATTATATATTTTCTACATCCATTTCTCGAAACTTATAAAATAGGTATAGGGTAAACTTAATGAGTCTCGTCTTTTATTTGAAAATTCGTGTGTTGACGCTATATGTGTTTCTGAGACATGGTTCTGTGATAATGTTAGCGATAATATCTATGAACTGAAGGGGTACTGTGTCTTTCGTTCCGACAGAAGTAGTCATGCTGGTGGTGTCGCAATTTATATAAAAAATAATATTTCATGTCAATTAAATTGTACACATAATATAGCTAATGTGGAATATGTTTTTGTAGACGTAAATTGTCGTGGTGATAACCTTCTTCTTGGATGTGTATACAGTCCACATAAACGGATTAAGTTTGACAGTCTTATCACGAAGCTGGAGCTTTCATCAATGTCATACTCCGAAGTCATTATATCAGGTGATTTTAATAACAATCTTTTCGATGACTCAAATCTTAACACTATAATGTCGATGTTTAACTTGTCAGCTGTCAACACAACGAGACCTACACAAAGTGATATTTGTTGTCGTGAACAAATAGCACTTTGCTTGATCTTTTCTTTACCTGTAATGAAAGTAAAGTCCTTCATTATGATCAGTTAGCAGCACCAGCATTTTCGAAGCACGATCTACTCTTCTTACTAAATGATTTTGCAATAGAAACCCAGCCCCAAACATTTACTTATCGTGATTTTAATAATATTGATATCTTGGCTTTGGGATATGATCTTTGCTCTACTTCATGGTAAAATTTTAAGAATTTATAACAAACATGTCCTCAACAAAACGAAAACTATTAAAAATAGCAAGGTTCAGAAAATACACACATGAAACACACAATGTTCTGTTCAAAAGCAGCCAACACATATCTTTATTTTCATATCAAAAATTTTCTACGGTGCCCAACACAACCATGACTGTGTTCGTTTTAATATTTCGTTATTTACACGAACATTTTTGTATCACATACTTTTTGTTTCAATCACACATAAAGCACACATTTTTGAGTGTTTCTTTATTTGAAGTTCATGTTCTGGTACGTGTAGTGAAAAAAAACACAGAACATGTACAATAAACAGGTTCGAGTTCAGTTATATTTTAAGTCGTGTTTAAAATATAACTGAACTGTTTATTGTACATGTTCTGTTTTTTCTCACTACACGAGCCACAACACGACTTAAAATATAACTGAACTCGAACCTGTTTATTGTACATGTTCTGTGTTTTTTTTTCACTACACGTACCAGAAGATGAACTTCAAATAAAGCAACACTCAAAAATGTGTGCTTTATGTGTGATTGAAACAAAAAGTATGTGATACAAAAATGTTCGTGTAAATAACGAAATATTAAAACGAACACAGTCATGGTTGTGTTGGGCACCGAAGAAAATTTAAAAACAAACATAATTGGTATGAAAATAAAAATATGTGTGTGTTGGTCTAAGTTATGTTTGTGTACATATATGTACGAGTTTTTTATTCAGTGTGTGTTTTTTTCTGAACTCTGAAAAATAGAGATAGACCTTGGTTCACAATGGAAACCAAGATGCTAATAGAACACCGTGATAATCTGTATCAGAAGTGGAAACGTTACAGGATATCAGAATATCACGACGAATATAAGATGGCTAAGAAAGCGGTTGTTTCCAAAATAAGGCATGATAAGTCTACCTATTATTTTAATAAATTTAATACAGCTATTGGAAGTAAAAACAAATGGAAACAAATACGCGAAATTGGAATAAATAAGACAATTAATCAGTCAGTGAATGTTGACATTAATGCGCTAAATGAAGCTTTTGTAAATATTCCTCTACCAGCCGTAAATAACGAATTTTATGATGATTTTCCCTGTAATAATTTAAACATTCCCAAATTTAACTTTCAGTGTGTAACACTAACAGAGGTAGTTGAAAGTTTCAATACTATTAAATCGAATGCAGTGGGCCTTGATAATATACACCCCAGATTTATAAAAATGATTTTACCATGGATTGTCCGTTTCATAATGTACTACTACTAGCATCTTCCCAATGGAGTGGAAACATGCCAAAATTATACCAATACCAAAAACGGGTAACGAATACCGCCCGATTGTAATTCTTCCATATCTCTCAAAAGTTTTCGAGCACCTTTTACACGGACAAATCTTTAGGTATTTAAACGACAGCAACGTACTTACAGAGCGTCAATCTGGTTTCAGGCCACAACATAGCTGTATAACAGCTTTATCTGATTTAGTTGAGGAGTTAAGAAGTAACATGGATGATGGAAAAATATCTTTTTTGGTTTTATTGGATCACTCAAAGGCATTTGACACGGTGCACCACTCAATTTAATGCCTCAAACTGAAGAGGTTTTTTAACTTTTCTACATTAGCAGTTAGACTCATGTTTTCATATCTCACAAACAGATCCCAATCTGTTACTAATGGTAGCTCCATCTCAAACTCACTGCAAGTTATAAGAGGGGTACCACAGGGTTCAATCCTTGGATCACTACTTTATTCGATATATGCCAATGATCTTCCACAACAAATTAAATTCTCTAAGGTTCAGATGTACGCTGATGACATTCAGCTATATTTAAGTAGTACCAAGGATTCAATTATTTCCAAAACTCAAGAACTAAATTATGATCTCAAACTTATTCTAAATTGGGCAACGACAAATGGTCTACGACCTAATCCAAATAAATCTAAGTATATTATAATAAAGAAGAAAGTGATGCATTTGGAGAATGAGATTAATGTCTTCCTTGGGGGCTCTAAAATTGACATCGTGGACTCTGTACGAAATCTCGGAGTTGTGTTTAATGGAACTCTGTCTTGGTCAGATCATATTAATAAATCCTGTGGCAGAATTTATAGTATGATAAGAAGTTTATGGTTAACACAGCACTTTACTCCACTGAAAATAAGATTGCTACTTGCTAAAACATATCTTTTACTATATGCATCTGAGGTTTTCACAGGTTGCAACTCTAGGGATAACAGAAAACTTACTGTAACTTTCAACAACATTATTCGCTATATCTTTGGATTAAGAAAATTTGATCATGTATCCCAATACATGTCATTTGACAACTATATTAAATTCAAGAACATTATATTTCTACATAAAATTATTATAACAAAGGCTCCAAAATATCTTTTTGAACGATTAAAGTTCCCAAGATCTTCCAGAGGGAATCGAATAATTCAATTTAAATACCGGGACCATGCCTCTGAATGTAAATTTTTTATTCTAGCTATTCGTCTCTGGAATCAGCTTCCTAATGTCATGCAAAATACAAGCAACGCAATAGGGTTTAGAAAATTACTATACCAATACTTTAATTGATTTTATTTGATTTTTTTTTATGTTTTTTAATTGTAATTTATAATATTTTAAATTTGGATTAAGAGTTACTGATATTAAATATATAGTGAATAACTTATCTGATTCCATTACTGTAATTTATAAGATACTGTGTCTTGTTGTAATGGAAAATCGCATTTAATAAATAAATACAAATAAATACAAAATACTAATAGGTATAGTCAATATAAACCTACAACGATTTTCTTGTTTTTAAACAATATGTTTGCATATATACCTGATTTTTAGAGCAATTATTATAAAATTAATAAAAAAAAAATATTCTTACGACAGTTATGTACACAAAAAATATAGAAATATATTTCTAAATACCCGAATTGACGGTGTCATTATAAAAAAATCATGTGATTCCGATCGCAGGGGAGATGTGTAAACATCTAGTAATTAAAGATTTTTACTTTTTTAAAATCAAACAGAAAGCGTCATCTATGCATCACTTATAGCAAACAACTGCAGGGACTCTGGTTATACTTGTGGGGTTGTTGAATTATGTATATGTTACACGTTTATATTGTGAAATTTTTATCGTTTTACAGCAAAGGGTTGTTGAATTAGCTGAAACAATTTTATTTCATGATTTTTTCACCAATACAATCATAAGTCACACCGATTTGTCTTACGGCTCACAGCGTAACATGTGAGCTCACAAAGCCAATAATACTGTCAAAAACTTTATGAAGGATATTCGCAACAAGCTGAGATTGGAATATATTATTTTTGTTTGAACTTAATTTGATCACCACATTTTATAAAATTAAGTAAAATCTATATATATAAAATTCATTTTCTGTTTGTTTGTTTGACCGCTATACAAATTTTTAATTTTTCCACGGATTTTCCTGAAATTTTGCACACACGATCTCTATACCCCAGGAAAGGTCGCCATATACTTTTTACCGGCCACGCCTACTCTTACGCCCATTTTTTATGTAAAATTCATTTTCTGTTTTCATATTTGTTCAATATACAAATTTTATTTGTTAACAGGTTTCTCTGAAATTCGGCACACACTGTACTCCAGCTAAGGTCACCATATACTTTTTATCGACCACGCCTGCTTTTACGCACACTTTTTATATACAATACATTTTCTGTTTTTTTGGTATATTTGTTCGCTATACAAATTATTATTTTTCAACGGATTTCTCTGAATTTTGGTACACACGATCTCCGTACTCCAGGAAAGGTCGCCATATGCTTCGTACCGGCCACGCCTACTTTAACGCCCACTTTTTGTATACAATTCATTTTGCTTTTGGTATATTTGTTCGCTATAAAAGTTTTTATTTTTCAACCGATTTCTCTGGTACATTTCTCTGGTACACACGATCTCTCTGCTCCAGGGAAGGTCGACATATTCTTCGTACCGGTCACGCCTACTGTTACGCCCAGTTTTTGTATACAATTCATATTCTGTTTTTTGGCACATTCGTTCGCTACACAATTTTTTTTTTTTAACGGATTTCTCTGAAATTTGGTATAACCGATCTCTGTACTCCAGAGAGGGCGCCACATGATTCTTGCCGGCCACATTTACTTCTACGACCACTTTTTATACAAAATTAATTTTCTGTTTTTTGGTATATTTGTTCACTATAGAAATTTTTATTTTTCAAGGGATGTCTAAAATTTGGTCACACGATCTCTATACTACAGGGAACGTCACCATATGCTTCTTACAGTCCACGCCTACTTTGCGCCAACTTCTATGTATATAAAACTTATTTTTTTCCTTTTATTTGTTTCTTTATTTGATTGCTATACAAACTTTTATTTTTCAATGGCTTTCTCCGAAATTTAGTACATATTCCAGGGAAGGTCGCCATATGATTTTTACCGACCATGCCTACTGTTACGCCCAATTTTCTTATAAAATTCATATTTTGTTGTGTGGTATATTTCTTCCCTATACAAATTTGTACTTTTCAACGGATTTCTCTAAAATTTGGTTTACACGGAAATAACTACACGGTGAACAAATTCCCCAAACTTAAAAAAAGGTACCCAAAATAAATGAACAAATTCCCCATTTTTTTTTAATCGAAAGAAAAAATTAACTTACTCCCCAAATTCATTCTTAAATTTTTACATATTTTTATTTAATGAATTTTGTTAAATATTTATTTTAGTAAACATTTGCATTCTGCTCTCAATATATGTCCTACAATAAATGCATTTAAAATGAGTATTCTTTTCAATAGCATCATTTCGTTGCGCGGAAGCTACGCGCACGGGGAATACAGCTTAGCTAGAATATCGGAATGATCTGAAAAATATATTTTGACAATTAAAATAAGTTGGCAACAGCTGCGCGGCAGCACAGGTGTGGCTGCCAAACGCGCGGAAGCGGCGCGCGAACAAGGACGCGGACGCGACGCGCTCTCGGAACACAGCTCAGCTAAAATATCGCAATGCTCTAAAAAATATCTTTTAGGAATTAAAATAAGTTAACGAGAACTAAGCGGCAGCACGGGTAGTAGCTGCGAGGAAGGGGCGCGAGGCTCGCGGACGCGACGGATGCGGACGCGATGCGCTCACGGACCACAGCTCAGCTAAAATATCGCAATGATCTGAAAAATATATTTCGGCGATTAAAATAAGTTGATAACAACTGCGCGGCAGCACGGGTGCGGCTGCCAAACGCGCGGACTCGGACACGACGGATGCGGATGCGACGCGCTCTCGGAACACAGCTCAGCTAAAATATCGCAATGCTCTAAAAAATATCTTTTAGGAATTAAAATAAGTTAACGAGAACTAAGCGGCAGCACGGGTAGTAGCTGCGAGGAAGCGGCGCGCGGACGCGGACGCGACACGCTCGCGGAACACGGCTCAGCTAAAATATCGCAATGATCTGAAAAAATATATATTAAAATAAGTTGACAACAACTGCGCGGCAGCACGGGTGTGCTGCCAAACGCGAGGAAGCGGACGCGACTCGCTCTCGGAACACAGCTTAGTGAAATGTCGTACGATAAATTTTATCTACGTATGTGAAATAATTACCTGTTGATCATAATAAGCCACACATATACTATAAGCAGTTGCTTAAAGAAATCTTGCGACACAATACGTCGCATTAGTCATTCATTTCTGAAACTTGAATTTGACGTCTCTGCTCAATGATGATCACTTATTGAATGAAGTAATTCAATTTTTAAAAGTTCTGATTCCTTTAATTTGCAAACGATTTCGTTATATTTGATGTTTATAAATAAACTTAAAAAATACTTAAAGCGGTTTCACAACTTATTTTTGAAGCATTTTTGCTGCAGCATCTTAAAAAACTTCTAATTAAAAAATCAAAATATTTTGAATTGAAATAAAAAATTAATTTACTGCCCATACAAATTTTTAAGTAATCAGCGCCTGGTAAGCATAGTGAACCATTTTTCAAGTCAAAGGCCTTTTTATCCCGGGCAAGACCGGGTAAAAACAGCTAGTGAGAAATGAAAAATGAAAAATGAAGAATGGAAAATGAAAAATGGAAAATGAAAAATTAAAAATGGAAAATTGAAAATGAAAAATGAAAAGTGGAAAATGAAAAATGGAAAATGAGAAATTAAAAATTAAAAACTAAAAATGAAAAACGAAAGATGAAAATTGAAAAGTGAAAAATAGAAAATGATAAATTAAAAATGAAAATTGAAAATGCAAAAGGTGGAGGGTATCAAAGATTCGGCCCAGCCGAATTTAACACCCTTACTTGTTTTATTTTATTTTGTTTTTTAATTTTTATAATCTTTTATTAGTCAACACAACGCTTAGCCACACAAATTGAATATTCAAAAGTAATTAGATCTTATGTATAATTAACGGAACTTTTTATGACGAAACTTTAGTGGTCAGTTAAAATATCTCATTTCTAAAGGACATTTATAAAGGACATTTTTTTTGTAATTAAAAATTCCTGGGTTACATATTAAAGTAACGTACTTAAGCTTTACAAAAATATTAAACATATAAAAATGTGTCAATTATTTTTGTTAATATCGATTATTTAAAAAGCAGTAGTAAATTTTTTTAACCTGTACGAAACTCATTTGTTTAGGGTATTAGGGTATCACAACCGCCTAGATCGCCTTTAGTATCGTTGTAATGAATTTGTAAATCCCTTGTTTTTGAAGATTAGATGATTATATAACTTATGAATATTGTAATTAATTTTGTTTTTTTTGTTAATATAAAAATTTTATATTTTGTACCTACTAACATCAGGGAACGCCGGGAATCTGAAACATTATTCCCGCTTTCCAGGAAATGACAAAGCCCGAAATTTCACATTCCCTAGATGGAATTATAGAGGAGATGTATTTCGTATGGAAACTTCTGGGATGATCTAATATACGAGTATATTTCATAATACGAGTATATTTCATAATACGAGTATATTTTTTACTGTTCATGTTTTACATCTGCAGTAAATAATAAAAATATTTATTTAAAATTATTTAAAGTGTGTTTATACATTTTTAAGGCAAAAAAAAATATTTGAAATAATTATTGAATTTACCATACGTTATCTCTATATAAAATCTTTCTAGTATCAGACTTAATGTATACATAATTTCTGGTATATAACTACACTAATGGCTAAAACAAAGTGATAGAGAAAACTGATATATGTGGCAGGAAGGAAAATCAGATTTGTAACACAAAACTATATCAGAGTTTTTTTTTACCGTGTAAACTCTTATAGACTAATTTTTAAAGCGAATGGCAACATTCGCCTATTGGAGATTGTAGCTATCAAAAATTTGGATTTCGCACTTCTCCCCCTATTTAACACTTTCTTTACATACTAAAACTTTTCCAATTGTATTTCAGAAAATGAAATTGTTTTTCAATTTATATTATATTTTATTTCAGAAGACATCTTCAGGAAGTATCAATTTTAATTCAGAAATGATCAATTGATTTTCAGAAAACATCTTCAGGAAGTATCAATTTTAATTCAGAAATGATTAATTGATTTTTAGAAAACATAAATTTTCTTGCAGAACTATTAAATGTATTTCAGAAAATATTGTATGTATTTTAGAAAATATCAAATGTAGTTCCAGATATTATCAAATGTATTTCAGAAAATGTCAATTAAATTTCAGAAAATATGAAATGAATTTCGCAAAAATAGTCAAAACGCTATAAAATACATATTTTTCAAATATTACACTTCATTTGTAATATTTCTTGTAAACTTTAAATGTTATTTTTTTGAATCATATCTTCAAAATCGGGTGCCCCGATGCAGCCAAAACTTCATTCCCGATTTTATATTATAGCTGTTTAAAAAATGAATTCCTCTTCTTCTTTCCATGAATAATATTATTTTGTTTTCGGGAAAAGAAATAGATTTATTTTAAAAATCCATTCAAAAAAGATTAACTAAATTTAAAAAAAAATCATAAAAATAAACGAAATACTTTAAGGTGTCTTCATATATTCGAAGACCTGAATGGATTTTACAGAATATAAAAATCAAAATTAAAAATTAAAAAAAAATCTTTAAAAATTTTTAAGTGGGCTCCCAGAATCATATTTCAATAAAAAGCCAGCAAATCTTATGTTCTATATTATAAATTTACCCAAATTTTTATGCAAAAACAGTAGGTACTTTTTTTATGCTCTTTAGTGTACTTGGCCATACGAAAATGAATAATTGTACGACGAGTAGCTTTGTTGGCTGGTTATTGTACGAAAAGTGTGTTTGGATGTGAATTTGGTTTTTTTTTTTTTTGGTTAAAATAAATTTGTGAAAATTGGCAATGGTTCATGACACAAGTACACACATTTTAATTATTTTAAACAACCACAGAGAAATATCGTAAAATGATTTATACAATTAAATGCAGAGATTTACTATTGATTACCTAGTTAAAATGAACAAAATTCATTAAAGATTTGTGTATTTTAATATGATTATAGCGTAATTAAAGCCATATAAAACAAATTAATTAAAAGTTAAATAAAAGAAAAAAAAAAACAATTAATAAATCCACTATAAAGAATGAATAAATCATTTTATTAAAAAATATTTGTAGTATTCTCACAAAATCAATTATAAGACTGTAATGATTAAAAAAGCAAGTAAACTTATCTTTGGGAACATGAAATAAGTTTATTTCACAGCAAGTTGCTCATTCCAATGGTCTTGTGCAACGGGTAAAAATGTATCATAAGATATTTTTTATTGTTGGTTGGTTAGTTGTTCGGAGTATGAGTGTTAATGATGTTTGTAACTATCAAGAAACCGTTTGATTTAGAGTCACTTTCTATTTCGATTTATTAATGTCCGTCCATCCGTTCTTCCGTCTGGCTTGTAATCTAACTACAGGTCGGAAATCTTTAGGTTTCAATGAAATTTGTCTTCCATTTAATAAAGGGCGCTCGATTGTGATAATCCGTGAATGATCAAACAATGCTACCATACTAAAGGGCATAAATGAAGAAAATTTCATATAATATATTGTTCAGAGTAAATAAATATATAAATATTCACAAAATTTTGCAGCTTCAAAAATAAAGAAACTATACCAACAAATGAAATTTTTCGATTTTTTTTCAATATTTAAATTTAGGGGCCAAGATCATAATTTTCCTATTAATACCCTTTACTTAATTAGTTACTAACAATAGGTACATACAAATTTAATACCTAATAAACATGGATTTACCTGATTTCAGATAACGATTTGATTTTTAAGAGTAATACCATCCACCTGGGTTATGCTTTTACATTTGTGAACAAAATATTGGAAAAGTAAACAATTTGATAAGCTTACATTTATTAGAGGTGTCGCCATATTTTAAGCCATATCTTGGCACAATGATGACCGATATAAACTATATTTAAATACCGACCTGCTCGAAATAATGACAAACAATATTATTATAAGTTTACCCAGATAAATGGTTTATTTTATGAACGAGCGTGATTTCAACAGGCAGATAGACAGACGGATGGACGGACAGACGGACATCGCAATATCGACTCGATGTTATAAGGATCAAGAATAGACATACTTTATTGGTTCACAAATCAATTTTTCGATGCATTACAAAAAGAATGACAAACTGATATATCTGTGGTTTTCTGGAATAACCGCGTATGTCCATTTTTGTCAGTTTGGGGTTAACGATGCCAAATATATAAATTTTTACTAGATTTCTTTAGATTTCTTTATAAATTTCCTGTACAACAAGACATGTCTTATAATTAAAGTACAGGATTTTCATCATTCAAAAATTCGCCACAAAATTAAAATACAATAAAAAAAAAAAAAAATCATAACTTATTTAAAATAAAGTAAAATAAATACAAGAAATTATTAAAATTCATGAATTTAAAGAAATGAAAATTAAATATATTTAAACAAAGTAACTAAACAAAAATTTCTTAAAATGCATCGCGTTGCTAACTAATTGTTGGTTGTGTGGAATTGCATTCCAAAGACGTGTGGCGTTTATGAAAAATTGCCATTCTGACACAAGGCATCGACGCATAGAGATAATAAGTTTTTTGCCCCTTCTGGATCTAGCAAACTGTATTTGATCATAAAGATATAGGGGTTTCTCAGTGTAAATAATTTTGTGCAAAAACATTAAAACCCTTATATTAATAAGGTTATCGAATGAGACTTCATAAAGACTTTTTGAGAAAGTCGAAACGCTATCACGTTTCTTCAGTCCATAAACATATCTAACAATATTGTTGTACAAAATATTTAGTTTTTTCTTGCTGGCGTAGTCGCAGTTGCCAAAAAGTTCACAGCCATAAAGTAGACCAGGAATTAAGTATGCCTTTGCAAGAAGATGTCTTACTCTTAACGGCGTAAAATACTGAGTTACCCAAAGCGATCTTAGCTTTATATACGTTTGAACCACAAGTGTATCTACGTGGCTTGACCAAGTCAAGTTGTTATTGAAAACTATGCCAAGATTTTTTACCTTTTTTACAATCTCGATTTTCTAATGGTTTATTAGTATATCATGTTCAAGAACTGGCTGAAAAGTTAATTTATGACTAATCAAACATTTTGATTTATGTGAGTTGAGACAAAGTCCATTTGCAGTGGCCCAAAAATGTATTTTATAAAGGTCATAGTTTAGCTTTTCAACATTTTCTTCTATGGAGCTTACTGGACTACTCAGATACAGCTCAACGTCGTCCGCACACATGTGTATTTTGCAGTGAGATAGTTGTTGTGGCAAATCTTTGGCATAGACGGAAAAAAGAAGTGGACCCAGAATCGATCCTTAAGGTACGCCTCTCGTGAGTGTTACAGGTCTTGAGGTCGAATTATTAACGTATACAGATTGAGTCCGATTTGTGCGGTATGAATGTAAAAGCTGCGTAGAAGTGGATGAAAAGTTAAAAAAGTGTTTTAGCTTCATACATAGTGTTTGATGGTTTACTGTATCGAACGCCTTTGAATGGTCGAGAAGTACCAAAAAGTTTATGTTACCACAATCAAGTTCACGTCTTATGTTCTCGGTTACATTAACCAAATCTGTAGTATAACTGTGGTTCGAACGAAATCCGGACTGCTTGTCAGACATTAGTTGATTTTCGTTTATATAATTGCTCATTTGTGGATGTAGTAGTTTTTCCATTACTTTTGATAGAAAGCATAATATAGCTATTGGGCGATACTCCGTTTTCGATTTTGGAATAGGTATTATTTTTGCATATTGCCATTTAGTAGGGAAAGAACTTGATGTAATAATGGTGTTAAATAGGTGTGTTATATAAGGCAATATTAATGGCAAAATGATCTTGATAAACTTGGGATGTAAGTTATCGAAACCCCACGGCGTTTGATTTTATTAATGAAAAACTGGATAATACATCAAACAGACTAACATAAGAAAACTCGAATGCAGTTTGTACAAAAGAGGAGCTATTATTCATAATATTGTTGTTCGAATCTGTACTGTTCACTATTGTCGTCGGAAGATAAGTGAAAATGCTATTAAGTTCGTTTGCATCAATTGGGCAGCTTTCATTTTTATTATTTTTGCCAATATCTCGAATTGTTTTCCATGTATCCTTGGAGTCAATGGCGGATGAAAATCGTTCGGAATAGTAATTAGTTTTAGCCATTCTAATTTTAGAATTAGCCTCACTTCTAGCAGTGCGAAAATCGAGTTTCAATTCATTCGTTTTGAAACGTTTCCACCGGGAATAAGCAAAATCTCTGCGTTGTATTCATTGCTGGATATCAGTTGAAAATCATGGTTTACTCTTTGTGGTAACTTTTTTCTTTTTTAACGTAACTGTATCATCAAAGAGGCTTAAGATATTACGTTCTAAAAACTCCAACTGATCATCAACAGAAGTCATTTGGTATATTTGGTTCCAATTGAATAAATTGAAATTTTCATACAACAAACAACTATAGTTAAGATTCTTGTAATCACGATAGGAGAAAAAAATTTGATCTCCTTGGTGAAGCTGGAAATCATAGGCTAGAAAAACCAGATCATGTTTAGAAAGACAGGAAGCTGAGATTTGATCATACAGAAGGACCTTCGATGGATTAGCGACAAATATTAGATCAATCAATGTACTGCTGGACGTTGTAAAGTGTGTTGGTGTTGTAATATTCGTTGGTGTAAGTCCTAATGACGGCATACTATCTTTAAACGACGATTCTTTTAGTAGATTCGAATTGAAATCTTCCAAAATTGCTATATCATTGTAAGGCATGGTTAAGATTTCCATTTTGTTCATAAAATCGGCAAAAGGTACATCACGTTTGGGTCGGTAAGCACAACCAATCAGCATTTTTCTTTCAGATGATGAGATTTCAACAAAAATATACTCAATTCTGTCATTTTCTTCCGCCTTGCAACGAAAACTACACGAATACTACATAGTATTTTTGACGTATATTGCCACACCACCTCCTCCTCTTCCACTTCTATTAAACCGAAATACTTTATAACCATCTAAGCAAATGAGGCTATACGGAATAGATTCATCGAGCCATGTTTCAGAAACACACACTACATCAATATTTGATTTTTCGAAAACGAATCTGAACTCATCAATTTTGCACATTAAACTTTGTACGTTTATGTGGCAGATTTGTACTCCTTTCTTTTGTTTACGCCTTTACATGTGTTAAATTTTTTAAAAAAAAATATTGACCATTTCTGAGTTTTTTCTTTATATAACGACGTAACTTATATGTTTATTAAATTAATTTGCAGCACTATCGACGTATGTCAACCTACGTTTGATCGCTGACATATTATTTTCTCAGAAAACGACACATAGCGACATGCGTTGTTATTAATGAAAAAAAATGCTAAATAATTTTGAATTATTTTTCAGTTTATAACCACTTATAAAAACTTGTGTGTTTATTTCTGTTATTTTTTATCACTATTATTCTTAATACGTTGTTATATTCTCATCCTAAGTCCCGTTAACTTTTTGTTGACGAACAAAAAAATCCATTTTTCAAGCAACAACAACTTATGTCAACATGGGTGGTTGCATTGGTGGTTTTCTTTTTCAAAGAAAACGACGTTTGTCGACATAAGTTGTTTTATCTGCATACACTTTAAGTGATATTTACATATTGCTTTTTTCGTCCTTTTCTAGGATCTATTCCTCTGAAGATTTTTGACTCAAAATTTTATATAAAGTATTTATTGCCCATATCTACAGGACTGTTAAATAAAAAGCTCTAAAAACTTTATATCGAGCCCATAATTTCAAATATAACGTTTTTTGGCTCCCCTGAACATTTTGATATATCCCCTGCACATTTTATCACATTTACATTGTCATACCGTGTGATAAATACCAGTCTTCCATTGCACGCGTCCCTACGTAGCGGATAGGGGAGGTTATGATGCACCCTCATGGCTCTGATACAATTTCTCACCGGCACTTGTCGAAGATTACCACTGGAAAGCATCTTAGCTTAAAGATCATCGTAATCAAGTGAAAACCCAGTTTGTAACTAAATATGTTTTTGTAGGAGGACCTTGATCTTCGAAGGTCATGCACTATTCGCGGACCATAAACTGGATAGGGGTGATTGGCGAAAAGGAACTAACCATGGTTTTTATGTCCGGAAATGTAAATAAAGTTGCAGTGCAGGGCCTAGTAAAACCAATCCCGTCGGCTAAGTGTGGTGGACAAGCGGGATCACAGTCGTTGAGATCAGCTTACTGCAAGTGTCCATGACCTTCATTATATGGAGGAGAAAAAAGTTCGAATTTAAAGTCTCACCCCCCTAGAAATATGCGAATAGCATATTTAACAAATTTAATTGTTCTAGTAAACTAGATGAAACCCTTACTATGGGTTGGGAAATAAAATTGTGCTATATTTTACCCTTATGTGCTTCTAGGGTTAAAATGATTCCAAGTTCAGCAGTATTTGCAAAACGTTTGAATTTTTTACTTAATCGCCCTACACTCATTTGTGGCGCCAAGTCCAAATGGTCTAATGACGTCAAATTATAAAATCATCATAATCATCAAATCATAAAAATCGGTAAAATATAGCACAATTTTATTTCCCAATCCATAGTAAGAGTTTCATCTAGTTTACTAGAACAATTAATTTTTTTAAATGTGTCAAAATTCAAAGTTTGGCCTCGGTAAGGAATGGGTAACGTTGTTCGATTTATTCCAGATTTTTAGCATTGAAGACTTGCACATTTGGTTATTATATTTTAAGCGTCACATCGAAAAATTCAACAGCATTTACAAAATATTTGAATTTTTTTAATAAATTATCTTTCATTATCTTGGAGTCATATGCGACCCCAAGTCGAATGGGGTCATATTATTTTTTCAGAAACCCTAGGCTATTAAGGTAATATATAAGATTTAAGAGTAGAAGAATGATAAATTTTTGATACAAAGTATTAAAAAAGAGTACATTTACTGAATATTTAAAAAAAAACTAATTTTTCTCGAAATCCATAAAAAAAATTCTTTGTAACAGAGGAATTTACCTAACAATTCACACAGTTAATCTCTAACATATATTTAACAAAATTTAAAAGTGCCAGATCCATTTTTTGAAATTTTGTTTAAGAAAATTTTTTAAAACTTAAAAAAGGAGTTTTCAAAATGTTATCAAAAAAATTTTCCATCTTTGGTCTCATTTCGCAATAGGTTAACAACGTGTTAATAAAACAAATTTCATATCTGAGTACTTATCGGTATAGACACCAAAAACCAAAATTATGGCTTTAATGAATTTATTGGAAAATGTTCTTCATATTTCATGACCTAGAGTTTTTTTTGGCACAAAAGTGATCTAAGGCATTTGTTATTTCTTGGCGAGTTTATATTCGATTTTGAAGTCATATTGCTTTTTGAAAAGACAATTTAGTACTGATATCGATTCATATAACAACTTGTCGAAAAAATTTAACTATAGAACGAAATTTACGTAAAATCTAAAAAAAGTCATATTTTCCCCATATAAACACACTTCAAATTTTCAGTCGTGTTGAGGCACCCCTAAATTATTTTGTGATTAACCCAAAACTTTGTATTTCTCAGTTTTTTCGCTATTCGCATGTTTCTAGGGGGGTGAGACCGAGAGTTGGAACACTTTTTTTTATTTAGGGCCACTCTACTGTCTATGTAAACCTCCTGTGTCCATGTAAACCTTATGAACGAACTATAGATCGCAAATATGTATATATCGTTGATCAAATTTTGTATATAAGCTTTTGTCGGATATAAGCTTTTGCAAATGACCCATATGAAATCGACTAAAATTGCCCAAAATTTAGAATCATTTAGATCTCGGTCAAATTTTGCACTTGTATTTATATTACATCCATCAATCAATAGTCCGAACATAAACCCTGTGGGACCGTTCGTAGTCATAGTCCCCATAGTCTCGATATTATTTAAATCTATGAAATCAAAATAAAGCATAGGCTTTTCTCAAATTTGGTTTTTATATGTTTTTGCAAAAAATAAGTTACTACCAAATATAGTCAGAATCGGTCTATTTTTCGACCTTTTTCCCATTATAAATATATCATCCGATTCTTTTTCAAAAAAATTAATCAAAATGCCACTCATTTTTATTTTCTAACAACAATTCTCTAAACACATGGTATGGAGTATCACAAAGTCTGCCTAGTCGGTCTTGTTGGAATCGAGATTTCGTATGTTCCATACGTTTGTATCTTAATTTCGAAATAAAAATAATTTATAAGAAGTCGAATATATTATAAATGTCCTATATAATAAAACAAACAAAAAAAAAAACAAATATAATTTTTTTAATCAAGTAAATTCAACATCGGCTAACACTAAAATTTTTTTTAAACATTGTAACGCAAAACTTTTATAACTCAGCCTAAGGATAAGTGGGCTTATACCATTGTAAAAATAAACTCTTAATATTTTACTTTTTTATAAAAATGCTATGAAGATTTTTCCATATTGTAATTAATTAACAGACAAGGCGATTTCTAATGACCCCTTCTACGCTTTCAGTTATCAACCGATTTTGACAAAAAGTATACCATTTGAAAGGTATTTATTTGCAGGTGTCCACCGTCTTTACAGATGTGCATCATCTGGTACATTTTTTTGTAGTAATAATCATTTAAAGTTGTTATATTAATTTTAAAATAAATATATACTTATATCTACCTAACGACATCCATAACATAATATATACCCCTGTTCTTGAAACCACTATCACAAAAAAAAACTCGTAAATGAACAAATTCTTAAATTTACGAGTTTTTTGCTGTTCTATGATTTCAATAAGAATATTTTTTCATGTTTTAATTCACATAGAAAAGGTTTTTTCTACTACACAGGTCTTAAGAGATAAAAAAAAATAATTGATATTTAAATTCTAAAATGTTTTTTATTGAAAATTGTCATTATTCTAAAAAATTAGACATTGATTTTATGAAAAAAAAAACAATTTTAAAAAACGTCTACATTTTGCGTTGATTTAAAAAAAAAAAACACGGGATCAGTAGTCAATGTTAATAAAACACACTTTTGGAGATGATGCTGTTCTATAACTATAATAAAAACTTTTTATTTGCACAATCTATTTTCCTTTATAATTTTTTCAATTATAACATAGATTCTTTATGTACTAATTATTACGAATAAAGGAATTTGAAATAATATTTCACTCAAATCACATATTTTTTTTTTTTTTTTTTTTTGCATATGACTGCCACAACTTTGTTTATGTTCGAAACAGTAGTGATGCCAGTCAAATCTAATTTATTTGAATTTCGAATTTTCTGTGGTGATGCCTAACTGATTTCAAAAAGAGAAGTCATTCTTAATTGAATGAAATTGAAGAATAAAAACAATTAAATGAACAAGTAAATTGTTATTTTAAAAGAAAATATTTTTTTTTACTTTCTTTATAATCTTAACGAAAAACATGCAAAAATTACTTAAGGTTTTTTTGTGAAAGTGACTAAAGAACCATATGGCACCTCGGTTTCTAGATAACATATGGTTCTGAAGCTAAGCCATATGTTTCATGTCATTTGATAATAAAAAATATGATTTCGAAAAATACTTCGAAAATATAAAATTTGTGTTTTCAAGAAACCCAAAATTTCAATTTCATGTTATTTCAAATTCATTCTTATTCAAATAACGTTTCAAGAACAGGGCTGATAGAGTTTTAGTAATATTTTTAGTAATATTTCTATGTATATTAAATTTGATTTTCCATTACAACAACACACAGTATCTTATAAATTAGATAAGTTAAATATGATGAATTAAACATCATTAACTCTTAATCTATATTTAAAATAAATATAATAAATTAGAATTTAAAAACATTAAAGAAAAACAATTACATTAGACAATTAATATCAATTAAAGAAATGGTATAATAATTTTCTAAACCCTTTTGCATTGCTTGTATTTTGCATAACATTAGGAAGTTGTTTCCAGAGACGAATAGTTATAACAAACAATTTACATTCAGAGTTTGTTCAAAATTAGTTTCCAAAAGTTTTTAGAACATAAAAGTGATCCCTCTAATCCCTTTAACCATCCAATAAACTGTGAACTTTAACATATCGTGCGACAAAAAATACAGATTCAAATTAAGTTTATTCTTTTATTCTTTGTTCGTAAATGCCCTCGTCCAAGATGTGACATCATTTAACGAAACTCCTAAAGTATGGTTTCGTATAGTCAGCCTTGATTGACTATAAATTTCCTTCCTATTACACATACTCGTAGCAATTGAAAACAGATTAAACAGTAATACTGCTGTAGAAGTCAACCACCTTCCTATGACCTTTCTGTATTTAAGAAAAGTTTATCAACATTTTTAAAACTAACAAAATATGTTTTGATTTTTAAAAATTTTTAGTTTATGCCTGAATGGTTCAAGTGAGATTATGTTTTTTTTTTTTTTTTTTTGGTTCTTTTGTATTCCTTAAGTAATGTGAATTCTTTGCTTCAACAAAAACAAATCATATTGTGTAAACGAAATATTCAATGATTGCCAGTCAAAATAAAGAAAATGTTGAACAAAAAAATCAAAAACTTTTACAAACAATTCTCATGTAATACATTAAGGAATGGTGCACTGCAGAAACTTTAAATAATATGTTTTTTTTTATATTTTATATTTATTTTTGTACATTTTTTTGTACGTACGTACAGTTGTACAATAAGGTGCAACATATTTTTATGGGTACATATTCGTGAATTCGAAAAAAATAAGAAGGAAAAAATCGTTTTGCCGAATATTGAAACAATTTCCCAAGTTTTCACAATTAAAATTAAATTGAGAAATCGCATGAAATATAAATTTTTGTTTCCGCAATTCACAAGTTCTTTTAATTCCTTTTCGTGTAATAGTTGCTAAAAAAAAAATATAAAACAGAATATATTTTTAAAATACAAAGTCTGCTAAGTCTTCAAAGTACGAGGACGGATCAATAGATGCATTACCAAAAAGAAATTATTTCTCAACATTACTAGCTCAAAATGTCCATTTTTTTAAATTAATAATTTCAGCGGAGCTAAATCTTTGACCTCCGAGCAATTTCTTTACGTTTAGAAATATAAAATATTTACTGAGGGCTAAATCCGGAGAATATGGTGGAAGAGGTAGCAATTCATAGCCCATTTCATGTGTGCGCATCCGAGCATTTTGTTTTGTAAACCGCAGTTGAATCAGCCAAAAAAGTTGGCATAACATTCAACATATATTGTTGTTCCCTTTTCTAAAATAATCAAATGTGGTTTATATCGCGTACATATCAAAAAAAAACTGTCGTCATGACCTTGTTAACCTTAACCTTCTTTTGCGCCGGTTTGCCCAGAGACATCCATTATTTAGATTGCTGATTGGTTTCTGGTGTGTTGTAAATAATTCATATTTCATCCTCCACACTGCAGTTGAACAATGTCGAATACCCCTTCGAAATTGTCACACGATTGAGTTTATGATCAATTGTGACAAGTTTCTAAAACCCGGAACAAGTCTCGTTTAGGTGCATCACCCCGATTTTTTTTTTTTTGGAAATAGGGGTATTTGAGGTGATTTAGAAAAAAAAATTTTTTTTTTGTCGGAAACCCATATTTTCCGAGTTATGGACCTCCAAAGTTTTGACATTGATTTCGATATAACTTGAACAATTCTTATCGGATTTGAGCAATATATGTATCATTTGAAAGCTTATTAAATTGCCTTTATTTCAAAATAAAAAAGTTCGTAATCCTTTAACCCATTGTGAACCTATTCAAGATTGTGCATTTTTGATAAAGAGTTTTTGTGAAAAGCTGTAATTATCAGACGAAATTACGTATATAAGGTATGTATTTGCACATTTACAATAAAAGTAGGGGTCACAAGCTATTTTTTGGTGTCTATTATGACTTTTTGACTCTTAAAATGCTGGATATATTAGGAGTTAAAGTTGAATATTATTTTTTTTTCGCGATTTACTCGTTTTAGTGTAGCTTAGCTAATTGCAGTAAAACTGTATGGCAACATTGTGTACTTATTTTCTTATAACCGCGATTTACTCTGTAAATAATTTGAGTACAACAGTAGGCTAAATAATTCAAATTTCTTTACGCTAAATATGGCAACATTATTAAACTATTTTAATAACCGTTTTATAGCGATCTTAAAATTTTGTTTTGGGTTGAAAATAAAAATAATAATGGAAATCAACCAACTAATTAAGCTATATTCCGAATTTGGGTGCCAGGAAGAAGGTAGGCTGACCGTTTTAATGATAAAACATTTGGTGGATTGGGGATTGATCCCAAAAGAAGGTCAATACAAATGTCCGAATGGACATGTATTGAAGTTGACGGAATATGATAACAGTGATGGGTGGTTGTGGAGGTAAATTAAATTAATTCTTATTTTTCTTTTTAATGATTAATTTATACTTTTTAGGTGTTTTGGACTTCACTCTGAGAATAAGAAAAAACCCAAAAAATGTGGATTCAGAGTTAGTTTGCGTACTGGAACGTTTTTTTCGCGATCTCACCTTTCATTGTATAAGGTGTTGGCGTTTGCCTATTTATTTACATCGGAAAGCTCATTAGGATTTATGGAAAAAGAACTTGGAATCGGTCACCAAGTGGCCGTCGATTGGAACTCCTTCTGCCACGAAGTAGTAGTATATGGATCGTTTCAGACGAATTTAGTAATTGGTGGTCCTGGAGTGATTGTAGAGATAGACGAATCCAAGTTAGGAAAAAGAAAGTACAATCGGGGGCACATTGTAAAAGGGACGTGGGTTTTTGGAGGCGTAGAAAGAATATCAGGGAAATGCTTCATCGTTCCGGTTGAGAACCGAAGCCGCGAGGAACTTATTCCGATAATAAAAAAAACATATAATGCCAGGAACAATAATCGTTTCAGATTTTTGGAAGGTAATTTATTTGTCAATATTTATATATATTTTATGTTATTGTGTAACTTTAAAATTTGCAGGCATACGACAGTCTTCGGGAAGAAGGTTATGAGCACATTAAAGTTAACCATTCCCTTCAATTTAAGGACCCCGCCACTGGACAACATACCAATACAATAGAAGGGTTGTGGCGGCTTTTAAAAGTATATGTACCTGCCTTTAATAGAAGAGAACATTTTGGTGTAAGGCGAATAACACCCACGCTTTCACACAATTTTTAAAGTTTGCCGGAATATTGTACGATCCGATGAATCCCTCAATTGCCGAAGAAATGCAGAGTTTAGCTGAGGAAGATATTGAATCTGAGGGCGATTTATCTTTGTTGTCGGTCGATGATGAGGATGAAGATCCTCTTTCATAATTTTTTTTATTGTTGTTGTTTTTTTTTATTAGTAGTTATTTTTAATTGGTGTTGTTTTTTTGAAGTGTTAATATTGATTTGGGGGTTATGAAAATCGCGTGATTTTTAAAAGAAAATTTTCATAACAGGACGGAGAAGAAATGAGGGCATGCTTTAATACCATGTGAGATAAGGCCATGATGGCTTTATCTTGTTTTATGTCTTCCCGGAGACACTAAAATTAAGTATTGAAATCTGGCTTCGCATACTAAAGTTTTTCTGCGTGGCTACCTGCGGTCGCGCTTAAGGGTTTTCTCCTCCAGTAGGACACGGCAGGTGGCTTCGCTGAATATAGTTTTCCTGCGTACGTCACAAGCGAATTTCCCAACAAAATTTTCATAATAGGACCGAGAAGAAATGAGGGGATGCTTTAATACCATGTGAGATAAGGCCATGATGGCTTTATCTTGTCTTATGTCTTCCCGGAGACACTAAAGTTAAGTATTGAAATCTGGCTTCGCATACTAAAGTTTTTCTGCGTGGCGGCCTGCGGCCGCGCTTAAGGGTTTTCTCCTCCAGTAGGACACGGCAAGTGGTTTCGCTGAAAAAAGTTTTCTGCGTACGTCACAAGCGAATTTCCCAACAAAATTTTCATAATAGTCTCATTAAAAGTCAATAATATCTCCGGTCCTGGAAGGGTTAAGAGGACAAAATATATATGTAGCTAGTGGGCCCAGCTTTCATTCAGTTGCTGTAAATAGAAAAATTTTATAGATCATTTTATGAGATAATGCCACGTTTGCGAAAAAAAACTTTCCCAAATATACAAAAAATTTTTTTAAAAAAATTTCCATTTCTAGTTAGAATTGTTAAGTCGGATTTTTTAAGAAAGTGTTGTTTTTAGTGTTATGGGTTTTTGTTATTTGTGCAATAAAAACAAAACAAAGTTGTACCCCTAATATCTCCGGATTACAAAGGGTTAAAAGGTCAAACTATATCTTAAATAAAAGCTGTTAATCCTATGAATGTTCTAATTAACATATATTTTGTTGTTGTAGTAGCGTTTTATTGAAATAAAATTAATTATTTACAAAAAACTGCATCTTAAAAAGACAGAAATTTATTTTGGTCCGTAATGGACCATAATGGATTTCGAACTTTTTTTATATCAAATTAAAGGTACTTTAATAAGCTTTCATATGATATATATATTGTTAAAGTCCGATTAGAATTGTTCAAGTTATATCGAAATCAATGTCAAAACTTTGGAGGTCTATAACTCGGGAAATATGGGCTTCCGACAAAAAAAAATATTTTGCTGGAATCGTATTAAAAAGTGGAACGAGTGGTGAAAATTTGGAACGGAGAGGTGCACCTAAACGAGACTTAAGCCACACAAACTTAATGACGGATCTTCCGCGCAGTTTGACAGTAGTGTATTAATAGATATGGTAGTTGGCGGGAGCAGTGCTGAATTTTAATTAATTACGAGGGAATAAAATATGGCAATATTATTGATCCGCCCTCTTAAATTATAGTTTTTAGAAAACAAAGAGATTAGCAAATGTTTTATATAAATAAATTATAAACAAGTAAGGAAATACGATACGCTATACCATACGTTAGAGAAAGGGTCTTAGGTCCAACTAATTAGGTACACAAAGTAAGCATAAAATAAATTTGCCTGCTGATATGAAAAAGTTCATATCGGATGCTAAACTTATATGGGAACTAAGTCGAAAAATGGTCCGATCCTAATCATATTTGGTAAAGTTACTTATTTTCTATCAAAAATGTATACAAACTAAATATGAGAACAATCTGTGCAATATTTTTGTTTTTTGATAGATTTAAGTGAAGATCGGGGAAGCAACTTTACATGGGGGCTATGACTATGTATTAACCAACATGGTTTAATTTTGGACTACTACTTAAATTTGACCGAGATCTACATATATGGATCTCATGGGAATTTAAGTCGATCTCATAGGGGTCATTTCTATAGGAACTAGGTCTGAACATGTACCGATATACCAAATATTATCAAAATAGTAGTTTGACTACAAGTTTTACATGAACATGCAGACGGACGGGCAAACGGACATTGCTAAATCGACTCAGAAAGTAGTTCTGTGTCAACCGGTATAATAAAAGATGGAAATAGGTCAAATATTTTTGGTATCAGCGCAGACTCATTATACCCTGACCACAGAGTGTTATAGGATATAAAGGTCAATAGTTTTTATCCCTTAATACTTATTCATTAATGAACGGACATTCGTTTTAATCTACCAACAAAAAAATACTCTCATAGAAGAATTTTTCGCTTAAAATTTTTTAAAAATTTTTATTTTCACTTAAAAACATGATTTTTTAACTTTTACACCTTCATTAAAAATGAAATGTTTACATTAACAATCCAAACTAAAAAAATGGCTCCATACTGTATTATTCATATTCATATCTACATGTTAATATATGTATATATGTATGTACATACACATATATATGTATATGCATGTTGTGAAATGTGTCTGTACTGTCGATCATGTATAAATACTGCAAAAATTATATAAAATATATGCAACGAAATGCAGCCACCAACAATAAAACTACCGAGACATAAAAAAACAGTAGAAACAGCAACAACATGCTTAAAATAATTATAATTATATGGTTTAACATTGTCAACAAATGTGGGATTGTTGCCAGATTTTCGTGACTAATTCTGAATGTAAAATGACTGGAAATCATAAAAACGCGATGAACGTTTTTCGTACTTATTTAAATTTTCAGTACATTTTACATGTGGTCATTTGAAATTTATATGTAAGATTTGAAATCAATTTTTTGGGTATTATGTAGCCAGAATTTCAAAAAGGAAATATTTACAATAAATAAAAAGCGCCTCAGTGCCACTTGGGCATTATTGAGGCGAGCTGGCAAAGAATATTACATAAGTCTTATTTATAATAAAAAGATTTATAATAATAATAAAAAAAACATGTTGTCCTCTTTACTAAAGACACATAAGCCAGTGATTCTCCACCTTTTTTAAACCCTCTGGTAAGTAAGACTTCGATGGGTACTTCTGTTACAGAATTGTCCTCCTCATTCGACTCGACTTTCCGCCGAGCCATTTCCTTATAAATCGTGTCCCAAAATTAATGCAAGACTTTAGTTACACAGAAAATACCATTTTTTTTTCTTCACACTGTTATTTCATTATTTTTGAAATATTGTTTAACAATGAATACGCGTTTTTCTATAGTGCAATGCTCCATTTGTACAAACCCTAAACTTACAGCTGACAATCTATATTTTTCTTCTTACCGCCCAACTGGCGGCAAATTCATATCTTGGGTGAATTTTGGGACACCCTTTATTTGGTAGTAGGAAAAAGTCGTTGAGAGTCATATCTGGAGAATAAGATAGTTGTGGCAGCAATTTGAACTTCAACTCGTATCTTCGTATCTCTACCATCGAAACCGCACAAGTGTGCACCCGCACGTAATCTTTTTTTATGCCCTTCACACCACTGTGCATAGGGTATATATCAGTTTGTCATTCCTTTTGCAACGCATCGAAGAATTAATTTGCAACCCCATCAAGCATATATCTGTGGTCACAAGCGATAACCGCCTAAGTCGACTTAAGAACGATTTGAGTTATGTATGCTATCATATTCTACTAAAAACGCTTTATATTTTCGTGAAATCCCCATTTCTCTAACACTGTTTAATAAAAAGTTATTAATGAAAACACTCTGACCTAGGTCGTAATTAAGGCCCATTACATTTATATAAAAAGCCATTTTTCTCGAAAGCATGGTATTCGACGATTTGGGTTATCTTTGCTATCATGTTCTACTAAAAACGCTTTATATTTACGTGAAATCCCCATTTATCTAACACTGTTTATTAAAAAGTTATTAATGAAAACATTCTGACCTAAGTCGTAATGAAGCCCCATTACATTTATATAAAAAGTTATTTTTCTCAAAAGCATGATTTTCGCCTTAGGCGGTTAATGCTTATGACCACAGATATAAGAATATTCTTGAGTCGATATAGTGATGTCCGTCTGTCATTTGATATCACGCTCATTCATAGAATATCCCATTTACGTGTATAAACTTAGAATAATAATGTTTGGCATTATTTCGAGCAGGTTTCTATTTAAAATGGAGTAATACAGGTATCCTTTTGCCAAGATATGACCGAAAATATGGAGACACGGCTAAAAAATACTAAAAATTCAGTATGTTTCTTGTAATCATTTAGTACTGAGTTTATCAAATTGTCTACTTTTTCAAATATTTTGTTTACATTTGTTATAAATAGTACAATAATTTCAGAAGCTAATGAAAACGTAAAACGGAAGTGGTGGGTATCAAAGATTCGGCAGAATTCAAAATTGAAATTACTTAACCATGAGATATGCCCGTGGCCTCAACTAGTACACGCAATTTAACTCGTCGGTAACTAAAAACTATACCGAAGATTTTGTCAATGATTTTCGAAGTAATTGCACCTCAACTGGGCATTCAGAACGAGGTTCATCATTTATAGCCAAATTTAAATTCATTTACCCAATTTTAGATATTCTTAAAAGATGGTCCAGATATGACATGCACTGCGACTAACTCAACTTTGATTTATTTCGATATTTTGTTTTGTAACTTGCTATGGCCTGATGAGACTAAAATTAATCGTGTTGAAGTTCGTCCGATGGTCGCTCCTGGTACCAGTCTAAAACACCAAATTCCAAATATTTAACAATATTATTAAATATGCCGAATCTATAATACCCTCATTGGTTATATTAAATGTGTCTTAAAGTCAACATTATAACAAATGTTGGTAGTTCTAATACCATTTAAATTTATAGCTAATTGTGTTTCTTTTTTGACCAGTATTTAATTTAATTTCTTATTATTTTCTTTAATAAAGATGTTTTTTATTTTTTTGTTATTAGAGTAGCTTTCCATTACTGGGTCATTCGCCAAGGAGAAAAAAATCGACTAAACTGCAATTAAAAATCATTTGCCTATGACAATTTTAAGATTGTTGAGCCATTAAAAGCTTCAGAAAAAGCGCAAGATTTTATTTATTTTTTTATTATCAGTATTTTTAATTTCAATGCTTTAATTTAAATACACTTTCTCCTAGCGCCGGCGGTGGCAGAAAACCACATGACTTGGACATTTTGAGACGTAGAGTATAACCAAACATACATACTAATGAAGCAAATGCTACAAACACAACATCTATATATATAAAATTCATTTTCTGTTTGTTTGTTTGTTTGTTTGTTTGACCGCTATACAAATTTTTATTTTTCAACGGATTTTCCTGAAATTTTGTACACACGATCTCTATACCCCAGGAAAGGTCGCCATATAATTTTTACCGGCCACGCCTACTTTTACGCCCACTTTTATGTAAAATTCATTTTCTGTTTTATTCATATATGTTCACTATATAAATTTTTATTTGTTAACAGATTTATCTAAACTTCGGTACACACGATCCCTGTACTCCAGCTAAGGTCACCATATACTTTTTATCGACCACGCCTACTTTTACGCCCACTTTTTATATACAATTCATGTTCTGCTTTTTGGTATATTTGTTCGCTATACAAATTTTTATTTTTCAACGGAATTCTCTGAAATTTGGTACACACGATCTCCGTGCTCCAGGAAAGGTCGCCATATCCTTCATACCGGCCACGCCTACTTAAACGCCCACTTTTTGTATATAATTCATAGTCTGTTTTTTTGGTACATTTGTTCGCTACACAATTTTTTTTTAAACGGATTTCTCTGAAATTTGCTACACACGATCTCTGTACTCCAGAGAGGTCGCCGTATGATTCTTGCCGGCCACGCCTACTTCTACGCCCACTTTTTATACAAAATTAATTTTATGTTTTTTGGTATATTTGTTCACTATAGAAATTTTTATTTTTCAAGGGATGTCTAAAATTTGGTCACACGATCTCTATACTACAGGGAAGGTCACCATATGCTTCTTACAGGCCACGCCTACTCTGCGCCAACTTCTATGTACATAAAACTTATTTTTTTTCTTTTATTTGTTTCTTTATTTGATTGCTATACAAACTTTTATTTTTCAATGGCTTTCTCCGAAATTTAGTACATATTCCATATTCCACGCCTACTTTTACGCCCAATTTTCTCATAAAATTCATATTTTGTTGTGTGGTATATTTCTTCCCTATAAAAATTTGTACTTTTCAACGGATTTCTCTGAAATTTGGTTTATACGGAAATAACTACACGGTGAACAAATTCCCCAAACTTAAAAAAACGTACCCAAAAGAAATGAAGAAATTCCCCATTTTTTTCTTTAATCGAAAGAAAAAATGAACTTACTCCCCATATTCATTCTTATATTTTTACATATTTTTATGTAATGAATTTTGTTAAATATTTATTTTAGTAAACATTTGCATACTGCTCTCAATATATGTCGTACAATAAATGCATTTAAAATGAGTATTCTTTTCAATAGCATTATTTCGTTGTCAGAAGCTACGCGCATGGGGAATACAGCTTAGCTAGAATATCGGAATGATGTGAAAATATATTTTGACAATTAAAATAAGTTGGCAACAGCTGCGCGGCAGCACATGTGTGCTGCATAACGCGCACGCGGACGCGACGTATGCGGACGCGACGCGCTCGCGGAACACAGCTCAGCTAAAATATCGCAATGATATGAAAAATATTTTTGGCGATTAAAATAAGTTGACAACAACTGCGCGGCAGCACGGGTGTGGCTGCCAAACGCGCGGAAGCGGCGCGCGGCGCACGACCACGGACTCGGACGCGACGGATGCGCTCTTGGAACACAGCTCAGCTAAAATATCGCAATGCTCTAAAAAATATGTTTTAGGAATTAAAATAAGTTAACGAGAACTAAGCGGCAGCACGGGTAGTAGCTGCGAGGAAGCGGCGATAGGCGCGCGGACGCCGACGCGACGGATGCGGACGCGACGCGCTCGCGGAACACAGCTCAGCAAAAATATCGCAATGATCTGAAAAATATATTTTGGCGATTAAAATAAGTTGACAACAACTGCGCGGCAGCACGGGTCTGGCTGCCAAACGCGCGGAAGTGGACGCGACTCGCTCGCGGAACACAGCTTAGTGAAATGTCGTATGATAAATTTTATCTACGTATGTGAAATAATTACCTGTTGATCAAAATAGGCCACACATATACTATAAGCAGTTGCTTAAAGAAACCTTGCGACACAATATTAAACGTCGCATTAGTCTTTCATTTCTGAAATTTGAATTTGACGTCTCTGCTCAATGATGATCACTTATTGAATGAAGTAATTCAATTTTTAAAAGTTTTGATTCCTTTAATTTGTGATCCATTCCGTTATATTTGGCGTTTATAAATAAACTGAAAAAAAAACTTAAAGCGGTTTCGCAGCTTATTTTTGAAGCATTTTTGCTGCAGCATCTTATAAAAAACTTCTAAATTAAAAAATCAAAAAATTTTTAATTGAAATAAAAAACGAATTTATTGCCCATAAAAATTTTTGGGGAGAAAGTTCATTTTATTGTGGAATTTGTTAATTGGGGACTAAGTACTCAGCGCCTGGTAAGCATAGTGAACCATTTTTCAAGTCAAAGTCCTTTTTATCCCGGGCAAGACCGGGTAAAAACAGCTAGTATACAATAAAAAGAACAATTACAGCTCTCACACCCAAGAAACAATATTTAAAATAGCAATAGCAACAAGAACAACATGGAAAAATTATATTTTTTCAAGTTTTTTTTTACATTTTAATTGAAACTGCAGAAGTTATTGATCAGATTTTGATGATTTTAAATAGTCTTGCTGAATGAATCATTTTCACTAATAATGAGTAACACAGCTGACCTATTGAGGGCGTGATTGTGATTTCCATAGAAGGACAGAAGGATATCGCTGTATCAACTCCGCTTATTATAAGGATCAAGAATATATACTATATTTATTATGGGGCTCAAATTTTTTTTTCTAATTATGACAAATATCTACCATCTGCACACAATGACTCCAAAATTGTAAAAACAAAATCGTTAGAGACTCAATCACTCCGATTGACAACTTTTGGAAGTAAGTTTGCGCACAACAAAACTTTAACAAGTTTATTTATTATTAAATTTTTTTAAATCATGTAAAATATGATGAAATATGTTTTCCATATATTATCAATATTAAATAATTATTTTTCTTAAAAATGCATTTGTCACAAAAGTACGTGAACAAGTTTTAATAAAAATCTGAAACGGGCTTTTAAAACAATCGCTTATGAGACATTAGTTTTTCGGCAAACAGTTTGAAGGGTTATTAAAACGAAGGAAGGGCTATACTAACACTAACATGGTTAGAGAAATATTGTTTCACTTTTTAAGACACATGCGAATATTTCGGGAGTCTGTCGTAAGATAAGTGAGAAAGAAGGCAGGATTCAAATCGTGTAAAGTGCAGAAGGTGCCGGATCAAAATCGCTCGAAGAATATCGAGGAAAAAGAACTTGCTAAAAAATCAAAAATATTAATGATGCATTTTAACGATGAAACAAGCAGGAGTGAATTTTCGTGTATGCGATATATAGAGAAAATGTTCGTAAACAAGTTAAAACACACAAAAAACGAAGTTCCCGAAAACGTTTTAAGGCTATTTGTGGATGTGGAAAAAACCTGTTCGTACGTGACAATGAGTACAATTGATTTGATACTGATTTAAAGAATGTTTACAAAAGACACTAAAAAATACCCCCAAAACAAGTATGCAATAATCGGGAAAACGTTTCCCAATTTTAAATCTGGCAACACATCACAATTAAGTATGTTTGTCATTCTGCATATATAATACGATGATTATACTAACGATGTTTGCGGGCATGATGTTAATAATTGTTGCGACAATGTCAACGTTGGCAAGAACATTAGCAGAGCAATTGATTGAAATGCCAAAAAAGAAAACTACTCGTTTGTTACCGAAATAATGACTTCGTACAGCAACTTCCGGGGTTTGTTTTCTAACAAATCTGAAATAAAAGTTTTTCACTACAAATATCCAATACAAATAATTTGAACAACAGGTTTAATTAAGCGTTTAGAAATATATATGAACTAAAATTTGTCTAAAGTGGTAAATATGAAATTTAGGTATTGTGTTTTGTATTTTACCAACCTGAAATTTTATGTTTGCAACATTTTGTAAATAACTGTTTTCAAAATATCCTTTTTCGTTCAAACATGTTATAGACAAATTTATGCTGATGAACAAAACTTGAAAGAAAATTTAATTGATTGATTTTCTTTAAACGTAACACACTTTTACATTTCATATCTTAAATTTTCATGAAATTCATTCATAAATTTTTTGTAAAGCCGGTTACAGGATATTTTTTTCCTTTTTTTTTTTTTTTGTAAGTTATGAAAGAAAACGTAATCGATATTTGTTGAAAGAACAGCTTATTTTATTTACCAATCAGTCACGTTCCATTGCAAGACAATGTAATCTGTTTTAATCTTTTAAAATACATACATATATATAAAATAAAAGAAAAAGAAAGTATATTTTTCCCCAATTTTTTTCACTTTTTTTTTTGTTTTTTTTTTCTTTCCTTTTTTATATACAAAATTTTATTTTGTTTGGTTTATACACTACGACCACAAAATTAAATAATTGATTTTTACAAAAATTATCCCGTTATCATCACCAGCAAAGAAGTCGTCTAATAACAAACTGTTCTAAAGGAAACTCGATAAACAATAATTTCCTGCTCTTATTTGAAGTACAACAACCAACCAAACGACCATCCAAACGAACAATCAACCACCAACACAATCTATCAGAGATGATAGAATTGGCACAAAAGTACTTTTCTTTGTAAGCACTTGAAAATTATTCAAAGTTAAAAAAGAAAAGCTCTTCAAAAGCTTAAAGAAAAAGTAATTAAGCAACACTATAAAACGAGACAAACTTCTATATAAAAAACTGCAAACTCTAAAATTTTACATTGAAAATTAATCTCAAAATAAGATATTCTGTAAAAAATTGTTGTTAGAAAAGTTGGTCAAAATTTGACAAAATTGGTTCGCCAATTTTTTATATTTAAAAATAAAAAAAAAAACAAGTAAGAAAATTATAGTTAGTCTAGACCGACCATACGATACCCAATGACATGCGTTTAGAGAATTGGTCTTATGCCGTTTTCTTTTCTGACAAAAAAATGTCGCCCTTTTTTGCACTTTTTCGAAAAGTGTATTTTTTTATATGTTGGGAATTAAGAGCAACCTTATCTTATACATCAATCGAAAGGTCTCAAAGTCTAGCCCTCGTAAATCACAAAAAATTCCAGCCATTGACTTCTTTCAGGTCATAGTGTGAGAATATTTTCCCATTGTTCCCCTTTTTTGTATATTTTCACCCTATGACTTCCAAGAGGATAATAATCAAAAATTTTTTGCACTTATGAATACGGCACTTTGAGACCTTTCGATTGATATATAATAAAAGGTTGCTCTTAATTCAGAATATATAAAAAAAAATACACTTTTCCAAAAACGGGCAAAAAAAGGGCGACATTTTTTGTCAGAAAAGAAAACGGCATTAGTTCTAACTTATTTTTTTATGTGCAGATCTGAAAAAGTTCATATCGGATGCCATATTTATATGGGGTGTAGGTCGAAAAATGGACCGATCCTGATCATATTTGGTAAAGTCACATTTTTTTTTTTCAAAAACGTATACAAACCAAATTTGAGAAAAATCTGTGCAATATTTTTGTTTCTGATAGGTTTTAGTGAGGATCGGGAAGCAGCTTTATATGGGGGGCTATGACTAAGAATTGTCCTATAGGGTTTATTTTTAGACTATCGATTAATGGATGTAATAAACACATAAACAAACTCAAACCGAGATCTATATGATAATTTCGATCTTATGGCAATTTAAGTCGATCTCATAGGGGTCATAGGTCTAAACATACACAAACATACACCGATAGAAGCTTTTATACCAAATTGCATCAAAATATATTTATATTTGTAACCTGTAGTTTGATTACAAGGTTTACATGGACACACAGACGGACAGACACACGGACGGCTTTCGTTAATTCGACTCAGAAAGTGATTCTAAGTCGATCGGTGTAATAAAAGATGGGTCTATGTCAACTATTTTTGTTAGTTACAAACATAAGCACAAAATCATTATACCCTATATCTGTGGTTTTCTGGAATAACCGCGTATGTCCATTTTTGTCAGTTTTGAGTTAACGATGCTAAATATATTAATTTTTAAAATATTGACTATTTCTGAGTTTTTTTTTTTAAATAACGACGTAACTTAAATGTTTATTAAATTAATTTGCACCACTATCGACGTACGTTTGATCGCTGACAAATTATTTTCTTAGAAAACGACACATAGCGACATACGTTGTTATTAATGAAAAACGAAGCAAAATAATTTTTGATTATTTTTCAGTTTACAACCACTTATAAAAACTTGTGTGTTTATTTCTGTTATTTTTTGTCACTATTATTCTTGATACGTTGTTATATTCTCATCCTAAGTCCCGTTAACTTTTTGTTGACGAACAAAAAAAATCCATTTTTCAAGCAACAGCAACTTCTGTCTACATGGGTGGTTGTATTGGTAGTTTAATTTTTCAAAGAAAACGACGTTTGTTGATATAAGTTGTTTTATCTGCACACACTTTAAGTGTTATTTACATATTGTTTTTTTCGTCCTTCTCTAGGATCTATTCCTCTGAAGATTTTCGACTCAAAATTTTATATAAAGTATTTATTGCCCATATCTACAGGACTGTTAAATAAAAAGCTCTCAAAACTTTGTATCGAGCCCATAGTTTCAAATAGAACGTTTTTTGGCTCCCCTGAACATTTTGAGTTTATGACATACGCGGTTATTCTAGAAAACCACAGATATAGGATATAACAAGTAAGAAAATTATAGTCGGTCTAGACCGACTATACGATACCCTATACCATGCGTTTAGAGACCCTATCTCTCAGGCCCAACCAACTGGATATAGAAAATAAGCATAAACCAAATTTGAGTGGGATTTTTATTAATTTTTTCGGCTGCAGATATGAAAAAGTTCATATCGGATGCTATATCTATATGGGGACTAGGCCCAAAAATGAACCGATCCTGACCATGTTTGGTAAAGTCTCTTTTATTTTGCAAAAATATATACAAACAAAATTTGAGAAGAATCAGTGCAATATTTTTGTTTTTTGATAGATTTAAGTGAAGATCGGGAAGCAGCTCTATATGAAGCCTATGACTAAGAGTTGTCCAATAGGGTTCATTTTTGGACTACTGATTAATGGATCTAATATATACATACAAACCCAATTTGACTAAGATCTGTATGATAATTTGGATCTTATGGCAATATATGTTGATTTCTAACCAATTTCAATAGCGTTCATCCCATGGCCGATAAAAGATTAAATACCAGAGAGTGATTCTGATTCGATCGGTATAATTAAAGATGGGTGTAGGTCAAATATTTTTGGTTGTTACAAACAGCAGCACAAAGTCATTATACCCAAACCACATAGTGGTATAGGGTATAATAAAAAATCATAATCTTGACTAGTCTTTCTTGTTCTCACTTTCATCTCAACTACGCGCCCTTAAATTTTCAATTCTACAATACGCTAGTGATACATTAGTGTATCACTAATCTAACAAATGTTTTCTATCACTTCTATACATTCTAAGAAACATTCTCATCATCAATATTTAATAACATCAAACGTGAAAAACTTGAATGCGTTACACATAATTATTTTAAAATTAAATAAACATTCAAAATATGTGGGCTCATTCTGAACAAATTATATGAATAAATTTTAAAAATATTTTGAATTTTAAATAGATATTTTATTTGTTTCATTATGTTCTGTAGAATAAGCTCCATATTTTTAATTCACAAAAAAGTATTCAATTGTGTGTGGTTTATTTATTCGGACATAAAAATGTTTTCATTATTTTTCAGCTATTCTAATTTCTAGTTGCAATTAAAATAATAGTACAGCCAACTTTTCAAAACAGCCACTCACAAAATAAAAGTAACCACTCACAAAATAAAGGAAATAAAGTAAAGTATAGCCCAGCAAATTCTAGGAAATTTTATGTTTTCATTAAATTTTTTTCTTTCTATATTTACAAGATCTATATATGTATATAAATTTTTTTTTTTTTTTTTAAGCCTAGTTCCGCGAAGCCGAGTGGCTTGTCTGCAGATTCTAATTTTTGCCTAGTTTTTTTTTTATTTTTTGCAGCGACAGACCAAAGCTAGTCTATTTTAGCAATTCACAATTAAACACAGGGCGTTGATATAAAATTATAATGAAATTAAGAATTGGCTAAAATTGATTAGCATACCATTTATTATAAATATGTTATTTATTATAAATATGTTGTTTTATTTAATTTAATATATTTTTAACACATATTATACATAAATTTTATAATTCGGCCCTTCTCCTCCATACAAACTATAACTGTGCCAATTTTCGCACTCTTCCGTGCCCGCATTTTGCTTAAAAAGGGAAGAAAAAAATTTTCTTTCACGTATTAATATATAGATACTCGTACTTTGTTTTCTTCGAGTAGAATAAAAGTTCATTTTTTCCACATATCAGTTCTTCATTCCATTTGTAACAAATCGAAAAATGAATTTGCGACCCAATAAAGTATATATACTCGTATTCTAGATCATTATATAGGTCATCAATATAGCGATGACCGCCTGTGCGTCTATCTGTCTTTCTGTTGAAAGCACGCTCATTTACAAAATAAATTATTTACCTGGGTTTGTCTTTATTTCGAGCAGGTTGTTATTTAAAATAGGGTAAATCGGGCATCATTTATATGGCCTAAGATATGGAGACTCCTCTACCAAATCCTAAAAATGTAGTGAATCCGTTATTTAGTTTTAAGTTTATCAAATTGTTTACTTGTTACATAAATCCAGATATTAATGTAAATGTAAAGTCCAGGTGTAGGGTATGAAAGATTCGGCATAGCGAATTTAATACCCTTTCTTATTTAGACAGTCTTCTTATTTATTTTTATTTTTAAATTAAGCTAATTGGTTAATGTAAATAAAAAACGTAATTATATTACATATTTTTCCGAGGTTTCGTCAATTATTTATTGACTTTATCAAGAGACCTCTATTTAAATAAAAAAAAATCATCAAAAAATCAATAAAAACTTACAATAACATGAATCTTAATTTCTCACATTGAAATTTGATGTATGTATGTGCATAAATATCAGAGTGTTAAATAATGGCAAATATAAAGTTAAACATTGGAAAAAAGTGAGAAATCTTACAAAAAAGTGAGCTTCGCTGAAATTTTTTATTGGCATTTGTACTAAATCTCAAAAAAATTTTCAATTGAGTCTTTCCCATATTTTCTGGCAGTTTGATTTGTATACATTGGCTGAAAAAAATTCATAATATTAATAGGCTAGGCGATTTCTTATGACCGATGTTTTGTTCTACCGTTTTATCCCGATTTTGACAAAACGTATATTTTTTGAAAGGTATTTCTTTTTAGCTGTTCACCAGACTTACAGATTTTAAAATTTTTGCCTTTGTTTTGAGTAAATTGCATTCAAAGTTGCTACTAACACATACATAAAATTATAAATTTGTTAATGTGTTTGTTAATGAGTTTGTTTTCTTCATTCTCAATATTAATAATCCAAAAAGTGTGTGGTTTGTGAATTGGCTAAGTTGAAAAATAGTATTGGCTAGAAATTGCACTCGAATTTCAAGCGCTGGAATCGGCTAGTTAAAATAAAAAAATTAACTGATAGTTTTGATCGCAAAAATAAAAATTATAAAAAAATAAGTTAGAAAAATATAGTCGGTCTAGAAGATACTCTGTTATGCGTTATAGGAAGGATCTTAAGTCCAATGTAGTGTGTTTGATAAGTCATAGTTACCCTACCTTCTGTACGGTAACTAAATAGTAAAATTAAATTACTAATTGTAACTAAATATATCCACCTGCACCGAACTCAAGCGTGAGAAAAGTATTTCTCACAATTGTACTGTAGTACAGTTACGTGTGAACTGCTTAATACGCAAATTCCCTCGTCTACTCAGTTACACATAATGTAAGTGTATGTGTACGCGTGTACAATGCATGTGCGCGCGTACGTAGGTAGATATACGTTAAAATTAGTATAGAAAAAGAATAAATAAAGAGACGTGAAAGTAAACAGTCGCATGAGCGGCTGTTTTTAAACAAATAATAAAAAGTGTAATTATTTAAATTATATGGCGATCCTGCCAATGAAAAAAAATAAAATATGAAAAAAATAATAAGTCAATTAAAATTTTAAGAAAAAATTTAATTTGTGAAAAAATCAGAAAAACAATAACTACATATACCAAGCATGAAAAGTCGAAAAACGTATATTATTAATCAACATTTAAATTTAATCAACAATTGAAAATTTGTTAAGAAGGAATACCAAAAGTGTAAAAGCCAAAATAATTGTAAAAAAGTGAAGAGTCGAAAAACGTACATTATTAATCAACATTTAAATTTAATCAACAATTAAAAATTTGTTAAGAAGGAATACCAAAAGTGTAAAAGCCAAAATAATTGTAAAAAAGTGAATAGTTGAAAAAGGTAATAACGACATGAATAAGCAACCGCAGCAACAACGGATTCATCAAACTGGAATACCAAAAGTGTAACAGCCAAAATAATTGTAAAAAGTGAAGAGTCGAAAAACGGTAATAACAACATGAATAAGCAACCCCAGCAACAGATTCATCAAACTCTACGTCAACAACAGTAACCATCATCTACAGCAGCTGGAGAATAAAACAACAGCTAAGTAGCATATTTTATTTTTTTAAATAAGTTGAATCATACATATTACATAGTAGTTAAATATTGATTTCTTCGATACTCGTATTGATAACATTTTTTTTGTTAAAATCAATCAATTGAAAAGAAATTTGAATACAAAATATTAGAAAAAAAATTATGTATTTAATTATATTAAAAAAAAAAAAAAAAAAAATTTTTTTTAAAAAACAAAAAAAACATGATTATTAATATTGAACTCACTTTAAAATTAATTAAACTGTGAATTTTTCTATAAAATAGAATAACTTAATATATAGAACAGAACATAGAAAAGTCATCATATTTAGGAATAAATCGACAATTTAAAATATTTAATGTATCATTAAAACTAAAATATTGATTCTTTAATATAAATTTAAATATTGATTTTTATTGGGAATAGGAAATTAAAAGATAAATTATATTTTAACATGGGTAAGCCGGAATCAAAATTAGAAAACCCGAACGCAAATGTAATAACCAACGTTGAGGTTGTCGACCACACAAACCAAATACAATCCTTGTGGTACCTCACATTGTGCTTGGTATTGATAAGCGGGGTAAACTTAACGCTAAAATTATACCTACTGCACAAAAGATCTCTCCGTAAGAGATATCTAAGTAGAGGCGACAACCTTGACAAGGTTTAAAAATGGGCCCATAAGATTTTAAAATTATATACTCCTCGAATAGATTTAAACAAAAAAAAAAAAAAAAGAAAGAGAACAAAGCAGAGACTGCGATAACATCATGTTATATATTATCAAAATTTTTTTATTTTGTCATCATTATTAAAAATACTGACTAAAGAGAATAAAATTTTACATAAAGTGCCGGAGGAGTCCTATTATTGAATTACTTTATTTTGTTGAATATTCGAATTAATTGCTAATATAGCAGGAACTTTGGGGGACAAATCCTAAATGACAAATATTTTGAATATTTTTTTTTGTGCGATTTTCTGGTAAGATTTTCTGTCCTAGCAGACAAAAGTCAATTTTAATCTGCATGTATGGACTGGTCTGCGATACTAGGCCAGTGCAGACTTATCAGAGAGGAATTTGACAAGTCCTATAAATGCCTCAATAGCGATAGGCCTACCAAAGAGGAAACTGTTGAAAAACATCTAAAAAACCTCTACTTACGACTTGAAGAAATAAGAGTCGTATTAAACGTAAATTATCAGCGTTTAACACCCGCACATAAGGTTGCAGCAGAGGGTTTTTTCATTGACCTAAGAAGTAAACTCATCAGTGTAGCAGCTCGTAGGGGTCTTGAAGTAGAATTGCCCAACTCATTACATGAAAGGGTAGAATTTGCGGATGACAAAAATAAATTAGCAATACAGACAGAAATAATAAGCGCAAACATGCCACAAACAGCAACGGAATTTTTAAGGACAGCATCCAGAATCATACCTGATTTTGATGGTAGGGCAGAGAACCTACAAAGTTTTCTGGATGCATTAACACTGGTGGATTCAATTGCGGAAGACCAGGATGCGGTGGCCGTCAATTTAGTAAAGACTAAATTGAAGGGAACGGCACGTACTCTCATAGAGGGTAATGAAGTAAATTTAGCCGGCATAATAGCTAGGTTAAAAACAACAGTCAAGGGCGAGTCCGTTGAGTTGCTTTCGGCAAAGATAATGAATCTCAAACAGTGTGGTAGGACACCAAATGACTACACCAAAGAGATAGAAGAACTGGCGAAAAGATTACAAAGCGCCTACATAGTGGACGGTTTAAATACTACACTAGCCGAAAAATACACAACAAACATTGCTGTAAAGGCAATGACAAAAAACAGTACCAACGACAGAGTGGGACTCATACTAGAAGCAGGTCAATTTAACACTCTCAATGATGCGGTAGCTAAGTTTATAAGTTGTTCAACCGATGCGCCTAAAAATAGTACAATAATGTACTATAACAGGGATATGCACAATACCCAGGGTCAAAGACGTGGGCGATCCTACGCAAATTTTAGCCGACGTGGAAATTACACCGGAAATAGCGGTCGTAGTAACAATAACAGGAGATACAACAGTGGGAGTAACCAGTCCCACAATGGTAACAATGAGGTCAATAGGCAATATAATGGCCGTGACAGTTACAACAGGAACAATAATAACTACAGCGGGAACTATAACAACCGCAATAATAATAGAGGACGTGATGTCCGGGCTTTGCATGGGAGTACGGAAAACGTACAATCCCCGGGTACTCAATAGATGAAATAATTAGAAATAGTAGAATCTTAAACGTTAATCTGAATTCAGCATCATATATTTCACTAAAATCAAAATTCAATGAAGGAGTGTCGACATTTTTGGTAGACACAGGTGCGGACATATCAATAATAAAAAGCGGACAGAATAAATTTGAAAGAATAGATACATCCAACACAATTAGCCTACATGGCATAGGAAAGGGTATAACCTATACTAGGGGAAAGATCACAACGGATCTGATATTTGAAAATCTGTTAGTTAAACATAAACTCCATGTGGTAGATGATGACTTTCCAGTTCCATCTGATGGAATATTGGGACTTGACTTCATTAGAAAGTACAATTGTAAACTAGAATATGGAACGGATCAAGATTGGATAGTATTAAGACCAGATGATTTCCCACAAAGTATACGGATGAAAATGCGAAAATACCCAAACATCAACACAATATCATTACCTGCGAGATCAGAGGTAATTAGAAGAATAAATGTAGGAGATTCAAAGGGGGACATATTAATTCCTAACCAAACCCCTAAGGAGGGGATATTTATAGCAAATACAATTTCTAACGCCTCACAAACTTTTGTACGTATAATGAATACAACAGACGAAGAAGTTGTTATATCTGATGCTCAAATAGAGACTGAAAGCTTGGATAATTATGAAACAGTATCAATGGTCGAGTGTCAGAATAACGATGATAAATTTAAGATATTGTCCGAAAAATTTCCTAAATTCATTGAGAATGAACTAAAGGAAATATGCATGAAATATATTGATGTTTTCGCACTAGAAACAGAAAAAATATCTGCGAATAATTTTTACAGGCAAAAATTGCGTTTAAAAGATATAGAACCAACATATATTAAAAACTATAGGATACCTTATGCGCATAAGGAGGAAATAACAGGACAAGTGGATAAATTAATAAAAGATGGTATAATTGAACCATCAGCTTCTGAATACAATAGCCCAATATTATTAGTACCGAAAAAATCTTTAGCTGGAAGCGTTAATAAAAGATGGAGATTAGTAGTAGATTACAGGGCGGTTAATAAAAAATTGATTGCAGATAAATTTCCATTACCAAGAATAGATGACATTCTTGATCAACTTGGCAAAGCGAAATATTTTTCTTGTCTAGACTTAACGTCTGGGTTTCATCAAATTGAATTAGATGAGGACTCCAGGGATATCACATCATTTTCAACAGATAAGGGATCATTCCGTTTTAAGCGCCTCCCATACGGGCTTAAAATAGCCCCAAATTCATTTCAGAGAATGATGACAATTGCATTCGCTGGTTTATCACCAGCTCAAGCTTTCTTATATATGGATGATTTAGTTGTAATTGGTCGTTCAGAACGACACATGATTAGGAATCTGGTAGATGTTTTTGAAACCTGTCGGAAATATAACCTTAAACTACATCCAGGAAAATGTTCATTTTTCAGTCATGAAGTGACTTATTTGGGACACAAATGTACAGATAAAGGCATTCTTCCAGACGATAGCAAATTCAAAATAATTCAAGACTATCCCACACCTAAAAATGCCGATGAAACAAAACGATTTGTAGCATTTTGCAATTACTATAGACGTTTTGTTCCTAATTTTGCGGAACACGCTCGTCTCTTAACGAGATTATGTAGGAAAAATACAAAATTCGAATGGAGTAGAGAGTGTGAGAAAGCATTCGAATATTTGAAAAACTCACTACTGAACCCAAGAATATTACAATATCCCAATTTTGATGAACAATTCTGTATCACAACCGATGCAAGTAAATATGCATGCGGTGCAGTGCTAAGCCAAGAGCATGATGGAATACAACTTCCAATAGCATATGCCTCACGATCGTTCACGAAAGGTGAAGCGAACAAATCTACTATTGAACAGGAATTAGCAGCTGTACACTGGGCGATTACATATTTCAGACCATACATATATGGCACGAGATTTTTAGTGAGAAGCGATCACAGACCACTGTCGTACTTGTTCTCGATGAAAAACCCTTCCTCAAAATTGACGCGAATGAGATTGGATTTAGAAGAGTATGATTTTACAATAGAGTACCTGAGGGGAAAGGATAACCATGCGGCAGACGCTTTATCCAGAATAACAATAGCAGACATAAAAACTAGCAGAAACATTTTTATGGTAACCACTAGAACAAAATCTAGAAAAACACAACCAGGAATAGATGAGAAAATAAAGAGTATAACGACAACCCCAAGGGTTTATGAAACACTTAGTATAAAGGAAGTAAGAAAAAATGTTCGCCTAAAGTTTGACTTACAAGGCAAAACACCGAGGTGTTACCTTAAACACGGGAAAATAACTTTAGAGGAGCTTAGGATAGATGACCTTATTGTTAATGGGAAAGTTGATCTAAATCAATTCTTCCCTAGGTTGGAGAATATGACCGACAACAAAGGCATCAAAAAGTTGCAACTATCACTAAATGACAAAATATTTGAGAAGATTCGAATCAATGTGTTTAAAGAAATAGGGAACAAAGAATTAAAAAAATTAATAATAGCTCTAGCGCCACGGAGAATAAATGTTACTGCTGACGAGCAGAAAAACACACTCCTAGAAAAATATCACAATGATCCTTTATACGGAGGTCATCCAGGGATAACAAGGATGACAGCAAAAATAAATGAAAAATATTTCTGGAACGGAATGTCAAGAGACATACGTAACTATATAAAAGGATGTAAGCAGTGTCAGACAAATAAATCCCTACCGAAAACAAGGGAACCAATGGTGATAACGGAAACACCAGTGAAAGCATTCGATATAGTCGTTATTGACACAATTGGTCCTTTTATTAAATCTAATAACGGCAATGAATATGCCATAACCATAATATGTGATCTAACGAAGTATTTGATCACTATACCAATTCCTGACAAACAGGCTAAAACCGTAGCCAAGGCTATTTTTGAAAATTTCATTTTAATATACGGTCCAATGAATAGAATTCTGACTGATATGGGAACGGAGTATAAGAACCAGACCATACAAGAGCTTTGTGGATTGCTGAATATTGAGTACACAACATCGACAGCATACCATCATCAAACGTTGGGTACTATAGAAAGATCACATAGAACATTTAACGAATACGTTCGTTCATATCTTTCAGCGGACAGAACAGATTGGGACGAATGGTTGACATACTTCACGTATTGCTTCAATACAACACCTTCTACTGTCCATGGGTACTGTCCGTATGAACTGATATTTGGTAAGAAATCACCTAACATACCATTTCTTGATAACAATATCGTTGACCCAATATATAACATAGAGTCATACGAAAAAGAGGTAAAGTATAGGCTTCAGACGGCGCAGCAGCGAGCTGCGAGTATGATAGAAAGGCAAAAACAAAGTAGTAAGACTCTGTACGATAGAAGAATTAATCCCATTGAAATAAAAATAGGAGATTTGGTTTTGATAGAGAACAATGCGGGCCATAAACTGGAAAGCTTGTTTAAGGGACCTTATTCGGTAGAGAAAATAGACGAATTAGGTAATTGTACCCTATCAATGAGTGACGGTAAAAAAGCCAATGTACATAAAAATAGACTAAAACAATGTAGCTAAAAAAAAAAAAAAAAAATTTTTCATTCTAATTTTAAAAATACCTGGCCAGGTCAAAATAAGTTTAAGATTAAAATTTAACAACAATTCTAAATATAAAATTTAAAATTTTTAAAATTAACATTATAATTAATTTAAGAAAAAAAGAAGAATTTATTGTAAACCAACATTAAAAATAAAAGAAGAATTTATTGTAAACTAACATTCAAAAAAAAAAAAGAAGAAAACATTTTACATATAAATTATAATTTTACCTACAACATTAATTTTAAATAACTTTATAAAATTTAAATTAAAATTAAAAATAAATTTCAAAATCGAATTAATTAAAATTTAATTTTATTTTAAGGAAAAAAGGGAAGGTGAAGAACCCAAAATAGATCTTGAGACCTAATATTTTTTTTTCAAACTAAATTTAAAAATACTATAAGTATATGAAAGAATGATCAGGAATATATATCATTCTTTTTCTGTAAAAGGGAGGTGTAGTGTGTTTGATAAGTCATAGTTACCCTACCTTCTGTACGGTAACTAAATAGTAAAATTAAATTACTAATTGTAACTAAATATATCCACCTGCACCGAACTCAAGCGTGAGAAAAGTATTTCTCACAATTGTACTGTAGTATAGTTACGTGTGAACTGCTTAATACGCAAATTCCCTCGTCTACTCAGTTACACATAATGTAAGTGTATGTGTACGCGTGTACAATGCATGTGCGCGCGTACGTAGGTAGATATACGTTAAAATTAGTATAGAAAAAGAATAAATAAAGAGACGTGAAAGTAAACAGTCGCATGAGCGGCTGTTTTTAAACAAATAATAAAAAGTGTAATTATTTAAATTATACCAACTATACGAATATCGAAAGTAAGCATGAACCAAATTTGAGTGGCATTGTTACTATTTTTTTTGCCTGCATATTGAAAAGTTCATAATTTTTGTAAAAGCATGTACCAGCCAAATTTGAGAAAAATCTGCGAAGTATTTTATCTTTTTAATAGATTTAAGTGAAGATCGGGAAGCAGCTTGATATGGGTGCTTTGACTAAGAATTGTCCTACAGGATCTATTTTTATGTAATAAACACATACAACCCAACTTTGACCGAGATCTATATGATAATTTGGATCACATGGCAAATTAAATCGATCTCATAGGGGTCATTTGTATGTATCGTCCCACGGCCGATAAAAGCTTATATACCAAATTTAATCAAAATATATTCATATTTGCGACCTGTAGTTTGATTACAAGGTTTATATGGACTCACAGACGAACGAATAGACAGGCAGACGGACATCGCTAAATCGACTCAGAAAGATATTTTGGGTCGATCGGTATAATAAAAGATGACTCTAGGTCAAATATGTTTGGTAGTTAGAAATAGCAGAACAAACTCATTATACACTGATCACAGTGTAGTGTAGGGAATACTTAAACAAGTAAGAAAATTATTGCCGGTGTAGACCGACTGCACAATATCCTAAATCTTGCATTTTGAAAGAGCCTCTTAGATCCAACTTTTCTGAGCCAATAACTGGAATTTTAGCGGCACTGTAATTAATTTATGGCTTGAAAATGTTCGTTGTGATATTATTTTTTATAAGGACTGGGTCAAAAAATTTACCTATCATGAGCACAGTATTTTCACTTACTTTTCTCAAAAAAAAAAAAAATACTTAAACTAAATTTGAAAAAAAATCCATGCAATATTTTAATTTTTTGATAAATTTAAGTGAAGCTTTATATGGGGACTATGAACAAAAATTTGGTCCTACAGGGTTTATTTTTGAACTACTGATTAGTGGGTATAATAGACAGACATACAATTTTTAGTAATATATATATGATAATCTGGATCTGACGAATATTTACAGGCGGATGGATATGGCAAAAATCAACTCAGAACGTGATTCGAAGTCAATCTAGGTCAAATATTTTGGGGTAGTTACAAACATAAGCACGAAATCACTATACCCTTACCGCATAGTGGTATATGATAATCTGGCTCTGACGAATATTTACAGGCGGATGGATATGGCAAAAATCGACTCAGAACGTGATTCGAAGTCAATCTAGGTCAAATATTTTGGGGTAGTTACAAACATAAGCTCGGAATCACTATACCCTTACCACATAGTGGTATAGGTATAATAAGAAATCTCCCCAAAAAAGTGAGCTGCGCTGGAATTTTTAATTAGCAATATATTAAAATGCAAAAATTTCAATTTATTTTTCTCACATTTTCTAGAGGTGGTTGATTTTTATATTTGCTCAAAAAAATAAAAATCAAAGAATAACTTTTATTTTTCTTAAGAAAAAAATTGTTTCTGAACGAAAATAATAAAAAGCAAAGCATTTTCTGAAAAACTAGTTCACACGTATATGATTTCTTTGTTAAAAATTTCAAAATAACTGCAATTTTCGTTCCCTGGTTCTTACAAGTAGTGACAAAGTCGATAAGTCAATTCCCGTATTTAATGAATTTAGCTGTCGAAAGTGAAACACTGACTGCGTCGAATTGAAGCCCGTTTTACCAATACGATAAGAAATGGATCTTATTCTAAAAAGATTTGATGTTTTTCTGAAAAAAAAAATATCCTAAAAGGGGCAAATCGTCGCATTTGATATCTAGTAAAACCAATCGAAATTCCATATTTTGGTTTATTATTGAAAGAAGACGGACAATCGTCAGACCTCGTTTCACTTTTACTATGGACTATGGACCATAACTCGTTAACTGTGACAGAGTATAATTAGTCTTAGTCTTTTATTTTGAAAATAAAAAAAAAATTTTCGATCGAAAAATTTCGATGAAGAATGCGACGGTTCGATCACAGATCTTAGTTTTATTGACGCCTTATTCCCCATATCATTTTTGTATAAATCTTTTTACGAAATTGTGGCATCTTTAACAGCAACATAGTCGAGATAATGGCATCTAATATGGGTTTTCTAGCATTATTATTCTTAAGGGTCTGTACAAAACCAGCTCGTTAAATCTTCATCTCTTTAAAAACGTTTTTTGATCCACATTCGCATAATTTTCAAAAAGATTATAAAGTTTCGAATCAGATGAGATGATAAATCTTGTGATAAAGTACGGACAGACCAACAATTAAAAAACGATTATGAATTATCTAACGATAAAAAAATATACGTCAATATGTCATTTAGTATATTTAAAATCCCTTATCTCATTTAAAATAAGTACTTTTATTTTGTTTAAACACATTTTTGTTATCATCCCTAAACTGCCAAATGTGTTGCCGGCACAACATGTTGCCTTGCAACATGTCTGTTGTGCACATGACTGTTAACAGGGACTGTGTTTATTAACCCATTTAAAAGGGCATAAACCACTGTTGTTTCCCACCATCATCCAATATTAATAAGGGTACTTTTGTCTTTTGCCATAAAAATGTTCATTTTTTAAACTGTACAATAAGACATTCATTGATGATGGCAGTTTGTTTAAATTTTACTTTTTTATTGACATTTTTATTTATCCTAATGCGGAGATTGGAGGAGATCAAATACCGATGAATAACATTTACAATACTTAGAAATTAATAACCGAAAAAAAATTATTGAATATAAAAATTAATGTTGTATGTATAACAAAGAAAAAAAACGAAAAAAATGTTTTGTATCTTAGCAACACATAATTGGAAGCCAATATACAATTGAGTTAATCACTTTCAAAACAGATAAGGGTCGAAAACCCCCCAACATTAACTAGTTGTAAGGACAAATTTTCGACAAAGCTTGTGTAGACTGTTGACGCATTTGCATTCAAATAATTTTTCTGATAAAATTGACTATTTATTTATTTATTAGATATTTATTACAATTCAAATTATAATAAATCTTAAAGTTAAAGCACTAGCAACTTAGGCTATCGGCTTGAGTTTATATAAAGAAAAGATAGGAATTAAAATTACTTAATTATTAAGTCTACTCTACAAAGAATTATTTAAATTTCATTTTGAATATTATTATTTTGACTAAAATTTAAGTATATTATGGAAAAAAACAAGTAAGAAATTATAGTCGGTCTAGACGATACCCTATACCGTGGTTTAGAGACCCTATCTCTTCGGTCCAACTAATTCGATATAGAAAATAAGCATAAACCAAATTTGATGTTAGTTTTATATGGTGACTAGGTCGAAATATGGACCGATTCTGATCATATTTGGTAAAGTCACCTGTATTTTAAAAAATAAATACAAACCAAATTTGAGAAAAATCTGTGCAATATTTTTGTTTTTTGATAGATTTAAGTGAAGATGGGGAAGCAGCTCTATATGGGCCCTATGACTGAGAATTGTCCAATAGGGATTATTTTTGGACTACTGATTAATGGATATAATAAACACATATAAACCTGAACATGGACCGAATTTCACCAATTTCAATAGCGTTCTTCACATGACCGATAAAAGCTTATATACCAAATTTCATCAAAATATATTCATATTTGCGACCTGTAGTTTGATTACAATGTTTACATAGACACACAGACGAACGGACGGACATCGATAAATCGACTCAGAAAGTGATTCTGATTCGATCAGTATAATAAAAGATGAGTCTAGGTCAAATATTTTTGGTAGTTACAAACAGCAGAACAAAGTCATTATACCCAATCCACATGGTGGTATAGGGTATAAATACAATGTGAAAACTTAAAACGGCCTTAGAGTACTTTTTGAATTACAAAAAAAAAGTAACAAGTAGTGCCAAAAAATTCATCATCAATATCAACTCTTTTTAATAACTGACAATGACGCAAAATTTTAACACTATACCGACTTGAAAATTTGAAAAATCCAAAAAATAGTTTTGTAATGAAATGACTTTACAAAATACAAAATTCAAAATTCTCTCAATTAATTTTGTTAATCCCTTATCCTCATAAAGGCTTGCTTCTTGGTGTTGATACTTTGGAATATAGGGGGTAGATTTTAAAGCTTATTGATTATATCTATAATATTAAAAGGCTGGGCGAGTTTTTGTTACCGATGTTTTGTTCTACCGTTTTAAGCCGATTTTGCTTTTTGGCCGATTTGCAGATTTACAGGTTTTTAAATTTTTGCCTTTGTTTTGAGTAAATTGCATTTAAAGTTGCTACTAACACATACATAAAATAAAATTATACAACGCTATGTGTGTGTTTAATAAATTTATTAATGTGTTTGTTAATGAGTTTGTTATCTTCATTCACAATAATAATAAACCAAAAAAATGTTGGTTTGTGAATTGACTAACTTGAAAAATAAAGTTGCGTTGGAATCTGCTACTTTGATTTAATTACCTGTGGTATTGATTGTCATGACTTGCTCTCACAGATATCTTTTCATGCCCCTCCTAAAATGTTACGTCATAATCAACATATATTTAATGTATCGTACCATCGCACTAATTACGCAATAAGCAGTACGTTAAATCGTGCTTTTAACGATCTCAGTAACATAAATTAAATGGCCGTTAAAAAAAATAAAAAATTTTGTACATCAAAAGAAAGTTTTAATCTGTTTCTCTTTGTGTTATTAAATTTATAAAATCAGATATATTTATTTATGAATGATGACGAATCCTTTCTCGTTACTCTCTGTAAGTGTCATGGTGGCACTTGAATTGGTTTAGGGAGTCTCCCGTTGGCCTTAAAATAGTGAAAAGGTCTGCAAGGACCTGTAATAAATTATATGATATTTTGCTTGATGGGGTTTGTTTTGATGGTTTTGATTGTTAATTTTAGATTCTATAAAGAAATACTAAGACACAAGAAACGTTTTTTTTTTTTTTTTTGACAATTTCGGTTTTATTTCATATTAAATGCATGAGAAAATGGAATAAATGCCTGTTCCGATGCTTCTTGCTGATTTTCTAGTTCGAGTGTGCAGGTATTGCAACGATGCCGTAGAAACTTCTTTGTTGTTCTGGTTTTACGCTGGCGCCCGTTGTCCAGACAACATAACTGGCATGACGGCCGATATGATCGAGCCGCAAAAGAAGTTGCAGCTCCTGATGTTGGTCTTACTACTACCTACAAGGACAAAAAATATTTAGTTTTTCCGCTTTTGTGTGTTTACAAATTATTTTATTTTACCTTTACATTGAATGCTTCCAATATACGTCTCGTGAGCAATTACAGAAATTAACGTCGCTTATCGGTTTTTTAATGGGCTTAATTTCATTATATATGATAAATGTAGCTAATGTAGCAATATTTACCATATTGTACAACATTGCAAGTCGCCGGCGGTTTGTTGATCGTTTACAAGAATATGCGCCAAACATCTTAGCCATAGTATCCACGCCGGATTTATTAGCATTATAATCCGGAATAACCGTAACATATGAGCACAATGATGCGTCGCACTGTTGACTATATTTTGAGAAGGCGGCCAAAACTCATTTTTTTATGGTTAACGGTTTTAAAGTTATGTTATTCAATTTAATGAATAAATAGTCGGGCTGAACTATTTATTCATTATATTGTAATTTAGAAAGGTCGAAAGAATACTACATATTAGTTATGTTATTCATTTGAAAATAAATACCAGTGAAACTCCGGAGCCAAAAAATTACGACTTTATTTCAACTATATCACAGGGAACAGGGTCTTCGAAAATGGACTTTCTCAGTATTTTGTTAAAATTAAAAATTTCTTTGTAAATTTTAATTTTTAAATGACTGTTACTTATTTTGTTTTAAAAGATTTTAAACTAAAATAAATTTTGTATAATTTTCTTCTAAGCTATTAATGTTAGAAATATAAAGTCGCTGAGTCATTTAGAAATAAAAAAAAAATTAAAAAAGGTCAAAATTTCCCGAAAATCTACTTAATAGAGCATAACTCCTGCCCATCAAAAGCCATCAAAAAAAAAAAAATCTTGCACTCTTCTGTAGTCCGAACCCTCCCCTACACTCCTATATACCATTGTATATCAGCCAGTTTCCGCCCGTGTGCACCAGAACAATTTTTCTGACTCAAGGTCATATATTTTGTGCATAATTTATGAATACAAAAGTTGTCCACTATGATGTTAGGGTATAATGAGTTTGTCCTGATGTTTGTGACTATCAAAAATATTGGACCTGTACCCATCTTTTTTTATACGGAGCGACTCAAAATCACTTTATAATGAAAAATACTCTTGGAGATATATGCCATCCACAGTTCATAAAATTTTTTACCATGAGGAACAAATAATTCAAAACAATATGCTACCAATAGGAGATCTATCTGAAGAAGCGCAAGAAAAAATTAACAAAGACTACAGATTCTTTCGCGAGCACAACCCAAGAAAAATGCCCAGTTGTTGCACTAATGAAGACCTTAACACTATTTTGTTGTGCACTTCAGATCCATATATGTCCAACACTCGACAAAAATGGAAAACTACCTCTATTAAATTAGACGAAGAAGCTAAACAACTTCTAGAAGTTGAAAATCTAACACTAACAATAATTTATACTTTTTTTTATATAGTTAATAATTTTTCTTGATTTAAAATTTATGTATTTTATAAATTTTAAAATAAAAATTGATATAGAAATATTTAAAAAGACAATAAAAAAATTTTTAACTAAAGTAAAACCATACGACTTTTTGATTGAAACTCCCCTTTCTTGAACCGATAACAGCTTTTACGTTCGCTGCTTAATAAATTATATTTTAACTCGAGTTCTTTAAAAATAGCCCATCTTTGGCCCTTGTGAACATTAGGACTAAAAAGTTTACGGGGGCCAAAGTTTGGCATTTTCTGACAAATTTAACTTACGAAATTTTTAAAAAGTATTAATTGTAAAATTCACTGGAAAAATAAGGCATTGCATAAAAAAAAAACATTTTTTAACCATTTAAAACTTTACTTTTGTACTAAAATTCAACTAAAAATGAAAATATATTTTAAACCGTCAATAACTTTTTTATTATCGGTCGATATTTACGTTTTTTAAATTAAAGGCTAAAGTCCCACCTACCAAATAAAAAAACCGATATCAAAATTCCAATCCAATCAAAAGTTATGGATTTTTGGTCGCCTTCTCGTGAAATGGTACACTGTGCGCCGACTACGTAGAATCCAAACAATAAGCTGCAAACTGGACGTGCAGGACTTTTCAGGAACTCACGTGGTACAAATATTTTATTTGAGCGTACTGTTCCAACAAATGCAGTTTTATGCCTCATCAAAGTACGCGTCACATTCAACGTGGACAATAAATTGTCAGCATAATTTGTGTGACCTGTATTCACATATCTTGCCACTAATTGATCACACTCTTGATCAGGAAACTTCTCAGAGTAAATCATTCCTTTGAGGGGATAAAAACATTTCGAATCGCACAGCCACCATACCTTTTTTCTGTACTTAGACGGAATGTATTGTGTAATCCGTGTGCGACCTCCATATGGGAATAAGCTGCCGCCAAATTTGAAAGCAACATTTACCAGCAAACATCGTCAGTAGCAGCATTTTTACTGTTTATTAATCGCTCCCGTCGCGTATTTGCGTTAACAAAGCAAATGAATTTTTGGATGAGCATAAATCGATCGTATTATAATGCGGCTTTATATATTGGTGCATGTGTTGGCCCCAACAGTTCCTTAGCAGGCTCATATTCGATTTAGATGCCCAGCAAAGAAAACGATTGCCAAAAATGCATCGAAAAAAAACTAAATTCAACAATACTCATTAGCGATTTCTTCTAATAATAGTTCAAGGGACCTTTTCACTAATCCACGTACTAAACGTCATTAAACCTCGTAACGCTTCAAACCCAGCTTTAATCGATTCAGCATACTTTTTTCTTGGACTAAATGCACGATTCGGCTTATCAACCCATTAAACATTAAGGAGTCCGCAGGGACCTTCTCACGAACAGAAGAGTTAAGAAAAATGTCACACCAAGTAAAAAAAAAAAATTATTCCAAATATTATTATCTTAGACAGTACAACATTTTTCAGCTCATTTTGGGACTCAATTCTGAGAATTGCAATTGAAAGTAGCATCATCATCCGAGTTAGACATAATATTCAAGGGCATGTTTTCTTCAGTGCGTCCCCCAATTTCAGTGTCATCTTCATCTTCGGTACTTTCATCTTCAAACTGCATAATTTTAGAACTCCACCAACAAACCTTCGCAAGCAATGCATCTAATTTCAAAGGAGTTTTGGGAAAGAACCGTGTACAGCGAGATGACATACAGACATGAGTGGACAAGGTGCTGTATTATTTTGAAAAATCAATGCATCCATGACGTTAAAATTACACTTCATGCATTTCTACCTTGATACCTTTTTGGCAAAATTAACTCGGGAATCGGACGAACAAGGAGATAGGTTCCACCAGGTGACCATGCCAATGGAAAAGCGATTCAAATGCAAAAAATTAGATGCATTGTTTACGGAGATTTGTTGGTGGAGTTTTAAAATTATGCAGTTTGAAGATGAAAGCACCGAAGTTGAAAATGACACTGAAATTGGTGGACACACTGAAGAAATGGGCATTTTTGCAATTTTTAAGCTGGATGCACTTTTTCCGGGTAGGTTTGTTCCGCTTTTTTTTTTCTCCTGTTCAATATCTACAACTTTGTTTCAGACACAAAAGAGATATTCCAGCTATGTAGCAAAAAAGGTGCAAATGGGGAAAAAAATTGGGGGAAAATGGGCATTTTTGCAATTTTTAAGGCACTGGATGTACTTTTTCCGGGTAGGTTTGTTCCGCTTTTTTTCTCCTGTATCTAACTGATGCCTAACTATATTCAAGGACGTCAAGTGTGTTTCTACTCGGAATGTTATCGCATTTAATTGCATTAAGCCGAGTTTTAAAATGTTATCATTGTAATTGCGCCAGCCGTCTTTTTCGTTATTGCGTTAATGTTAACTTTTCCACAAATTCTGGTTCTCATCATGTGAAAGAGCATCTCATAATCTATCCGAAATGGAAAAAAGGGGAAATTGCCCTAAGATTCAAATTATCATATTGATGTCGATCAAATATAATAAGTAGTCTAATAATAAACCCTGATAATCCTATTTTTAGTCATAGTCCCCATATAGAGCTGATTCCCAGTCTTCACTTAAATCTATCACAAAACAAAAATGTTCCATAGATTTTTCTCAAATTACATTTATTTATGTTTAAATGGTGCGTGGTAAAGAAGAAGAAAGCATATATTTCAAAAATTCATAACTGCACTGTATTCTTAATCGGACCGGTTTCTGGCATTTCAGCCTTCATCAGCGATTTATTGAACATTGTGAAATTTGTTGTTTTAATTGAATAGATTGTTTCTATATGAAAATTTTTTCTACTTAGGGCGGCCGTGAGGTTTCGAACCATGAACCTTCTCACATACACTCGTACTTGCACTTTTTGGTCAGCGCTTTAACACACTCTCCTAAAGTCAGGCCTACGAGCAGTGTGGTTAGTTTTCACTTTTCATACCATACAGCTTTACTTTGTATTAATTTCAGAAGATACAACATTTATTTATGTTTTTTCTAAAAATAAGTGACTTTTCTAAATATTGCCATGATCGGTCAACTTTTCAACCTACATGTTCAATTCTTCACAAAGAATTGCGTTTATTTGTACGTCAGTATGAATTTCGTTTATTTGTACGTCAGTACATTTGCTAAAGTAACAAACATACTTACATACATCTGGAACTATGAAAATAACCCTGAATTATTGGTTTCCATTACTACATAAGCTGGGTTAATAAGCTTGAAATACAGTCAGCAATTCTTTTGTTCATATGTACAAACATATTGACATACATACAAAGTTATGATCACATTTAAACAATTGTCGCTGACTGCATTTCTGGGGTTTGTTAACTTTGTTGCTTATGCTAAATTGCATATTTTATTTATTTTACTTTTATTTTATTCAAACAATTGTCGCTGACTGCATTTCTGGGGTTTGTTAACTTTGTTGCTTACGCTAAATTGCATATTTTATTTATTTTAATTTTATTTATTCAAACAATTATTGCTGACTGCATGTCTGGGGTTTGTCAACTTTGTTACTTATGCTAAGTCGCATATTTTATTTTACTTTTATTTTCTGTTATTTATGATTTAATTAGTATATAAGCTTGAACCTGTTTATAAATAAAATAGAGATAACAAACCAACAGAACAAGTTTTTTCTTTCAAAACCATATAACCAAGTTCAAGTGCTTGTGTTATGATATAGAATTGTCTTGGTGTTGCTGCCTAGACAAGCCCCTAAACAATAACATTTTCCCTGTAACCAAGTTCAAGTGCTTGTGTTATAATACAGAATTGTCTTGGTGATATTGCCTAGACAAACTCCTTAATATAACATTTTACCAGGTTGAACAAATTAGTACAACCCTATCCAAAAAAAAAGGGATAAAAACATTGGTGACCCCGACGTGATGGCTACAAACACCCCTATGGACCAACTCGCTGCAGCCCAGCTCGCTACAGGTGAAGGAATCCAGTCCATCATCCGAAACTTTAAAAAGGACTCGGCTATAAGAAAAACCTGCCAGTACTATGAAGATCGGATCAAACGACTGGAAGCGGCATGGGCTGAGTTTGAAATCAACGACAATAAAATACGATGTCTCGAGAAGCCAGCACTAGACCACAAATACTTCACCGAGAATTATTACGATAAAATATCGGAAATCACAACAACCTACCGAGAAATATTTGAAGCAGCTATGGAAACTCCAAAGGACATTGGTCAAAAAACGACAATCAGTGATCCTAAACCGCCACCTAGAACCAATTATGTTGACGATAATTCATCCGCAAACACTATCTTACTAAATCCCTTGATCAGAAGACAAAATGCCATGATGAACTCACTCAAACGATTATTTACCACAGACCCAGCAGCAACCAACATACAGCTGAAGGAAAAACTATGGGCACAAATTCAAGAATTGCATTTCTCAGTATGGGAATCCAGCACTGACCCACTAAAAGAAGGGTATAATATGGAAACCTACCTCAATTTAGAAAAATTTATTATTGAAAATTTTAAGCTATCGTCACGAAGCCCAGAACAAGGTAGCGATTTCCAGCAAACCAACGTTCTTCCACTACCAAAGGTTACAATCCCAAAATTCAGTGGAGACTATGTAAAATGGAGAGCCTTCTCCGACCTATTCACTCAATTGGTGGACAACCAGCAAGTTCCAAAGGCACAAAAGATGTGGTATCTCAAATCAATTTTGGGAGGAGAAGCTGAAAAATTAATCAGCCATCTGTCAGCTACTGCAGACAACTACGCGATCGCTTGGACACTACTAGAAGAGCGCTATGACAATCAGCGCATCATTGTCTCAACCATAATGCAACAGTTGCTGGATCAACCTAATGCTGGACCATCAGCTGCCGCCATAAAGGCTCTACACGATACAACACAAGAATGTCTGCATGAACTAAACAACATCGGAATTGACACGACCTCGTGGGACCCCATATTGTTTCACACCTTGGTAAGGAAACTAGATCGGGGTACTCTTGTTCTGTATGAGAGGACCATTCAAAATCCAAAGGAACTACAAAGTTTCAAGGACTTCCTGAAATTCCTTGAAACTCGATTTCAATCCTTGGAAGCCACAAACCAGAAGGAGAAATCCTCTAAGGTATGCGCTTCTGCAACATCAGCCAATAAAACAGAAATCACATGCCCACTCTGCAAAATTGACCAACACCCACTGTACCGGTGTCAAAGGTTTCAACAACTACCGCCACATGGCCGCCTGAATTTCGTTCGGAGCCAGAAACAGTGCATAAATTGCTTAAAATCAGGGCATACAGTAAAATATTGCAAGTCAGGGCCTTGCACGATATGCAAGAAAAGGCACAACTCGCTGCTTCACATGGAAAACTACACCCAATCATTAAAACAAGGATCATCAAGCCATAAAACACCCCAGATGACACCATCAGCAACAAACACTCCAAATGAAAACTTCAGCAAGGCACCAGCCAGCATTCCAGAAGCATCATCATTAACGGCAGCAAGCGGTCACGTATCCAACTCATACGTTCTTCTCAGCACAGCTATAGTAAAAATCAAAACTGACATAATGGAGGTTGAATGTCGCGCATTACTTGACGCCGGATCACAAGTAAATTTGATCACAGAGCGTTTAGCAAAACGACTTAACATTGCAAAACAGCCATCATCAATGAACATTAAAGGACTCGGTAATTCCAACACCAAAACACGACACCGGGTCAATGTTTCTCTGCATTCCCGAATTAATGGGTTTTCAACTCGCTTGGAGGCACTCGTCTTGCCTCAAATCGTCGCACCACAACCATCACAATTTGTCAACACTGACGATTGGTCACTACCAAAAAACCTGACATTAGCTGATCCAGCATTTAATAAACCCGATAAAATCGACATATTGCTAGGTGCAGAACACTATCTCCAATTGCTCGCAATTGGGCAAATAAAACTATCTCCACACCTTCCGACTTTACAGAACACAGTTTTGGGCTGGATTGTAGCAGGAAAAATAGATAATAAACCTTCAACAGAAGCATTTTCTGGAATATGCACCGAAGATGAAGGCCTCGAAGCCTCCATCGCTCGACTTTGGGAATTAGATGAAATCAAATCAACTACAAAACCACTATCAGTAGCCGAGAAACAATGTGAAGAGCATTTTGCCCAAAACACAACAAGAAACAATCAAAACCAGTTTGTCGTCCGAATACCATTTCATCAACACCCGAATATTCTAGGCGACTCACATGGAATTGCTCTTAACCGATTTTTCGCTCTCGAACGACGTCTGCAAAGGAACGCGGAACTGAAGGCCAAATACATTCAATTTATGGACGAATATGAATCTATGGGGCACATGACAAAATGGGAACCAAAAACCAAGGTCTCCCCAAGCTACTACATCCCACATCATTGCATATTGAGGCCTGAAAGTTCAACTACAAAGCTCAGGGTAGTCTTTGATGCATCAGCCAAAACCTCATCAGGACACTCTTTAAATGATCTGATGTTCACGGGACCAACACTACAAAGCGACCTATTCTCGATACTCCTGAGGTTTCGAATGCCAAGATTCGTCTTCACCACGTAAAAAAAATGTATCGACAAATATTAGTTGCTCCCGAAGATCGTCAACTTCAGTTAATAATTTGGAGAAGGGACCCCACAAATCCCATTAACTACTTTCAACTCAACACAGTTACATACGGCACCAGAGCTCCTACTTAGCAACAAAATGTCTAGAGCAGTTGGCTACAGAAAACGAGACACGTTATCCCCTGGCTTCCAAGTTTCTCAAAGAAAATTTTTACGTGGATGATGGCCTGGGTGGTTTTGATAGCATAATAACCGCACTCGATGTACAACAACAGTTAGTGCAAATTCTAAAGGAAGGTGGTTTCACATTACGCAAATGGTGCGCTAATCATCCTAAATTGCTCCACAATATACCACAAGACTACAAGGAAGTGGATTTAGACTTCGAAAGCACCAAGGTCGACTCGATAAAAACGTTAGGTCTTATCTGGCTACCGAAAAATGATAAGTTAGGAATCAAGGTAAACGTTGAGAACATCAAGAGAATTACCAAACGCACCGCCACTTCAGATCTTGCGAGAATTTTTGACCCATTAGGCCTCTTGTCACCAGTTGCCGTCACTGCTAAGATATTCATCCAAGAATTGTGGGCCCTAAAACTCGATTGGGATCAAGCACTCCCTGAACACTTGTACACAAAATGGACGAACTTCCGCACAGAACTGGATGAACTAAAAACATTGCAGCTATCAAGACACATCTTTAATGGAAAAATCCCTGAATCCGTCAAACTACATATTTTTACTGATGCATCAGAAAAGGCGTATGGAGCAGCGGCTTACATTCGATCCACGACAAAAAACAGTTCAACTATAACACAATTACTATGCGCAAAATCCCGGATTGCTCCACTCAAAATTCAAACAATACCTCGACTGGAGCTGTGCGCTGCGGCATTAGGAGCACAGTTAGCCGCCAGAATCATAGCAGACCTTCAACTAACATGCAAGGTTTGGTTTTGGACGGACTCAGAAATTGTATTATCCTGGATAAACTCACCAGCATCACTTAACACCTTTGTAGCAAATCGAGTGTCAAGCATCTTACAAACAACACAAGCAAACCAATGGCGACATGTCGGCACAAAATTAAATCCCGCAGACATCTTATCACGAGGAATTGCACCCAGGCGCCTCAAAGACTGTTCTTTCTGGTTTTATGGCCCACTATTTCTACATGGCCAAGAATTAGCATGGCCCCCCACATATAATCCAAGCCATGCCATTCCAACTGACCTAGAGAGAAAGGTAAAAATATCACTAACAGTGACGTCAACGGAACCAGAACTCATATACAAAATAAATCACAGGAATTCATTCTGGCGTCTCCAAAATATCGTTGGATACGTTCTACGCTTTATCAACCAAGCCAAATGCAAAAAGCCCTCAAGACAGAGTCTAAAATCATTAACAACAACTGAGTTAAACAACGCTCTAAAGTTAATCATAAAACAAATGCAAGAGACAGATTTCAAACAAGAAATTCAGCAGCTTACAAAATACAAAGAGTTACGCGGAACAAATAACCTAAGTAATCTATCACCGTTTTTAGACACAGATGGTTTAATCCGCGTTGGAGGCCGACTCGAAGCATCACCACTTCAATACGACTCCAAGCATCAATTCCTGCTTCCATACAATGATCCAATCGCAAAGCTAATCTTTGAAATGATTCACAAGGACAACAAACACTGTGGGTCACAAACGCTCCTGGGAATAGTCAGACAAAGATTTTGGCCTATCAAAGGAAAAATCATGTCTAGAGCCACAGTGCATCGATGCACGATATGCAGCAGAGCCAAACCAGCGTTATTTCACCAAATAATGGGCAACCTACCATCAACACGCGTCACACCAGCACGAGCCTTTATTAACACCGGAGTTGATTACTGTGGCCCGATCACTGTGCATTATAAACTTCGGGGAAAACGACCTCACAAGGCCTACATTGCTGTATTTTGCTGCTTTGCTACAAAGGCAGTACACCTAGAACTTGTGAGCGACCTCACAACTGAAGGTTTTATATGTGCACTCAAACGGTTCATATCCCGCCGTGGTCATTGCCAAAACTTATATTGCGACAATGCAACAAATTTCGTCGGCGCAAAAAATAAATTGCCAGAACTTTCCACAGTAATACACTCATCAGATGCACAGGCGACTATTCTGAATGCATGCAACAAAAAGGGTATCCAATTCAATTTCATTCCACCAAGAGCACCACACTTTGGTGGTCTCTGGGAGGCAGCCGTGAAATCAGCAAAGTACCTATTGGTAAGAACATTGGGAAATGCGTCTCTAACATACGAAGAGCTTGAAACTATAGTTATAGAAATCGAGGCAATACTGAATTCCAGGCCGATTTCACCAATGTCGAACGACGCGAACGATATAGGCGCACATACTCCGGGACATTTTCTGATAGGCGAACCACTAACAGCTCAAATTGATGCTCATGCTAAGACCACACACTTTTAACTGGAGAAGCGATGGAAACTAGTTTCTCATCTCAAGCATGACTTTTGGAAAAGATGGTCACGAGACTACCTAAATGAATTACAATACCGAAACAAATGGCGAGAACAATCAAAAAATCTTAACCCAGGAGCAATCGTACTTATCACAGAAGATAACGTTCCAGTAATGAAATGGCCCTTGGGTCGCGTTATAAAAACATATAAAGGAACCGACGGGGCTGTAAGAGTAGCAGATGTTAAGACCGCTTCAAGCACCCTTAAACGAGCAGTTCAATATCTAGCCCCACTCCCTCAGATCAACGAAGAAACCGAAAAGGGACAACTACCTCTCCCACAATCCTCAGAATCCAACGATTCTCATGAACTATCAGCAGAAATTCAATCATCAGAACAGTCATCGAATACAAATCCACCCGCTAAAAAACAGCGGACCTCGACCAGCTCAGTTACGACTACACTACTCACAATCCTACTAGTACTTCCGCTTGTGTCCACAGATAAAATCATAACGACACAATTTGACCCAAATATTGGCTTATACTTCGAAGGTATCACCAATACCCGAATATCACGATCAGAATGGAACATAATTTCCTACTACAATCTAAATCCATATTGGAAAGAAATAGCCTACTTTATGAATGAATCAACGACATTAAACCACTTATGCGACCACCTCATTCCAAGGACACCTTGCTTGAGCTTTCTCCAAACAATTGATCACAGCCTAACAGGACTAAAGGACAAAAATCTCTTGCTAAAGAACAGAAGTAAACGTGGCGCTATTAACGTTGTCGGCAATATTGCTAATTCACTATCGGCGTCTTAGATTCCAATTACGCTGAACAAATGTCAAAAACCATTATTGCAGTAAACGAAAATGAAAACCATCTAAAACAACTCCTCATGAATCAAACATCAATTGTTGACGCAACTCTAAACGTGATCAAACAGGACGAAAGAAATATCAAACAAAGTTTCGACAGCATAGATAACACGGTGTTACAAAAAAAAATCCCTGGGATATCATATTATTTTTCTGGTAGGTATTGTCGAGTAGAACAAGAATCTGTATTTGAAATTTTCCAGGCACGTCAGAATTTTGAGATACGGGTAAAAAACCGGTTTTTCGGACCTCTATGCACTTAATAACGGGTAACTCAGTTGTTTCTCCACCGATTTTAATTTTATAAACGGATTTGGATAGAAGAGACTTATACCTTTAAAATGATATATATAATTATATGGTTTGATCCAAAACTATGTGTGTATTTCTGCACCAAAGTCATTTTTTTACCACTTTTTTGACATTTTTTAACTTTGGCGATATTTTTACGCACTTTTTTATAAAGGAACCGTAAAGCTTTATAATTTATGTTAGTAGCATATTTAGTTGGGAGTAAAATGCAATTTACGGTTTTAAAATCCGTTAAAAAATGACTAAGTTATTAAATATTGTATCAAACCAAAATTCTTGCAAAATACAAATTTCTTAATATGATATTCCTACGCATTATTTTATACAGAAATTTTACTGAGTAAAATTCAACTTTGTTTTAAAAAATCCGTTAGAAATTAAGAGAGTTATTAATTTTGTTTTTAAGACTAAATTCTATCCAAATCCGTTTATAAAATTAAAATCGGTGGAGAACCAACTGAGTTACCCGTTATTAAGTGCATAGAGGTCCGAAAAACCGGTTTTTTACCCGTATCTCAAAATTCTGACGTGCCTGGAAAATTTCAAGTACAGATTCTTGTTCTACTCGACAATACCTACCAGAAAAATAATATGATATCCCAGGGATTTCGACTTCATTCTTTTTTGTAACACCGTGTAATCAATTAACGGAACTTAAATCCAAAATAAATGATGGGGAAAAAGAACAGTATCAAGCAAGTCTCTTCCGAATATTTATGTTACGATCCGCTCAACTTACGTTAATATCAGCAAGGTTTCACCGAATTCAGTCAGAAATTATAGCAGCATTAACCGATTCACACCATGGAAAAATCAATCCAACACTTCTATCACCGTCCCAACTTGAAGCCGAGCTAGCGCAAGTAAGAAGTCATCTAGAACTACCAGTGGGAGGTGATAACATTCTACAACTGTACAAAGTGATGAGCGTCAAGGGAGGTGTAACAAAAGATCACGTTATATTCCATATATCTATCCCATTAACTGACCCTGAACCATTCGAACTTCTGAAACCGCACCCGATTCCAGTATTAATAAATGGTACAATGTTTGCTATAAAACCATGCGGCAATTTCCTGGCCATAAATGCTCATAGGGATCAATATTTCATCCTAACGGAAATCCAGCGGGCCACATGTGCAGTCACTAGCGAGAACGAAATCTTGTGTCAACACATACAATCAAATTTTAATGCAAACGCAGATAAATGCCTATGTGAACTTTCGCTTCTCAGCTACCATATCCATAAGAGATGCAACATTGTTCCTGTTGCAGACAATACATCACTTACACAGTTAGAACACAACAACCAGTGGTTATACACATTTCTGCAGCCTTCTCGAATAAGCGCCGTATGTGGACAAGAAAAATCACAGCTAGCCTTGAAAGGATCTGGCATCTTAAAAATATCACCAGATTGTACTCTCAAGTTTGGATCAATAATCATCAAAGGTCATCAAACAGTCCCCACATCCAGCAGTGCGCCAGCACATTCCAGAATTTGACGGATCAACAGTTTAAGTTGTGTCCCAATAATTTAGGGTTATCGAAATGAAAAAATTGTTGAGCATAACTCAACGGCGGGGAGTATGTTCAATTCTTCACAAAGAATTGCGTTTATTTGTACGTCAGTATGAATTTCGTTTATTTGTACGTCAGTACATTTGCTAAAGTAACAAACATACTTACATACATCTGAAACTATGAAAATAACCCTGAATTATTGGTTTCCATTACTACATAAGCTGGGTTAATAAGCTTGAAATACAGTCAGCAATTCTTTTGTTCATATGTACAAACATATTGACATACATAACGGGTGATTTTTTTGAGGTTAGGATTTTCATGCATTAGTATTTGACAGATCACGTGGGATTTCAGACATGGTGTCAAAGAGAAAGATGCTCAGTATGCTTTGACATTTCATCATGAATAGACTTACTAACGAGCAACGCTTGCAAATCATTGAATTTTATTACCAAAATCAGTGTTCGGTTCGGTTCGGTTTTTATCGACAAATTTTGTTCAGCGATGAGGCTCATTTCTGGTTGAATGGCTTCGTAAATAAGCAAAATTGCCGTATTTGGAGTGAAGAGCAACCAGAAGCCGTTCAAGAACTGCCCATGCATCCCGAAAAATGCACTGTTTGGTGTGGTTTGTACGCTGGTGGAATCATTGGACCGTATTTTTTCAAAGATGCTGTTGGACGCAACGTTACGGTGAATGGCGATCGCTATCGTTCGATGCTAACAAACTTTTTGTTGCCAAAAATGGAAGAACTGAACTTGGTTGACATGTGGTTTCAACAAGATGGCGCTACATGCCACACAGCTCGCGATTCTATGGCCATTTTGAGGGAAAACTTCGGAGAACAATTCATCTCAAGAAATGGACCGGTAAGTTGGCCACCAAGATCATGCGATTTGACGCCTTTAGACTATTTTTTGTGGGGCTACGTCAAGTCTAAAGTCTACAGAAATAAGCCAGCAACTATTCCAGCTTTGGAAGACAACATTTCCGAAGAAATTCGGGCTATTCCGGCCGAAATGCTCGAAAAAGTTGCCCAAAATTGGACTTTCCGAATGGACCACCTAAGACGCAGCCGCGGTCAACATTTAAATGAAATTATCTTCAAAAAGTAAATGTCATGGACCAATCTAACGTTTCAAATAAAGAACCGATGAGATTTTGCAAATTTTATGCGTTTTTTTTTAAAAAAAAGTTATCAAGCTCTTAAAAAATCACCCGTTACAAAGTTATGATCACATTTAAACAATTGTCGCTGACTGCATTTCTGGGGTTTGTTAACTTTGTTGCTTATGCTAAATTGCATATTTTATTTATTTTACTTTTATTTTATTCAAACAATTGTCGCTGACTGCATTTCTGGGGTTTGTTAACTTTGTTGCTTACGCTAAATTGCATATTTTATTTATTTTAATTTTATTTATTCAAACAATTATTGCTGACTGCATGTCTGGGGTTTGTCAACTTTGTTACTTATGCTAAGTCGCATATTTTATTTTACTTTTATTTTCTGTTATTTATGATTTAATTAGTATATAAGCTTGAACCTGTTTATAAATAAAATAGAGATAACAAACCAACAGAACAAGTTTTTTCTTTCAAAACCATATAACCAAGTTCAAGTGCTTGTGTTATGATATAGAATTGTCTTGGTGTTGCTGCCTAGACAAGCCCCTAAACAATAACATTTTCCCTGTAACCAAGTTCAAGTGCTTGTGTTATAATACAGAATTGTCTTGGTGATATTGCCTAGACAAACTCCTTAATATAACATTTTACCAGGTTGAACAAATTAGTACAACCCTATCCAAAAAAAAAAAAGGGATAAAAACACTACACCCCATATAAATTGCGCCCAATATGAACTTTTTCATTTCTGCGGGCAGTACATTCATAACAATGCCACACTAATTTCTTATTTGCTTCAAAGATTTGGATTCCTTCCACTTAAAAATTTTTGTACCTGAAAATATCCATGAAAATGAACTTGATAGTCGTTTAAAAAAATCTTATCACACATCGAGAATCAAAGTTCACCATTGACATCAGCATGGCTGAGGTATATAGAATTGATGGTTAAAACCTATAAAAACTTTATTATGACTGTTATATTTAAATAAGATAATTAAATTTGGATTACATTTATTTTATTACTTGACGTGACATTTTTCTTAACTAAGAGACCAGAACACTTACAAATAGCAAAGAGAAATGGTTCATCACCGACATCAGGGATGATAAAATTGGTACAATTGTGCTTGTTTTGGTATAATTCAAACCTAACAAGTACGATAATACTCCCGCGACTCATTTGGTACTATTTATAAATTTTCCCTATTTATTGTTTATAATTTATATAATATGACAACTAATTTTTATTCTTAAATACATACATACACATTGTGAATGGATTTTTGCACTTGTTCAATGCGAATATACAACAGGTGGACTTAAGAGATCGCCCGTAATGAAGGGTGCATGGAGTACAGTCCAAATATGAGGCTTTGGTACCACAGTTACATAAGCCACATTTTAATTTAGTATCAGCATCTTAGTGTAGATTATCCGATGATATTGACAAATTTTTAAAAGAATAGGTAACCATTTTTCAATAGTTCTATTAGGAGAGATGACATTCTCACACTTCAAGCTTATTTTTAGACGGATAGTCAACATGCTGGTTATCACGGCAGGAAGTCATCAACAGAATTTTGAAACAGTTGGAGCCACTCCATTATTTTTTCACTTTGAATGTTTTCGAAGCTGATTTTATAAGTAGAAGATAAAATTTTTCTTTCTAATCCACTTTATAAAATCCTTCCCTCTTTCTACAGCATATATTGAAAATTGTAAATACAATAAAAATTGAAAATTGTAAATACAATTTTTAAAAAAATTTATTTTTAGACAAATTCAAAGTCAAACCAAAATGAAAATCATCTTTCTTTTAACAATACTAACAGATTCCAATGCTCGAAGTTCGAGTGCAATTTTTAGGCAACCTTAATTTTCAACTTAGCCAATTCACAAACCAACACTTTTTTGGTTTATTGTTATTATGAATGAAGATCACAAACTCATTAACAAACACATTAACAAATTTAATAAACACATACATAGCATATGTATAATTTTATGTATGTGTTAGTAGCAACTTTAAATGCAATTTACTCAAAACAAAGGAAATAATTTAAAAATCTGTAAATCTGGTGAACAGCTAAAAAGAAATAGATTTCAAATAATATATGTTTTGTCAAAATCGGGATAAAATGGTAGAACAAAACATCGGTAACAAAAAATCGCCTAGCCTATTAATATTATGGATGTACTGTGGAATAGAAGTAGATATTTATATTAAATTCAAAAAATAAATGCTAAGCAATTCAATATACCATTTGCGAAACTTTAAGAAATAAAGTTAAATTTGAAGACGAAATTTTTAATTTGCTACAGGAAATGTTCTTTCTGGTAAAACCAGACGTATAATTCCTCCTTTGTTAATGAAAAGTCAATTGAAGCAATTGATGTTTTCAGAGCTTTCTAGACTTGTACGAGTAATATTATCAATTTCACACTCATCCGCGAATGTGGAAAGAATATTTTTGTATCAAAATATTATTAAATCCAAGGAGCGGAATAGGTTGTATGTGCCAGCGGTTTATAACCTAATCCAAACAAAGCACTTATTAAAAAGATATGTTTCCTGTTGCTATAATTTTAAAATAACAACTGATTTGTTATCAAAAAATGTTTGACATGCAGAAATGAATGAAATACGTTTTGTGTTTGTTAAAATTTCTAAATATGTATAAAAATAAAACTATTTTAGTACTAATGGGGTCAAAGAGTACAATTTTGGAAGTTCGTTGGTACGAAATTTGTTTTCTCATTTGTCATCCCTGACCGAAGTAAATTTTTTTAAATACCGTTTTTTGAGATATATGCCCGCGAAATTAATGTCAGGAAATGTTGACCTTTTAACTTTGTTCATGTTATATGCCATTTTAAAGGTAATAAAATTACCCAGTGAATCACGTAGCAAAAATACCTTTTGTACAGTTATTTTAAGGCCCATTTACACGATACCACTCAGTCGTCGGAGCCAAAAAATTGCGACTCTATCTCAACTATATCACAGCGAACAGGGTCTTCGAAAATGGGCTTTCTCAGTATTTTTCTAAAATTAAAAATTTCTTTGTAAATTTTTATTTTTGAATGACTGTAACTTTTTTGATTTAAAAGATTTTGAAGTTACGATATATTAAGTTTGAGGTGATGTTTGTAACTGCCAAAAATATTGGACCCTTATCCATCTTTTATTATACGGATCGACTCAAAAACAGTTTCTGAGTCGATTAAACGATGTCCGTCCGTCCGTCTGAGTGTTATGAATACAAAAGTTGGTCGTATCGGTGCACCGCGGTGTATTTTTTTTTTGCGTGTCGGTAGAGTTGTCAGGAGTTGTTATATACTTATAAAAAAGGGTTGAGATATAATGCTCTTTATTGTTCCAGGTACATTTACATAGGTATCTTTCAAAAACATTTATAGTCTGAATTAGAATTATATAGTTTAAATACCTGACAAAATGGGAAACAATTTAAATAACAGGTAAATGGTAAAAAAAAAACTATTGGGACATAGCCCTTTAAGATATAAGCAGGTATGCTTCACATTTTAAAAGGGGTTAGGGTGTGGGTTTTTTATGCTTCTAAAAGTGGTAATAAAAGATAAAAATTTTTATTTTACATAATTGCAAGAAAGAGTATTTATAATAATGTTTCCACAATTATTATTCATTACAATTTGTGCAATGGCTAAATACTGTTACAGAGAACTGGCAGATATTTATTTTCACATAGTGAGCAACGACTTCTTTAAGAATTGTAACCTAGAAGACATTGAAATACACAAAGGAAAAATTACTAATTTTGCATCGAATTTGAAAAGACGGTACATTGAATGCTCTCATAGCAAGGCAAAGATGTACAAACGTTACCAAGACTGGTTAATAAAGGAACTTATTTTTGAGAGTTCATCTACAACTGCCAACGAAAGTGGAAAAAAGGGTCGACCAGCAAAACCAATTGACGGATGTAGTGAAAGATCTCGAAGGCGCAAGCTGGAGAATATCAATGAAGAAAGTTCTCAAAGAATTATTAAGGATTCATTTTTGCACCAAATTCAACCAACCCAAAATAAAAAAAATAAAATTCAAATAATTGAAAAAATAGTTGAAGCGAGCCCAAGGCGCACAAAGAGGATTTTGAAAAGCATTCCTTCACCAATTGAAGATAAGAAATTTACGCCGGAAGAAGCGTTCGCCCTATTTTTGGATTTGAAATTGACCAAAAATCAATACTAGGAAGTGCGGAAGCGAACCAATGAAAAGAATTATGGGATTTTTCCAGAGTATCGAGATTTAGTTTCTTCCAAAAAAGAATGCTTACCTTCACAATCTGCTATTAGTGTCACTTCAACATCAGCAGAAATAAAATTGCAAGATCTCCTTGAACATACTGCAGAACGATTGCTAAATACGCTTGATACTGATCATTTAAAAAAAATTGGTAATGGCAGCATTACTTTAATTTCTAAATGGGGATGTGATGGATCCTCTGCTCAGAAACAATACAAGCAATTTAATGCCGAAAATTCATCAGATGCTAATTTATTTATGGTATCTTTCGTTCCATTGCGCTTAACAAAAAGGTATAGCGTCCTAGAGCCGTCAACTAGTAGAGCAACAGAAATTGATATATGGAAAAATGAAATTCCTTCTTCAACAAAGTATTGCAGACCAATAAAATTTGCATTCAAAAAGGAAACCAAAGATGTCATAACTGAAGAAGTTCAAAAAATAAAAGATCAAATTAAGGAACTTCAACCAGTAATATTTAAATTTGATGACCAAGACATTGAAGTACATTTTAAAATGTATCTCACAATGATTGATGGAAAAGTTGCACAAGCTTTAACTGGAACAAAGTCAACGTCAAGCTGCATTATATGCCAAAAGACATCAAGTCAATTAAGCCAACCCCCACCAGAAGACGGTAGTTTTAAGGAAGCCTACGAATATGGAATGTCCCCTCTTAATGCTAGAATACGTTTCATGGAGCATATTCTTAAATTGGGTTATGATTTCGAATTTGGTCCGTTAGGCGAAACAGTGAGAAAAAACAAAGAAAATGAAGAAAAAAGAAAGCAAAAAAAAAACAAATTCAACAAAAATATCTACAGCTCGGCCTCGTAATCGACCAACCAAAACAAGGGGAAGGAAATACAAATGATGGAAATACTGCAAGGAGATTTTTTTCCGATCCGGAAATTGCAGCATTTATGACAGGTGTAGATCATGAATTAATAAGACGATTCGAAATCATATTACAAGTTCTAGCATGCAGCAGAAAGATAAATGTAAAAAATTTGGAGAGTACGCCAATAAAACAGCTATACTTTATAATGAAAAATACTCTTGGAGATATATGCCATCCACAGTTCATAAACTTTTGTACCATGGGGAACAAATAACAAAACAATATGCTACCATTAGGAGTTCCTATCTGAAGAAGCGCAAGAAAAAAGGAACAAAGACTATAGATTCTTTCGCGAGCACAACACAAGGAAAATGTCCAAATGTTGTACTACTGAAGACCTTATCACTATTTTGTTGTGCTCTTCAGATTCATATATGTCCAACATTCGTCAAAAATGGAAAACTACCTCTATTGAATTAGACGAAGAAGCTAAACAACTTCTAGAAGATGAAAATCAAGACTATTTAGAAGAAATATTTACTAAAATTGCTTGATTTAAAGTAGTTTTTCATTACACTAACAATAAGTTACACTTTTTTTTAATATACTTTTTTTTAATATAGTTAAAAAATTTTCTTGATTTAAAAATTTATATATTTTGTATATTTACAATAAAAATTGATATAGAAATATTTAAAAAGACAATAAAAAAAAATTTAACTAAAGCTAAAACATGAGTTTTTCATTGAAACTTATCTATCTTGAACCAATATAAGGTAACTTTTACGTTCGCTGCTTAATAAATTATATTTTAACTCGGGATCTTTCAAAAAAAAAAAAACCTTTGGCCCTTGTGCACATTAGGACTAAAAAGTTTACGGGGGCCAAAGTTTGGCATTTTCTGAAAAAATTAACTTAAAAAATTGTTAAAAAGTATTAGTTGTAAAATTAACTGAAAAAATAAGACATTATATTTAAAAAAAAACCTTTTTTTACCTTTTAACACTTCACTTTTGTACTAAAATTCAACTACAAATGAAAATGTATTTTAAACCCTCCGTAACTTTTTCTATTACGTTTTATAGCAAAACTTAAAGGTTAAAGTCTCACCTACCAAACAAAAAAACCGCATATCAAAATTCCAATCCAATCAAAAGTTATAGATTTTTGACCGCCTTCTCGTCAAATGGTCCACTGTGGGTCGTATTACAAAGTGTGATAGTGTAAACTGGCCTTTAGTAGTTTTTTCTGATTTCTCAAATTTGCAAGTCCTTATTTTGCACGAAAAAGAGTGTATAGTGCATTAAAATTATGCATCAATGTTAGCTATGTTAGAGACAGCATTTGTGCCATATTAAATTCGAAAATCTTAAGGTTTAAAATGTTAATTTTTTAGTCGGTTATAAATGAAGCAAGCTGTTATCAAGATTCAGAAAATAAACACATCAAACACACAATGCTCTGTTCTAAAGCAGCCAACATATATTTTTATTTTCATATCAATTATGTGTGTTTCTAAATTTTTTACGTTGCCGAACACAATCATGACTGTGTTTCGTTTTAATATTTCGTTATGTACACGAACATGTTTCTATCACGTATTTTTTGTTTCGAACACATATAAACCTCAAAGATTCGAGTTTAGCTTTATTTTAAGTTCGTGTTCTTGCACGTGTACTGCTAATAAAAACAGAACATGTTCTTGAACGCGTACATCTAAATTTTAAAACCTTATTCACTCGCGATCAGAAAAATCTGATACACCCCTATAATAACGACAACAATTGTTTTAACCTAATTTATTAAAAAAATCTAAAAAAATTCATTAGCAGTTATAAAAAAAATAATAAAAAGATAATAATATAAATAAAAAAAAATAAAAATAAAAAGATAGTAATAAAATAGAAAACAGAGAAATTTTATATGTTGTTTATGACTTAATTTCAAATTTACTGCATTTACGAACGTACCCTTTATTTAATTTTTTTTTTTTTTGAATTATCAAAACTTTCTTATTAGGATCAAACTTTGGGTGTTATAACGCTGGCTGCATTATATAATAAATTTCATTAGGAGTTTTCTACTCTAGTAAAAGAAAACTGATGACATTCTTCAAATAGTAACGAATTTTTTCTAGAGAAGACACGATAATTGTTTTTTATAACAAGGAATTATAATAGAAACTCGGCAACAAGAAAAAGCAATTAACTTTAAATTTAATTGGTATTCGAAATTTAAATTTCAGTACCGGCAACAGTTTTAAAGAGGTAGCCGTAGCCAATATTGGTTGTACTATTGAGTTTAAGATGCAGGTGTAGGGTATCAAAGATTCGGCCCAGCCGAATTTAACACTCTTACTTGTTTTTTTCTTTTTGAACAACAGAATGTAAACAAACTATCTACTGCTTTTGGTTACTGGTGAGGGTTGGTGACTCTTCCCGAAACAGTAAAAACATTTGATCTTGAGCCTGAAAATTTTCAAACTCAATCTGTAAATAAAAAATATAAGAAAATAAATTTTATTTTTATTACATATTTATCTTGTGCCTTTATATCACTTATTTAAATTTGTATAGTGAACGTAGACTTTATGGGCTATCTGTACGTATGCTTCCATGTTTTTTTAAAATTAATACTACAAATTCTTAAAAACAAAAATCTAAAATATGAAAAACATATTTCTTAACATGAGTATTTTCACTACAATATTTCGCTTTCTCGCCTTTTACATTTAGAACACATTTTCTAAATACGAATATTTGCCAATTATTCGTAGAATTTCGCAGATTACGTATACAACGGACGAAATAAAAACAAATTAAAGAAAAAAATCTAAATAAAATTTTAAAGAATTTCCATGAATTGTTTATCGCCAGTATTTATTTGTCTGCCATTATGTCTGTGTAGGATTTTGTTTATATCTAATTGAGCCAAATACAAAATTAAATAAATTGAATGATGGAACAATAGCAAAAATTATCATTCATTCAAATATTTTCAAAAATTCATTGAGAATTTTAAATACTACAACGAACCAAATGGAATTGTGTACATACACACAAACATAACATTACGAGTAAACTGTTGATAGGTATAAATTGAAATTTTCGCCTTTTTGACTTCAAAGTCAATTTTTGTGTTGTGTGGGATTATATTGTCTTAGATTATTATTAGCTTTGGTGGCATGCTTTAAATTGTTAATGATGACATATTTATGAAACAAATTGGCCAACAAGTAATTTTATTTTTTTTTTTTTTGGAGATAACAATTTTGATAGGTCGTAAAATATTAGTTGGTGTCCGGACAGTGGTTGTGTAGAAATATAAATTGGAATTTGATAAAAATTATTGTAGAGTGGTTTTTAAAAATGAGACCGTTGATTGATAAAGATTTTGTTTTACATAAAGACTTGTGGAAGTAAACATATCTATTGAAATAGATTTTGTTATTTTGTAATGAATCCCAATAGACGTTTATGTTATAAGGCGATATGCTAACGGTATGATTAAAAAAATTGAATAATAAAAATATATATCTACATATCGTCTTGCCAGTGCAATACTGTAAAATTCAAAATGTTACTGTTTTCCGGAAACTGCTCTATTGGGCTAGAAGAGACTCAAAGAATCAGAGGAATATTATAACATCTCAAAATTTTACTTTTTTTCCGTGAAATTACAATACACATTCTTATATCTGTGGTTTTCTAGAATAACCGTGTATGTCATAAAATCAAAATGTTCAGGGGAGCCAAAAAACGTTATATTTGAAATTATGGGCTCGATATAAAGTTTTTAGAACTTTTTACTTAATAGTCCTGGATATGGGCAATAAATACTTTATATAAAATTTTGAGTCAAAAATCTTCAGAGGAATAGATCATAGAGAAGGATGAAAAAAACTATATGTAAATTACACTTAAAGTGTGTGCAGATAAAACAACTTATGTCGACAAACGTCGTTTTCTTTGAAAAAGAAAACTACCAATGCAACCACGCATGTAGACATAAGTTGTTGTTGCTTGAAAAATGGATTTTTTATTCGTCAACAAAAAGTTAACGGGACTTAAGATGAGAATATAACAACGTATCAAGAATAATAGTGACAAAAAATAACAGAAATAAACACACAAGTTTTTATAAGCGGTTATAAACTGAAAAATAATCCAAAATTATTTAGCATTTTTTTCATTAATAACAACGTATGTCGCTATGTGTCGTTTTCTGAGAAAATAATTTGTCAGCGAACAAACGTAGGTTGACATACGTCGTTAGTGCTGCAAATTAATTTAATAAACATTTAAGTTACGTCGTTATTTAAAGAAAAAACTCAGAAATGGTCAACATTTAAAAAAAAAATTGAACACATGTAAAGAGCGTTAAAAATTAATATATTTGGCATCGTTAACTGAAAACTGACCAAAATGGACATACGCGGTTATTCCAGAAAACCACAGATATTAGACTGAACAAATTATACTGAACGATAAAACTTTAAACCGTAATATCTCAAAACTATCTATTTTGAGTTGTTACAGAATTGCACTGGCAAGACTATATATCGAAAACACAAAAGTTTTTTGTACTTCGCTACTCGATCGGTTATACAAAAAATTATATGGACTATGTAATATTTTAAGACTTATTGATCTACATTAATTACTCTGTACACATATGTGAATCACTTGAATTTCAACAAAAATAAATAACAACCTTTCAAATAGAAACGAATTCATATATCTACCCTTCATGAAATGTCACATAAAGGACAAAAGTGTACATAAAAAATTATTCCTCTTTCGATTCAACTTAAATATTATCTAATGGCTCGCTCAATGGCACAATAAACTGTGAGTACCGATGCACAGTGTGAGTACCAAACAAACAAAAAAAGTGATATTAAATATGCAACTTCTAAACAATTGGTCAGATTGGAATACTATGTTTGGGGCGATTGAAGTCAAGCATATAGGCTTTTTAAATATCAAATTTAGAGATATCTTGTTATAACACAGGGTGAGTAACAGTAAGCCAAAGTTGACCGCCTCTAGATCAAAAAGTCCTATCAGTGCATGTAATTTTTATACTCTATACCACTATGTGGTTTGGGTATAATGACTTTGTGCTGCTGTTTGTAACTACCAAAAATATTTGACCTAGACCCATCTTTTATTATACCGATCGAATCAGAAGCACTAACTGATTCGATTTAACGATGTCCGTCCATCCGTCCGTCCTTCCGTCTGTGTGTCCATGTAAACCTTGTAATCAAACTGCAGGTCGCAAATATGAATATAGTTTGATGAAATCGGCCTTAGTATGAACGCTATTGAAATTGGTGAGAATCGGTCCATGTTCAGACCCAGCCCCCATACAAATGACCCCTATGAAATCGACATAAATTGCAATAAGATCCAAATTGGCATATAGATCTTACTCAAATTGGGTTTGTATGCGTTTATTACATTCATTAATGAGTAGTCCAAAAATGATCCCTATGGGACAACTCTTAGTCATAGGCCCCATATAGAGCTGCTTCCCGATCTTCACTTAAATCTATCAAAAAACAAAAATATTGCACTGATTCTTCTCAAATTTTGTTTGCATATATTTTTCCAAAATACAAGAGATCCGTCCAAACATAGTCAGATCCGTCCATTTTTGGGCCTAGTCCCCATATAGATATAGCATCCGATATGAACTTTTTCATATCTGCAGCCAAAAAAATTAATAAAAATCCCAATCAAATTTGGTTTATGCTTATTTTCTATGTCCAGTTAGTTGGGCCTATGAGATAAGGTAAACGCATGGTATAGGGTATCATATAGTCGGTCTAAACCGACTATAATTTTCTTACTTGTTTAAACTCTTTCTTTGAACGCAATCTCTCTGTCTGTCTGTCGTGGGGCAATTTGTATTTGTATTTATTTATTAAATGCGATTTTCCATTACAACAAGACACAGTATCTTATAAATTACAGTAATGGAATCAGATAAATTATTCACTATATATTTTATATCAGTAAATCTTAACCTAAATTTAAAATATTATAAATAACAATTAAAAAACATTAAAAAAAATCAAATAAAATCAATTAAAGTATTGGTATAGTAATTTTCTAAACCCTATTGCGTTGCTTGTATTTTGCATGACATTAGGAAGCTGATTCCAGAGACGAATAGTTAGAATAAAAAATTGACATTCAGAGGCATGGTCCCGGTATTTAAATTGAATTATTCGATTTTATGTAGAAATATAATGTTCTTGAATTTAATATAGTTGTCAAATGACATGTGTAAGACATGACACGAGTATTGGGATACATGATCAAAATTTCTTAATCCAAAGATATAGCGAATAATGTTGTTGAAAGTTACAGTAAGTTTTCTGTTATCCCTAGAGTTGCAACCTGTGAAAACCTCAGATGCATATAGTAATGTTGGTAAAAGATATGTTTTAGCAAGTAGCAATCTTATTTTTGGTGGAGTAAAGTACTGTGTTAACCATAAGCTTCTTAACATACTTTAAATTCTACCACACGATTGATTAATATGATCTGACCAAGTCAGAGTTCCATTAAACACAACTCCGAGATTTCGTACAGAGTCCGCGATGTCAATTTTAGAGCCCCCAAGGAAGACATTAATCTCTTTCTCCAAATGCATCACTTTCTTCTTTATTATAATACACTTAGATTTATTTGGATTAAGTCGTAGACCATTTGCCGTTGCCCAATTTAGAATACGTTTGAGATCATAATTTAGTTCTTGAGTTTTGGAAATAATTGAATTCTTGGTACTATCTAAATATAGCTGAATGTCATCAGCGTACATCTGAACCTTAGAGAATTTAATTTGTTGTGGAAGATCATTGGCATATATCGAATAAAGTAGTGATCCAAGGATTGAACCCTGTGGTACCCCTCTTATAACTTGCAGTGAGTTTGAGATGGAGCTACCATTAGCAACAGATTGGGATCTGTTTGTGAGATATGAAAACATGAGTCTTACTGCTAATGTAGAAAAGTTAAAAAACCTCTTCAGTTTGAGGCATAAAATTGAGTGGTGCACCGTGTCAAATGCCTTTGAGTGATCCAATAAAACCAAAAATGATATTTTTCCATCATCCATGTTACTTCATTCCCCCTTATCCAATTGATCTGACATATAGTTCCATAGTCTTGTTGGGGTAGTCACGCACAGTCACGGAGTGATCTAAATGTCATTTCCCCTCATCCGATCGATCTGAAACTTGGTCCATACACTTGCTGTGAAAAAAGATTAACTTTGAAATGGATTTCCCCTCACCCAATCAATCTGAAACTTGGTCGATATAATTGCTGTAAACAAAGATTAACATCGACAAAGTCACACATAGTCACGCACAGTCACGGAGTGATCTAAATGTCATTTCCCCTCATCCGATCGATCTGAAACTTGGTCCATACACTTGCTGTGAAAAAAGATTAACTTTGAAATGGATTTCCCCTCACCCAATCAATCTGAAACTTGGTCGATATAATTGCTGTAAACAAAGATTAACATCGACAAAGTCACACATAGTCACGCATAGTCACGCACAGTCACGGAGTGATCTAAATGTCATTTCCCCTCATCCGATCGATCTGAAACTTGGTCCATAAACTTGCTGTGAAATAAGGATTAACTTTGACTTAGTCACGCACAATCAGAGAGAGATTTAAAATGGATTTCCCCTCACCCAATCAATCTGAAACTTGGTCGATATACTTGCTGTAAACAAAGATTAACATCGACAAAGTCACACATAGTCACGCATAGTCACGCACAATCACGGAGTGATCTAAATGTCATTTCCCCTCATTCGATCTATCTGAAACTTGGTCCATACACTTGCTGTGAAAAAAGATTATCTTGGACTTAGTCACGCATAGTCACGCACAGTCACAGAGAGATTTAAGACGGATTTCCCCTCATCCAATCAATCTGAAACTTGGTCGATATACTTGCTGTAAACAAAGATTAACATCGACAAAGACACACATAGTCACGCACAATCACGCATAGTCACGGAGTGATTTAAAACCAATTTCCCCTTATCCGATCGATCTGAAACTTGGTCCATAGACTTGCTGTGAAAAATATTAACTTTGACATAGTCACGCACAATCACGTATAGTCACGCACAGTCACGAACTGATTTAAAACCTCACTTCCCCTCATCCGATCGATCTGAAACTTTGTCCATAGACTTGTGACCAAAGATTAATTTTAAAATAGTTACGCAAAGTCACGCACAGTCACTCATAAGGAAAGAAAGAGTTTTAATAAAAACTTTGTTTTTATGGGTTAGATTGTTTTAATAAAAAATGTTAACCAAAAACATGCGTATCTAAAGGGTGGCCCAAAAAATTCATGCAGGATTTGAATTTGTTCATTAAAGGGTTGGCAACCAAAAAACAAGTTTTACAGCTGCCAGTTTAGGCTTAGTAAAAATTGAGCATAACACGATAGAAAAACGCATTTTAATTGTTGATTCTAACTTCGTCAACTGTGAGGAGATTAATTGAAAAATTCAGGCAGTAAATATTTCATATCGTATAACTGGAGTAGTATAATAGTGAAAGCCTTGGGACTTTGTGTGAGTTCATAAGTTATCAACGTTAGTACTCGGGAAGAAATGGGCGGGATCTGATCAGTGGGCGTGGTACCATACAAAATGTCATATATATCTAGTACTATAATAGAGAAAATCTTGAAACTTTATTCGAGTTAATGAGTTATTAATGTGAGTAGTTGCCCAAAAATGGGCGTGATTGGACCATATCATATATCTGTAGTACTGTATTATTAAAAGTCTTGTGAATGTGTGTTAGTTCATGAGTTATTAACGTGAGTATTTGCCCAAAAATGGGCTGTGGGCATGGCACCTCCCATACAAAGTATATATATTATATATATAATATCATATAAATGTTATACGTTGCCCCAACAACTACTGCCAATATGTTGCGTCAATCCGAGCAGTTCAAAAAAAAATCTTAATAGCGTTCCGTTATAAATGCAACTAATTGAAAAGGGGCACTTGGAATTGATTTGAAATGTAAAAGCTAATATGAAACTATGTATTGCTAATAGTTTCCAACTGTAGGGAGTTTGGAGAAATGTGGTTTTTATTCTCTGTTAACAAAAATTTTTTAAACAGAAAATAAAAGTCTTTGCAATCTTTATTTTTTCAACATTAGCATATTGAAAGATCATATTTCAAATGAAAAATAAAAAGAGAGACATCAGCTCGAGCAATAAAATAATATTCGCCTTGAAATTCTTAGGTTTAATTTCAGTCAGTTCAATAAAACATAAATACAAGTAATGAGTTTGAAACGCTTTAAAAAAAACTAGTAGTCAGATCTAAGTAATTCTTTTTGATTTGATTGTAGCAGTTGTTCCGAAATTTAAAAATATCATTGCATATTGCATTAACAGTATGTTGACAATTTGACTTTTTTCCTCAAAATCCCCATAGTGCTTCGTTGACAAGAAAGGTAACTTTCATGAAGATTTATACCACCATATCCACTGAAGATCTAATTTTCCACGCTTATAAAGTTCTATTGACACAAAAACTGAACGCCAATGACCATCAACAAATGTTGATCATCAACAAAGCACATTTTTATTTTTTTTTTAATTTATTAATCAACACTCAGGGGATGCCCCTAACAGATGCAGTGCATTGTGTTGATCTCAGGAAAATAGGTTAAGGAGGAAAGATGGAGTAGTGTGTTCATTTTTTTTTTGCAGCGAATCGAACCCACGACCCCCGCATGATAGGCGAGCACGCTACCTACTCACCTACCGGGGCGCTTTTCACCATAATGGCTTCATTAATTGTCAAAATTGCCGCATTTGGGGTTCAAAATTGATGTGGACGACATGTGGTTTCAACAAGACCGTGTCATATGTCATACAGCCCTTGAAACGATTCAATTACTGCATAAGAAATTTCCTGGTCGTGTACTCACTCGTTTCGGGGATCAGAATTGGCCCCACAGATACTGTCATTTAATACCATTGCATTTTTTTATGGGGTTATTTGAAGTCAAAGGTCTATGCCGACTAGGGTGGCCCTTCATTATATATGGAGAAAAAAAAGTGTTCAAACTGTCGGTCGCACCCCCTAGAAATATGCGAATAGCAGAAAAAGTTAGAAATGCAAAGTTTTGGGCCAATCAAAAAACATTTAGATCGATTGAAAATTTCAAGAGTGTTTATTTGGGGAAAATATGACTTTTTTCAGATTTTACGAAAATTACGTTCTATAGTTTAGTTTTTCCGACAAATTGTTATATAATTCGGGATCAGTATTATTATTAGTATTATTATCTTTCCAAAAAGCTATAAAACTTCAAAATCGAATAAAAACTCGCCAAGAAATAGCAAATGCCCCACCTTTGTGCCAAAAAAAAGTACATCATGAAATTTGATGGCATTTTTTTCAACTTTAAAAAATTAATTAAAGCCAACATTTTGCTTTAATAGGACGGATAATATATCCGGTTCTGAAAGGGTTAGGTGGTCGTGAGATACATCAAAACAAAGCTTGTGGACCTACCTTTTATTCAGTTAATATAAAACCATACATGACATACGTCTATTTATGAGATAATCCCATATTAAAAAAAAATACTCTCTCACAAAAATGCAAAATTTGCATTTAGGTTCATAATGGGTTAATGGTATTATTTCAAAATACCACATAGAAGGCACTCAAATAAGCTTTCCAACGATATATATATTGTCGAAATCCGATACTAAATAACAAAGTTATACACTAGTCAATATCAAAACTTTTGGGAGTCCATAACTCGGAAAATAGGCTTGACCGACAAAAAAAAATATTTCCCTGGAATCACATTAAAAAGTTTTATAAGTGGTAAAAATTTTGAACCGATCGGGGCGTCGCCCCTAAACTAGACTTAAGCCCTCTCAGCATTTGCAAAAATTTGTTGTCATAAATGTCTTAACTCATTTAGTGACCACTTCATTGATTTTGGAACCGTATTCCAAGCTCCGCGGCGGTACACTTTAACCAAAATAATTTCATCAACTAATTCATCTAAAATGTGGTCAATGGCATCATGTTCACATGTATCTACTAAAGGAGAGTAGTTATATTTTTGTATTGTTTTTATTACTGCAAGTAATGCCGTACCTTCAACATCCAGAATCTATGCAAATTCTATTTCGTCAACTACATTTTGTTCTACTAAATTCATAATAATTTCTTTTTCCGTAATTTTGGGCATTTTACTTTTCTGTAAATTCTTGTTGATAGTTTAAGTTTTCAAATTGATAAAAAAAAAAAAAAAACAAAAAACAGACAAAAGACGTTCACGCTTTGTAGTATAAAATCGTTGTAAATATTTATAACAGGGTTGTAAATTTAACACCAAGAGTGAATACCGCTTATGTTTTCTGTTTAATACAAATCTTGCGTAAATATTGTTATCAAAAGAAATTTTGAATATTTTTGGAAATGCACCCTACGCCCAGCGTTGGTTGAAGTGTGGTCAGGAGTGCTTGTTTGTGAAAAATAGTAAAATTTTTCTATGATTATTTTTTGTTTATATAAAAAAAAGCATATAAAATGCAAATGTAGTATATTTTTCCCTTCCATATCATTAATTTTACAAACAGATTCATTAACACATTTCCAGCTTGAAAGTGGTGTAATTTTTTATGAAAAAATCAGCATTTGACCTTTTAGTACCATTTAAGAATTTTTGATGTTTTTGTATTTTCTGAAAATCTGAACAATGACATAAATACTATTGATTTTAAAATAATATTTAAATTACTAATTGTTGATGTGTATTGCATTTTTGACACATAAACCATCTATTAAGAAAGTGTTCTGACATAAGAAACATGTCAAGATTTGCCTTATGAAGTTAAATATACAAACTATTTTGAATTCGAAAATTTTTCGAATCGTACAACACAGTAACGTCCATATCTGTTAGGACTTAATTTTATTCCGTAGTTCATGTTCCGTTAGGTTTGTTTGTGGCTTTTTTAGATGCCGTTCGTTTTCAATAAAAAAAAATAAGTTTAAAAGTTTTGCTTAAGAAATCTTTTTAAAAATTTTGTAATAGATCTAAAACCATTTTTCAAATTTCTTAATAAACCTACAACCATTTTAAAATTTGAAAAATGTTTCTTAAGGAAAATTTTTAAAATACTAAAGTATACTAAAATTGTATAAAGCCTTAAGCAATTATACTTAGCAAATTGAAAGTGATTTCATTTCGAAATACTTTACGTTTTTTAAAGAAAGATAATTAATCGAAAAGTCCGGTTAATTTAATGTTTCATGAAAATAAGAATTTTACGAGTTTCGCTTGATTTCATTATTTTTAGGATCCTCGTTTATTTATTTTCAAATAATGTACCAGAAAACGATTCTTTTATACATCAGTTCATTGAATTTTATTTTTTATGAATCCCCGAATGAATAATAAAAAAATTAAAATTTGTCTTTCAATTATATATTCTTCCTTTATTTACATACATATTTAAATAAATTTGATATTTACATATGAGATCTTATCTTTACATATAGATATTAAAACGAATATAATATAGGATCTATGAAAGTTTTTATTTTTTAAATGATTTTTAAAGGAAAATAAGAGGAGAAAAGCCTTTATATGATTTAATATACATATATTGAAAATATTTATGTGCTTATAGGAGGTTTATTACAAATAATCGTCCTCTATAACATATAATTTCAATTTGATGATTTCTATTTAATTTTACGTTATTTCTCTCAGCGGGTAAGAGGAATTTTCAATTTTGGCAAATTACATGTTATTAATCCTTGTTATGAAATCGATAATTTTTTCATAACCCGTTTCTTCATGAAGAAAATTTGTAGGATATCTCCAGGGCTTTTTATTTATCATTTTAAGACTTGTTTTGTATAATTTGTAAGAGTTTCAGTTGACAGTTGGCAGGGTTACTCCAAATACGACACGCGTATGTTACTATTGGCCTTATAACACTTTTGAAGGGTAAATTTTTGGTTTTGGGGATTTAGAAATGACCTTCAATTTAGTAGTGGCCATAAATAATGCTTTAAATGATTTTATATCATAGCTTTTGGCACATTACCATAATATGACGTACTGAAACATAAAATTCAAAATACAAACTATAAAAAATTTCTATTAATCTAACGCCTTATTAGAACAGCAGAATTGACGTAGAAAAATAGTTTAAGCCCTGAAGATGTCAACAAGTGATTGACGAAATGTTGGCGTAAAATAAAAAACTGTGTTTTAATAAACTACGACCAAACAGCTTATAAAAAAATACAAAAATAATCTAAGTTTGTTTTCTCTTCAATGTAGTTTATTATTATACACCGTTTTGTATAGTTTTTGATTTGATTGAATGCTGAAGAACTCACTACAGAAATTGAAAACAGTTTAAAATAAGATACGCAAATTTTAATACTTTATAAAAGAATTTTTATAAAGTAAATTGTGGCTGGTAAAAGATTGAATGAAAAAATTCAAAAAACCCCAATACGAACTATGTAATTGTGAAGTAATTGGTTACCTCTAAACAAAAGCAAATTACCCAAATTTAACATATTTATTAATATATATTATTAAAACATTATTTTCTAAAACATAATTATAAACAATTAAAAATTAGTATTTTTAATTCAAACAACTTTCAAAAACTTTTTATCTACAATTTTTTTATATTAAAAAAATTTATAACAAAGAGAGTTTTGTAGTTTTTATTTAAGAAATAATTCGGGGAAATTTTAACAAAAAAAATATTGTTATATTTATTATTTTTTTAATCTCCCTGTTTTCAATAAAATTTCCTCCTCTTTGCCCAAATAAACAATCCCACCTTTTCATAAAAGTGCCAACACTGGCACAAGAAAAACAGTTTATTGACAACTCTCCTTTGTGACTGTAAAAACAAATTCGTGCGAATTAATCAAAATAATTTACAATAAAGGCAAAATTTAATGAATCTAAAGTGTAAATAAATAAAGAAATATTAACTTAAAAATACAATATGAAAAATAAGCGAAGTTTGTAAACAATATCGGAAATTAAATTAATATACAGTGTACAAAAAGAAAAAACAAGGTAAAAACAAAAAAAAAAAAAAAAATAAGACAATAAATGATAAAGTTTTAGATGAAGATCGTAATATTAGCAAAGAATAAATATTTAATTAAGTTTAACATTTGTATGAGATTTCGATAAGAACAATAGTATAGTTATAGACCGTGGTATTGTTTTTTCCACCCTCTTCCCTTGATATTCATTGTGGAAGATTACTTTGGATTTTGATAGACGAGTGATATATCACAGATAACTGTTACACTAGTTTATTTTCCGAAACTTGTAAATAAAATTGTTAAGTCCCTAAATTTCCAATATATGTCAATCGACAATATAACGTGGTGAAATTAAAATTTTAGATATACAAGAGGACCCCTGCTGACCCCTGATTGTCCACGCATAACTTTCCTCAAACCCAACGAAATTGCCAAGAGAAGTTAACGTACAGTAATGCCAAAATATGCCAAGACAAGTTAACGTACAATAAAAGTAAAGTTGATTCTCCACGCATAACTTTCCTCAAACCCAACGAATTTAAGCAGTTAATAGCTCAAAAGAAGGAGCTTGATCCACTGACCTATGTCAACAGCCTACGTTAATTAGAACTCTAGTTATAGAGGTTTGAGAGAAGAAAAATATTGAAAAAAATCTTAATGCAAAGTTTATTCATAAATTCTTTTAATATATAAGATAAATGATTGTGAAAGCATCACAAACTGAAGTCAAAGATTTTTTTTTTCAATTATATATTCTTCCTTATTTACATATTTTAACAAATTTGATATTCACATATGAGATATTATCTTTACATATAGATATTGCAAGAAATAATATATAGGATCTAAAGATATTAAATATTATTTTATTTTATATTTTAATGATTGTTAAAGGAAAATGGGAGGAAAAAACCTTTATATGATTTAATAAATTCAAATACTATCTGAAAATATTTATGTGCTTATAGAAGGTTTATTAGAAATAATAGACCTCTATAAGCATATAATTTTCAATTTGGTGATTTTTTTTTAATTTTACGTTATTTCTCTACATTCTCTTATCAGTGGGTAAGAGGAATTTTCAATTTTGGCAAAGTAATTGTTATTAATCCTTGTTATGAAATCGATAATTAACTGAAGTCAAAGAGAAAAGTTTAACTATGACAAGAATCATTTAATCCATTTTTAGTGATTGTTCTTTTTATTTTTCACTGGAATGCAGTGGTAATGTAGAAAATTAAATAAAGTTTTTAATAAAACATTATTAAAGGCTTATGTCTAGTTTAGGCGCGATCCCCCAATCCGTTCCAAATTTTTACCACTTATAAAATATTTTATTGCGATTCTGTTAAAATATTTTTTTTTGCGGCGGACCATATTTTCCGAGCTATGAATCGCCATTTTTGAGTTTGATTTGTATATAACTTTATTTAGTATCGGATCATTTGAAAGCTTACTTGGGTGCCTATTATCTAAAAATTCGAAATTCCTTAATCCGTTATGGCATTATCTCATAAAATGCAACATATGCAATTTTTTTTTGTAAACTTTATACAAATCGAGTAGTCCTAATAGACTGTCGCATTCGCATGGAATTCCTTATCATACTTGTTTTGATAATTTAGCTATAAAAAAGAGTTGTGGAATACTGTGATAGACAATAATTTTCACATTGTGCAATATTTTTCTACTTATAGAAAAATCTTTGAATTTTAAACATCCGAACATTTCCTAAAGAATTCATCGAATTTTCTTTAAAATTTTTTTTTTTTTTATTTTAATTCAAAGAATTTTGTGTTTAAAAACTTCAAAAGCAATAATTTTTTGTTATGTAAAAAACATCTGGTTTTTGTCGATTTGTTTTAACCTTAAAAATAAGTGCTTTATATAATTGGGTTCGATATAAAACAAAAAATACATTTTAGCTTTTAAAACTAAATAAATAGTAAAATAAATAGTAAATAAATAGTAAATCTGTTTAAGTGGCAGCTAAAAAGGTGTAAAGTTTAAAATGTTCACCTGTTTTGTAACTTTGATCATTAATCATCATCTAACCGCTTTCGAACATTGCCTTTGGCACCAAATTTTCGTTTCTTAAAAGAAGCTGAGGTGCCACCTGCTACTTCGGGATCTAAATTTGTGATTGTCTTTTCTTTAAACCGTTTAACTGGCGGTTCGTAGACTATTTCTGATACCACTGGAGGCTTATAATAATTATTCAGAACAGGTAACTGCAAATCAACAGGAGCTGGTGGAGGTCTGCAAAATAATAGTATATAGATAGAAATTTATTTCTAAGATTATATGGTGATTTCACTTACTTATTGTCCACAACTTGCCATTGGCCTATTTCAGGCGACTTAACTTCCTCTTCGGTTCTATAACTTTGTTTGAGCTCTTCTGCAGCTTTTTTTTCTTCTTTCGTTACTTGTGGCCGATACATTTTTAAACGTTCACGATTATAGCGGGCCACTTCTTCATTTGCGTTTGCCTGAAACTTTTTAGCTTCATTAGCATCTTGTATTTCTTTTTGTTTAATTGCCAAATCATTTATGCGTTGGTATTCTTCCCAAGACAAATAACCTTCTTTGGGTGCTTCCCAAACACTTTCATTGGTCTTCACGTTCCAATAGTAAGAATACCCATCATCATTTTTACCTTCTACCCAAAGAGAAGCATTGGGTACAGCAGAATGGTCGACTTTTTGTATAGAAACACGAGGCCCATCATCTGCATCTTCATCGTCAGAGTTACCGGGCAAACGTAGAGGATCGATTTGCCTATATTTTGTTGTATCAGCCGAAGTGATAGCTGCACTTGTTGAAGGTCCCACGCCTACTGTCATTACAGCATTTATGGAATGCGCCGTTAAATCACCTCGGCTGTGTATATCATGGGCATAAGCACGCATTGCCGCACTTTCCATTTTTCGTATTTCCATATCCATTTTACGTTTTTCTTGTTCCGACTTTTCGCTTTTGCGACTAATATCTGTAATACGTTGGGCCACAGCCATTTTATGCTTCTTGCCATTTTCATGAAACGAAATACTCTGAAATGGAAAACATTTAGCATCCAAACAATTTAATTTCATCTTTCCTATTGTATACTTGCCGCTCTATTGTCACTAATCCAGCATTTACAAAAATCACAAAATTTCCGTTCATTTGATTTCCAATAATCTGCCCTATATTAGAAATATAAAAGTATTGTGAATTTACTCTTGTTTGCTTATAAAACATTTGCAAAATTACATTTTATTAAATTATAAACGTCCTTATTTATTTTTTTGCGACCAACAAATCCAAACAACTGTTAGTGTGGTGAATTTAACAACACAAGGTGGCCAAAAAATTGTTTAAGTAAACATATGTTTAGAGTGTTGCCATATTTATGTTGTAACTACCATACCGAAACTAAATGATTAAACCGTTAATTTTAAAAATATTTTTTTTAAACAATATGCAATTAATAGATGGCAGAGTTGGACTGATACGAAAAATCTGTTTCTATTTTTATATTCCAAATTGAAAATAGTTTCAAATGAAAATGTCAGAGCTCCCCATTTCTGGAGTTTTGAGCTTCTTAAGCTGCTCGAGTATTAGATGAACTACTCGAGCCGAACGAGGTACTCGTTAATAATTTCGTGTTTAGTCTCAAAAAGATGTATTTTATCTGCGAAATCACTCTCTGGTGTGTTCTCTATCGAAAAATAATAAATTTGTTACAAAAAATACAATTTAAAAAAATAGATAAATAGAGTGATAACAAAACGATGTAAACTTGTAAACTTCTGTACCAGAGTTGATTAAAACAATAAAAATAGAAGATTGTATGAAAGAAAATGTCTAAACTCTTAACCATTATTTAAATATTTATAGTGTCTGAGGTTTTCTTTCAACTGTTTTTTAAACACAATTGTATTTTTCAATGTTTTAATCTCATAATTAATTATTATAAAATAAAGGCATGAGTAAAGTTTTGTGAAGAGTTAAAAACCAGAATTATTGGAGATTATATTACTGCTGGTCTTAAGCAAAAGAAAATGCATGAGAACTATTCTATGATTAAATCCATAACTTCAAAAATTTTTAAGAAAAATCGTAAAAGCGATATGGTGACGACTCAACATTTAGGCGGCAGATCCCGTAATACGAGTCAAAGATAGGATAATTTAATAGCATTAGAATTTAAAAAAGTTCAAAAATACTACCATTAACAATCTGAAACTAAAACAAGACCCTATCTCTTAAGCCCAACTAATTGGATATAGAAAATAAGCATAAACCAAATTTGAGTGGCATTTTCATTAATTTTTTTTGTCTGCAGATATGAAAAAGTTCATATCGGATGCTATGTCTATATGGGGACTAGGTCCAAAAATGGACCGATGTTGTAAAGTCTCTTGTATTTTGCGAAAATATATACAAACAAAATTTGAGTTGAATCAGTGCAATATTTTTGTTTTTTTGATATATTTAAGCGAAGATCGGAAAGCAGCTCTATATGGGGCCTATGACTAAGAGTTGTCCCATAGGTATCGTTTTTGGACTACTCATTAATGGATGTAATAAACACATACAAACCCAATTTGACTAAGATCTATACGACAATTTGGATCTTATGACAATTTATGTCGATTTCATAGGGGTCATTTATATGGGAGCTAGGGCTGGACATGGACCGCTTCTCACCAGTTTCAATAGCGTTCATCCTATGGCCGATAAAAGCTTATATACCAAATTTCATCAAAATATATTCATATTTGCGACCTGTAGTTTGATTACAAGCTTTACATGGACACACAGACAGACGGACGGACATTGCTAAATCGACTCAGATTCTGATTCTAATAAAAGATGGGTCTAGGTCAAATATTTTTGGTAGTTGCAAACAGCAGCACAAAGTCATTATACCCAAACCACATAGTGATATAGGGTATAAAAATATGGAGGGTATAAAAATATGTGCTTGAACTGTTTCCAGACTAGCAATTGAGACTGATATTGTTTGTTATCGTCCTGTGAAGACGATAAATTTTGCTAAAGAACACATGAACTCGTCAAGATGGAATTGGAATACTGTTCTCTTTTCAGATGGGTCCAAGTTTAATTTAAGAGACCATGATGGAAGAACGATGACCAAAATATGCAAACAAAATTGTTAGTGTGGCGGTATTGCTTGCTTTTTGGGCCATGGAATGGGTCCAATTCATGTAGTAAAAGATACTCTAACTGGAATTGAGTACAGTCAAATTCTAAATGACGTAATGTCTCATTACGTGGAGGGAAATAAACCTCTGATCTAGAATTTCTTACATGACAATGACCCAAAACGCATCTCCAAAGCTGTAACCAAATGGATACAATCACCAGATCTCAATCCCATAGAAAATCTATCGGAAATTGTAGGTCGAAAAATACGGACATGAAATTACACAAACAAGAGGGAGTTAATTGAGAATAGTAAACAATTTCAATGGATATCATCAACAATTAAATTGACTTCATCCCTCGTCATTATGAGCAGTGCTAAAAAAAATAATGGATAACCAACAAAATATTGAAATCAAAACAACAATAGATACTTTTTAGTTTAGTTATTTTTTCTATTTTATGTTAATATTTTTTCTTTTTTAAATAAGCAGAGCATACAAATTTTTAAATTAATAAAAGTTTTTAATTTTATGATCCAATCTTTTTTTGGTATTGACCGATCAATTCGTCAAAAATATATTTAGTTAAAAGTTCTCATTGAATATCATCCTTAAATTTCACTTGAATCAGACTGTCGTACTGGCGTGGGCAAACTTATACCCTGAAATATTGAAGCATTCTAATAAAAATTGTGGATGAAAATATTTTCTTCGTATATGTGGACATTGTTTTCAAAATTTCAAAGCATTCGGATAAAAATGTTGGCGTATGAGAACAACTACTCGAAAAAGATCAAAAATTGTATAAAAAAACAAGTAAGAAAATTATAGTCGGTCTAGACCGACTATACGATACCCTATACCATGCGTTTAGAAACCCTATCTCTTAGGCCCAACTAACTGGACATTGAAAATAAGCAAAAACCAAATTTGAGTGGGATTTTTATTAATTTTTTTGGCCGCAGATATGAAAAAGTTCATATCGGATGCTATATCTATAAAGGGACTAGGTCCAAAAATGGACCGATCCTGATCATGTTTGGTAAAGTCTCTTGTATTTTGCAAAAATATGTACAAACAAAATTTGAGAAGAATCAGTTCAATATTTTTGTTTTTTAATAGATTTAAGTGAAGATCGGGAAGCAGCTCTATATGGGGTCAAAGGGATCATTTTTGGACTACTCATTAGTGGATGTAATGAACACATACAAACCCAATTTGAGTAAGATCTATATGACAATTTGGATCTTATGGCAATTTATGTCGATTTCATATGGGTAATTTGTATGGGGGCTAGGTCTGAACATGGACCGATTCTCACCAATTTCAATAGCGTTCATCCCATGGCCGATAAAAGCTTATATACCAAATTTCATCAAAATATATTCATATTTGCGACCTGCAGTTTGATTACAAGCTTTACATGGACACACAGACGGACGGACGGACATTGTTAAATCAACTCAGAAAGTGATTCTGATTCGATCGGTATAATTAAAGATGGGTCTAGGTCAAATATTTTTGGTTGTTACAAACAGCAGCACAAAGTCATTATACCCAAACCACATAGTGGTATAGGGTATAAATATTCGATATATTCATAGATCATTTATTAAAAATTTTAAACCATTCCATTATGGCTTCGGTATAGCACTTCTTGGCTCTTGAGTGAAATTTGATGGTATTTTCTACAAAATTTTTCAGAATGACTCAATAAAAATCCTTCAAGTTTCAAAGCATTCTGCCAAATATTGGATGAACTGCTTACTACTCGATAAAAACAGAAAAAAAAATTCATTTTCAGTTTTCACTGTCTGTTATTGACCATATTCACAGATGATTTTAACTAGGTAAGCCATTCCGATTACAATTGCGGTATAGGCAAACAACTACTGCTAGAAAAAGCTCAGCCACTTTCTATACAAATGTGTGAAAATTTTGTCGTATTTAATGTCATCTTACAAAAAAAATATACAAAGCGACTTGGAAACTACTGTTTGCAATTGCAAATATATGGGCATAATATTCTTAAAATTTCAAGGCAATCTGACAATAATTGTGCTGTTAGCGAACTACTACTCAAAAATGCACTACCACTTTCCTTGCAAATGTATAATCCCATTGAAATTTGGCATCGATTTACAATAAAGGTGACTATTATGAGCAACATTCGATTTTCGATTGTGGTCGAATTTACTGATCGAACGAATTTTCATTTGGTATTATGGCGCAAATTCTATAACATAGCTCTATTGTGAATTTCACTCAATTGGATTATTCACAATACTACATATTTATCAGCTGGCACTATAAATAAAAATTGTTTATTTACAAATTTAAGAAAGAAAAAAATAATTATTTATTAACATGGAGTTATGGTTTTATGATTCGTCTGATGAAGATGAATGCTTCATCATGAGAGATGCTTCCAACATTTTGGAAATGGATTCCACTATGTAAGTATGCGAGGTTTTAACATGGTTACCATTTGTTTACAGATTTATATCAAATTTTCGACTGCAAGGAGGCGTTTATGGAATTGCTGTCTACTACAGATGAACTGCTGCGGCAATGCACACAAGGCAGATCAATATCATGAAATTAAAATAAATTACAACTTATATTTTCAATAAGTTTTACAAACTGCCATCCAGCATCGAAAGCAAAATTGTGTTCGATTTAAAATTCGTTGTACAACGAAATTTTCAACCGTGCTGCCAGCTCATAATACGAATTTGACATTCGATAGTCGATATTCGATAGCCAGCGAAGCTCGAAGATCGATTGCAACTCATAATAAGGGCCAAATATTTAAGTAAAACACTGTACAAATTTATAATTTTTAAAGTTTAAAAGTAATCTGTCAAAATTGTGGATCGGATGAAGTACTACTCGAAAAAGATATGACACTTGTTATACTACAGAATGGATATTAGCTCTTATTTCAAGTTTGGGTTAATTTTACAGAAAAATTTTTTTAGCAGAAATTGTGATTTTTATACCCTATACCACTATGTGGTTTGGGTATAATGACTTTGTGCTGCTGTTTGTAACACCCAAAAATATTTGACCTAGACCCATCTTTAATTATACCGATCGAATCAGAATCACTTTCTGAGTTGATTTAACAATGTCCGTCCGTCCGTCCGTCCGTCCGTCCGTCCGTCCGTCCGTCCGTCCGTCCGTCCGTCCGTCCGTCCGTCTGTGTGTCCATGTAAAGCTTGTAATCAAACTGCAGGTCGCAAATATGAATATATTTTGATGAAATTTGGTATATAAGCTTTTATCGGCCATGGGATGAACGCTATTGAAATTGGTGAGAATCGGTCCATGTTCAGACCTAGCCCCCATACAAATTACCCATATGAAATCGACATAAATTGCCATAAGATCCAAATTGTCATATAGATCTTACGCAAATTGGGTTTGTATGCGTTCATTACATCCACTAATGAGTAGTCCAAAAATGATCCCTTTGACCCCATATAGATCTGCTTCCCGATCTTCAGTTAAATCTATTAAAAAACAAAAATATTGCACTGATTCTTCTCAAATTTTGTTTGTACATATTTTTGCAAAATACAAGAGACTTTACCAAACATGATCAGGATCGGTCCATTTTTGGACCTAGCCCCTTTATAGATATAGCATCCGATATGAACTTTTTTATATCTGCAGCCAAAAAAATTAATAAAAATCCCACTCAAATTTGGTTTTTGCTTATTTTCTATGTCCAGTTAGTTGGGACTAAGAGATAGGGTTTCTAAACGCATGGTATAGGGTATCGTATAGTCGGTCTAGACCGACTATAATTTTCTTACTTGTTTAAATTTGAAAATGTAAGGATAGTATTTTTTTTTTTAATTTCATAGCATTTTTCCCCCTATTTCTGATCTTTTTCGAGCAGTAGTTCGACCGGTTGTTTTAATATTTTTGGAAAATAATCTGTTGATATGGGGGACTACAATTTTTACCATGTATTTTTGGGAAATTTTTGTAAAATGATGTCAAACCTCCATGGAGTGAATGTTTTCATACATTTGTATGGAATGTGGTCGAGCTTTTTCGAGTAGTAGTTAGCCCCCACCACACTGTCGGAATAGTTTGAAATTAACAACAAAAAATTCTGTCCTTACAACATATGCAACTCTAAAAGATATATATAGCTTTTTATACCCTATACCACTATGTGGTTTGGGTATAATGACTTTGTGCTGCTGTTTGTAACAACCAAAAATATTTGACCTAGACCCATCTTTAATTATACCGATCGAATCAGAATCACTATCTGCTTCGATTTAACGATGTCCGTCCGTCCGTCCGTCCGTCCATCTGTGTGTCCATGTAAAGCTTGTAATCAAACTGCAGGTCGCAAATATGAATATATATTGATGAAATTTGGTATATAAGCTTTTGTCGGCCATAGAATGAACGCTATTGAAATTGGTGAGAATCGGTCCATGTTCAGACCTAGCCCCCATACAAATGACCCCTATGAAATCGACTTTAATTGCCATAAGAACCAAATTATCATATAAATCTTAGTCAAATTGGGTTTGTATGTGTTCATTACATCCATTAATGAGTAGTTCATAAATGATCCCTATGGGACCACCCTTACTTATAGGCCCCATATAGAGCTGCTTCACGATCTTCACTTAAATCTATCAAAAAACAAAAATATTGCACTGATTGTTCTCAAATTTTGTTTGTATATATGTTTGCAAAATACAAGAGACTTTACCGAACATGGTCAGGATCGGTCCAATTTTGGGCCTAGTCCCCATATAGATATAGCATCCGATATGAGCATTTTCATATCTGCAGCCAAAAAATTAATAAAAATCCCACTCAAATTTGGTTTATGCTTATTTTCTATGTCCAGTTTGGTTGGCCTAAGAGATAGGGTCTCTAAACGAATGGTATAGGGTATCGTATAGTCGGTCTAGACCGACTATAATTTTCTTACTTGTTTAAATTTGAAAATGTAAGGATAGTATTTTTTTTTTAATTTCATAGCATTTTCCCCCTATTTCTGATCTTTTTCGAGCAGTAGTTCGACCGGTTATTTTGATATTTTTGGAAAATAATCTGTTAATATGGAGGACTACAATTTTTGCCATGTATTTTTGGGAAATTTTTGTAAAATGATGGAGTGAATGTTTTCATACATTTGTATGGAATGTGGTCGAGCTTTTTCGAGTAGTATTTCGCCCCCACCACACTATCGGAATAGATTGAAATTAACAAAAAAAATTCTGCCCTTATAACATATGCAACTCTAAAAGATATAGCTTTTTACTAGTTCATAATGGAAAATTTACTGTAAAATTATCTCAAACTTGAAATAAGAGCAAATTTTCACGCTTTTGTAAGGCTTTCGATAAAGTAAACCATAACATTCTACTGATCAAATTGGATTTATTAGGTTTACCACCATTAAGCCTTAAATGGATAAAATCATATCTTTCTGAGAGAACACAACGTGTAGTGTATAATAATATGGCATCTAAAGATATTACTGTGACTTCTGGTGTTCCTCAAGGCAGCCATCTTGGACCAATTCTTTTCTCCCTTTTCATCAATGATCTTCCAAAAGTGATAAATTTTTGCAACGTTTTAATGTACGCTGATGATGTTAAAATTTTTTTAAGTTACTGTCAACATAATGATCATATTCATCTTCAATCAGATCTCAACAATTTCTTTTCGTGGTGTAACCGTAACCTAATGGAACTAAATTTGAAGAAATGTAAATGTATGCGTTTTTCTAGAAATAATGTTTTTCCTGCTAACTACTTTTTGGGCGGATATCAGCTTGAACTTGTTGATACTTTTCTGGATTTAGGGATTCTACTTGATCCTAAATTGAACATTGTATCGCATGTCACCATGACAGTTAATAAAGCTAGAGGTACACTCGCCTTTATTAAAAGATGGGCAAAATAATTTATTGATCCTTACATAACCAAACAACTTTTTACATCTCTTGTAAGACCTATTTTAGAATATGGGTCAATAATATGGGAACCCTTCTATAACATTCATATTCAACGAATCGAGTCTGTACAGAAACAATTTCTACTCTTTTGCTTACGTGGCTTACCTTGGAATTCTGCACTTAATCTACCTTCATACGTTGATCGACTTAAATTAATAAAATTACCTACTTTGGAAAGCCGTAGGACTTTGCTAAAACTAACATTGATCAACCTAATTAATGGTGAAATCTGTTCTGACTTTCTTGTCAACAATATAACTTTTAATGTTCCTCAACGAGTATCACGCCAATTCCAACCACTCTTTGTTAAATCTTTTCAAACCAACTATGCTCTAGCTGATCCATTTAGAAGAATTTGTTGTGATTATAATAATCTTTATCAATTAATTGATTTTTCGTTGAACACTGATGTAATTAAGCATAACATCATTATTTTCTTAAATTCCTATTTGTTTTTATTTTTAAATCATTTAATTGTTTCAATATATGTACATACATATGTAATTATATCATTTATACAGGTCTGTAAGGATTTATTCCATTACGAATAGTTATTCGTTCATAGCTAAATTTGTAATGGCTTAATATTTTAAATGAATCATCTGTGAATATGGGCATTGAAAAAAATATTTTTTTAAGTCCTCAAAGCTTCAATTTTTGACCGAATGCTTTGAAACTTGAAGGAAATATTCTCTTTATATTTACAGCTCTTAACGAATTTAATTTTTTTTTGGAAATTTTGCTGGAAATTATCGTCAAACTTCAAATAAGAGCAAATCGACACCACAAAATTGTCAGAATGGTTTACAAATTTTAATGAGTGATCTATGAATATAGTCAATTACAGAAAGTCCAAAAATTAAAAAAAATATATTTTTTTACACTTTCTGCAAAATTTCTGAATTCCAACGTTTTTGTCGGAATTCTTTGAAATTTTGCATACATAAATCAACATACATATGTGTATCTATAATATTAATAGGCTAGGCGATTTCTTGTGACTGATGTTTTATTCTACCGTTTTATCCCGATTTTGACCAAACGTATATTATTTGAAAGGTATTTCTTTTTAGCCGTTTTGTAGATTTACAGATTTTTAAATTTTTTCCTTTATTTTGAGTAAATTGCATTTAAAGTTGCTACTAACCAGAGTTCAGAAAAAAACACACACTGAATAAAAAACTCGTACATATATGTAAACAAACATAACTTAGACCAACACACACATATTTTTATTTTCATATCAATTATGTTTGTTTTTAAATTTTCTTCGGTGCCCAACACAATCATGACTGTGTTCGTTTCAATATTTCGTTATTTACTCGAACATTTTTGTATCACGTACTTTTTGTTTCAATCACACATAAACCACACATTTTTGAGTGTTGCTTTATTTGAAGTTCATGTTCTGGTACGTGTACTGGAAAAAAAAAACAGAACATGTACAATAAACAGGTTCGAGTTCAGTTATATTTTAACTCGTGTTGTGGCTCGTGTACTAAGAAAAAACAGAACATATACAATAAACAGGTTCGAGTTCAGTTATATTTTAAACACGACTGAATATTAAAACGAACACAGTCATGGTTGTGTTGGGCACCGTAGAAAATTTAGAAACGCACATAATTGATATGAAAATAAAGATATGTGTTGGCTGCTTTTGAACAGAACATTGTGTGTTTCATGTGTGTATTTTCTGAACCTTGCTACTAACACATACATAAAATTATAGAGGGTCCGCCAAAATACTTTTTTTTTTTTGAAAATGCTATAAAAAAAAAACTACTGAATATTATCTCAAATTTCTTTTTTTATTTGAAAGTACAATCCTTCCGGTTAATAATGGAAATTAATTTCATTCAAATGGCTGCCTCGGCTGGCCATGCAGTAGCCTACACGATCGGTCCAATTTTTAAGCACATTATCGATTGTGTGCAGCTGTATTTCACGAATATTGTCCTTTAAAGCGTCAATTGTCTCTGGCTTGTTGGCGTAACACTTATCTTTGAGGGCACCCCACAAATAATAGTCCAACGGTGTCAAATCGCAGCTCCGAGGTGGCCAAACAACATCAGCTCTGCGGCTGATAATGCGATCTTCCAAAACAGGGCGCAAATCATCGAGTGTAGCTTCGGCTGTGTGACACGTAGCGCCGTCCTGCTGAAACCAAATGTTGCCAATATCCTCTTCAATTTTTGTGAACAAAAATTCGTTCAACATGGCCCGATAACGATGGCGTCATACCAAGGTCTTTATGCAAAATTCGTCTAGGCTTAAACTAGGAACTAGGCTTAAAATAAAAAATAAAATTGATGTTGATGGCGCTTCACGCACACTTTCTGCCACAGCAGCAATATTCTCGGGTGTACGCACTGTTTTTGGCTTTTCACGCTTTGGTTTATCGATGAGGAGGATGCCACTTTCTTCCACTTTTTTCACAAGAACATACGGAGCTGACGGTGCTTCTCTTCTTCCAAAATCCGTACGCAATTTTCGCACACATTCTGCAACATTACCATGATTTTCAAAGTAATGTCGCAATATTTCCCAGCGTTGTTCAAGCGTATACACAACCATATTCGTTCAGCGGAAGGATAAAACTTATCTGTCAAATCAGACATGAGCTAAGTGTTACCGTTCACGAAATAATCACTAGTTGAAAAAAAAAACGTTAGATGGCGGACCCTTTACAATGCTATGAGTGTGTTTATTAAATTTGTTAATGTGTTTGTAATAAAAATGAGTTTGTTTTTTGTGAATTGGCTATAATTGATTAGCATGCTTTTAGGGTCCTTATTTAATGCAAAAATAAAATTTCCTAGAATTTGCGCCCGAATTTCGAGGGCTGGAATCTGCTAGTATAAATTGAAATACTAATAGTTTTTTTTTTAAAGTGTTCCTAAGAAATTTTTGAAAGTAGACATCAAACATATACGAAAAACATAAATATTTTTATTTATTTGAATGGAAAGAGGCTGATCTTTTTCGAGTAGTAGTTAGCCCATTCCACATTTTTTATCAGAATGTTTCAATATTTCATGAGGGTAGTCTATTAATATAACTTTTTATTTACAATCTATTTTGCAATAATAAGTAAATTATATAAGTACTACTGATATTTAATCTACATTATTAAGCTTCATTAAGCCTAATAACTTAATTTATTTTTTGTTTTTATTACATACAAAATTTAGTATTTATAATAATAAATTCTATTTTCTGTATGGTAGGTCTAAAACATGAAACCTTTTTTGCCTTTCAACTTCTTCAGATTCATCTAATAGAATAATTGCTAGTGGATGTGAATGGTTACTAAGCCTTTTTAAATATCTAGAACTAAATCTGTTAATTTCATCTTTATTAGAAGAAATTCTAAGATCTTCGTGAATATTATTGTTGGTCACATACCAAGGAGCAAAAGTAATGAGTCGTAAAGTTTTGGATTGGTGTCGTTGTAGAATCTCAACATTAGTGTTGTTTGTCGTGCCCCATAATTGTACGCCGTACGTCCAAACTGGTTTTAATATCGCTTTATAGATTTTAACTTTGTTTTCCAGACTTAATTCTGATTTGGGGCCTAGTAGCCAGTGTTTTTTGTTTTGACATTTCCAGTTTAATCTTTTATCAAGATGCTTACCTAAATATTTTACGCTATCGGATTTAGGTATTTGAGCGTTGTTAATGTAAAGTATTTATCAGTATTTATTGCAATTTTCCATTTCATGAACCATTCTTGTAAGAGATTTAGTTTACTTTGAACTAATGAAGATGCTATTATTGAACATTCATTTGATACAATTATGGCTGTATCATCTGCGTATGTCGCAATTGTGACGTTTTGATTAACAGGCATGTCTGATGTACATACATATATTAGGGTGGCCCTTCATTATATGGAGGGAAAAAAGTGTTCAAACTCTCGGTCTCATCCCCTAGAAATATGCGAATAGCAAAAAAACTGAGAAATACAAAGTTTTGGGCCAATCAAAAAACGTTATGTGTTTATATGGGGAAAATATGACTTTTTTTCAGATTTTACGAAAATTTCGTTCTATAATTTATTTTTTCCGACAAGTTGTTATATAATTCGGGATCAGTTTTAAATTATCCTTTCAAAAAGCTATAAAACTTCAAAATCGAATAAAACCTCGCCAAGAAATAGCAAATGCCCCAGACCACTTTTGTGCCAAAAAAAAATAGGTCATGAAATTTGATGGCATTGTTATCAACTTTGAGAAATTAATTAGAGCCATTATTTTTTTTTTTGGTCTCTATACTTGTAAGGACTCAGATATGAAGTAGTGTTTTATTACCACGTTGTTAACCTATTGCGCATTGAGATCGAAAATGGAAAATTTTTTTGATAAGTTTCAAGTTTTAAAAAATTTTCTTAAACAAAATTTTAAAAACTGGATCTGGCACTTTAAGGTTTTGTTAAGTACATGTTACAGATTAACTGTGTGAATTTTTAAGTAAATCCCTATGCCAGAATTTTTTTGACAAGGAGTTTATTTTTGCTGATTTCGAGAAAAATGGGATTTTTGTAAAATATTCTGTAAATGTACTCTTTCTAAATACTTTGTATCAAAAATTCATCACTTTTCTGCTTTTAAATGTTATATTTTATCTTAATAGCCTAGGGTTTCGGAAAAAAAATAATATGACCCCATTAACCCTTTTGAAATTGGGATCACATATGACCCCAAGCTAATAAAAGACAATTTATTAAAAAAATTCTAATATTTTGTAAGTGCTGTTGAATTTTTAGATGCGACGCTTAAAATATAATAACGAATGTGTAGAACTTCCGTTCCCAAAATTTGGGATAAATTCGAGAACGTTAACCCATTATTTGCCAAAGCCAGCTTTGGATTTTAAGTTATTTTTAAATATAAATTACCGAAAACGATTTTTTCTATTAAACTCAATGAAACCACTATTTGGAATTTATACAAAATTTAACGGTTATTTTTATTTATTTAACCCTTCAGTGCTTCTTGGATCAAAATAATCCATTGTTATATATCTTTGCTGCAATTATCTGCTTTTTGCTTGCGAATATAAATTAAAACAACTTTTAACCAATTTTGTTATAAAATTATTTTATGTATAAAAACTATCTATACTTTTCTAAATAAAATAAGAAGATCCACAAATGACCCAAAGCTAATAAAAGACAATTTCTTCAAATGAATAGGAAATATAAAATAAATTCTATTTATTTGGTATATTTAAGGATTATTTAGTGTGCGGTTCAAATTGTTTTCTGTAACCACTTACGACTTGCAATAAGTATTTCTTTTCTTGTTCGTTCTTTGTTAATATGTTATTATACTCTTCAATCAATTTAACACCGCGTTCTGCTGTATTATTTACCACTTTTATTTTTGCAACAATATCACTTTCATTTTAGAAAAATATAGATAGTTTTTATACATAAAGAAATTTTATAACAAAATTGGTTAAAAGTTGTTTTAATTTATATTCGCGAGCAATAAGCAGATAATTGCAGCAAAGATATATCACAATGGATTCTTTTGATCCCAGGAGCACTGAAGGATTAAATAAATAAAATATATCCGAATTATTTTTCTTAAATTCTAAACAGTGGTTCCATCGAGTTTAATAGAAAAACTAGTTTTCGGTAATTTATATTTAAAAATATCTTAAAATCCAAAGCTGGCCTTGGCAAATAATGGGTTAACGTTCCCGGATTTATCCCAAATTTTAGGAACGGAAGTTCTACACATTTGGCATCTAAAAATTCAACAGCACTTACAAAATATTTGAATTTTTTGAATAAATTGTCTTTTATTAGATTCGGGTCATATGTGACCCCAATTCCAAAAGGGTTAAGGGGGTCATATTATTTTTTTCCGAAATCCTAGGCTAATAAGATAAAATATAAGATTTAAAATAGAAAAGTGATGAATTTTTGATACAAAGTATTTAGAAAGAGTACATTTACAGAATATTTTACAAAAATCCCATTTTTCTCGAAATCCACAAAAAAACACCTTGTGAAAAAATTTCTGGCACAGGGATTTACTTAAAAATTCACACAGTTAATCTGTAACATGTACTTAACAAAACCTTAAAGTGCCAGATCCAGTTTTTAAAATTTTGTTTAAGAAAATTTTTTAAAACTTGAAAAAGGAGTTTTCAAAATTTTATCAAAAAAATTTCCCATTTTCGATCTCAATGCGCAATAGGTTAACAACGTGCTAATAAAGCAATACTTCATATCTGAGTCCTTACAAGTATAGACAAAAAAAAAAATAATGGCTTTAATCAATTTCTCAAAGTTGATAACAATGCCATCAAATTTCATGACCTAGTTTTTTTTGGCACAAAAGTGGTCTGGGGCATTTGCTATTTATTGGCGAGGTTTTATTCGATTTTGAAGTTCTATAGCTTTTTGAAAGGACAATTTAAAACTGATCGCGAATTATATAACAACTTGTCGGAAAAAATAAACTATAGAACGAAATTTTCGTAAAATCTGAAAAAAGTCATATTTTCCCCATATAAACACACTTGAAATTTTCAATCGCGTTGAGGCACGACTAAATGTTTTTTGATTGGCCCAAAACTTTGTATTTTTCAGTTTTTTTGCTATTCGCATATTTCTAGGGGGCCATCCTAATGTATATATTGTATATAAAATTGGACCAAAAAACACTACCCTGCATTAATATAACTGACTAGAAAATATCTAAAATTATATCATGTAATTTTGGAAAGTTTTTTTTCATACATTTGTGTGGAAAGTGGTCGAGCTTTTTCGAGTAGTGGTATGCCCACGCCGGTTGAAGTGAAATTTATGAATGATTTTCCTGGTTGTGTACGATTCCAAAAAGTACTCGTATGTACTTGTTATACTAACTGCTTATATTTTCTTATCTTTCAAACATGAAAAATTTTAATTTTTACTACACGAGTTATTTGTTCGTCACGAGCTTCTAGAATTTCGAGTTACTCGAGTAGTTCTGGTACTCAAACCTGACCGTAGACTCTAGTTGCTATGAATTGAATACATCAAATCAAAATGTCAACTTTAGCATCAATAATAAGACAATATACAGTTTTACTCATTTTAACATTTATGAACCATAATTTTAAATTTATATAATTTTATATTTTTGTTCTTTCTTTTCAGCAATAAATGGAAAAGATGTTGCAACATGTATGCAATGAAAAGGTTCTTCAATTTACCCCAACGGTCAAAGCAATAGGAAGCTTTATGACCCACATATGGTTAGACACTGGATGCTCGCTCATGTGTTATGATTATACATGTCGCTTGATCATTATATTTGAAATATATATATTAAGAAAGGAGCTAAATCCCATTCTGGAGCAACGTCTAATATTTATCGGAAATTTTTGTCATTATTTATGTATTGTCCACTATTATAATTATAATTAATTTTAAAATATATTGCAAATAAAAAAATTTTGTAACTAATTTGAAAGAAGCATTTTTTCGGTTTGTATTAAAAAAAGTTAGATAAAAATTACACCTCTATGAATCTAATTTTTACTTTTATTATAAAGTTATACTTTGAAAATAAAATGAATAAAAAATTAATAAAAACTAAACAAAACCACAATTATCGACTATTTTTTATTAAAAAAGTTGGTAAAAATACATAATTATTTATTAGAAACTTTATTTTTATCAATAAATAAATAATCGGTAACTTCTTTCTAATTTAATCATCAATCAGCCCAACAACCAACCCTATAACCAACCTTATTACATTCAACAACCAAAAAAAAAAAAAATCTTAAACCGAACTCCGTTTATAAATTTTGTAAAAATACCAAGCCATCAGAAAACATAACAAGTAAAAAGAAAGAAAAATTTAACGTCACCACACACACACACAGCCTTACGGAAAACTTAAACTCAGATGTCGTTTAGCAAAATGTGTATAAATACCAGGCCAACAGAAGTTTTAGCAGCAGCACATGTTTTATTTTATAAACTCTCCCCAAGTATGTTCACTCACTCTCTCTCTCTCTCTCACACACTCATTTGTGTTTGTATAAAAAATCTGTGTTGTCGTTTGTGCGATTTTCATGCCTGACATGGCGACATTTATTTAGTGTATTTTTAAATGATTAACGATGTAGTTACAATAAGATTAATTATTTTAAAGACATTTATAAAATTGTATAATAAATATGGGAAATTATTTTAACTTAAATAAAATATATATTAAATTTCACGAATAAAATAAATTGTAAATTTATTGTCAAAGATGTTAATTATTAAAAACTCGCTTTTTGATCGCGATTTAATAAAAAAAATTCTGACGGATGAAAATAGCTTATATTATTATAATTGTCATTATTTTCTATTATTATAATTATTATTTAGTTTAACATGTATTGTAAATAAAAAAATTTATTTACTAATTTTAAATAATTATTTGAAAGCAGTTATTTAAAAATTTCCTCCATAGTTCTGATTTTTACTTTTGATATTAAATAATTTTAAAATCGGGTGTTTGTTTGCTTTGAATAAGATTTCAGTGAATTAACAAAAATAAAGAAAACAAAAAACAATTACAATTTTTATCGATTATTAATAAAAAAAAAATGGTAAATATATAAAATAATTATTATTTATTAATCAGACTTATTTATTATCAGCAATTAGCAGCATATTTGTTTAATCAATCAGCCAGCCGAACCCCCAACTAAAAAAATCTGGAAAGAAACAAAATAATAAAATAAACTTTATATATGTATGTAAATGTAAAATAAATTATTTTATGTATATAAATAAATTTATTAAAAATAGTAAGTAGGTGGCCAAAAAAATATATAAAGTGACATCGCAAACATCATAAGTTTTTTTACACATCTACATAATACACACACGTACGGAAAGTTATTTATAATAAATAAAATCAGATTGTCATTTAACAAAATGTGTATAAAATATCAGGCAAACAGAAGTTTTAGCAGCAGCACATGTTTTATTTTATAAAATATCCCCATATACAATGTGTTCGCTCTCTCTCTCTCTCTCTCTCATTTGTGTTTGTATAAACAATCTGTGTTGTCATATGTGTGATTTACATGCGTAATTGGCGACTTTTATTTAGTGGTATTTTTAAATGGTGTAACGATATGCAATATTTTGAAAATGTACAATAAGTATGCCAAATTAAGCTAAATTTTCACGAATAAATTGTTGTAAATTTACTGTCAAAGATGTGAAGCAAAAAACAATCGTTAAATATTAAAAACTCGCATTTATATTAGCGATTTAATAGAAAATTCCGAGACTGATTGAAAATTGTTTAAATCATTACATTGGCATTATTCTCCATTGTTATATTTAATTGTGAATTTAATGAATTTATATAATTTTAAGCAAAGTCATTTAAAGATTAGACGCTTTACGATATTTTGAATATGATTTCAGCAATTAATTAAATAAACAAAACAATCATAATTTATAGCGATTATTTGGTAAAATATAAAATTTTGTTTAGTCAATCAGCCAACCAAGGTAAACAAAATGAGGAAAGAAATAAATAAAATAAACTTACTGTGAGCGTCAAAATAAAGTATACTACTTAGTTACTCTTATTAAAGGTGCACAATAGATCTACTTGGTCGCAGTGTAGGAGGGAATAACTTTCAACCCGAAGACATCGTAAATCGTACTCTTATTTAAAGTTTTATTAAAATGAAGTATAAAAAAATTATAAGGAATTGAAAAATTTTTTTAATAATACAAAACAAAAAGAAATAAATTTTAATTAGAAAAATACCAATTTTGACACATCAAAAAATAAAGAGTAAACAGTCAACAAAAGGCATCAGAACTTCAATACAAATTTTTTAATTTTGGGTTTGATTTCCTTTGGCCTTAAGCACTTTATTTAGTCTCCTAATCGACTCGTTAGGTTTTTTTGTTATATCGGGGGAGATTTTGCTTGATTCTTTCCTTAGAGCTTTCTTTAAGTCTGCCTTGCTTCAAATAGCCCTTCGTCTGATTTTCCTCTCGTTGTCCTGTTAGAAGATCCATTTTCTAGCAACATTATCCTTTATTATCCTGGTGCCGGCATACCGCCCCTAACTAAAATTGAGCCTCCACCCTAATTGACAGTGTTGATAACACACAGTTCTTTGAAGGTTTCATTCTTGGTACGCTATATATTTTTGGGGGGCCTGTATGTAATATGTTTTCCCAAATAGATACAGCCACATTTGGGAACTTTTAGTGAAATCCATACGCTTGTTCTGATTCTCCTTGTATATGTATAGCTTCTTGCATAGTATACTTCCATGTAGGCTATTTTTGTGAAGCAGTCTCTTTACTGTAGTCGCACTTGCTTGCCTGATGTCTACGTTATGTTTTCTGATAATTTAACTTTACTACACTTAACTTAATTTCAGCACCACTTTCGAGAGTTTTGTGCAATGTTCCCACTGGTTTTATTTTCATGTTTTATAGTAGTAGTCAACTCTATCTATGGGAATTTCTTTGATGCTCACAGTATTTAGTGAAAGTAGTAGGCGATCTAAAATATAAGAAATAAAAAGAAATAAAACACACGTTTATAAAAAATCCAATGTCGTTTAACAAAATGTGTATAAATATCAGGCAAACAGAATTTTTAGTAGCAGCACATTTTTTTAAACGATGGCAATTTTTCTAAATCAAAAATCGCAAAACAGTACCCTAAAAAGCGCTAAATTAGAATCCAACTAAAGCGCTAGTTATATATTTATAAAAATATGAATTTTTTTATAAGTTTAAAAAAAATCTTCATTATTTATATATTATATATTATTATTTTTATCTTTTACAATTATTTTATAAATTATATGACATGTTCAGAGTTTTTTAAAAAAATATTTTCTACGCTGTTTTGAAATTAAATGTGAACTTAATTAATTTTTGTTTGATTTAATAGTTTGCCTGATTCTTCAATATTTATTTCAAAACAAGCCTTTTCAAAACTTTAACCATAAAATCAAATTTCATTAAGTATAGGATTGGTCCAAATAATCAAAAATACGCATAGGGGAGTTACCAGAAAGGTGCTGGTAACGATAATAATGGAAATCTATGTGAATCGTCTGTTAGCAAAGCGTTTAATGAGTGCAATGACGCCATGTACAGCGAACAGTGCCCAAGATGGATGGATGAAGAAGAAAAAATTAAATTAAGAAACATTTCTATAGAAAAACCAAATTCCTTGGAGTAATATGCTAAACACATATTGCAATTATACCAACCTCAGTTACATATCTTGTTATATAATTTTTGTCTTACTGACTCATAATTAGTCAGTAAGTCTGACCAAAAATTTTAAATTTAAGAGCAGTACGCAGCTTGTTAAGGAATCTTAACAGAAAATTTTCATATATTTCTCAAAAAAAAAAAAAAAAAAGCACAAAAGTACCTTTCAGTGCAACGCTAGCAATCAGCTGTTTTCTGTCAATTATTACGAATTGTGAAATTGAAAACAAATCAATTCTTTGGTTCTGCTTTATTTGGCCTGCTAAACGCTTTTTAAGCTCAGTATCAAAATTACCCATCCGCTTCTTGTTTTTCTTTGCCGAATTTTGTTCGTTTTTTCATGTTTGCAACTGAAAAATAACTTTTAATTTTTTTAGCATATTACAATTTGTTTATGCTTACCTCTCCTGTCAAAATTCCGTTCAGAAAGAACGAAAAATATGATATTCCTGCTCAAAGCCTGGGTTGCCTAACTTAATTTACGTCAAAAAAAAGTAGTAAAAACAATACTACTTTTTTAAAAAGCTGCAGATTATCAACAGAAATTTTTTGACAGAAAAATTCCTTCAGCATTTCTGAAGCGTTTTTTTATATGAAGTTTTTGATTCCTTAGCAAGCTGCATACAGGCCTTTAGAGAGTTGTTCAAATAATACAATATTGTTAAAAGGCGTTAAAATCACTGAAAAAGATAATCGCTAAGTTGGCAACGCTGCATGTTTTATTTTATAAACTCTCCCAATATATTCGCTTTTTCTCTTTCTCTCTCTCATTTGCGTTAGTATGAACAATATGTGTTGTCACATGTGTGATTTTCATGCGTATTCAGCGATTTTTATTTGGTGGTATTTTTAAATGATTAACGATATATAAAATAAGATATTAAATATACGATTTAAAATTGTATAATAAATATTGCAAATTTAATTTAAATGAAATATAAATTCAATATTCACGAATAAATTACCTGTAAAAAATGTGAAAAAAAGGCATTCGTTAAAAATTAAAAACCCATATTTACAATGCGATTTAATAAAAAAAAATTCTATAACTGGTTGAAAAGTGGTTTAATCCTCCACAAGTGTACCTCTCTTACCCTCTTTTTAATAAGTATTTATATCTCAAATTTTCATGAAGTGGCCTCAGCATGTTACAATTGTTTTCAGATCAATTTACAACTTAATTGAAATCCTTTTAAAGGTAATGAGATCCTCCTGCTCACATTTAAGCTACCAAACGATTTTCAACATTCACACACAAACAAAAAAAAACCCTATACTCATATAGAAAATGAGTGAACCCTTGCAGTTGCCTTCTTAGCCTTTCAATTTTGAAAATCAATGATCTTTTTCAGTTTTGAAAAAAAAGGGGAATGAAGACAAACTAACTTAAGTACGAGCTTAATACATGTACTAATTTTGATCCACCGCTTTTAAGCCAGTACTTAAAAATTATGATCAGCTGCTGATGCTAGTGCGACTGACTACCTTAGTTCCGTAGAGATTTAGGGCGGATCTATTAGACGGTGGTGAGAATGCAAATTGAAACTTTATAATACCGCCTTTCAAAACCAAGACGTTTTCCTACATTTAACTAAAGCAGAGTAAGGGATTATAATCTTTTTTAACTTTTGTTTCCGTTCTTAAACTCTAGTTGAAAACGCAGCATGACACGTTTGTTTTGAGATCAATTTGTAACCTAATTGAAATCTTTTTAAAAATAATTAGATCCGTGAACTTAAAAACATAAACCACAACTTAAACTAAAAAAGGCTTAAGATATTGAAATAAAGAAGAAAAATAAGGTTATTTTTACGATGGCTTGAAATGCCATTTGTGTATAGGATATTGAAAATATGTATGTATATGCACATACAATAAGTATATTCAAATTTTAATCCATATGCATACTGGTAAGAGTATATAAAACATTGAAACATACACTAATATACACCCACAGACAATAAAGTGCTGTTTTACTTTAAGCATATAAAAAATAAAAACTAAATAAAAATTCATAGGATTATCTTCTCCATTATATTTTTTGTGAAAATGAAAAATGTAAATTCCTATCGAAAATATGAAAAATTTATATTTTTACACTTAAGCATAATACACACAAATTGAAGACAATCCTTGCTTCAGGATATTTTTTATATTAGAAATACAATAATGTTAAATCTCAAATGGGTTTCAAATGAAAATATAAACCACTCACATAACACACGTTGCTGTTTACTCTTAGTATTCATCACACTGCCTGCCAACGGTTTAAGTCCCACAAACGATTGTACGTAACAACACATGTACATATGGGGCATTTTGCCCGAACATTAAGCAAGTGCATGTCAGTTCTTGTTGAATTTTTGTTATTTCATAGAGATGAAAGAACGATCGGAATGTTGATTCAACGGTTACTAAAATATAGGGTTAGTTAAAAAAAAAAAAAATTGGGTTGATTATTTGTGATTTTGATAAATTACAAACATTAAAATTAATTTAAAAAATTGCTACATAAAATTAAAATCTGTTTTTAGTTTCTTTTTTCAAGAGAATGTTAATTTTTTTTAAGAATAATTTTATTTTATATATAAGAAAGTTTATCATTCTGAATCTGTGAATGAGTCAACTTAGTTTGGTTTTGTGTCAAGGATGACATAGTCGTTCGAAGATGGCGAATATCTAGAGCAGATCATAGACTGACATTTTTTAAGATTTAATTCCATTAAGTTGACATTAAACCATTTGTAAAAAATATTTAGGTCAGACTGGAGACGAATACTGTCTTCATCGTTTATGAAGATGAGTAGATTTTTACATCGTCGGCATACATGAGGATAATACTATATTGAATAGACTTTGGAAGATCATTAATAAACAGCAAGAATAGGAGAGGTCCAAGGTGACTCCCTTGAGGGACACAGGAAGTAACATCTATATATTTCGATTTAGAGTTATTGAAAATTATCAAAAGCTTTGCTAAAGTCTGTGTGTATAACATCAGTTTGATTATTTTTGCAGAATCCAGAATTTATATAGGAAGTAAATTCCATTAGAGTCGTAGTCGTAGACCATCCTTTGTAAAAGCAGTGTTGACCTGGTGATACAATTGATGACATTTCGTGTGATAGTATATCAGTTATTATTCTCCCAGTTTTTGTATAGCATTTAGTTTTGCAATTGCTCTATAATTAGTAGCATCACTGCGGCTAAAAGATTTATAGTGCGGAATAATAAACGAGTTTTTCCAACGCACGATCTCTATACTCCATGGAAGACCACCATGTGCTTCCAACCGGCCACTCCTACTTTTACGCCCACTTCTACGTATATAAAATTAATTTTTTTTTGCGTTTTTTGTTTGTTTGTTTGACTGATATACAAACTTTTATTTTTCAACGGCTTTCTCTGAAATTTGGTGCACGTGATCTCTGTACTCCACCGAAGGTCGCCATATACCTCTTTCCGGCAACGGCTACCCTTACGCCCACTTTTTATATAAAAATCATTTTCTCTTTGTTGGTATATTTGTTCGCTATACAAATTTCCATTTTCAACAGCTTTCTCCGAAATTTAGCTCTATAATAACTAAAATTCGTTACTTCTAGACATCATACACTCAAAATAATCCATACATAAATATAGTTAGTTGTAATGGTAAGCAGGCGCTGAATACTTAGTCCCCAACGAACAAATTCCCAAAAAAAATGAACTTATCTCTAAAAAAAAATAGGGGAATAACTTCACGATGAACAATTTCCCCAAACTTAAAATAAAAGGTCCCCAAAAGAAATGAAATTTTTCTAAAAACTAAATAAAAAAATTAACTTATTCCCCAAAATTCATTCTTAAATTTAAATATATTTTGATTTAATAAATTTTGTTAAATATTTAAGTAAAAATTTGCATACTGCTCTTCCTTTTAATAGCATCATTTCGCGCTCGCGGAACACAGCTCAGCTAAAATTTCGCAATGATCTGAAAAATATATTTTGGCGATTAAAATAAGTTGACGACAACTGCGCGGCAGCACGGGTGTAGCTGCCAAATGCGCGGAGCAGCGCGCGAACTCGGACGCGACGCGTTCGCAGAACACAGCTCAGCGTCTTATAAAAAAACTTCTAAATTAAAAAATCAAAAAATTTTAAATTGAAATAAAAAATGAATTTACTCCCCAAAAACGTAAACATTGGGAATTTTTGGGAATTTTTTTCATCATGAACAAATTCCCCAATCTCATAAAAATTTTTAGGGAAAATTTTTTTTTGGAAAATTTGTACATTGTGGACTAAGTACTCAGCGTCTGGTAAGAATAGTGAACCATTTTCAAGTCAAAGGTCTTTGGATCCCGGGCAAGACCGGGTAAAAATAGCTAGCTGAAAATAAAATTTTTATTTCTACTAAAACTAATACCATAAATATTTTTTGATCACTTTACTCCTACTCATGCCATAAACTGAGCATATTTTATTGAAACCTCTTATTTAAATTTTAAACATATCAGGAAAAAAAATTATTCACAAAATATTCGGAATCTTTTAATCTATATAAATAATTAATTTATATTATCTGTTTAGAAAAAAATCTATTGAAATGAATTCTCTATCACAAGCAGTCAGTTAAAATAAAATAATACACTAAATACTCGTAGTATTTGGTGAACATTAAGTGTTGACTTTTACTAAAAACGTCAAATGTTTGCAACTGACAGTATAATAAGATATGAGTACTTAAGTGGTAACTGCTGCATTGAGAATATGAACGGCTGTTGAGAGTTTTATTAAAAGGAAAATACCACAAAGGACTTGTACATTTTCACACCCTTCAATTGCGCTTTTATGGTTACAAAGGATTCGTTCATTGCTAATGTTGTACGAGTATTATTTTGTTTTATTTGACAGGACTGTAATAGACAAATTAAAATTCAAGAAATTGAATTAAATAAAACATACTTGTATTAGTGTGCGCACATACAGAATGTCTAAGTATATAATTAGGAAATGATTTTATGGTTAATAAAATAAATCTAGGATTTTAACAGCATTTGTCATAGAAATTTTTAACTTTTTGTTTTATAAAATAAGCCCCATCAATAGAAATATGAATGTGTATGATATATTTTTATACCCTATACCAGAATCGATTTAGCGAAGTACGTCCGTTCGTCCGTCTGTCCGTCCATGAGTCCATGTAAACATTGTAATCAAATCAGGGTAACGTATAGTCGGTCTAGACCGACTATAATTATCTTACTTGTTTAATATTTGAGGAGGTTAGGAACAAAAGGTGACATTTACGCATTCAGCTTCAATCTTTTTTTTTTTTTTGCTATCCGACTATAAACCCTGAATTCTATCTATTTACGCAATTATCAACTACAAAAGAAGACTACTTTCGAAGAAAAATCCACGTCAATAGCTGGGTTCGGTACAAAAGGTGTCATTTTAACTCAAACACAGTAATGGTGAAGCCTTTAATATCAAATAGTGTTATTTTCTCAGTAAATACGTCCGACGTTGCTAAAGTCATATCAAAATGGGTACATTTGCTGATAAAATGGATCGAATTAGAATTTTTTGATTGTGCATTGATTAAATCGACAATCGAATCGATAGCACATTATGGCAATACTAAATCAATAGACTTGTTTGTTATACCCTATACCACTATGTGGTTTGGGTATAATGACTTTGTGCTGCTGTTTGTAACTACCAAAAATATTTGACCTAGACCCATCTTTTATTATACCGATCGAATCAGAATCACTATCTGATTCGATTTAACGATGTCCGTCCGTCCGTCCGTCCGTCTGTGTGTCCATGTAAAGCTTGTAATCAAACTGCAGATCGCAAATATGAATATATTTTGACGAAATTTGGTATATAAGCTTTTATCGGCCATGGGATGAACGCTTTGAAATTGGTAGGAATCGATCCATGTTCAGACCTAGCCCCCATACAAATGACCCCTATGAAATCGACTTAAATTGCCATAAGATACAAATTATCATATACATCTTAGTAAAATTGGGTTTGTATGTGTTTATTACATCCATTAATCAGTAGTCCAAAAATGATCTCTATGGGACAACTCTTAGTCATAGGCCCCATATAGAGCTGCTTCCCGATCTTCACTTAAATCTATCAAAAACCAAAAATATTGCACTGATTCTTCTCAAATTTTGTTTGTATATATTTTTGCAAAATACATGAGACCTTACCAAACATGGTCAGGATCGGTCCATTTTTGGGCCTAGTCCCCATATAGATATAGCATCCGATATGAAATTTTTCATATCTGCAGCCAAAAAAATTAAGAAAAATTCCACTCAAATTTGGTTTATGCTTATTTTCTATATCCAGTTAGTTGGGTCTGAGAGATAGGGTCTCTAAACGCATGGTATAGGGTATCATATAGTCGGTCTAGACTGACTATAATTTTCTTACTTGTTTTTATGTTGTGCTTGTAGTTTCATATTCTTTGGTTTAAATGTCAAAATTGACAAAACATTGAATTGTATTCTCCTGAGCCAAGAAATTGAATTATCCGTTGTGACCTCGCAGTATTTCCTCACTTTGAATCTTTAATAACTGTTTCTTAAAAATAGATAAAGAAGCAGTGAACGTGGCGAGAATTAATCAAGGATCGCGTAAAAAGCATAGGAAGGAACGAAGTAAGCGACAATTACAAGATAATAAGTGAGTTTATATTCTAAAATTAGCTTTTGTGTTCTATTTATTTTGTAATACTTCAATTTTATTCTTTGTTTTGGTTTCAGATATACAGACAAGGACCCTCTATGTCTTGAGTTTGTAGTTCCTTGTAAGCATACATCTTCATCACTGTTCAAGTGTTCAAAATTGAAAGAGCAAGATATCACCAGGAATCGAAAACAATTTTATACCAACAACGAAAATGAAAACAAGACATTTACCTATGTCGACTCTTAACAGCTTTCAAGCCAAAAAGAAACCACTGCTGATAAAAAAAAGCAATAAACCAAAACCCCGGAAGTTTGTCACTAACTTTTATTTACTAAATAAAAATAACAAGGCAGTCAGAGTCTGCAAATCTTTCTTTATAAAAGCTTTTAGCTTGGGTCGCAAAAAACTAAGCACAATTTGCAAAACCATAAAGAGTGGCAATATCCCTGAAGAGAAAAGGGGTGGAGATATAAAGTCCAGAAAAAGTTTAGAAAAAAAGAAAAGTGTTTGCGATTTTATAAAAGCTTTACCTGCCAAGGAAAGCCGCTATAACAGGAGTAAGTCCTGCAGAATTTATTTGTCTTCTGAATTAAACATATCAAAGTTGTGGAAAGTTTACAATAACTCTGTTGAAGGGGACCTTGTGGTAAAAAAAATGGTTCTTCAGACACATTTTCGTTACACAGTTTAACATCGAGTTTTCATTGAAAAAGGTCTTTATTTAATGAAAAAATAAAATTTCCTAGAATTTGCACTCGAAAGTCGAGGGCTGGGATCTGCTAGTATTCATAATTGCTCTCCTCGTTTGTAGAATCCTACAATCTTCCGAAGTTCTTTTGCGTCTTTTTGCAAATCGGACATGACAATGTTGAGCTAATATGGTCGGGTGGAACTCGTAACTACATTCAAGTTATGTTTTTTCTCAGATTTTCAGCACCGTGGTCCTTATTAGTTCTGGCGATTCCCTTGCAAACTGAAATATTATTGGGCGGCAATAATGCACTGATACAGACACAGGCCATCTGTAAATGAATTTACCAGGGATGTACGCCATACGATTTCTGGAACAATGTCATTTTAACTTTTTTACCTCTAGCAGTCGTAATTGCAGCTGGGAGCAATTGGACTGTGTGGAATTATGTAAAGGAATTATCAAAGAACATATTTTGAAAATATGGCAGAATTATAAAATTAAAATTTTTTATTTCCCATCAAAGTTGAAAAATAGTGAAAAAAGACAGTTGGTAAATAGCGATTTACCTGGAGAAACTAAAAATCTTCTAAATCTTCTAAACTAAAAATCTGATTTTATTGAAGGTAGCAAATTTGTAATCTTTGAACAATTTCCTATAAGATGATTTTATTCAAAATATCGTAAACACACATGAAATTTTTGATTCTTGATTCTGAGTCGATCAGTATAATAAAATGTGGGTATAGGTCAAATATATTCTGTTGTTACAAACCCTGACCACATTGTACTTTTTGATCAGTATTTATTATACATTTTTATTAATTTTTTTTTTATAAAAACAATGATGTTTTTTTAGAAAGAATTTATTCGTATCTGAAAATTGCATTATTTCCACTTATGGGTCATGCGTAAACGAGAAAAGATATCGGCTAAACCCTATTACGATTAAAAAACAGGTATTCGTCATTGACAATTTTTAGTTGGTTGCGCCATTAAAAGCTTTAAAAAGATTAAAAGCTTTAGAAAGATACGCAAGATTTTATTACATTTTTTTTCTTGGCAGTATTTTTGATTTGAATTTTACATTTTCTCTTGTTTTTTAACCATATTATACAAACTAGCAGATTCCAGCCCTCGAAATTCGAGTGCAAATTCTAGGAAATTTTATTTTTTCATTAAATAAAGACCTTAAAGTTATTTATTTATTTATTTAATTTGATATCCCACCCAACAAGTGATCTTCAAACAGAGCGGGTTCTAATATATGTTAAATTGATTTATGATGTACAATGGAACTTAAAGCTATTATCTCAATATTTAAATTTAATTAAAAAAGAATTAAAATAAAAAGAAATAAAAAATATATAAAAATAACTGACTTTAATTAGGAATATTAAGCATTAAGAATAAAAATTGATAAATAAAAATTGATAAATTAATAATAAAAAAAAGGAGAAAATATGAAAACAAATATAAAATAAAGAATGAAATCAAAAACTAACAATGCAATTTTGATGTATAAAATATAGAGAAATTACAATACTACTTAGAATAAAAGAAACAAAAGAAAAAGAGAAGACAAATTCAAAATTTTTCCGTTCAATTTAAATTGTTTAAAAATCAAACTCAATTTTTTTCAAAGCAACTTCAAATTTATTCGGAACAAATTAAATTATTTTCGACACATATTCATTTTTTTTTATTTTAAATTCAATTTTTTTTTTTTAGAATTAAATTTTATTTTTTTCAAATTCAATTTTTTTCACTTCAAATTAATTTTTCCACGAATTCAATACGTAAAGATTTAAAAACCTTTTTTTTTCTTTTTTTCCAGTATTATAAATAACACAATAATAGAAAAGGAATCACGAATAAAAGAAAAAAAACATGTTTTTAAATCTTTACATATTGAATTCGTGGAAAAATTAATTTGAAGTGAAAAAAATTGAATTTGAAAAAAATAAAATTTAATTCTAAAAAAAAAAATTGAATTTAAAATAAAAAAAAATGAATATGTGCCGAAAATAATTTAATTTGTTCCGAATAAAATTGAAGTTGCTTTGAAAAAAATTGAGTTTGATTTTTAAAAAATTTAAATTGAACGGAAAAGGTGTGAATTTAAGAGTAAAAACCTATATATTAACTTAAAAGCTATTTTGACAATTGTTAATTTTATGTAATGTAGATGAGGTGTAAAAACAACAATTCCTATTTGTATCGCTCGAAAATTATTTTCTTAAAAAGTGAGACGTTGCTAACTTATTTAATTGTAGAGGGTAAAACTATTCCAAAAACGTACCGCAAATATGAAAAACTGCCATTCAGATACCAAAGTATGGTGCCGAAATCGTGTTAAATTGTTATTTCTTCGGAGCCTACTAAAACGCAAACGCTTATAAAGATATTCTGGTTCTTGATTTATAATAATTTTGTGTAAAAAAATTAGTGATTTTATTTTTAGTAGGTCATCAAAATTGACCCCATAGATTATCTTTGAGTAGGAAGAAATGTGATCGAACCTTCTGAGACCAAAAACGTACCTTGCAATATTGTTAAACGTGATGTTTAACCTGGTTCTACTCCTAGCGTCGGAACTTGCAAAGATTTCACATGCATAAAGTAATGTCGCTATTAGGTAGGTCTTAGCTATTAGTAAACGAATACTACCTGGGGTGCAATATTGAGTGTTCCAGAGAGTTTGCAACAGGTTTTTCCACACGCCGCTGCAATGTGATCTGACCAGGTAAGATTTTTGTTAAAAACAAAACCCAGATTTTTGGCTCGTTCGACAATATCAATTTGCTGATCATTTAAACAAATGTTTGGGTTTACTGGTATTCTAGTTAATCTATTACGCATCAGAACGCATTTGGTTTTTAAAGGGTTAAGGCTGAGACCGTTTGCAACCGCCCAATTTGAGATTCGTTTTAAATCATCATTCAGTTTTCTACTGCAGTCCTCAATTTTTCCTTTTTTGCTGCTAATGTACAGTTGTACATCATCGGCATACATTCTTACATTGCAGTGAATTAACTGTTTAGGGAGGTCAGTAGCATATATTGAGAAAAGGAGGGGACCAAGAATAGAACCCTGTGGAACGCCTCTTGAAACAGGAAGAAACGCTGATGCTGTGTTATTTATTTCTACGAATTGAACGCGATCATTTTCTTAAGTTCTTGCAGGAGGACTGTGTGAACCATTGTGTCAATAGCTTTTGAGTGATCTAACAGCACTAAAAATACCACGCATCCATCATCAATTTCTTTTCTGATATCTTCAGATACATCGGCTAGAGCAGTAACACAGCTGTGTTTGGCACGAAACCCGGATTGACGGTCAGTGAGTAAATTATTGTTTAAATATGACGTTATTTGACTATGAAGAAGTCGTTCAAATGCCTTTGACAGATAAGGTAAAATAGCTATAGGACGATATTCAGTGGCTGACTTTTGAACCGGCAGAATTTTAGCTTGTTTCCATCGTTGGGGAAAAGTGCTCGTTGTGATTATTTTGTTAAAAATGTGTGTTATATTAAGGGGAGAAGCATTTTCAAAAAAGTAGGGTGGATACCATCAATACCAGTTGCATTTGACTTTATCGACTGACAGCTCTTAAGTAAGTCCAATTGACGAACACATTCAAATGAGAAAAGAGTTTCGGGGGGACAGGTATCAATATAGTTATTAAATTATGTGTGATCAGCTTGAGGCATAGGGATATTAATAAAATTCGCGTTAATTTCATTAGGATTCGATGCTGAAATATCCGCTGATCTTTTAGTTTTGCCAACTTCAATTTCTCTAATGGTTTTCAATTTTTTCTTGGTATCAATTAATGCGGAAAACCTTTCAGAATAGTATGTGGTCTTAGCCTTCCTAATACATTTATTAACTGCTCTCCTTGCTGTGCGATATAATTCGTGTAGGTTATCTGATTTAAAACGCTTCCATCGGAAAAAAAACTTTATCACGATAATCAATAAGTTTTCTAATCTCTGTTGTGAACCAACCAGGGTGTTTGTCGCTTACATATTGTCCTGACTTTGATTGGGACTGTAGTATTATATAGCCAATGCTAATCAATTTTAGTTAATTCACAAATCAACACAAAAAACAAACTTATTTCTATTACAAACACATTAACAAATTTAATAAACCCACACACATAGCATTGTATAATTTTATGTATGTGTTAGTAGTAAATTTAAATGCAATACTCAAAATAAAGGAAAAAGTTTAAAAATGGGCTAAAATAATGCCTTTCAAATAATATACGTTTGGTCACAATCGGAATAAAATGGTAGAACAAAACATCGGTCACAAGAAATCGCCTAGCCTATTAATATTATAGATAAGATAATATAAAATAAAATAATGTTTTATCAATATTTCGGATATCACATTAAAGTTTTTTCATTTTTCAAAATCAATCAAGCAAACCCAAAATCGCAAAAACGGAAAGTCGTAATAACGCAAAATCGAATAACGCAGTCACAGAAAGGCAAAATTGGAAAACTCAAAACGTAAAATCGCAATACTCACAATCGCAAAAATACAAAATCCAGATTAAGCTGAATCTCGAAAACTCAAAATCACAAAAACTTAAAATCTCGTATTCGCGAAATCGTAAAACCTCAAAATCTATAAAACGTAGCATTGTAAAAACGCAAAAAAGAAAAATTTCAAACGCAAAATCGTATAAACACCATAATTATACCATATACCACTATGTGGTTTGGGTATAATGACTTTGTGCTGCTGTTTGTAACAACCAAAAATATTTGACCTAGAGCCATCTTTAATTATACCGATCGAATCAGAATCACTTTTTGAGTTGATTTAACAATGTCCGTCCGTCCGTCCGTCTGTGTGTCCATGTAAACCTTGTAATCAAACTGCAGGTCGCAAATATGAATATATTTTGATGAAATTTGGTACATAAGCTTTTATTGGTGAGAATCGGTCCATGTTCAGACCTAGCCCCCATACAAATTACTCAAATTGGGTTTGTCTGCGTTCATTACATCCATTAATGAGTAGTCCAAAAATGATCCCTTTGGCCCCATATAGACTGCTTCCCGATCTTCACTTAAATCTACTAAAAACAAAAATAATGCACTGATTCTTTTAAAATTTTGTTTGTATATATTTTTGCAAAATACAAGAGACTTTACCAAACATGATCAGGATTTGTCCATTTTTGGACCTAGTCCCCATATAGATATAGCATCCGGTATGGACTTTTTCATATCTGCAGCCAAAAAAATTAATAAAAATCTCACTCAAATTTGGTTTTTGATTATTTTCTATGTCCAGTTAGTTGGGCCTAAGAGATATGGTTTCTAAACGCATGGTATAGGGTATCGTATAGTCAGTCTAGACCGACTATAATTTTCTTACTTGTTTTAAAATAATTTTTAAAATAAATATTAAAATAAAATAATTTGCAATAAATATTTCGTGAATATCAAATTAAACTGAATTTTGTTTTCCAAAGGGTACCTTAGGCTCGGCATTAAAACTAACTAAAATTTTTTGAGAAAAATATGTTTCATAACATTATTAAGTAACCGCATATTCTATAAATTTAAAGCAAATAACTTCTTAACTTCAAATTTGAAGATCTTTTGAAAATTTAAAATTTTAATCAACAACATGTTTGAATTTCTATCTACTGTTGTAAGCAACATTTACATTTTCAATGCCGTTTTATTACTCTCCAATGACAAGTTCCAATAATTCAATTACGGAAACACATAGAAAAACAATTTTTCTGGCTTTATTTTAAATTTTCATTGAAGTCTCAGGACCCATTAAACCGATTTTGATGATTTTAAATAGCAACCTTTTTAGGATATCAATGAAATATTTTCACTAACAATAAGTTATACAGCTGACCTCTTGGGGGCTGGATTGTGATTTCCACAGATGGACAGACGGACATCTCTATATCAACTGCGCTTATTGTAAGAATCAAGAATATATACATTTTATGGAGTCCAGATTTTATTTCTAATTATTACTATGCAATGACAAACTTATAAAATCCCTTTGCACACTGGTGTTGAGATGGCTTGTTCCAAAACCCTGTACGAAAGTTGTTATTTTGTTGAAAAGCTATTCACAAATTTAAATTTTGCGTTTAGGTCAAATAGAAAACCAACTTTTCAGAAAACAATTAAACACATAAGTTTAGGAGTCAGTAAAATAAACAAGTAAGAAAATTATAGGGTCTAGACCGACTATACGATACCCTATACCATGCGTTTAGAGACCCTATCTCTAAGCCAAACTAACTGGACATAGAAAATAAGATAAACCAAATTTGAGTGGGATTTTTATTAATTTTTTTTTGGCTGCAGATATGGGCATTAGGCCTAAAATTGGACCGATCCTGATCGTGTTTGGTAAAGTCTCTTGTATTTTGCAGAAATATATACATGGGGCCTATGAGTAAGGGTTGTGCCATAGGGATAATTTTTAGACTACTCATTAATGGATGTAATAAACGCATACAAACTCAATTTGAGTAAGATCTATTTGGATCTTATGGCAATTTATGTCGATTTCATAGGGGTAATTTGTATGGGGGCTAGGTCTGAACATGGACCGATTTTCACCAATTTCAATAGCGTTCATCAAATGGCCAATAAAAGCTTATGTACCAAATTTCATCGAAATATACTCATAATTGCGACCTGCAGTTTGATTACAAGGTTTACATGGACACACAGACGGACGGACACACGGACGGACATCGTTAAATCGAATCTGGTAGTGATTCTGATTCGATCGGTATAATAAAAGATGGGTCTAGGTCAAATATTTTTGGTAGTTACAAACAGCAGCACAAAGTCATTATACCCAAACCACATAGTGGTATAGGGTATAAAAATATTTGACAATAGTTGAGGGCCAAACACATACCGCTTATTTTTTATACCCTATACCACTATGTGGTTTGGGATAATGACTTTGTGCTGCTGTTTGTAACTACCAAAAATATTCGTTCCAGACCTATCTTAAATTATACCCATCGACTCAGAATCACTTTTTGAGTCGAAATAGCAATGTCCGTCCGTCCGTCCGTCCGTCCGTCCGTCCGTCCGTCTGTGTGTCCATTGGGGATATAACTTTTTTTGCATTATTAGTACCCATAACTACGTTGTAGCCCATTAGGTTTTGACCATAAAAATCATATTCCGAGGTCATTTGCGCAAAAAAAGTTCCCGCCACCAAGCAAATTTCTAAAAGTCCTCAAGAAGAAAAATAAAATATTTAATTATACCCTATACCACTATGTGGTTTGGGTACAATGACTTTGTGCTGCTGTTTGTAACTACCAAAAATATTTGACCTAGACCCATCTTTAATTATACCGATCGAATCAGATTTAACGATGTCCGTCCGTCCGTCCGTCCGTCTGTGTGTCCATGTAAAGCTTGTAATCAAACTGCAGGTCGAAAATATGAATATATATTGATGAAATTTGGTACATGAGCTTTCATCGGCCATAGGATGAACGGTATTGAAATTGGTGAGAATCGGTCCATGTTCAGACCTAGCCCCCATACAAATGACCCCTATGGAATTATCATATAAATTATCATATAAATCTTAGTCAAATTGGGTTTGTATATGTTTATTACATCCATTAATCAGTAGTCCAAAAATGATGCCTATGGGACAACTCTTAGCCAGAGGCCCCATATAGAGCTGCTTCCCGATCTTCACTTAAATCTATCAAAAAACAAAAATATTGCACTGATTCTTCTCAAATTTTGTTTGTATATATTTTTGCAAAATACAAGAGACTTTACCAAACATAGTCAGGATCGTTCCATTTTTGGGCCTAGTCCCCATACAGATATAGCATCCGATATGAACTTTTTCATATCTGCAGCCAAAAAAATTATAAAAATCCCACTCAAATTTGGTTTATGCTTAATTTCTATGTCCAGTTAGTTGGGCCTATGGGGTAGGGTCTCCAAACGCATGGTATAGGGTATCCTATAGTCGGTTTAGACCGACTATAATTTTCTTACTTGTTTTTTTTTTTTTAAATTAATTCTCTTCATTTATTATAAGTACATAAATTAAAGTTGAACAAACATTTACACTTTTACATAACTATTTGTTATATGAAATGAACTTCAAATTTAATGTGCGTGAAGATTTACACAGCGGATAAATATCCTATACCGTTTTGATTGCTCTTTCAGCACATATATTGCTTCGTTGCTGCCCCGGTATCGCTGATGGTTCCTGAACCCAATGTCTAAAAAAACATTCACGAGCACTCTTATATGTTAATAAAGATTTTTTTAGAGCCTCAAAATTATTTTCTTTGAAACAATGATCGGAAAACCCAACATCGTACCACGGACCACATACGAACTCACAAATGTTATATAATTTTTGGCGAAATTTTGGAATAAGTATAAAGGACAATATTGCTAAAATGGCTATCGAGATCCATCGAGCATTGTGTGTTGGTGGTATTGCTTTAAAGTTAATGTATGGAAATATTTTATTTTTCTGATAGTATGTAAAAGCTTTACCAAGTTCATATAAGTACTGCATATCATCACGCCAATTTATGTGTTCAACTTTGATTCGTTCTTCATTCTGTTTGTAACTTTTCTTAAGATCTTCGTAGTTATTTATCAATTCGTGAACAAAATCATAACAAATATTAGGCGAGGAAGGCTTTCCTTCCAAGCATTCGTCCATTATATGTCTTAATACAAGATCAAGAATATGATGCTGGCAGCCAATATATTGTGGTGGAACTAAACCCATTGATACAAAATGATTCTAGAAAAGAGTTGCAACTCCATTTTTTCCCAGTGTTTACGTAGGTCGTATCGCAGACGATCAATTTCATTGAATTCCATAAATTGAATTTATTCAAAACTTCTTTAATACCATTAAATAAGGTTAAGGCTTTTTGAATGTTTTGAAAATTTTTGAAAGTTTTGTATCAATTTTTTATACCCTATACCACTATGTGGTTTGGGTATAATGACTTTGTGCTGCTGTTTGTAACAACCAAAAATATTTGACCTAGACCCATCTTTAATTATACCGATCGAATGAGAATCACTTTCTGAGTTGATTTCACAATGTCCGTCCGTCCGTCCGTCCGTCCGTCTGTGTGTCCATGTAAACCTTGTAATCAAACTGCAGGTCGCAAATATGAATATGTTTTGATGAAATTTGGTATATAAGCTTTTATCGGCCATGGGATGAACGCTATTGAAATTGGTGAGAATCGGTCCATGTTCAGACCTAGCCCCCATACAAATTACCCATATGAAATCGACATAAATTGCCATCAGATCCAAATTGTCATATAGATCTTACTCAAATTGGGTTTGTATGCGTTCATTACATCCATTAATGAGTAGTCCAAAAATTATCACTTTGACCCCATATAGAGCTGCTTCCCGACCTTCACTTAAATCTATTAAAAAACAAAAATATTGCACTGATTCTTCTCAAATTTTGTTTGTATATATATTTGCAAAATACAAGAGACTTTACCAAACATGATCAGGATCGGGCCATTTTTGGACGTAGTCCCTATACAGATATAGCATCCGATATGATCTTTTTCATATCTGCAGCCAAAAAAATGAATAAAAATCCCACTCAAATTTGGTTTTTGCTTATTTTCTATGTCCAGTTAGTTGGGCCTAAGAGATAGGGTTTCTAAACGCATGGTATAGGGTATCGTATTTCTTTTTATAGATCTTAATGCAAATGCTGGCACACGATTCTTGTTACACAAACTAATTAATACTAAAAAATAACGCAAACGAAATCAAAAACTTTTAAATAAAATATTAATTATATGAATTAATAATTGATTTTTATTAAAAAAATAATAATTTAAAATTTTGAAAAAAAAATTTTTTTTTTCAATTTATTATGTATGATTTGCAGTCTTTATCTTTAGATCCCTGCATCTTAACAACTACTTCAATTATCAACTTTAACAATAAGCACTAATACTGTTACATTTTTGCGCTCCTGGCATATAAAAATTAAGTTATTTTGGTCTAAGTTTAATATATAATTCTAAATAATAAAAAAGTATAAACTACAAACTTCATCGCGTTGGTGGCGGGAACTTTTTTAACGTCAGCGAAAAAGTAATGACGCAGTTTATCATATTTTTCCATGGTCTATACAGCTATGATAGGTACCTTTTGAAATTCGCGAAAAATTTAAAAAAGTTGTACCCCTAGTGTCCATGTAAACCTTGTAATCAAACTACAGGTCGCAAATATGAACATATTTTGATGAAATTTGGTATATAAGCTTTCATCGGCCATGGGATGAACGCTATTGAAATTGGTGAGAATCGGTCCATGTTCAGACCTAGTCCGCATACAAATGACCCCTATGAAATCGGCTTAAATTGCCATAAGTTCTAAATTATTATATAGATCTCAGTCAAATTGGGTTTGTATGTGTTTATTACATCCATTAATCAGTAATTCAAAAATAATCCTATAGGAAAATTCTTAGTCATAGGCCCCATATAGAGCTGCTTCCCGATCTTCACTTTAATCTATCAAAAAACAAAAATATTGCACAGATTTTTCTCAAATTTGGTTTGTATATATTTTTTCAAAATATCAGTGTCTTTACCAAATATGGTCAGGCTCGGTCCACTTTTCGACCTACTCCTCATATGAACTTTTTCATATCTGCAGCGAAAAAAATTAATAAAAATGCCACTCAAATTTGGTTTATGCTTATTTGCTATATCCAATTAGTTGGACCGAAGAGATATACCATGGTATTGGGTACCGTATAGTCGGGCTAGACCGACTATAATTTTCTTACTTGTTTTCAGTTGATTATATTTATGAGGTCTCCACAAATTCCCACTCATGACTTTTAGATGTTTCTGGATTTTATAAAAACAAAGTTTTGTTAATGCTAATAAAAACTGTTAAATATTGAATGATACCTTCTCCAATTTTTAAACTTTACAGATTTTACAGATCGATTGTTAATAATTTGTTACAATGTACTTAGTACAAACTATTACCATGTTTTCATATTTTAATCTCCAATTGTATTTAAAGATCTTTTCACACAATTAGAAAAAAATTGCTATGATTTTTTTTTGCAGCAAAAACCTAAAAGATCAAATAAAAATTTAAACAATCAAATACTTATTAATAAAGCCATGTATTTATATATTTTTTAAATACTTTGGTTTCCGATAAAACAATAAAAAGAAAACAATAAAAAAAAGATCACTTGGCCTTTTTACAAATTGATTGTTTCCTTTTTGTGCCACATTTAAGGTGGATGCAATACGTGGTGTTTGTAAATTTAGTCCTACACAAGATTATCCTGTCTGAGCCTTGTTGTTTTTTAAAGTGGCAACCAACCGAGCAAGCAACTGAACTAAAACAAAAAATGTAAAACAATTCTTAACGGTCAATTGAAAATGGCTGTAGATCAATCATGGTTATAAAGAGTCTATAGACCATTTATAACTAAATGTTCAAACATGTGAGATAACATGGTATTTACACAAAACAAGAAAAAAAATGGTTTCCTATTATTTATACGGCGTGAGTTGGGTTTTAGAATGTCTGTGTTTATTTGAGAAATTTCATGTATGAATTCTTATTGTTTGAACTTCTTTTGCAATATCAAATATTGCAAACAAAACAAAAAAAAATGAAATTCTTTTAAAAATCTTAAACTATATGAACTGAATTCTTTTTGGGTAATTATCTGGGGGATTAGCACATTTTGTAAGCAAAATTCTGCAGATATGAAATCAGCTGATGTAGTTTCAAATATTTTGAATTTTAAAATCCTTAAATAATATTGATTGATTTTTTATATCTCCTTTTCATTAAGCTGTTGTTTATTTTCTTTGGAATATTTTTTGTTTTACAAATTATTTCACATGCTCACTGTTCATCCAATCAAACCAATCCTTTCTTTCTATTTTGTTCTTATAATATTTACTATTTGCTTGCCTACACCTTCGAGTAGTAGAAGTGTGGAGTTTCTTTTCAAAATATTGTGTATTTATTAAAAAGAAGAGTTGAAATACAATTCGTACCCTTTCTTCGGTATTTTTGCCTGTAGCGAGTGTGGCACTTAAAATATCTCAATTGTAGTTTAAAAATTTTAAAGCTGAAATATCAGTGTAAAGAGTTAAAATAAACAAATATTTAATTTTGGGTTTTGAGTGCGTGTGTTGTTTGTGTGTTTGTTGACGAAAATGAGTTGTAAAATATATGTATGTATGTATGTGGTTTGGTTTTGGATATATCAATATGTACATAAATATTTCATACAAGTATGTTTTCTATGCATTTATTTGTTTGTTTATTGAAGGATTGTTAATCATTTGTACGCTGACAGCAAATTCAAATATTAAATTATGGAATTTAAATAGTTACTCATGAGAACGGTCTACAACAACGATGATTTGTGATTTGCAGAACATTTAACTTTTAATTCGGATTTTAATTATCTATATCGGAGCCTACGGTCAAGCTCGAGTATTCGAACTACTCGTGTAGCTCGAGTAGTAAAAACTAAAATTGTTCATATTTGTTAGGATTTAAATAGATAAATATAAATATTTAGTGAAACAAACTTATAAACTTACAAACTTAATATAACCTTTAAACTTCATTTGAATCGGACTTACGTATTGGCGTGGACAAACTACTAAATGCAAAAGCTCGACGACTTTCCACACAAATATATAAAAATATGCACTCCATAGAAGTTTAACATCATTTCACCAAAAAAAATTTCCAAAAATACATATTTATAATTTTATATATTTTCGGGTTAGTAATATCAATAGATTACTTTACTGAAATATTGAAACATTCTGATGAAAGCTGTGAAGTGAGCTCGAAAAAGATCAGCCACTTTCTAATCAAATGTATGAAAATATGTTCTTCATATACGTTTGATGCCCATTTTCAATTTGAATATATGTAGAGAATATATTTTCAAAATTTCAAAGCATTCCACGGTCGTCAAAAGCGCTCAAAATTAATTTTTTTTTTTTGTTATAATTCTTTTAATTTTTTTGCACTTATCGACAGATAATACATTAGATAAGACGTTTTGAGCATTTTCTGCGTTGTAGAATATCTATTTTTTATGCTATAATGGACCAAAGTTGAAGTTTTTTTAAAAAAATTTCAAACTAAAAAATCGGAATTTTTTATACTCGGAAACTAAGTAGGCAAACCCTACTTTTTCGATGATTTTGTTTTATAACTTTACAGTTATAAAAAATATATTTTGTCTTTAATCACATCATGTAATTTCTTGGGCATTTGAGTGACTATTTCATATAATTTTTAAGTGGCAAAAAAAATAGGTTAAAAAAAAAAACAAGTAAGAAAATTATAGTCGGTCTAGACCGACTATACGATACCCTATACCATGCGTTTAGAGACCCTATCTCTTAGGCCCAACTAACTGGACATAGAAAATAAGCAAAAACCAAATTTGAGTGGGATTTTTATTAATTTTTTTGGCTGCAGATATGAAAAAGTTCATATCGGATGCTATATCTATATAGGGACTTGGTCCAAAAATGGACCGATCCTGATCATGTTTGGTAAAGTCTCTTGTATTTTGCAAAAATATATACAAACAAAATTTGAGAAGAATCAGTGCAATATTTTTGTTTTTTAATAGATTTAAGTGAAGATCGGGAAGCAGCTCTATATGGGGTCAAAGGGATCATTTTTGGACTACTCATTAATGGATGTAATGAACGCATCCCAATTTGAGTAAGATCTATGTGACACTTTGGATCTTATGGCAATTTATGTCGATTTCATATGGGTAATTTGTATGGGGGCTAGGTCTGAACATGGACCGATTCTCACCAATTTCAATAGCGTTCATCCCATGGCCGATAAAAGCTTATGTACCAAATTTCAAAATACATTCATATTTGCGACCTGCAGTTTGATTACAAGCTTTACATGGACACACAGACGGACGGACGGACATTGTTAAATCAACTCAGAAAGTGATTCTGATTCGATCGGTATAATTAAAGATGGGTCTAGGTCAAATATTTTTGGTTGTTACAAACAGCAGCACAAAGTCATTATACCCAAACCACATAGTGGTATAGGGTATAATGAAATTGACCTACTTGCATAAGCTGCCAAAAAAAATAGAGGCTCTCACCCGCTTAGCTATAAACGTTATTTAATACACCTAAGGGTCCTAAACAAAATATGTTTCTATCTAAGTGCAATATTATGCAACTTTTAATGTAGAGCATTTTTAAGGTACCCTATTTATAAGTGTATTTTAAAAAAATTCATACGATCTCAATAGGGAAGTTTTTCAAACGGTTTCTTCATGCACTTCGCAATTGTGATAGAGCATGAAAAAAACGGACCAGTATTTTGGCTCTTTGGGCGGAACCCTCAATTTTTAGGCAATATAAGGCATACGAAAATGGATGTTTTTCGTTTTTTAACTTTTTGCACACAACTTTTAAATGGATATGTGCATACTGTATATCAAATGAAAGGTATTTGAAAGAGCTATCGATCCGTTTTAGTGCCTGCACGTACATAACAAATTTTAAATTTTGGTGAAAAAATTAGGTTAATTCTAAGTTCATTTATAAATATATATATATATAAACTAAATTTTTTTTACAAAATTTAAAATGTGCCATGTACGTGCATACATGAAAAAAAAATCAAAAACAGAGAATTCAAAAAGAAATGCGAAAGAGATTAGAAGTATGCATTGATATGGTTCGAACTGACTCAACTAACTCAATACTGGTAATGTGGGGCGAACCTTGTTACATAATTATGAGGTTACGGCAGATATTTTGAATATTAATCAACAACTCGTTAAAAATTTTAATTGCATTATGCAAGTAATTTCATCAGGAAGGGAAATTATTACCAAAAATTTTAAAACATATTGCATCCAAACAGCAGAACGTTTTGTCAGCCTATATGGTTGGTATTATATGCCCCCCTCAGTTCATAAGGTGTTGATACATGGAGCTGATATTATTAACCATTTGGGAGTCGCAATTGGTTCGTTATTTGAAGAAGCTCAAGAGGCATCCAACAAAATTTTTAGATCTGCAAGACTAAATAATTGCAGAAATGTATGAAGAAAATTAAATAATGAAGACGTATTTCACTACCTTTTAATATCCTCAGATTCGTTAATAAGTAGTATTAGAATTAAGAAAGAGAAAAATAACACCGAGTTGCTTCCAGAAGCCTTAGAATTAGTTGTTTAGTTTATATTAGTTTAGTTTGGTTTAGTTAAAAAAAAAAGCTGTTATCTATACAAATATGAAATAAATTTAATTTACATATGTTGTTTAATGTGTTAGTTATTTTTAAAAAAATCTCATAAGTGTTTTAGGATTCACCCATTTTTAATTTTTAAAATCTGATATCAGGTTCGTGTTCAGCGACCCCAAAAACCCCCGAGTACCAAGTTTCAAGCCAATTCGAGCATAAAGAAAAAATTTTTCCGCCATATTGGATCCGCACTTTTTGAATTTTAAAAATGTGATATCAGATTCGTGTTCAGCGACCCCAAAAACCACCGAGTACCAAATTTTAAGCCTATCCGAGCATTAGTAAAAAATGTGGCCGCCATATTGGATCCGCAATTTTGAATTTTTTTAATCTGATATAAGATTCGTGTTCAGCGCCCCTAAAAACCCCCGAGTACCCTGTTTCAAAAGTTTCGGTGAAGAAATAAAAAAGTTATAGATTTTTAATCGCTTTTGACCACTGTGCATTCCAATAAAAATGTTGGCGCATGGGAAAAACTACTCGAAACAGACCAGAATTTTTGGAAATAGTGTAAAAAATAATCTAACCTATAACAACAAAGTTTCTATTAAAACTGTTCTTTTCTTAGGCATATGAGTTTTGAATCTCTCCGTAACTGTGCGTGAATTTTCGTGACTATCTTAAAATTAATCTTTAGCCACAACAAGTCTATGGACAAAGTTTCAGATCGATCGGATGAGGGGAAATGGGGGTTTAAATCACTCCGTGACTATGCGTGACTGTGCGTGACTATGTCGAAGTTAATTTTTTTCGCAGTAAGTTTATCGACCAAGTTTCAGATCCATCGGATAAAGGGAAATGGGTTTTAAATCACTCCGTGACTTTGCGTGACTATGCGTGACTATATCAAAGTTAATATTTTTTTCACAGCAAGTGTATGGACAAAGTTTCAGACCGATCGAGTGAGGGGAAGTGAGTTTTTGATCTCTCCGTGACTGTGTTTGACTATGTGTGACTGTGCGTGACTATGTCAGAGTAATCTTTTTTCACAGCAAGTCTATCGACCAAGTTTCAGATCGATCGGATAAGGGGAAATGGGTTTCAAATCACTCCGTGACTGTGCGTGACCAAAATTAATTTGTAATCACAGGAAGACTATGGGCCAAGTTTCAGATCAATTGGATAAGGGGGAATGGGGTTGCCTCATGATAGACAGACAGACAGATAGAGAGTATGAGTTAAAAGAAAGATTTTAAAAATATATATTTTTCTTAAAATTTTTAAGCTGTCTATAATTGACTATAAACCATTCCGAATGAAATTGTAATTTCCAGAAATTAGAAAAAATTCTTAAAAAAAAAAACAAATAAGAAAATTATAGTCGGTCTAGACCGACTATGCGATACCTAGGGGTGATTTTTTAGCTATTATCTTTTTGGCAACACTGGTTTAAACAGCTGACGCACGTTTCGTGTTTTGTTTCATTGTGAAACATCTTCAGTTTGGTCTATAATTTAAGCATGAATCGTCTTACAAACGAACAACGCTTGGAAGTTATTGAATTTTATTATCAAAATGCGTGCTCTGTTAAGAAAGTTCATCGCGCGCTTCTTCCATTTTATTGTCAGTTTTATCGACCCATTGAAGCGGCTATTCGGGCTATTGTGACTAAATTTCGCACCAAATTTACATTGTTGGACATTAAACCACCAACACGCTTACGTAGAGTGCGAACTGAAGAAAATATCGCAGCTGTATCGGCCAGTGTTAATGATGACCATCAATTATCGATTCGTCGCCGTTCGCAGCAATTGGGCCTCTGTTACTCAACAACGTGGAAAATTTTGCGGAAGGATTTAGGTGTGAAGCCTTGCATGACATGCGGATTCAACAAGACGGTGCCACATGCCACACAGCACTCGCAACAATGGACTTATTGAGAGGCGAGTTCGGTGAACATTTTATTTCACGTTCGGGACCGGTCAATTGGATGCCTAGATCGTGCAATTTAACGCCTTTAGACTATTTTTTGTGGGGCTATGTTAAAGCTCATGTCTATACAGACAATCCCGCTTCAATTGACGCATTGGAAAGAGTATGCCAAAATTGGACTAAGCGGATGGACCATTTGAGGCGCAATCACGGTCAACATTTGCATGAAATAATCTTCAAACATTAAATTATATGGACCGTACTATCGATTCAAATAGAGATTTCATGCATTTTTCTGAATTTTATGTGTTTTTTTTTTTTTTTTTTTGGAAAACTTTCCTATAGCTCTTAAAAAATCACCCTTTACATATACCATGCGTGTCGAGAATTGGTCTTAGGTCCGACTAATTTTTTATAAAAAATAAACATAAACCAAATCTGAGTGTAATTTTTTATTAATTTTTTTGACTTCTGATTTGAAAAATTTCATATCGGATGCTGTATTTATATGGGGACTAGGTCGAAAAATGGACCGATCGTGACCGTATTTGGTAAGGTCACTTATTTTATGCAAAAACATATACAAACCAAATTTGAGAATAATCTGTGCAATATTTTTGTTTTCTGATAAATTTAAGTGAAGATGGGAAAGCAGCTTAATATGGCGGTTATGACTAAGAATAGTCCTATAGGGTTTAGTTAATGGATTTAATAAATACACACAAATCCAATATGAAGGAGATCTATATGATAATTTTAATCGTACGGCAATTTAAGTCGATCTCATAGGGGTAATTTGTATGGGGACTAAGTCTGAACATGCACCGGTTTTCATAGCGTTCGTCTTACGGCCGATAGAAGCTTATATACTAAATTTCATTAAAATATATTCACATTTGCGACCTTTAGTTTGATTACAAGGTTTACATAGAGACAAAGACGGTCAGACGTACGGACGGTCGGACGGTATAATAAAATATGGGTCTATGTCAAATATTTTAGGTAGTTACAAATATCAGCACAAAGTCATTATATCCTAACCTTAGATTTGTTTCCAGTTTCAAAGCATTCAATCAAAAATGTAAGCTTAGTTCCCCCAAGCTAATACTCGACAAAAAATAGAAAATTAAAAAAAAAAAAAATTAAAAACATAAATATTTTTTACACTGCCCGTAATTGACCTTATTCACAGATGATTTATTCAAAAAATTAAGCCATTCCGATTAAAATTTAGCTCTGGACGAACAACTACACGAAAAATATCAGTTACTTTCTATACTAATACTCGAAAAATCTCGACCACTTTTCATACAAATTGCACAGATTTGACTCCAATTTCGTTTATATATAGTATGTATGTTTTTGCGAAAAATAAGTGATTCAAATATGGTCAATATTGGTCCATTTTTCGACCAAGTCCCCATATGAAAATAGCATCCGATATTAACTTTTTCATATCTGCAGGTCAAAAAGTTTATAACATTGCCACTCAAATTCAGTTTATGCTTATTTCCTATGTTCAATTAGTTACCTCTAAGACCCTTTCTCTGAACTCGTGGCATAGGGTATCGTATAGTCGGTCTAGATCTTCTATAATTTTTTTTCTTGTTTTTTTTTTAAATATTGTTTTAAAAAAATAGTTTTGTTAAGTTGGTTTAATGGTTTCCTCTAAGGAAGGAAAATTATGTTGGTACTGGATCCTGCCGAGTACACTATACTTGAGACTGCCTTTAGCTTCATATTCGCAGAAGATATTGTAAATTGTCTCTTCTTCTCCAGGTAAACTGCAGCTTTGGCAGTTTGCGTTTTGCTAAAGTCCCTTCTGCTCCTAATGAGGACAGATTTAGTCTCTCTTAAAATCTAGTGGCCTAACTAGGACGTTTGCCTCGCAGTCCTGCATTTATCATAGTCTTCCATTTATTCTTCGCTATTCGTAGAAAATAAACAGAAATACCGGAGTTGATGTGGGACTGCGATTGATTCCACGTAAAAAACATCTAGAGTAGAACGTGTCCTTGCAAGCTCGCCTGCCTATTAATTACCGTCAAATTCCCTATGGCCGGGGACCCATACTTAAGTAATTACTTAGATTACTAGAACGGAAGATGTAAGATTACTGCCGAAAAAATGCCTATATTTCCCTTAACCCTACATGCGTGCGTACAAGCGTTCTGATGCCAGAAAGCTGGATAACGTTATCGCAGTAGAAGATGCATGCATCAACATCGAAATTAATCTTTGAGCCATTAGTGAAGACGCGGATATCACCCAATCCTTTTTAGAAGGAAACTTGAGCTGAACCGACCTTCCGAAATCACAACTGGGATGTAACAAACCGACGATGTTCTAATGTGTCAACAGAGCTTTCTATCTTTATGCTGATGATCAGAACCTTCGCACTCTATTGTATACTGTCCAGGACTTTCAAATTACAAACATATATGGGCAAAAGGTCTTGAAAAAAGTTCGCCTCATGTTTGAAGAAATATGAATGACATTAAAAATGGTACGAAAATGTGAAGGAGAGTAAACAAAACCCTGCGGTACTCCTGCGTTTAACTAAAATCATAACAACAAGTATGGTGCGATCTCCAGGATAACTTGACATAAATTGAAAGATGTCATTATCAGCACCAAAAGCTATACGAATTGAAGAAAAATATGCCACACTCAATCAAAATATCAAGAGCAACAACATTGCTTTCATCGAATCTATGAATGGACTGACCGACTACAATGTTCCGAAAGAAACAGCATCTGATCTCCGTAAGCAGTAAATTAATCTTCAGATAATCCACAAGATGGTGAGCGCAGAACAAAATTAAAATAAGAGAGAATTTTTTTTCGGATCAATACCTGCAATTTAGAAGCAGTAACGATTTTGCTTAGTTCTAAAGGGCCCTATACCCACTAAACATCGCAAAAATTCGGCTTAGATAAAGGATATCTGGATATAACAACAGAAACTAAACTGCATTATTCAATTTATTTATTTTATTTTATTATTATTTATTATTTCTTTATTAATTTCCTGTACAACAAGACATGTCTTGTAATTAAAGTACAGGATTTTTATCGTTCAAAAATTCGCCACAAAATTAAAATACAATAAAAAAAAAATAAATTAAAATGAATACAAGAAATTATTAAAATTCATGAATTTAAAGAAATGAAAATTAAATATATTTAAACAAAGTAACTAAACAAAAATTTCTTAAAATGTATCGCGTTGCTAACTAATTGTTGGTTGTGTGGAATTGCATTCCAAAGACGTGTGGCGTTTATGAAAAATTGCCATTCTGACACAAGGCATCGACGCATAGAGATAATAAGTTTTTTGCCCCTTCTGGATCTAGCAAACTGTATTTGATCATAAAGATATAGGGGTTTCTCAGTGTAAATAATTTTGTGCAAAAACATTAAAACCCTTATTAATAAGGTTATCGAATGAGACTCCATAAAGACTTTTTGAGGAAGTCGAAACGCTATCACGTTTCTTCAGTCCATAAACATATCTCACAATATTGTTGTAAAAAATATTTAGTTTTTTCTTGCTGGCGTAGTCGCAGTTGCCAAAAAGTTCACAGCCATAAAGTAGACCAGGAATTAAGTATGCCTTTGCAAGAGGATGTCTTACTCTTAACGGCGTAAAATACTGAGTTACCCAAAGCGATCTTAGCTTTATATACGTTTGAACCACAAGTGCATCTACGTGGCTTGACAAAGTCAAGTTGTTATTGAAAACTATGCCAAGATTTTTTACCTTTTTTACAATCTCGATTTTCTGATGGTTTATTAGTATATCATGTTCAAGAACAGGCTGAAAAGTTTTTTTTATGAATAATCAAACATTTTGATTTATGCGGGTTGAGACAAAATCCATTTGCAGTGGCCCAAAAATGTATTTTATAAAGGTCATAGTTTAGCTTTTCAACATTTTCTTCTATGGAGCTTACTGGACTACTCAGATACAGCTGAACGTCGTCCGCATACATGTGTATTTTGCAGTGAGATAGTTGTTGTGGCAAATCATTGGCATATACGGAAAAAAGAAGTGGACCCAGAATCGATCCTTGAGGTACGCCTCTCGTGAGTGTTACAGGTCTTGAGGTCGAATTATTAACGTATACAGATTGAGTCCGATTTGTGAGGTATGAATGTAAAAGCTGCGTAGAAGTGGAATGAAAAGTTAAAAAAGTGTTTTAGCTTCATACATAGTGTTTGATGGTTTACTGTATCGAACGCCTTTGAATGGTCGAGAAGTACCAAAAAGTTTATGTTACCACAATCAAGTTCACGTCTTATGTTCTCGGTTACATTAACCAAAGCTGTAGTACAACTGTGGTTAGAACGAAATCCGGACTGCTTGTCAGACATTAGTTGATTTTCGTTTATATAATTGCTCATTTGTAGATGTAGTAGTTTTTCCATTACTTTTGATAGAAAGCTTAATATAGCTATTGGGCGATACTCCGTTTTCGATTTTGGAATAGGTATTATTTTTGCATATTTCCATTTAGTAGGGAAAGAACTTGATGTAATAATGGTGTTAAATAGGTGTGTATATAAGGCAATATTAATGGCAAAATGATCTTGATAAACTTGGGATGTAAGTTATCGAAACCCACGGCGTTTGATTTTATTAATGAAAAACTGGATAATACATCAAACTGACTAACACAAGAAAACTCGAATGCAGTTTGTTCAAAAGAGGAGCTATTATTCATAATATTGTTGTTCGAATCTGTACTGTTCACTATTGTCGTCGGAAGATAAGTGCAAATGCTATTAAAGGCCAGTTTACACTATCACACTTTGTAATACGATCTGTCAGAAATTCGAGTATTATGAAAAAGTCGTATAATGTAAAAAGCTTTTGTTATGAAATTGACAGTCTGTAGGATTTCATTTTCGAAGTCCGATGGTTTTTGAAACATTTCTAAAAACTTGCCATTTTCATCGGACCAGAGTTGTTTTTTTTGGTAATATTAAAAAAATGGTAAACAAAAACAAAGAAAGTGAAAATAAAATATAAATTTCAAAATAAATTTGCTTATTATTCTAAACAGCTGTTTTCATAAGACTTGAGTGTTATGGTGTAAATGGCCTAAGTATGCAGAAATAATGTCGGTACGACTTTATGACAGTCCGATGAATTTCATCGGATTTTTATTTCGAAAAATCATACGACTGAGTGGTATCATGTAAATGGGCCTTAAGTTCGTTTGCATCAATTGGGCAGCTTTCATTTTTATTATTTTTGCCAATACCAATATCTCGAATGGTTTTCCATGTATCCTTGGAGTCAATGGCGGATGAAAATCGTTCGGTATAGTAATTAGTTTTAGCTATTCTTATTTTAGAATTAGCCTCAAATATTTCAATTGCTGCAACTAAATAATATAGTTGGCAGCAACTAGTTTGGCCATAATAAATATATTATATACGAGTAGTTTTAAATGCTTTATCAACGGGTGAGTTAGCCATGCGATATCAAAACGTATATGATAACTGAAGCTGAGTTTAAAGAAAATTTAAAAAAATAACGTGGGAAAACGTTCCAAATCAATATTTAACCTAAGTTCTATGACATAAGCCAAATGGAAAACATATATATATATATCACCAAATCCAATGGCGCCCTTATAAACTCACTCTACATTTTGAAACCTTTGCGAAATTTCGCATTACCAATTCCAACTCCCATTGGTATTGCGAAATAAAAATAGAAAAAAAACCAATACACAACATAAAAAGTTTTTCACTTACAACACAAAAATCCATTTACAAACAATACTAAACAACAAAGTTAATTTAATTTTTTATTTAAAATTCAATCTCAGAACTAAAACAAAAACTCTAGGATTGGGAACTAAAGTTTTTAAAAACGTTAAAAATATTACAAATAGCATACAGGATAGAAGCAAAAAACAAATGTCTTTCACAAAAGGACCCGATGGAAGTTACACACACAAACATTCATGTTTAAAAAAAACACGTAGCTGTGGCAGTAAGGAATAGAGAAACAGGGATGAAGAATAAATATACAAAAGTTAGTAGAAAGATATGGATAAAAGAAGAACAGATGGAAGCAAAATATTAGTGCAGTGTAGTGATTGCAATATCGATAAACCGTCCGTCCGTCCGTCCGTCTGTGTGTCCATGTAAAGCTTGTAATCAAACTGCAGGTCGCAAATATGAATATATTTTGATGACATTTGGTATTTGATCTTCTATCGGCCATGGGATGAACCCTATTGAAATTGATGAGAATCGGTCCATGTTCAGACCTAGCCCCCATACAAATGACACCTATGAAATCAACATATATTGTCATAAGATCCAAATCAACATAAAAATGTTAGTCAAATTGGGTTTGTATGTATATACTACTTCCATTACTCAGTAGTCCAAAAATTATCCCTATTGTATAACTCTTAGTCATAGGCCCCATATAGAGCTGCTTCCCGATCTTCACTTAAATCTATCTAAAAACAAAAATATTGCACTGATTCTTCTCAAATTTTGTTTGTATATATTTTTGCAAAATACAAGAGACTTTACCAAACATGGTCAGGATCGGTTCATTTTTGGGCCTAGTCCCCATATTGATATAGCATCCGATATGAACTTTTTCATATCTGCAGCCGAAAAAATTAATAAAAATCCCACTCAAATTTGGTTTATGCTTATTTTCTATGTCCAGTTAGTTAGGCCTGAGAGATAGGGTCTCTAAAGGTATGGTATAGGGTATTATATAGTCGGTCTCGACCGACTATAATTTTCTTACTTGTTTTTTGATGGGTTAATGTCCTCTAACAACAAAAACAGTCGAAATTTCATATTCTATGGATAAGATATTTTTTATTTTTTTCTACACTTAGGGATTTTACCAATTCTTCAGAATTTAAATAGTTTCTTAGTTATGCTAATATTATTTTTTTTTTTAATTTTATTTCTTTTAAATTCATAAAAAGTCGAGTGTGACAAAAGATGAACTCTTTTATTACTAAATCTTAAAGTTGCATACACTACAAATAAAACGAGCCATATATCATGAAAATGTATGGGTAAATGTTGATTTAGTTTATTGAATCAGGTCCAATTGTATAAACCTTTGTATTCAAAATTTCGAAAAGATTTTCAAACGCAAGAGCAATTGATTTCGAACCAGAATAGCTCTAACTGAATCATTAATTTGCAAAAACTCACGAGTAAGCTTAAATCAAAACAGGAAAATATTATAATTCTCTCTAAACCTCTATTGGAGTTTCTTAATAATTTATTACTTAAATTTGTAAAAATCAGCAACTTCGGCAGATTTTCTTGGTTGTCAGTTAAACTTTCTTTAATCAAACTGAAATTTGTTTATACTTTTAAGAGCTGTATGCAGCTTGTTAAGGAATCTTAGCAGAAAATTTTCATATATTTCTTAAAGAAAAAAAAGCACAAAAGTACCTTTAGTGCATCAGTAGCAATCAGCTGTTTTCTGTCAATTATTAAGAATTGTGAAATTGAAATTGAAAACAACCATGTTTGCAACTGAAAAAGAACTTCTAATTTTTTAAGCTTATTACATTTTGTTTATGCTTACCTCTCCTGTCAAAATTCCGTTCAGAAAGAACGAAAAATTTGATATTCCTGCTCGAAGCCTGGGTTGCCTAACTTAATTTGCGTCAAAAAAAAGTAGTAAAACAATGCTACTTTTTTAAAAAGCTGCAGACTAATAACAGAAATTTTTAGACAGAAAAATTCCTTAAGCATTTCTGAAGCGTTTTTTCATATGAAGTTTTTGATTCCTTAGCAAGCTGCATACAGTTCTTTAAGTTATAACTATAAGCTATTAGACTGAAGCGTTAAAAATTGTTAGGCTAAGCATATTATTATTTATTTTTTTTTTTTTCATTTATATTTTACTTAGAGACAATCAAGTTGATATTTTGCTTGTCTCTGAAACTCAGTTGACTCGTAGGTGTCTCTTTTCAGTGCGCGGATACACCTTGCATGATACTAAGGATCCAAGAGGTACAGCATGTGGTGGCTCAGCTATCCTAATTAAATCCAGATTAAAATATTATTTTATGTGTGATCATTGTGAAAACTACCTTCAAGCTACTACTATTTGCTTTGAAGAACTTGGAAACAGCCTAGTGACTTCATCAATATATTCTCCCTCAAGGTTTTCTATATCAGAAAATCTATATACAAGTTTTTTCAAATTACTAGGCTCTCGATTCACAGTTGCTGGCGATTTTAATGCCAAGCATACATTCTGGGGGTCACGGCTTATTTCCCCGAACGGTCGTGTTTTGTTCAACACAATTTCTAAAATGAGTATGGATGTGGTCTCAAGCGGAGAACCAACGTACTAGCCAACAGATGGGCAAAAAATACCCGATTTGATCGATTTCGAATTAACGAAGAACAGCGCAAAAGAACTTGTGCATGTACAATCTTCATTGGAACTCTCGTCTGACCACACACCCGTTATTGTTACTATTTCGAACCCCCAAAAAATTGTATCCCCATCTGGTGATTTAACGCTTTTCAGTAATATTGATTGGCTAAAATACAAAAAGTGTCTTAGTACCCATTGCACAGAAAGCTTTCCGCTAAGAACACCAGATGATATTGACCTCTCGATTGTTAACTTCGAACAAAATCTCAAACTAGCTGCTCAACTTGCTACTAAACCTCCTCGTCATACCAGGCCAATAGAAGTACTGCTGTATATGTTGAAAGGCTATTAGGTGAAAAACCAAGAATTCGAAGAGAGTGGCAACTGCACAGATCTGCTCAACTTAAGCAACAATTGAAAGAATGCACGAACAACCTACGGAAACTGCTCGAAACGCTAAATTGAATAGTTATCTTGAAAAACTGTATCCAACAGAAAAAAATGATTACTCTTTGTAGCGTTCTTCAAAAAATCTTAAAAGACCTGTTGTATGTAAGCCTCCTCTAAGGAGGGAAAGTGGAGGATGGGCTAGGAATGACAAAGGGAAGGGAGATCTGTTTGTGGAACATCTAAAAAAAGTTTTTACTCCAAATATAACCCCTAGTTCTATTGATGAGTTACTGTTACTTCACAGCATAGAACAGTATACCTTCGTTTTGAGATTCGAGAGGTCGAAAAGGCTATTGTTGATTTAAACCCTAAAAGGCGTCGGGGATCGATGGGATCAGTAATAAAATGCTTTTGGAGTTACCCCGAATAGCATTAAGAATAATTCTGTTTATATTTAATGCTATAATATGCCTTAAACATTTTCCCCCAGAATGGAAAGTTTCACTCGTTACAATGATACCTAAATCAGGTAAAGATCACACAAAGGTCAATTCATATAGACCAATAAGTTTACTGGCCAACTTGTCAAAATTATTCGAGAGAATTTTGGTAAAAAAAAACTTACAATATCCGTAGATCAAAATAATGTCATTCCTGCACATCAATTTGGTTTCACTTGAAAACACAGCACCATTGAGCAAGTTCACAAAATTGTAAGTGCCATAAGAAGAGCTTTTGAAGAGAAAAAGTACTGCTCTGCACTTTTTATAGACGTCTCGCAAGCCTTCGACCGAGTTTGGCACGAGGGACTCCTCTATAAAGTTAAACAGTTGTTACCCCCCGAAGACACATAAGCTAATGGAGAGCTATATGATTAATAGAAAATTTTCTATAAGGGAGAAAAGCTTTGTGAGCCCTCCACAGACAATTCATGCTGGTGTACCACAAGGTAGTATCTTGGGCCCGCTTCTGTACATCCTTTGCACATCAGACATGCCAACAAATGAAAACACACCTACGTCGACTTTTGCGGATGATACTGCAATTTCAAACGTACACGAAAACCCCGCGTCAGCATCTCTTCTTTTACAGAGCCATATTGAACTGCAGCTGGAAGATTGGTTAGATATGTGGAAGATTAAAGTAAATGAACAAAAGTGTATCAACGTAACTTTTACCTTAAGATGGGAGACTTGTCCTCAAATTCGAATTAGGAACCAGCCTATACCTAAACATTCCTCTGTTAAATATCTCGGACTACATCTTAATCGCCGACTTACCTAGAAAAACCATATAGACGCTAAATTGACACAAATAAAATTGAAATTAGTCCAATTCACATGGCTAATTGGCAGGAACTCAAAGTTAAGTCTCGATTGTAAGCTCTTGACTTATAACTCGATTTTCAAACCCATTTGGGTCTATGGTATACAGTTATGGGGAACAGCCTCAGCTTCAAACATAGAAAGAATTCAAAGATGCCAAAACAAGATTTTAAAAATGATTACAGGCGCACCATGGTACGTAAGAAACTCACATTTGCATAGAGACCTAAACGTTTCCCTCATAAAATACGAAATCACTAGATATAGTGCAAACTATTTGGAAAACCTAGAGTCTCACTCGAATCCTCTAGCACGTAACTTAATCAACAATCGTATCCACCAACGCTTAAGAAGGAGGGAGACTGCTGATCTCATTGGATGAAAAATGGATTGATACAATTTTTTCTTTTTTTTTATCATTAGATTACATACGTACATATCTGTGGTCACAAGCGATAGCCGCCTAAGTCGACTTAGGAACGATTTGAGTTACGTATGCTGTCATATTCTACTAGAAACGCTTTATATTTATGTAGAATCCCCATTTCTCTAACACTTTTTATTAAAAAGTTATTAATGAAAACATACTGACCTAAATCGTAACGAAGCCCCATTACATTTATGTAAAAATTTATTTTTCTCGAAAGCATGATTTTCGAATTAGGCGGTTATTGCTTGTGACCACAGTTATATAGAATAAATGAAATTTTGTCTGGCACTGGCTGCATTTAATAGTTTTAGTTTTAAGATTTGAATAACTTATTGTTAGTTCACAAACATATTGAAGATTCAATAAATAAAGATGAATTACAAAAAAAAATATTTGACCTTGTTTGTGAGCCATACTTCGTACAAACCTTAATTGACGATATTATGGCTTTTTCTCATAAATTACTTTGAAACAAGAGAAAACACGTTTCGTAGATATGTTTCAGTGGAAACATTTTTTTTTTTAAATTATTTTTTTAAGAAAAACAAAATTGACTTTATATGTACATGCTATGAAATTACACAGCCCTTTAAACATTATATGTTGATCTGGTAAGCGAATCAATGAATTTTGGGTCGCTAAATCCGAATCGGAGGTCAAAATTAACTTAACGGGTCTTGGATCGACCCTAACTTAAAAAAAACAAGTAAAAAAATTATAGTCGGTCTAGACCGACTATACGATACCCTATACCATGGTGTAGAGACCCTATTTCTTCGGTCCGACTAATTGGATATAGAATATAAGCATAAACCACATTTGAGTGGCATTGTTATTAATTTTTTTGGCTGCACATATGAAAAAGGTCATATCGGGTGCTATATTTATATGGGGACTTGGTCAAAAAATGGACCGATCCTGACCATATTTGGTAAAGTCAATTATATTTTGAAAAAATATTTACAAAACAAATTTGCGAAAAATCTGTGCAATATGTTTGTTTTTTGATAGATTTAAGTGAAAATCGGGAAGCAGCTTTATATGGGGGCTATGACAAAAAATTGCCATATGGGGTTTATTTTTGGACAACTGATAAATGGATGTAACAAACACACATTTGGATCTTATGGCAATTTAAGTCGATTCCATAGGGGTCATTTGTATGGGGACTAGGTCTGAACATGGAACGAATTTCACCAATTTCAATTGCGTTTATCCTATGGCCGATAAAAGCTTATATATCATTTCATTAAAATATATTCAAATTCATTAGTTTGATTACAAGGTTTACATGGACACACAGACGGACGGACATCGCTAAATCGACTCAGAAAGTGATTCTGTGTACTGCGACCCTCTCTATAAACTTTTAAATTTAACAATTTAAACTCGTGCTTAGATTTGGGAAAAGTTTCGTTAGTAAATATAACATCGATTTGCTTTTGATGTAAAACTTGTTCTAATTCTATGATAGCTGTACGGGTAGTTATACCTTGGGCATTCCAGTGCATAACATTTAATCTGCATATTGATTTATTATATAACATATTTGAGTATATTCACAAGCACTCTCATCTTATCATACTTGGTTTTACATTTTTCTAAAGCATCAAGAGCTTCGAAATATATATCTAAGAAATTTTCATTTGACAGATTGCCATTGCTATCTATTCTTTGACCTGAACTAGCCATTGTAGCATAAGAAACATGATTTTCAATTTTACCTGATCTTTTTTACACAGATTGTGGGGGCATTTCATTGCATCTTGTGTCGGGATGTTCATCTTCTGATGAGTACAAATCAGTATAATTGGGTCATCTTTATCTGACTGGCTTCCTCTTATTCGTAACCATTTGTTGAATTTCCAAATATTCCTTTCTTGATGGGCAATGAGGGTTAACGCTTTTAAAATTTATTTTAATACAATTGAAACATTTGTATATAACTGGACCTTCTGTAGTTATTTTGTTAAGTTGATAGTTTGAGTAATCGTGCACTCCTCCACAACCTAGACATGCAACTGCTCCAAAGCAATTAGCTGAACCTGGCCATACATAGCACGTTTAGAGCATTGAGTAGGTCCTCTTCAGCGGGGAAGGGGGTTTCTCCAGTTAACAACAATACCATGAACAAATTTAATTTTTATTCCGTCTTGTTTAGTTATTTGATTTCGATTAAACTCCAACACGTATAAAGCATCATCTAGATTGGTTCGTGACGTTTTTATTTCTTTTATATTGACGAGATCTATATTAAACTTATCTTTGAATTCGTTTTAAATTGGGTCAACGCCAAGTTGGGGCAGAACAAACAACGCAAGCTTAAACTTTTGATTGTCTTAATTGGGCGGGAAAAAATTTAATTTCATTATTCTTCAATCTCTTCACAATTTCACAATATTGTAGTAGAGAGTTTGGAAGTATCTCTGTTTCGATGGAAATCCTTTTGTATTTACAGTTTGTTCTTAGTAGCTTGAAAATCGTTATGAAGTTATGACTGTTATCAACTATGATTGGAGGAATTTTAATAGCATCTTCCTTAATTTCACCATCTTCCGCACTTGGGACATCGTCGTCTTCAAGGTCACTACAACCTAATGGAGTAGATTAAGGCACTTTATATCTAGGATTATTTCCCCAGAATTTTTTGCGTTTTGAAGTCATTTTTAGTGAAATTCAAAATAATTTTATGAATAATATATAATTAATTTTCAAAGAAAAACAAAGCTGATTTTTACATTGCTGAATGCTGCAAATGACAAATTATTACTCTTGAGATTAATCATATTAACTTTACCGACATGCCAAAAATTTGCTCTCAATCAACAAGATCAACAAATTAAGGACCAAATCAAAGGACCGCATAAAAAATATATTTGGAATTTGAGTGTTTTGATATTTCCACTGCCGCAACTGTATGTAAGAAGTTTAGAAAGAAATCAAATGATATTGACCTAGGAAAAATACATACAAGAGAAATTGATATTTTTTCTATTGGCTACACGAATGTTTTCCAATTTGTACATATACATACATATGTATAATACGGAGCAAAAGAGAAGAAAAAAAAAAGAAAAATGAAATGTTCTTATTTAACCTACGGCTGGAATAAAAACAGTAACATAAAAAACATGTAACCAAACTTTGGAGTCTGTTTCTTTGTGACACTAAAGCAAACATTTTTAAACAAACACACATGCACATCATCTATATGCATGTGTATTGGTTTTATAAAAACAAGGAGAAAATTCTATTAGCGACTTTAGTCCTTTGCACACATGATTAATTATTGACTAATTTCTATGAACATAAAACAGTAGATGACTCTGCCGTACACGTACCACACAGGCTATAGAACTTTGAAAGAATTTACTTCTTAATTCGATAAAAAATTAAAATTACGAAAACGAGTCTTGAACGAACATTTTTTATTCATTAATTGAATAAATGACAAATAAAAAAATTTAAAAAAAAAATCAAATTATTATTTGAAAAGATATCGAATCAAGAATTTATATCGTAATGTTATTTTTTTCTCTGATTTAACATTCAACGAGAGATTTCACTGACCACATTTTATTCAATCCAATAATTCAATATTTTATATTCTTACAAAACATGTTTTCTAATTCTTTTCCAATGTTTGAAATTAATTAAGTATTTACTTCATTAAATTAATGACTACATACATAGATACAAAAGTTAAGCTCAGAGGAGTTTTCATACTATTTTTCTTCCTATTTCCTACAGTTTCGTATAAAAAAATAAAAAAAAGTTTTAAGAGACCATAAAACGAGACCCACAATCATCCCTTGAAACCAAATCACTGAATTTACTGCACAGTATATTTGAAACTAGCAGATCCCAGCCCTCGAAATTCGAGCGCAGATTCTAGGAATTTTTTTTTTTTCATTAAATAAAAACCCTAAAAATATGCTAATCGGTTATAGCCAATTCACAAATCAACACAAAAAACAAACTCATTTTTATTACAAATACATTAACAAATTTAATAAACACACACATAGCATTGTATAATTTTATGTATGTGTTAGTAGTAAATTTAAATGCAATACTCAAAATAAAGGAAAAAGTTTAAAAATCTGTACATCTGCAAATGGGCTAAAAAGAAATACCTTTCAAATAATATACGTTTGGTCAAAATCGGGATAAAACGGTAGTACAAAACATCAGTCACAAGAAATCGTCTATGTATTAAAAAATACATTTTTAATTAAGCAAAATAAATCAGATCCTATTATCTTAGGAAACGAAACAAAGTTATTAATTTTTATTAAGCATACGATTTTTTAATAACTCCATCGAAAAAAGGATACATTCCTTCAATCTCTCGTATATTTGGCACATTTTTTGGTACAACTTAATAAATATGGCATTTTTTGTTTCAACTATAAGCTTTTTAGTATTGTACACACTCGCACACAACTAAAGAGCCGTTCAAAAGTCTCCATATGTGAGTCTGAATTGTATTGCAAAAAGGTTACTCTTGACAAGAGTCCTTATGGCAAATTTATTTGTGTATGAGGTTTAAATACAATGTAGTAAAGATTTGTCACAGTTCATATATAAAATTTATATTGTAGTCGTTCGTTCATATTTATCCATCCATCCATTTATCCATATTCATGCATGTATGTATGTTCATGTAGTTATATACACTTTAGATTAAAACATTTTTAAACAATAGACTTATTAGATTTATGTTATAACTAATTCCTTAGTAACTTGAACAATAACTTTTGGTATACATATGTATCAAATACTAGGGCATTTAAACATTTTGTAAATTTTAGACATACATACATATTCAGAAAATTTCAAAAATAACACAAAAGCTGGAAATAAAAGTAAGCGTTAAATTAACATTTTTTCAAAATTTGTAATTTAATAAAATTAGTGTTTGCTTTATCTTTCATCATCAGAAGAAAGGGTCATATGCAACGAATAATATAATAATTTTTAAAATTAACTTTAACTAAATTCATCAAAAAAGTACTGGAAAGAAAAATAGTTTTATATTGTGCCATTTTTTAAATTTACTGTAAGCAAATTTTCAATTATTGCAAATTTTTTTTATAAAATACATGGGTCTTGAAGTAGGTTTTGAGATATCCTAACAAATAAATATTTGATATCAGTTAACAAAAAATATTGAAAGTTTACAGTTTATTTTCTAGTGGGGAATCACTTAGCCTGCTATTGGTTACCCATTTTCCGGGCAACTCCCCTACGTCGCTTCAGGCGTCAGAATACTCAGACGCTAGTACGACGGATATTGCTTCGGAGATAGTCAACATACCAAAACTGAACTGGGCGATTGAAGCTTCAAACCTTACAAATCTCCAGGACCTGATGGTATCATTCCAGCAGAATTGCAGCACGTGTCGGACTACATTTCCCCTTGGCTATGTAGGCTTTTCACTCGCTGAATCAATTTAGCTTATATACCCCTGAAGTGGAGGGAGAGTTCACACACTGTCCCAAAAGACTTCAGACCAATAAGTCTATCATCGTTCTTATTGAAGACAATGGAGCGTATGATAGATTCTTACTTACGAAGAGTTATTGATCCTAAACTGCTGTCGGCGCGACAACACGCTTACAGCGGTAGGAGAATACACCATGACAGCCTTTTTCGATATAGAAGGGGGATATTAGCGGCACTATGAACTCCGTGATCATCTCACTGATTGGAAATTTGCTTGCCAACAGGCGGATAACGTCTAAATTGGGAACGACTCTAATATCCCGATTCGTGAACTGGGGAACGCCACAAGGAGGCGTTCTGTCACCACTTCTATGGAACTTAGCGCTGAACTCTACTTTCGTCGGAGAGACAAGGCTGCAACGTGGTCGCCCATGCTGATGACGTGGCCATAGCCGTAAATGGGAAGTTTCTATCCACACTTAGAGACATTCTACAGAGACCTCTCACTATGCTATCTAGCTGGGCAAGTAGTTGCGGTCTGGGGGTAAATACGACCAAAACGGAACTTGTTCTTTTCACGAGGAAGTATAAGATACCTACCTTCCCTATTTCTACCTACCCTATTTCTCTTTACGGTGCTGATATCGCCTTCTCTGATGGAGCCATGTATCTTGGCGTATTCCTGGACAGGAAGCTGAACTTCAGACGGAACTTGGAGGAAAGGGCGAAGAAGGCGACTATAGCTTTACACTCCTGCAAAAAGGCCATTGGTAAGCGGTGGGCTTCAGCCCGAAAATTGCTTACTAGATCTACACCGCGGTGGTTCGCCCAATACTGCTGTACGGGGTCATCGCCTGGTGGCCTGCTCTAGAGAAGGCCTCTTGCAAGGCTACAGAGAATGGCTTCCATGTGTATCACTGGTGCCCTTCGTACTACACCTACGGATTCCTTGAACATCCTCTTACACCTAATACCGTTGGACATATTAGGAAAGCAGTCGGCGACCTCATCGGCCATTAGACTAAGAAGCACAATACAATGGCGTGGTCATAATTGTGGCCATGGAGTGATCCTGAATAACAGGAACTTACCATTGAACGTGGATTACACTACTCCGAGGAGTGTATTCGAACGACACTACAAAACTCTGATACCGACCAGGGAATCCTGGTCAGGGAGGATTCCAGGTAGCAGGCGTTCGATAAATTTCTATACTGACGGACCGAAGTTGTGTGGTCAAGTTGGTTTCGGAGTCTATTCAAAGGAGCTTGGACTAAATCTGGCTCGCAGGTTGCCAGACCATTGCAGTGTTTATCAGACAGAGGTACTGGCAATAAAGGAAGTTGCTGACTGGTTGGGTCGGAATATTCTGTCTAACCGCAGTCAACATCTACTCTGATAGTCAGGCCGCGGTAAAATCCTTGGAATCAATGTTCTTGAAAACAAGAACCAACCTTAGCTGCCGCCCGTCTTTAAATGAGATGGCCAACAGTTCGACATCAGACTCATATGGGTCCCAGGGCACAGGAATATACCGGGAATCAGTAAAGCTGACGAGTTGGCAAGACAGGGCACTACCTTACGGGTTCCAGCGGACTTGGAATGTGTTGGTATACCCCTGGAATCTTGCAAGCTGGAACTTAGGCTTCACACCGCCGGCATAACCGACAACAGATGGGCTAATGGATCAACGTGCAGGATCACGAGACAGATCTGGCCGGCTCTAAATCATAAGCGCACTAGCGCGCTACTATCACTCCCCGTGGGGAAATTTCAACAGTAGTTGCTGTTATCACTGGCCACTGCCTCATAGGGAGACACGCTGAATGCCTAAGGGTCTCATCAAATGACTTCTGTCGTAGCTGCATGGATGTGGAGGAGGTAGAGAGCATAGAACACTTCCTTTGCTATTGCCCGGCGCTCTCCAGAACGAGACTTTGAACATTGGGATCGCCGTTTCTTTACGATCTCTCTGATCTCTCAAATGTGGACATTTCACATATCAGGGGCTTCATCAGGAGCTCAAACTGGTTCTACGGTGGGGACTGAGGGGAAAACCTATTCGTCCCGTAGTATCACAATGGACCCTAAGAGTTTAAGTGTGCTTTTCCTTTGGTTTAGCAGCCACTTTCAACCTAACCTAACCTAGATGGAGTAGCTACTTTAGAACAAAGCGACTTGCTCATCTTCAGCATCCTTCCGCCTATTGCTTCAACTCATGCTTAATCAACTATTTAACTCAACATTAGAAAGAAAAGAACATGAAAAATGTTGTTTTCTTTATTTTCATACGAGAGTTAGAACGGACAAGCAGAGTTTTTTTTTCCAATTTTTAGCTTTCTCTACATTAACATCGCTTTAATCAATTACAAATCTAGTAATGTGAAAAAAAATTTTTTTTTTGTTTTTGCCAACCTCCCATAGATGGGGACTGTAATGGCATGTGAAATCTTAACAAATTTATCACAATGTTTTGTATGTTAGTTTTTTTATGTATTGTCGATCTTGTGTTGTAGTAATAATTAGTTATTTATTGTCCGGTTCGAGATCATGTATACATTTTCTATTACTAGAAGCTAGTAGCTACTCCATCTAGCGCTGTCTTCAATTTTTTTTCCAAATTTCTCTTACATTGCATAAAGAATTATCTTTTCTAGTATTAGAAAATGTATACATGATCTCGAACCGGAATATAAATAACTAATTATAAAAATTATCCTTTTTTGTAAGCTTTAATATAATATAAAATAAATTAAAAACTAAAACTGTAGGCTCAATGGTTTTCTTATTATTACATTTTATGTATATTAAGATTTTTCTATCCCACTCCTTAGTATCCCCAAATTTTGAGTTTATAGTAGCAAATGAAAGTTTTCCGGTTGGTAGTACTGTATTTGATATTTATGTCAAATTTTTTAGTGAGCAATTAAAGGGGAATTTGGTGATTTTAAAAATGGATGATTTTATTAAACAAAGAAGGTCCACAAATATTATGGGCCTCAAATACGTCAAATCACAATTGATTTCCAAAACTTTTAAAGGCTTTTCAAACCCTAATAAGCGCAACCACATTCACTGCCAAATCAGAAAAAATATATTTTTCATGTATTTTAGAAAGGAGCTAACAATCATTTTTTCGACATTTGGAAAAAATTAAAGGAAAATAGCAAATTAAACGAAGGAAAACTATAAAAACGTAATAAGCTGCACAAAAATATCAAACCGCGAAAGTGGATAATACGGGATTGTTAATAAAAAAAATGCGGGATACGGGATGGTTGCAACAGGTAAGTACATATATAAACATTTCCTTTTAATAGATTTTTAAAATTACTATAAATTGTGGATAATTGAAAGCAGAAACCAGATTCCATAAGGAATAATTTTCTTATAGATAGAAGTTTTGAAGACATTAACAATGATTACAGGATTCTAAATTAAAGTGACTGAAATTTTTTATTATAAGACATACCTATTAATGTTCTATTTGAAATATACTCTTCTCTTATTTATTTTTATGACTATTTTTAAAATATTTAAATATAAAAATAAACATCATTTCATTTTAAGACAGCAGCAGCTGTCGAATTAGTTGTATAAATATGTAAAGCATAAAATTAACATTCTTTTTGTTTTATTTACAAATAACATAATGTACTCGTAATGTATGTAAGAATATACCGGAAAACATTATTATTATTATGATTTATATGATAATGCCAACTACTGAAATGAAAATGTACTTATGTATGTATAAAAATGTACATATAAACTGTATTTATCTAAGGAAGGCAGCAGAGAGAACACACGTTATCTTTTTTTTTTTTTTCTTTCAATAAAATCATAATTGAAAGAAGTTTACACATGAAATGCATTTATTTACTTAAGGGATGGAAAATGCAATAGTTTAGTACACTTTAGTACACTTTAGTATTAAAATCGTCATGGTGTCATGTCAAAGAGAGAAACACAAATGCCTCCTCTGAATTGGACATACACACCTAAGATTCAGGTCAAAATAGCTTTTTATCATTACTACAAACATATCAGTATAAAAATTAACAATTCAATTAGTTATAGTCGTGATACAAGAGAGCGGTCTCAGAAGATCCCGACCTGACATATAGATGGGGGTAGTAGTTAAAAAAAAAAATATTTTGGTGAAAAGCGGCAACCTTATAAGACATATGTTTTAAGTTTCAAGGGTTCATGTTGTTTAGTATTTTTGTTTTGGAACCATCAAAAGTAAACGATTTCAGTGAATTTGTAAACATGGAAAAAATTGGTCACCGATATGTAATTCAATATTTCCATTTGAGAGGTTTCAGTCCAAACAAAATTATACTCTGAGTGAGTCTGCGCCTTCATTTACAACTATGTAATATTGGGGGGCAGATTGTAAACGAGGCCGTACGAACTGCCAAGATGACTAATTGAGGTGACCACAACAGAAACGATTAAGAAAATCCAGAAAGGTGCGTAAGCTAGCTGAAATGATAGGCATTTGAAAAAGTGCTATACATCGCATGTTGACCGAAAATTTGGAGATGAGAAAGCTGTCCTCAAGTTGGGTGCTGCGTTTGATTACAATAAATCAAAAACAGCGTTGATGTTTCAATGGAATGCTTGACGATTTTCACCGCAATAAAGCCGAGTTTTTCGCCGATTCTTAACCAAGGATGACACATGGATCCACCACTTCACGCCTGAGACAAAGAAATAGTCAAAACAGTGGACTGAAAATGGAATATCGTGTCCAAAGAAAGCGAAGACAGTTTCATCTACAGGCAGGATTATTGCTGCGTTTAAGTGATGAAATAAAAGAAAAAAGGCCACATTTGGCCAAAAAGAAATTGTTGTTTCATCAAGTTCACACATCCACTATTGCAATGGCCAAAATCCATGAATTAAGGTTTGAATTGCTTCATCACGCACCTTATTCATCAGATTTATCTCCCTCGGATTATTTTCTATATACAAAATGGCTCGGTGGTAAAAGATTTATAAACAATGAAGAGCTGGAGTTTGCGGTTTATGGCTATTTTAAAGAGCTAGACAGTTCTGACTGTAAACATTGTATCAAAGCGCAGGAAAAATGTTATCGAGCTAAAAGGAGATTATGTTGGGAAATAAAGAAATTTTTTTGTCTTTTTTAATCATTTGTAGTACATTTCAACTAGTGCTTAGGATCTCATGATAAATCACTCCTTTGAGTATTTTTTAGAACAAGTTTTATATTTATTTTAAAAATCATTCATAGCTGGCAGGCTTTTGTGTCATTAAAAAATTTTATTCAAAGCGATGCATTTTCTTTGAAAGAAAACAAGCAAATTCTAAAAGACAAAATTTTCGCTAATAACGATTTATTTTAGAAATATAATTTACCGTTAAGAATTTGTTGTAGTTTTTTGTTTTGTGTAAAAAACTAGAAAATTATATAATTTAGAAGAGAGGGAAATAATAATAAACTTGGTAAAGAAAGGACATTCCTATTAAGAAATTGCCGAAATAGTTCAGAGACCTCGTAGTATAGCCAAAACAATAACTTGCAGATTTGCAAGTACAAGTCAATAAGCAAATAAATCAAGAGCTGGTTGTCCAACCGTACTGATTCAGCGTGAAAAATCGAAAAGAATTCCAGACAGACGGCGTCAATGTTTTCACTCAGTGTGGTAAGGAGGTTTCAGTTTATACTGTAAGAAATGAGCTCCATGAGGCCCATTATAATTCCCGAAGCGCTGGGAGAAAACAGATAAAAGAAATCGTTTATAGTATGCCAAGACATAACTTAACCATAGTACAGATCCCTAGAATCGTATCCTATTTACGCCGCACAGTGGAGCATTTCATGAAAAGGCGGTCAAATATCCATAACATTTGATTGGATTGTAATTTTGATATGCGGGTTTTTTTTTTGTTTGGTAGATGGGACTTTAGCCTTTAAAATTTTCTATCAAACGTAAATACCGGCCGATAACAAAAAAAAGTTATGGAAGGTTTAAAATACATTTTCATTTTTAGTTGAATTTTAGTACAAAATTAAAATGTTAAAAGGTTAAAAAAAGATTTTTTTATACCATATACCACTATGTGGTTTGGGTATAATGACTTTGCGCTGCTGTTTGTAACTAACAAAAATATTTGACCTAGACCCATCTTTTATTATACCGATCGACTCAGAATCACTTTCTGATTCGATTAAACGATGTCCGTCCGTCCGTCCGTCTGTGTGTCGCAAATATTAATATGTTCTGATGTAATTCGGTATATAAACTTTTATCGGCCATAGGATGAACGCTATTGAAATTGGTGAGAATCGGTCCATGTTCAGACCTAGCCCCCATACAAATGACCCCTATGAAATCGACATAAATTGCCATAAGATCCAAATTATCGTATAAATCTTAGTCAAATTGGGTTTGTATGTGTTTATTACATCCATTAATCAGTAGTCCAAAAATGATCCCTATGGAGCAACTCTAAGTCATAGGCCCCATATAGAGCTGCTTCCCGATCTTCACTTAAATCTATCAAAAAACAAAAATATTGCACTGATTCTTCTCAAATTTTGTTTGTATATATTTTTGCAAAATACAAGAGACCATACCAAACATGATCTGGATCGGTCGATTTTTGGGCTAGTCCCCATACAGATATAGCATCCGATATGAACTTCTCATATCTGCAGCCAAAAAAATTAATAAAAATCCCACTCAAATTTGGTTTATGCTTATTTGCTATATCCAGTTAGTTGTACCGACCCGGTCGGGCTAGACCGACTATAATTTTCTTACTTGTTTTTGTTTGTTTTCTGTTTTTATACCCTATACCACTATGTGGTTTTGGTATAATGACTTTGTGTTGCTGTTTGTACCTACCAAAAATATTTGACCAAGACCCATCTTTTATTATACCGATTGATTCAGAATCACTTTCCGAGTCGATTTGGCGATATCCGTCCGTCCGTCGGTCCGTCCGTCCGTCCGTCTGTGTGTCCATGTAAACCTTGTAATCAAACTACAGGTCGCAAATATGAATATATTTTGATGAAATTTGGTTTGTGAGCTTTGATCGGTCATAGGATGAACGCTGTTGAAATTGGTGAAATTCGGTTTATGTTCAGACCTAGTCCCCATACAAATGACCCCTATGAAATCGACATAAATTGTCACAAGATCCAAATTATCATATATGTTTCAGTCATATTGAGTTTGTATGTGTTTATTATATGCACTAATCAGCAGTCCAAAAATAATCCGTACACGACAATTCTTAGTCATAGGCCCCATATACAGCTGCTTCCCGATCTTCACTTAAATCTATCAAAAAACAAAAATATTGCACAAAATTTGGTTTGTATATATTTTTTCAAAATATAAGTGACTTTACCAAATATGATCAGGATCGGTCCATTTTTCGACACAGTTCCCATATATATATAGCACCCGATATGAAGTTTTTCATATCTGCAGCCAAAAAAATTAATAACAATGCCACTCAAATTTGGTTTATGCTTATTTTATATATCCAATTAATTGGACCGAAGAGATAGCGTCTCTAAACCGTGGTATAGGGTATCGTATAGTCGGTCTTGACCGACTATAATTTTCTTACTTGTTTATATATGTCTTATTTTTTCAGTTAATTTTACAACTAATGCTTTTTAAAAATTTTGTAAATTAAATCTTTTTGGAAAATGCCAAACTTTGGCCCCGTGAACTTTTTAGTCCTAATGTCCACAAGGGCCAATGGTTGGCTTTTCTTTAAATAGCCCGACTTAAAATCTATAACATTAATAAGCTAGGCGATTTCTTGTGACTGATGTTTTGTTCTACCATTTTATACCAATTTTGATCGAACGTATATTATTTGAAAGGTATTTCTTTTTAGCCGGTTTGCAGATTTATAGATTTTTAAATTTTTCCTTTGTTTTGAGTAAATTTCATTTTAAGTTGCTACTAACACATACATAAAATTATACAATACTACGTGTGTGTTTAGTAAATTTGTTAATGTGTTTGTAATAAAATGAGTTTGTTGTTTGTATTGATTTCTGAATTGGCTATAATTGATTATCATACTTTTATGGTTTTTATTTAATGAAAACATAAAATTTCGTAGAATTTGCGCTCGAATTTCGAGGGCTAGAATATGTTAGTATATATTATGATATAGGATCGCGATCCATAACGCAGAATGTCCTCCTATTCTAATATCGATTAAGATTGATCGTGATCCATCAATAATACATGCTACACGTCCAATATATGTTGTGATATTTGTGATATTGTCAATATATATTGAACGTGTAACAGTGCCCTTACAATTATTCAAAAGTTACAGAAAATTATGATGGAAAATATGCAACAAAATAAGCGCGATAATGAGATTAATTCGAAAAAATCAGCTAAGGAACTTACCAAAGTTATTCGAAGGAAATCATATATTTCGAATCTGAAAATATGAAAGCAAGATATTTGCAAAATGTGTATAATTTCCTTATGGACCGTTCGTTCTACAAGTATAGAATCTGAACGTACATTTTCTGCAGCAGGATTAATCTGCAATTATTAAGTTTTCTGTGAGCACATTTTAATTCACAAACAGACGGAATTAAAAAGAAGTAAGAAAATTGTAGTCGGCTTAGGCCGAATATGCGATACCCTATACCATGCGTCTAGAGAATTGGTCTTAACTCAAACTAATTGGTCATAAAAAATAAGCTTAATCTGAGTGGAATCTATAATATTAATAGGCTAGGCGATTTCTTGTGACCGATGTTTTGGTATTTCTTTTCAGCCGTTTTGCAGATTTACAGATAAAATAAAGCTGCCTAGAAATTGCACTCGAATTTCGAGCGCTGGAATATGCTAGTATATATTTAAATTCTTTAGATTCTATATATTATTTGTTACAATATCTATATGTAAAGATAAGATCTCATATTTAAATATCAAATTTGTTAAAATATGTAAATAAAGGAAAAATATATAATTGAAATTGAAATGAATAAAGTTGTACCGTTTGTTCCTTAAATATTTTTTGTAAATCGCTGTCAAACTTTCATTGGGAGCATTTTTCATATATTTGTATGGAAACTGGCTGATCTTTTTCAAATAGATGGTTGCCAAAAGCACAATTTTGATCGGAATGCTTTGAAATTTTAAGAATGTAATGTCATTATGTTTTCAAATTTAGAATCTATAATCGTGTGTTTCTTAAATATTTTTTGTAAATCGATGTCAAACTTGCATGGTGTTAATTCTTTCATATATTTGTATGGAAACTGGCTGATCTTTATCGAGTAGTAATATATTTTTGGTCGGAATTGATTAATATTTTGAATGAGCCATATATGAATATAGTCAGTTGTAGTTGTTGAAACAATCATATAATAAAATTATTTGTTTTTCCAATTTTTTGTTTTTTTTTTTTAATTTTTAATCTTTTTCGAGCAGTAGTTCGCTTACCCCACACCTTTTAATTGAGTGTTTCAATATTTTAGGAAAATAATTTGTAGATATGCGGGAATACAATCTGTATCAATTTTTGCCATGTATTTTTTTTAAATTTTTAGGTAAAATGTTGTCAAACTTACATGGAGTGAATGTTTCATACATTTATATAGAAAGTGGTCGAGCTTTTTCGAGTAGTAGTGTGAACGCCCCACAAATACTGTCCTTGTATTGGAAACTCAAAAAAATATAACTGTTTACTAAGTCATTAATTAAAATTTTTTGTAAAATTATCTCAAATTTAAAATAAGAGGAAATTTTCACACTTTTGTATAGAAAATGTCTGATCTTTTTCGAGTGTTAGTTCTTCCGAGCCACAATTTTGGCCGGATAAATTTGAAGTCATTGTGGAAAATGTTCTGGCAAATTCTATCAAAACTCCAAACAGAAGCATATTTTCATGCCACATCACATAGTGACAGACATGACAGTAAAAGTTTTTCATTGTTCATAAAAATATACACAAATATAGGGACGGACCTGACCAACACATTTACCATTGGAAAAAGTGACAAAGTGTTATTGTTATTAATAATTGGGGGGCAAAAAGCAGTCGTGACAGACATAACAACAAACAGATATCATTTTAGAGAATGTTTGTAAAACACAGAAAAGTTATTTAAATGACAAATAAGAAACAATTGTTTATAGCCTACGTGCGACTGTAAAACATGGTTATGTCAGCGTTATGGTATAGACTTGCATGGCCGTAACGGGTGTTGGAAATTTAGTTTTTATGGACAAAACAATATATCTGAACATCTTTAGAGAGAACTTGCTTCAAAGTGCTGCAAAACTGGGTCTAAGCAGCAGTTTCTGTTTTTACCAGGATAGAGACCCTAACATAAGTTAAGTGTTGTTCAGAGTTAGCTTATATGGAACTGCCCTCATTTGATGGAACCACCAGCAAGGTCTCCAGACCTAAACGTGATTGAAAATTTATGGGTGTTATTGGAAAATAAAATCAGAAACTACAACATTTCAAGCAAGAAAACCTTGAAAAGTTCATTGCTAGAGGAGTGGAATAGAATAACGCCAGAAACAACATGAAAACTTGTTGACTCCATGTCAAATCTGCTTAAGGCTGTTATAGAGCAAAAGGGTTAACATACAAAATATTAAAATAAATTGTTTTTTTTTTCTTTTTTATTTATTAACCAACACTCAGGGAATGCCCCCTACAGATGCAGTGCATTGTGTTGAACTCAGGAAAATAGGTTATGGGAAGGAGGAAAAATGGAGTAGTGTTTGTGGATATTTGACTTAAATTTTATTAGATTATAACTGTCAGGAAAGACCTCTGCGGAGAGTTTATTCCAATACGACTAGTTCGCCTGATAAACGAATTCTCTCTGTAATGCGTTGTGCGGTCAACTGGACAATAAACTACAAACGGATGTGATCTACTAGAGAAGCGGGTAGAGCGAACCGAAACTCGGGCACTTGGAATAAGTTCGCTAATCTCAGAAGAACATTTCCCATGGTAGTATCTATAGAACAGTGATACACAACCCACATTCCGACGATGTTCCAATGAGTCAATAGAATTGGATATCCTACTGTCATTGATGAACATCAACGCCCTCCTTTGCACACGGTCCAGTAGTTCCAAAATAGACTTTGAAGCTCCTGCCCATATATGGGAGTTGTATTCCATTTTCGGTCGGATGTAAGTGGTATAGATTTTAAGGAGATTAGAAGGAGTGAAGTAATTTTTGCACCGTTTTAGAAAACCAAGACACTTGAATGCTTCCTTCGACACTTTAACAACATACTCGTTCCAACGAACATCACATTGAATTCTCATGCCTAGAATATCAAGAGTATCCCACTCCTCAATACCTATACCACCCATATATACAGATGACATTGTTCAATCCATGGCCCTATGGGTCAACATACAACATTGAGTCTTCAGCGCATTAAAATCAACCCTATTCGCTTTACCCCACTCGGAGATTGTTAACAGGTCTTGATTGAGTGTGTCATTCATTGTCCGCCTTTTACCCCCAACCTCCAAGAGGCTTGGCCTACAATTAAAGGAAAATGAATGACAAATGCTGCTGTCATCTGCGAAAGAGTATATAGGGTTAAAAGTTTGACCAAGAAGGTCGTTCAGAAAGATAAGGAAAAGAGAGGGAGAAAGAACGGAACCTTGGGGTACCCCTGAATTAAGCTGAAACTCATTGGATGAGACCCCATGAATAACAACACGTATTGTTCGATCTCTGAGAAAACTCGATATAAATCGAGAGAAGTCATTACCGATCCCAAATGCAATAAGCTTAGATATCAGTGCACCGTGCCACACACGATAGAAAGTAGAGCTAACTGGTCTCCCGTGGAACGATTTCTACGGAAGCCATACTGACGATCATTAATAAGTGAGTTGGCCTCTAGGTAGTTGACAAGATGGAAATTGATCATGCTCACCTTTGAGAGAGCAGAGCAGATTGCAATTGGACGGTAATTTTCAGGGTTATTAGCCGCACCCTTTTTAGGGATTGGTTGGACATTAGCAACCTTTCAGCAAGAGGGAAAGACTCCCGCACGGTACGAAAGGCTGAAAAGGTTGGCCAATGGACTGGCTAGCGTCGAAGAGCACTGTTTCAGCACCAGTGCTGGTATACCATCCGATCCCGGAGACTTATTTATGTTGAGATCCGAAAGAACCTTTTTAACTGCACGTGCTCGGAAGAATATTTTAGGCATAGTACAAGATACTCTTTCGAGTTCGGGCAGTGGTTGATCGCTATCCGGCAAAAATGAATTTTTTGCAAAAAGTTCAGCTAAAAGGTTAGCCTTATCAACCGGGTCAGCGAATATTTGGTCATTCATTATAAGAGTTGGGATTGCAGAACTAGCATTATTCCTTACTCTTTTAACAAATGACCAAAAGCTTTTGCTGCCTCGAGGAGCAGAAAGAACTTTAGCACGAAGGCGCTGATCGTGAAGAAACTTTTCAAGCCTTAGTACTTTAGCACATTCGTTTCTCGCCTGTTTGCGTAGCAGTTCAGTGACGGAATTTTTATTTTCACGCCAAAGTCTGAATGCTTCCTCTCTGGATCTGACTGCATCTCTGCAAGTCTGGTTAAACCAAGATTTTTGATTAGGTTTAGCCGAAATGTACAATTATTTTTTCCACCATTATCGCTGCAGCATCAATATTATTGTCCAGGAAACAAATTTTCCAGTTGAAATGCTTGAAGAAATCGTTGAGCTCGGCCCAACGAGCCTTTTCGTAAATAAAAACTGAGCGTTTCGTAGCTGGTGTTGAAACACTATGAAGTACAGAGTACGAAAAAGATGCGGAAATGGTGCAGTGATCCGAATTACCGAGAGGTGCAAGAATTTTCACTTCATACTTGTCAGGGTGTGAAGTTAGAAAAAGGTCGAGAATATTTTGGCTTTGCCCTTCAATGCATGGAATGTGCGTTGGTTCATTCACTAGTTGCGCTAAGTGATTATGGCGGCGAAAAGCTCAACGTAACGGCCTTCGGGAGTTGTTTGACTCGAATGGTGAAGCCAAGAAGAGTTATGGATATTGAAATCGCCGGCCACTACGATTTCGCTATTCGGGCAACTTTCTAATATTTTAGTTATAGATTCAGAAAGGGCATCGAATCCATTATAGGTATGCTCCCTTTCTATGTTTGGGCTTCTATATAGAAACCCGAAATGCAAAATGTGTGACCTGATTTTGAACTTAGCCCAAAGTGAGTTAAATTCTGCATCATTACAGTTCAGATGTTGCTGGAACTGGAACTGATCAAAACTTATGATATTTTTTAGGTTACATCAAATAAGCTGATCAATTTGAAAATTAACTTTTTTTTGATTTTTATATTAATTTTTTAAAAGACTATAAAATATGAAATAAGAAAAATTAGTTATTTAGAATGAATAATATTAAACTGTTTTATGAAATTTTTCTTTTGTGACCATTAAATGTAGAATTATTGTTGTAAAAAGGAGTTTCCTTATGTGCTAATGATGGTCAAATTTGGTGTAAATAAAAAGATCAATTTATTTTCATTTTTCACCCAACGTTTCGTCTGCTTTTTTCAGACTTCTTCAGGAGTGTATAATTTTATTTAAATTCTGGCGACAAAATAAAATAGATATAAAACAAATTTTTAAAATATTTTTAGAAAAATATTTTTAGAAAAAGAAAATTAATGTTAGTATCCCTGATCAACTTACGATTCTATATTACATCCTACTAATTGTAGTCACTTATTTATCTAAAAAAAACTGGACTTCACGACACAGAAATTGTAAATAAATAAAATAAATAAATGATGACAACACAGTACACAGATATCACAAATTGATCTTAACAGTAGTATCACAGAACTTTAACTATTATACTAAGTAATTGCAACCGAATATTGTAGCTTTGTGTTGTCTTTATCCTCTCTTGTGTTCATGGCATATTCTAATCGCTGTTGTATGCGTAAACTTTCTAATGTAAATCGTTTATTTATTCTCCTCTCCTTATCCAGTATTTTTACTTCGTCAAAATTAGCCATATGATTATTTTCTTTCACATGCTGAGCGAGTGCTGTGGTTTCTCTCTGTTTATTTATGTCCGCCTTATGTTCAGCAATTCGTGTCCCTAACATTCTTTTTGTTGTTCCAACATAAACTTTGTTGCACTTCTCCCTCTCATTTCCATGGCATGCAATTTCATATACAACGTTGTCAATGTTTAGGATGTCTTGTTTGGTTTTATTACGTGTAAAAAGTTGGTTCAGTGTTTGGTTTGATTTGTGAGCTATGGTTGCTTTTTCATTGTTGAACATGCCTTTCATTGTTTTTGTTTCTGTTAGTTTGGGAATATAAGGTACACTGTAAAAAGTTTTTTCTTGGTTTTGTTCCGTATGGCCATTTAAATTTTTGATTATTAAATTATTAATTAAAGAAGATGGGTAGTTATTCATGGTTAATATTTTTCTTATTTTAACCAGGTTATCTTTTTGAAATTGTTTATTGCTAATATTTGTTATTTTTTCAATAAAATTTGTCGCTGTATTAATTTTCATTTTCATGGGTTGCGTAGAGTTGTAGTTTATCATTCTGCCTGAAGATGTCGGTTTTGTGTACCAATTGGTGATGATTTTGTGGTCTTTTCGTATTATCATCATATCTAAATATGGTAATTCTCCATTAATTTCCTTTTCTATGGTAAATTTAAGTTTGTTATGGTACGTGTTGAGTGTTTTTAGTATTATATGTTCATTTGATTTGTCAATTACTGCGAACAGGTCGTCGACATATTTAGTTAAAAATTTTATTTGTATTTTTCTCTCTCTAAGTTCAGTGATAACTTCGTCCAAAAGCGAGTCCAATACGATATCCGCAATCGTTGGTGATAGAGGGTTCCCCATAGGCATACCATAAGTCTGATGGTAAAATTTTTTGTCGTATGTGAAATAATTGTTTTCTGATAAGCAAAATTGTAAGAGTTTGAGGAATTGGTTTATAGGTATTGTGGTGTTATTGCATAATGTGTCCCATTTTCCAAGTATGTTTTTAATTGCTAAATGAATAGGTATATTGGTGAACAATGATACCACGTCAAAAGAAACTATAATGTCATTTTCACCTAAAGTTATATTTTCCAATTTACCTTTCAGTTCATATGAGTTTTTAATGTTGTAAGACGGAGAGATTAATTTTTTAAGGATTTGTCCTATATATTTGGCTAGATTGTAACACGGTACTTTAGTGGAGGATGCGATGGGTCGTAAGGGAATGTTTTCTTTAGGAATTTTTGGTAGTCCATATAATACAGGTGCTGCGGCCGCGTGTGTTATCATGTTGAATTTTTCACATTTTGTTATGTGTTCCTCCTTGTATAGTTTTGTAATAAAATTATTGTTTATTTTTTGTAATTTTGTGGTTGGGTCCAGTATAATTGGTTTATATGTGGTTTTGTCCTCTAACAGTTCTCTCATTTTTCTTTCGTAGTCCTCCTTGTACATTATTACTGTTTTGTTTCCTTTGTCTGCCGAGGTGATTATAATTTCCTCTTCGTATTTTCTTATCAATTCTTTCGTATCTTTGTAGATGGCTAATATAAATTTTTCTTTTTCAGTGTTTTTTAAGTTCCTTTTATAACTCGTGATCCTATGTGCAATTCTAGCCCTTTTTATGTCCTTTTCCGTATCATCTTTTATATTTTGAACTCATTGTTCTATGTCGGCTATGAGTGGAATTGGTGCAAAATTTTTATTGTTGACTGGTAATGCAAATTTATTTCCTAAAGATAGAAGCCACCTGTTTTCAATTCCAAAATTTATGTCAGTATAGTTTACAACCCAATTTTCATTAAATTCTAGGTTAAAATTATTGAACTTTTCTAGTTTTTTTTAAATCTTTTGAATTTTTTTAAATCTAATTTAGTTTTAGAATTTTAACGAATCTAATTTTTCGTTTTTGCTTGCATCAAATAAGCTGACAATCACTACGCGAATATATTTTCATACAACTGAAGAAAGTGTCTGATCTTTTTCGAGTAGTAGTTAGCCCATTTCACAGTTTATATCAGAATGCTTTCAATATTTCAGGGGCATAATCTAATATATTAAATATTATTTTTTACTAATCGAGCTCTAATACAATTAAAATTTTAAATGAGTGCATTTTAATATTAATTATTATGCAAAACTTTATAATTGTTACTTTAAATGGGGTAAAAGTACAAATTCTTAAGGTATTTATGAACCATTTTTATTTTAAACATCCCTCTATGTATAAAGGTATTCACAGTTTTACCTCATGCAGATAAACATTTGTCAATAGTATGAGTACGACCATGAATGTATACATCATCGACGTATATTAATTGCAAAACGCCTTCGGATTAATGTCAAATACAGGATCAACGTATGTTTACCACTAAATTTACGCCTCAACGATTTAAAAATCGTAAATGAAAATATTATAAATCATACTTTCATTAACTGTAGTTGTATTCGTTAGGTGGAAGTGTGTATGTGGCTGTGTGTGTTTATGTGTAATACCCATGTTTTATGCACATACATACATACATGCATACAAGTTTCTCAAACGTTCTGCTATTCAGATTATCTTGATCCGTTGATCCTTCATGTACCGTTTGTTCGTTTAAATAGTTGTTTCGTTCATATTGTTGAATAGTTTAACGGGGATAAACATATCAATGTCATAGCAGCAGTTCATACTTAAATAAAAAATCGCTTGATTTTCTTCTATTTATATCAAACAGGATTGACGATTGGTTTGTTAAAAACTTTAGAAAGTAAAAAAATACTTTTAATACAATAAAGGCAAAGGGTGTGTTTTCGTTCAAACAATAAATTCATCTGGGCATTAATATGTTCAATCTCACAGATTATTTTATTTATATATGAACCAAAAAAAAAAAAAAACAAAAAAATAGCCAGACAATGAAACTTGTTTCTGATAAAAAAAAAATTTGTCACATCAAAATATAAATCGTTTAAATATATAAATATAAAGCCCATTTTAGTTTTATGATAATCTGAGAACAGTTTCATATTAAAGGTTTATAAATTTAGATATATTTTGAGAAAAAGTTTAATTTTTATTTTGAAATTACAATAAGCAAACTGTCATACACAGTAATACCCGCTTATATGCATACCTTAATTTGCACTAATTTTAGTGCTTATAAACGGAGAGTGAATATATAAAAATTCGGTTGTATAAATCGACAGTGCTTATATAATAACTCGTTTAAGGCCCATTTATACGATACCACTCAGTCGCACAGTGGGTTCGATTATACCTAAAATGGAGATTAATTCAAGGAAGGGTGCAATTAACGAGATAATATTTTTTTTTGTATTAACAATACCCTAATTAGGCAAAAAAAAACAAAATTTCTAACGTTTTTTAATGGATTTTTTTTTTTTTTTTATTTAATTAAAGTAATTTATTTGAATATTCTCTATTTCTTATTCATCACTTGAACTATCATAGTCTTTATCATCATTACAATTACTGTCATCTGTATCATCATCATCATTATTATCATCATTATCATCATTATCACCATCCTCATCATCATCATCACTATCGTCATCATCAACATCATCATTATTATCACTCTCATTGTTGTCATCATAACGATTTTCTTCAGAAATTTTTGGTAATATTAATAGATCTAATTCTGACTTCGATAAATTTTCTTTTTTTTTTGTTCATATTGCCTGCTAATGCTCGATATAAATGGGTCTGAACTTAATATAAATCTATTAAAAATATTTTCATTCGATTTTTACCGGCTGCATTTTCGAACAAAGTGCTATCTGTAGTTTTTAAAGTCTTTATTCCTTGCTTCTTGAGCTTCTTCTGATAATTCTCCTATTGGTAAAAGCGCGTGTTGTACTATTTCCGGGCCGTGAATTAAAAATTTATGTAATGTGGGAGGCATGCAAAACCAGGGATATATTTCAACAAAGTAGTTTGCTGTGTTGTGAGCGAAGTTACGAAAACTTTCCAAATTAATCTCGTGACCACATGAAACAACAATTAGTATTGTGTGCATTTTTTTAATTAGTGTTAGGTCCACTTTTGTTATTTCAGCTGATATTTCAGCATTTTTAAAAAAACGTCTAGGGGTGTTTCCATCGTTAGAGTTACCAAAGCCCGGCTTTGGCTGGTCAACAATTAAACCTGATCTTTCACGAAACTCTTTCTGAATTTGTAGTTTTGTTTCAGCAACAATTTTTTTGTCCTCATCTGATCGTGCTTGCCATTTTTTAATTGGAATTTTATACGATAAGTGGAGAAGGCACTCAAGAAATCGAATCCACCCGTGTAGTATTGATAGCCCAAACTCTAAAGTGTGTGATCTAACTTCCCTAACAATCATGCTGTCAACTGAGTTGAACATCTTACTTGTAGCGCCACATACATAACACTTTTGCGTGGAATTCGTACCCGTTATTGCGTTGCACACTTTTCCATCTATCATTATTAAAAACAAATCGTGATGAACCTTTAAGGAATTTTCTCCAACTGAAACTAACGTTTCTTCAAGATTTTTTTTTCATCCTCGACCGTAATTTTTTCTAAATTAGATACACTTGTTGTTTCTTTGGTGTATTCTATCTTTAAAGGCCTACAAAATCTTGTTGATGAAGGACGAGGATTTTTCCAAACTACTTCATTTCCACTAACAAGTTTAAGTGGTACGATGGATGTTACAAACACTGAAGAGTCGCTTGCATTAGAACTATAAAAAGCCTGTTTGTACGAACTATGTCCGGAGCTTCCATCAAAACCCCACTTTGAAAACAAGGTTAAGTTAGATAATTTTTTTTCTGTTAAAATATCATAACATTTTGGCAGCATAACTAGTCTTTCAATCGTGTGATTTAAAAGTCCTTGAAGACTAACTTGTGCTGAAGTTTCACAAAATTTAACTTGATCTCGTTTGGGATAACACCTTTGTTTTGCTTGTTGAACTTTAGTATACGAAGAAAATTTTTCCGGAGCCACCCTTCTTATAATATTATAACTATGTCGAGTTAATTTTGCTTCTATTAAAACGCTAAGTGCTTCTTCTGCACTTAGTTGTTTTGGTTTAGCCTTCTTAAAGCTTTTTCTATATTTTGCACCCCTTGTAGGTGTTGACGTTGTTATTTCTTTAACTAGCTTTGCTGCGTCAACATTTCCAGAAGCTCTTAAACTCATTTGTGTAGCATGAGTCAAAACTGGCAATGAAATACTATCTCTTATGCTTCTACTTTTCTTAGATTTAGTTTTCTCACTGCAATCTTCGAATGAAAGTTCCTTGCGACCTCGTTTATTTGGTGGAGGAACAAATGAGATAGAAGCATTTAGCCATTCAGTATTTAATTCCAAAAAACGATCATGGTACCTTTTACATTTACTATATCGAGATTTAAACTGTTTAATAAAATTATCAAACGTTTGGTTGAAAAAACTCATATTGCTGGGGTTTATACGCTTAATGGTTTTCATTTTAAGAAAATTGATTTTATCCTTCCAATCATTTAAAGCGGTATTTCTCATAAAGTTGTATAGTTCTAGGCGCGATATAGAAATAGTTTTGGGGCTTATTCCTAAAAATATTAAATTTGTTCTTATTTAATTTAACTGTTTAATCGGTTTTCCAATTCCCTTATACCGATTACTTTATTTAATGCAAAACACAATACGCACTTTACAAAAACTACATATTTTAAAACAGCAAAAAACACCACTGTAAAACAAAACATAAAAACAAGCACAAAAATAACGGCAGTAGAGATGGGCGTAAAACAGTTTATTCGCAAACATTATTATTTATAAATTACGATAGTCAGCACGGGCAAATTAGTATAAGATGTAAAACCATCACGCGAATTTGGTAAATTATTAGAAAGTCCTCTTTTTTCGCTGGAATTGAGTGTTGATTTTTATTCTTTTCTGGTAAATTGGTCACCCTCGTGAACATAGGTGATCAAACGCCACTCACGCAGCCATCTCTATTAAATATGTATCAAAATATATTGACAATAATATCAACAACAACAAAAATAGCTAACATTGAGAGTAAGACAATAGTAACAACAAAAACACTGTGGGTATGGTAAATAAAGGAATTTTGAAAACAAAACTTTTTACATAAAATTATTAACATCTTAAAACGGGGCAACAAAAAGGCAAACTTTTTTGTTTGTAGTATCAAGTAGAAATTTCATACTTTTCAAAAAACACAACTTCAAAGCCACCACTTTACTACTTTGTTACTTCTGGTCCATCATATATGGAAAATACCCCGATTTTAGAGTTTTTTTTTGAAAAAATATTAAAAATATTTCCACACATATTTTTATGAACACAAAATCATTTTTTGTACACCTAAATACCTGAAGTTGAAGGTTCCATCATAAAAGTTTAACTTTATTAATTTTAAATTTAAAAAAATAAGCACTGCTTTTTTATCAAATTTCAATTTTTTCACTTTTTAAGAAAACAGCAATAATTAGCTAACTTTGACAGCTCACTACGGATGAAGTAAACAACTTAGATGGTTCAAGTTTTAAATAGTGATGTAGAATTTTATCTAGTTTTATTCGATACCAATCATTATGGCAAAAACTTAATTCTAAAATTTCAATTAAGCGCCACTTTGGACACATTTCAACCCAATGTGAGTCGTATGATTTTTCGAAATAAAAATCCGATGAAATTTATCGGACTGTCATAAAATCTTACCGACATTATTTCTGCATACTTGAGCCATTTACATCATAACACTCAAGTATTATGAAAACAGCTGTTTAGAATAACAAACAAATTTATTTTCAAATTCATATTTTATTTCCACTAACTTTGTTTTTGTTTACCTTTTTTTAATATAACCAAAAAAAAAAAAAAAAAAAAAAACAACTCTGGTCCGATGAAAATGACAAGTTTTTAGAAATGTTTCTAAAACCATCGGACTTTGAAAATAAAATCCTACAGACTGTCAATTTCATAACATAAGCTTTTTACATGATACGACTTTTTCATAATACCCGACTTATTGACAAGTCGTATTACAAAGTATGATAGTGTAAACTGGCCTTTAGTTGCATCAGTGGTGCTTATATAAAAACTCTGTTTAAACTCTTTCGTGCTAAAAAGTGAATATGTATGCAAATTTTAATAAAATTGTTTTAAAAACATTTTTATTGAGCTCGATCAATAACTTAAAATAAGATTTTAAAATACATATAATACTCTAAGTCAAATTTAATTTCATTGAGATTAGTGCATATAACATAACATATACATAAGTAATTTAAAATAAGACCACCTTAAATTCGTTAGGCTTTTTGTTGTAAATTCAACTTCATTGAGGATTTTTTCGAAAGCAAATATTTCAAAATTGGTTTTTGTGAATGCGAACATTTACTACATCCCTTGTATTTTATGTAAATGTTCTCATATGAAAATTAATTCAGTTATTGAATTGTTTTATGACCAGTTATTTTGAATTTATGTTGTTATTGCTTTTGGGCTATGATGGTCAGCTTATACGTTTTAAATCAAATAAATTAAAACAAAATTTATTTCATCTTCACTTTACGTTTCGTTGACGATTTGTGTCATATTAGTCGTAAAATTTAAAACTGTGTTTTTATACCCTCCACATCTCAGTGGCAGAGGGTATATATAGGTTTGTCATTCCGTTTGTAACGCATCGAAAAAAATTCCTGAGACCCCAAAAATGCTATTTAAAATCGTCAAAATCGGTCAAATAGTTTACGAGCTATGAATGAAACTTTGAAAAAACTCTTGAAAAAATAAAATTTTTCAGTGTGTTTGTTGTTTTTCTTAAGATTTGTTTATATGTTGTAATTCTTCGTATTGTTGAAGTCATTACAGTTGTGTGTATATTAATACTGCACGTGTCACATTGGCCTAAGCAAGTTTTACCACATATTTTTTTATCATTAAAATTAAATATTAAAAATTAAAAATTAATAAAAATAAAAAATGAAAAATGGAAAAAGGAAATTGAAAAATGAAAATGAAAATTAAAAATTGAAAAATGAAAAATGAAAGTTGAAAAATTAAAAATTAAAAATGAAAATGAAAAATGGAAAATGGAAAGTTGAAAGTCGAAAATGGAAAATGAGAAATGAGAAATGGAAAATGAAAAATGAAAATCAAAAATGGAAAATTAAAAGTGAAAAATGGAAAATAAAAAATTAAAAATGAAAAATGAAAAATTAAAAATGGAAACTGGAACATGAAAAGTGAAAACTGAAAAATGAAAGTTGAAAAATGGAAAATGGAAAATGAAAAATGGAAAATGGAATATGGAATATGGAATATGGAAAATGGAAAATGAAAAATGACAAATGGAAAATGAAAAATAAACAAGTAAGAAAATTATAGTCGGTCTAGACCGACTATATGATACCCTATACCATGCGTTTAGAAACCTTATCTCTTAGGCCCAACTAACTGGACATAGAAAATAAGCAAAAACCAAATTTGAGTGGGATTTTTATTAATTTTTTTGGCTGCAGATATGAAAAAGTTTATATCGTATGCTATACCTATATGGGGACTAGGTCCAAAAATGGACCAATCCTTATTATGTTTGGTAAAGTCTCTTGTATTTTGCAAAAATATATACAAACAAAATTTGAGAAGAATCAGTGCAATATTTTTGTTTTTATTAGATTTAAGTGAAGATCGGGAAGCAGTCTACATGGGGCCAAAGGGATCATTTTTGGACTACTCATTAATGGATGTAATGAACGCATCCAAACCCAATTTGAGTAAGATCTATATGAGAATTTGGATCTTATGGCAATTTATGTCGATTTCATAGGGGTAATTTGTATGGGGGCTAGGTCTGAACATGGAAAGATTCTCACCAATTTCAATAGCGTTCATCCCATGGCCGACAAAAGCTTATATACCAACTTTCGTCAAAATATATTCATATTTGCGACCTGCAGTTTGATTACAAGGTTTACATGGACACACAGACGGACGGACGGACGGACGGACGGACGGACATTGTTAAATCAACTCAAAAAGTGATTCTGATTCGATCGGTATAATTAAAGATGGGTCTAGGTCAAATATTTTTGGTTGTTACAAACAGCAGCACAAAGTCATTATACCCAAACCACATAGTGGTATAGGGTATAAAAATGGAAAATTAAAAATTAAAATTGAACAAGTAAAAAAAATTATAGTCGGTCTAGACCGACTATATGATACCCTATACCATGGTTTAGAGACCCTATCTTTCGGTCCAACTACTTTGATATAGAAAATAAGCATAAACCAAATTTGAGTGGGATTTTTATTAATTTTTTGTGGCTGCAGATATGAAAAAGTTCATATCGGATGCTATATCTATAAAGGGACTAGGTCCAAAAATGGACCGATCCTGATCATGTTTGGTAAAGTCTCTTGTATTTTGCAAAAATATGTACAAACAAAATTTGAGAAGAATCAGTGCAATATTTTTGTTTTTTAATAGATTTAAGTGAAGATCGGGAAGCAGCTCTATATGGGGTCAAAGGGATCATTTTTGGACTACTCATTAGTGGATGTAATGAACGCATACAAACCCAATTTGAGTAAGATCTATATGACAATTTGGATCTTATGGCAATTTATGTCGATTTCATATGGGTAATTTGTATGGGGGCTAGGTCTGAACATGGACCGATTCTCACCAATTTCAATAGCGTTCATCCCATGGCCGATAAAAGCTTATATACCAAATTTCATCAAAATATATTCATATTTGCGACCTGCAGTTTGATTACAAGCTTTACATGGACACACAGACGGACGGACGGACGGACATTGTTAAATCAACTCAGAAAGTGATTCTGATTCGATCGGTATAATTAAAGATGGGTCTAGGTCAAATATTTTTGGTTGTTACAAACAGCAGCACAAAGTCATTATACCCAAACCACATAGTGGTATAGGGTATAAAAACGGAAAATGAAAAATGGAAAATGAAAAATGAAATATGAAAAATGGAAAACGGAAAACGAAAAATTAAAAATGGAAAATGGAAAATTAAAAATGAAAATTGGAAAATGGAAAATGATAAATGGAAAATGGAAAATGAAAAATGGAAAGTGAAAAATGGAAAATGATAAATGAAAAATGGCAAATGAAAAATGGAAAATGAAAAGTTTTAAATTAAAAATGGCAAACGGAAAATTAAATTAAATTAAATTAAAAATTAAATATGAAAAATGGAAAGTGGAAAGTGGAATATGGAGAATGTAAAATGGAAAATGAAAATATAAAAATGAAAAATGGAAAATGGAAAATGAAAAATGAAAAATAGAAAACGGAAAATGAAAAATTAAAAATTAAGATTGGAAAATGAAAAATGGAAAATGAAAAATTAAAAATGGAAAAAGGAAAATGAAAAATGAAAAATGAAAATTAAAAATTTAAAATTGAAAAATGAGAAATGAAAAATGAAAATTGAAAAATTAAAAATGATAAATGGAAAATGAAAAATGATATATGGAAAATGGAAAATTGAAAATCGAAAATGAGAAATGAGAAATGGAAAATGAAAAATGAAAATGAAAAATGGAAAATTAAAAGCGGAAAATGGAAAATAAAAAATTAAAAATGAAAAATGAAAAATTAAAAATGAAAAGTGAAAAATGAAAAATGAAAGTTGAAAAATGGAAAATGGAAAATGGAATATGGAAAATGGAAAATGAAAAATGCAAAATGGAAAATGAAAAATGACAAATGGAAAATGGAATATGGAAAATGAAAAATGATAAATAAAAAATGGAAAATCAAAAATTAAAATTAAAAAATGGAAAATGAAAAATGGAAAATGAAAAATGGAATATGAAAAATGGAAAACGGAAAACGAAAAATTAAAAATGGAAAATGGAAAATTAAAAATGAAAAATGAAAATTGGAAAATGGAAAATGAAAAATGATAAATGGAAAATGGAAAATGAAAATTGGAAAGTGAAAAATGGAAAATGATAAATGAAAAATGGCAAATGAAAAATGGAAAATGAAAAATTAATATGAAAAATTTTAAATTAAAAATGGCAAATGGAAAATTAAAAATTAAAATTGAAATATGAAAAATGGTAAGTGGAATATGGAGAATGGAAAATGAAAAATGAAAAATGAAAAATGGAAAACGGAAAATAAAAAATTAAAAATGGAAAATGAAAAATTAAAATTGAAAAATGAAAAATTAAAAATGGAAAATGAAAAATCGAAAATGGAAAATGAAAAATGAAAAGTGGAAAATGGAAAATTAAAAATGGAAAATTAAAAATAAAAAAACTAACAATGAAAAACGAAAGATGAAAATTGAAAAGTGAAAAATGGAATATGATATAAAAAAATGAAAATTGAAAATGAAAAAGGTGGAGGGTATCAAAGATTCGGCCCAGCCGAATTTAACACTTTTGTTTATATTTATTTTGATTATTTATTTTTACTAATTTATTCAATTTTATTAAATTAGTGTCGTGATGTCCAGTTTTTATCTTTAAGTTTATTAAATAAAAATAACCTGACAATCTAAGTTTGGATTAAACAAATTAATAATAAAAATTTTTTGTACACTCCTGATCAAGTTGAAAAATCGTCAACGAAACGGAATTTATTTTATTTAAAACTTTTAAGCTGACCATCATAGCCCAAAAGAAATAACAACGAAAATTAATTCTTTTTAAAAAGCATTTTGAAAAAAAAAATGTAAAATTTTTTGCAATTCTACAATACACCCGTTTTCTAATAGAAGAAAACTTCGTAGATTGCTTAAAGAACCCAGAATTACAGACGGAACTGGTACATATTAGTCATTTTGGTGCCAGTCATCATCAGAGTCTTCATTTGATAGAAGTTCAGATACAATTTCATCATCATTTAGCAGTGTTATTGGCAAGTTATTGTCAAAAGTACCAAAATTTTCAAAATTGGTTTAAGATTCGGAAATAGAATGAATAGTCATATTTATCTAATCTTCTCGTTCTTCTGCATCTAGCAGATCTAGTGACTGTGAAACAAATATACACTAATGGGATGATGTATAAATATCTTCATTAATAAAAAGATAAAAGTTAATTGACCATATCACCTTTCTGAAACAGTTTAAAGTTGTCTCAGGCGTGACCATCCAATATGCTCGTAGATGGTGTTAAAATATCAATGGGTTTTTTGAAATCTTCAATTTCCTACAAAGCAAATTTATTTTCGTTGAATATTTGGCCTATAGTATGCTTTAAATGCATGAATAATCTATTGATCTAACGGTTGCAAAATGGCAGTGGTGTTTGCAGTTAGATAGCTAATTGAATGTACTTCAAATTTACTGCTTGTGAGCTGATGCATTATCCACGAATAGGATGACCTTTGGGTTTTGTTTATTCATTTCTTCATCAAGAGATATTATTATTTCTCTCCAAAATATCTTGATTGAGCCATGCTTTTTACGCAAAAAAATATTTGATAGGTAGTTCTCTATTTTTAAAACAGCGAGGCTGTTTCGGTTTACTTATGGCAAACATTTTTTTTTTGTAGTCACCTGTTGCATAGCATAAAATAAGAATAGTGATGCAATCTTTTGGTGTCTTAATGCCAGCGATTTCATAATTATTGTATTCGGCAATCAAACTTGGAAGGATTGTTTGGAAACTTTCAGCACTTTCACATTCCCCATGAATTTTGTTTAAACTTTGCTTCGTAGCCATCGGTATAACTAGCCAGGGCTTGGAGCGAATTCTTTCTTTAGTGGAATGGTAAATTGTTTAGCTTTTTGAATTATTATATTTGTTGAAATTACAGCACCAGTCAACCGCATTTGGTCAAACCAATTTGCGACTGTTTGGTCCACCTTCTTGTACTTTCTAACACGATCTCTTTTTCGAGACAAATTATTGCTGGTTTTGGTGCTTTGCACAATTGAATTTTTGTTTCTAAGAAATCGATTTACAGTGTCCATAGAACACCCATACTTCTTACAAATTCCCTGCTTTGTGCAATCTTTAACTTAACTAAGAATTGCGACTTTTTATATTTTTCACTCACAACACAAATTCAAAATTACAATTCGAACAGCTGACAGAGATGGAATATATGAACAGCTGACATATCAAAAGAAACTAGCAGATTCCAGCCCTCGAAATTCGAGCGCAAATTCTAGGAAATTTTATTTTTTTCATTAAATAAAGACCCTAAAAGTATGTTTATCATAGCCAATTCACAAATCAACACAAAAAACAAACTCATTTTTATTACAAACACATTAACAAATTTAATAAACACACACATAGCATTGTATAGTTTTATGTATGTGTTAGTAGCAACTTTAAATGCAATTTACTCAAAATAAAGGGAAAAAAATTACAAATCTGTAAATCTGCAAATCGGCTAAAAAGAAATACCTTTCAAATAATATACGTTTGGTCAATATCGGAATAAAATGGTAGAACAAAACATCAGTCACAAGAAATCGCCTATTAATATTATAGATGTAACGTATGACTTTTGAATTGTAATGGAAAAAAATGTTGTACACATTTTTATTATTAGAAGGGAAACGTGCCCGCAGACACATATAAATAATCATAACATACCTCAACACACAAACGTAAAATATCTCGGAATTAACTTTAACCGCTGCCTCACTTGGATAATGCATAGAGACGCCAAACTTACCCAGATGAAGTTAAAAACTCTACAACTTACATAGCTTATTGGCAGAAACTTAAAACTTAGTTTAGATTGTATATTACTACTTTATGACTGTATTATAAAACCCATATGGTGCTATGGCATTCAAATATGGGGTACTCCGTCTAATGTTGAAAAATCGCAAAGACAAAATAGGCTATTACGAATGATTACAAGTGCACCCTGGTATGTCAGAATCTCTAATATTCATAAGGTCTTAAATGTTCCCTTGGTCAAAGATTAAGTTATGAGCCACAGTGTTAACTATTTGCATAAATTTGAAATTCACCCTAACATGCTTTCCCAAAAAACTACGCAACTACCGTGGCCACCTACGCCTTACAAGTTTGGACACTGCCGATCTAATACGCTGAGGCGACTGCAGGATAACCTTGAAAACATATTTTATTATATACTTCAAGGAGCAATTAAACTTTTGTCGGGCACTGGCTGGACTTTCTAATCAGAATTAGTTTTAAGATTTGAATAATTATTGTTAGTTCACATACAAATAAGTGGAGATCCAATAAATAAAATAACGTGAAAAAAAACATTTTATTGTTGATGAAAATTTGAAAGAGTGCATATAAAAGCATTTTTTATTAGCAGCTTCTTAAAATTTTATTTTATTATGGTGCATAACAGCGAGATATGCATATTAGAGAAATGCATATAAACAAAAACGTTACGGGAATTTTAAATACTAAAGTAAGATTGTTCAATTTGGGGTGCATATAAGCGGGTATTACTGTATATCCAAAAAAAAATGTTAAAAGCCATGCAAATATGGCATAAATAGTAAAAACAAAAATAACACCATATATAATGTACCACTTTGGCCCATCCCTAGAAATATCATATCATTTATTATTAATTAAGTTAAAATTATTATTTAAGTCATTTTTCGAACAATTTAACCCATTAATTAAAATTGTGTTGTTTGTTTAATATTATAAATATTTAATTTGTATTATTGTTCTCGCTTTTTTTTTCTTTCTTTTTGTCTAACGCCTGCTGGCACAATTTCTTTCGTATAAACAACAGCCACACAAATGTTGAGTGAAAAGTTGATTTGAATCGTAGGTAAACTTTAATGTATATTTTTAATTACTTAGGAAATAAAGTATGATTCTGACAATCAAAGATATATATAAGAAAATTATTTGGATTTTTAAACTTAATTGTAAATTTTATATAAAATAAAAATAAATAATATCGTTCTACACTAGAGCAAGGATGCACAGACTTTTCTGTTTGTGAGCCAACATTTTTTAATGTCATGTCCTTGCGGGGCACATTTGAAGTAAATACTTAATTTGTACAATTTTAAGATAAATTTTTATCAAATTTACAGATAAATAAAAAAAAATTTATTTATTTTATTTTAATGTAAATATGTATATTTAATTGTTTTTTTTTTTGTGGAGCAATATTTGTTTCTTATTAACAAGTTGCAAAATATTTGGTCCTAAATTTGGGGTTACTTGGATTTGTTCATAATCATAATAGAGAAAGTATATTCACATATATATGTGGAACCAAATAAAGAAGCAATATATGCGATGTTTGGATTAACTTCATCGATAATTATGGAAAACGGATTTGCAAATAAATGGAACTCTTTTTTCATTTTCTTAAAATTAGCAAATCTTGAATAATACATCTCTAAATAGCATCCTGAGTGTTTCGGAAATTTTTTTGGAATGTCGGGAAATGATAAAATGATTAATCTCTGATATTTTTCTGGAATAATTTTAGTTTATTTTCAAATGATTCTACGTAGTTGCCCATATCTGTAATGAATTGATTTTTACCTTGCAATTTCAAATTAAGAATATTTAGGTGTGTAGTTATGTCCACAAGAAATGCCAAATCACACAGTCACTTGTCATCAGAAATTTCTTTAATGCGCATTGGTTTTTCATTTTAAAATAAAGGGTCCGCCATCTAACGTTTTTTTTCAACTAGTGCTTATTTCGTGAATGGTAACACTTAGCTCATGTCTGATTCGACACATAATTAGTTTTATCCTTCCGCTGAACGAATATGGTTGTGTATACGCTTGAACAACGCTGGGAAATATTGCGACATTACTTTGAAAATCATGATAATGTTGCAGAATGTGTGCGAAAATTGCGTACGGATTTTGGAAGAAGAGAAGCAGCTCCGTATGTTCGTTATCTTGAGAAAAAAGTGAAAGAAACTGGCATCCTCATCGATAAACCAAAGCGTGAAAAGCCAAAAACAGTGAATACACCCGAGAATATTGCTGCTGTGGCAGAAAGTGTGCGTGAAGCGCCATCAACATTAATTCACCGTCGTTCTCAAGAATTGAACATTTCGGATCATCATTGAGACGAATTTTGCATAAAGACGTACGACGCCATACAAAGTCCAATTGGTTCCGGAGTTGAAGCCAACTGACCATCCAATGCGTTTTCGCTTCGCTAAGTGGGCCTGCGATCGACTTACAGAAGATGCCGATTTTATCTTGGCGGGTATGTAAATAAGCAAAATTGTCACTGTTTGGTGCGGATTTTGGTCCAGAGGCATAATTGGGCCATTTTTCTTCGAAAATGAGCAAGGAGTGGCCGTTACAGTCAATGGCGATAGTTATCGGGCCATGTTGAACGAATTTTTGTTCACAAAAATAGAAGAGGAGGATATTGGCAACATTTGGAATCAACAGGACGGCGCTACGTGCCACACAGCCGAAGCTACACTCGATGTTTTGCGTCCTGTTTTTGAAGATCGCATTATCAGCCGCAGAGCTGATGTCATTTGGCAACCTCGGAGCTGCGATTTGACACCGTTGGACTATTATTTGTGGGGTGCCCTCAAAGATAAGTGTTACGCCAACAAGTCAGAGACAATTGACGCTTTAAAGGACAATCTTCGTGAAGCCATTGGTGAAATACAGCTGCACACAATCGATAATGTGCTTAAAAATTGGACCGATCGTGTAGGCTACTGCATGGCCAGCGGAGGCAGCCATTTAAATGAAATTATTTTCCATTATTAACCGGAAGGATTGTACTTTCAAATAAAAAAAGAAATTTGAGATAATATTCAGTAGTTTTTTTTTATAGCATTTTCAAAAAAAAAAAAAGTTATTTGGCGGACCCTTTACTAGAATTACAAAAAACTCGAAAACTTTAATTGACTATATAATAACAAATAATGAAACTATTACGGCAAAAAATAATATAAATAATAAAATATCTGATCATGAGTCCATTGACATCTTTATCGAGAGTGAAAGTATGAAGCAAAATAATAAGTGCGCAAAACATCGAGTGTAGCTTCGGCTGTGTGGCACGTAGCGCCGTCCTGTTGAAAACCAATTTTGCCAATATCCTCCTCTTCAATTTTTGTGAACAAAAATTCGTTCAACATGGCCCGATAACGATCGCAATTGACTGTAACGGCCACTCCTTGCTCATTTTCGAAGAAAAATGGCCCAATTATGCCTCTGGACCAAAATCCGCACCAAACAGTGACTCGTTTTGGGTGTATCGGCTTTTCAATGTATGCGTGCGGGTTTTCTGTGCCCCAAATGCGACAATTTTGCTTGTTTACATACCCGCCAAGATCAAAATGAGCTTCGTCTGAAAAAATGATTTTTTTGGCAAAATCGGCATCTTCTGTAAGTCGATTGCAGGCCCACTTAGCGTAGCGAAAACGCATTGGATGGTCAGTTGGCTTCAACTCCTGAACCAATTGGACTTTGTATGGCGTCATACCAAGGTCTTTATGCAAAATTCGTCTCAATGATGCCTCCGAAATATTCAATTCTTGAGAACGACGGTGAATTGATGTTGATGGCGCTTCACACACACTTTCTGCCACAGCAGCAATATTCTCGGGTGTACGCACTATTTTTGGCTTTTCACGCTTTGGCTTATCGATGAGGATGCCAGTTTCTTTCACTTTTTTCACAAGATAACGAACATACGGAGCTGACGGTGCTTCTCTTCTTCCAAAATCCGTACGCAATTTTCGCACACATTCTGCAACATTACCATGATTTTCAAAGTAATGTAGCAATATTTCCCAGCGTTGTTCAAGCGTATACACAACCATATTCGTTCAGCGGAAGGATAAAACTAATTATCTGTCAAATCAGACATGAGCTAAGTGTTACCATTCACGAAAGAAGCACTAGTTGAAGAAAAAAAAACGTTAGATGGCGGACCCTTTAAAAACAAATAGAATATAAAGACAATTTTCAAATAGCCAAAAATTTTAATAATTATTTTATAAATAGTATTAAGGAAATCAGATATTCCATTGAAAATGTGCAGTATGAAAATCAAATACCTGTGATAAACTTTAAATTTAAATTCCGTGCAATACATTTACAAGAACTAAAGATTATTTTTAAAAACATTAACAAAAAACCTGATTATAACAAACTATCAAGTGACATAATCCTAGATAATTGGGACAGAACAGGCAGTATTATTTTAAATATTATAAATAAATCACTAGAGACTGGCGTATTCCCAAATAATTGGAAAGAATCGATTGTTTTTCCTATTGAAAAAATAAAAAAAGACATTAAAATGTGAAGAATGTCGACCAATTAACACCTTGAAAACTGTGACGGTGATCTTTTTTGCTCTGCACTGTAGCAGAAGAATTTCTGGTACAGGCAGAATAAGAAAGAAGAAAAAATAATAACCTTGATCTTGAAATTATTTTCAAGTTCAAGTATGTACATATAAACAACACCTTATATGGTAATAGGTTGATGGCATTTTTTTTATGGCGTATTTTTTCTCTTCATTGTGTTGAAGTAAATCATGAACACATTCATATGCAATCATGCTGGTCAAACCACGTATTTTCTTGTATTGATCTCACTTGCTCTCATAGTCATATATGAGTGTGAGTGTTATAAATACTAGAGAATATTATGAATGCATATGAATGTTCTCACTGAATTGCTGGTGATTTTGTTTGTTTAATAAACAGGTTTTTATCTGCAGAGGAATGAATGAGGAAGATTTGGCTTGATTAACAATTGAAAATTAAACGGGGAGTTGAATTTTGAATGTCGCAGAAAGAGGTTGAGGAAAAACCCTTAATTAAAAAATTAAAAATGTAGTCTTAAAATTAAAAAAAAAAACAAAAAATATATATTTATAATTTAAAATAAGTAAAGTTTAAAATAAATTTTATAAGTGAAGTTTAAATGGAAAATAAAAGTAAAGTTAAATAAATAAAAATTGCATATTGTAGAAAAAAAAAATTGTTTTGCATATATGTAAGAACTTAAAAAAAAAGAAAGAAAAAATTTAAAGATTAAGAAAATTAAAAATAAGTGTAAGAAAAATCCAAGTTTAAAATAAAGACATAAAATTAAAATTAAAAAAGTGTTAAAAAAAATTAAGAAATAATAAATAATTTAAAAGTCGCAATATAACAACTATCTACTTGATGCTGTTAACTAAGTTGCTGCCGTTGTTAATCCAATACAACAACATATGTATATGAACATAAACTTACAATCAACACTACAGTAAGAAGAACTTGATCAAAAACAACAATAAAATAAATAACCATAAACTAGAAAAAGATCAACCCAATCAAGGTGAACATATTTTAAGCTAAAATGTCGTCTGTTTCGTACAGTACAGTTCAGTCGCTAAATATTAATTATTTTTATATATTAATATAATATTATCAACTAATTAATAACTAATTATAAAGAGATCTTAAAACAAAATTATGAAACAATATATATGTGAAACTCGTCAAAGAGAAACAAATTTATATACATACTTTATATAAATAAAAGACGAAAAAGGAAAGAACCTACATACAAATGTACATATTCTACGATATTACTTTAAAACAACAGTTGGAAAACGGAGATTGATTTCAAATAAACCTTAATTTAAAATATTAACAATACGAAAGAAACAATACCAAATTAGGTATTTATTATGTAAACCAACTACTAAAAAAAAAAAAAATTTGCTAAGTTAAAATTTTCTAAACATAAATTTTTTTTAAATATAAAAATTTTCTGAATGTAAATTTTTTTATATATAAAATTTTTTCTAAATATAAAAATTTTTAAATATATAAATTTTCTAAATATAACATTTCGCTAAAATTTTCCTTAACTTCAAATTCTTTTCTGTAAATATCAAATTAAGCTAATATGTTTCTAATTATAAAATTAAACAAAAAAAAAAAATTTACTACCATAAGAAATGTTCCAATTATAGAATTTTACTGAGTATAAAATTTGCGAAATATAAAATTTTTCCAAATAAAAAAAAAAAAAAAAAAAAAATTTTTTTATTATAAAATTTTCATAAATATAAATTGTGCTAAAAATAAATAGTGCTAAATTCAAATTGATAAAGTTAAAATTTTGTTTAAATTAAAATTTTCCTATACTAAAATTATCTTCCTAAATAAGTATAAAATTTTGCTAGAATTTAAAGTTTCCCTAAACATTAAAATTTCTCTAAAAAATAAAATTTTGCGAAAATTTAAAAATATCCTAAAATTAAAATTTTTCTTAAACATAGAGTGTTTAAAGTTACCATAAAAATGTTGATAAATTTAATTTAAAATTAAAACCCTTAAAATGAAGGGTAAATAAAGATTATTATATAACCCAATGTAGAAAACCAAACCAAACCTAATATTTTCATTGCAGTGGGTTACCTCCAATTAAGATGGAGTCGAGGTAACATGGTAGGGAGGGCAAAAGGGGCAGAACACCTTGTCCCCAATCCCAAGGTAAGTATGGCCATCCATCCATTTAGCATCCGTTTAAATTGGCAGTTTTTTTTTAATCGCACGTGAAAATCTGTAGTGCGGTTTCCCTGGGCCTGAGCAAGACCCCACCCATCCGGCGAGCTAGGCCCCTACGCCAGCACGTGCGACCAGCAAAGGCTCAGGGAAACGGAAGCGGATCTTCCACCAACGCCGCACCATTACAAAACATGTGAAAAAGTCATTGAAAAAATAGTAAAAAATCAATTGGAAGACTACATGGAACAACACAGGTTATTATCAAAATATCAATCAGGCTTTAGAAGAAATTATTCATGTGAAACTGCAGTAAATGATGTCATAAACAGATGGAAATATAGAAAGAGAAAAAATAAAATATTAGCGATTTTCCTTGATTTTAAGAGCTTTTGAAACGATGGCTAGGGACATCCTATTAAAGAAATTAGCTAAATACGGTGTTGAAGATACAGAGCTAAAATGGTTTCAGTCATATTTAACAAATCGTAGACATTTTGGATTTTGGAGTACCACAAGGCTCAATTTTAGGAGCTCTACTATTTGTTATATACATATATAAACGATATTGAAAATACATTAGAGAAATGCGAAGCTGTACTATATGCGGATGATACTTTGATTTTCACAGAAGCAGCAAAGGAGGAAAGAGTGATATAGATAATATTAATAAATGGCTAAAAATTAATAAATTAAAACTTAACGAAAACAAAACTAAATTAATGGAAATCAATATGAACACAAACATAACATTAAAAATAAATAATGTAATAATAGAAAAAGTGAATAATATAAAATATCTAGGTTTCTTGATTGACAAAGATTTAAACTTTAAAGATCATGTCGAATACATATATAAGAAAATTGGCAAGAAAATCGGGTTTTTTAAACGTTTAAGAAACAGGGTGACAATATTAACCGCAATTAATATCTATAACACTACGATAAAACCTCATTTTGAGTATGGTTCAACCATATTATTTACATGCTGTTCAGACCAACAAATAACGAGGCTGCAAAAACTACAAAATAAGGCTATGCGCTCAATTTTAAAATGCAATCGGTTTACGCCAATAAGATATATGTTAGACGCACTGAAATGGCTAAACATCCAACAAAGGCTGCAACTTAATACAATAGTCTTTATCCAAACAAGTAAGAGTGTTAAATTCGGCTGTGCCGAATCTTTGATACCCTCCACCTCGGTTTGAGTCTTGATAATAAATGTAAATGAACAAGTAAAAAACTTGTTGAACTTAATACCAAATTATTTCAGCAAATTCTTTGGGTTGGTTTTCGTTTTTTCTATTATTTCGGATTTATTTCGGTGTTTGCTTTTTGGTCATCGTGGTTGCTGATCGGCATGCATTTTGGTTATATACCTATATGCATGCGTTTCCGGTTATATGACATAACTTCTCTTTTAATTTAGTTTTTGCTAATTAAATAGCTCGCCCTAACCTCCATTGCAAAGGTAATGGTTGTGTAGGGTGATAATTGGAGATGGCTGTATAGTTTCCTTTAACTGGCGAAATATTTTTTCATTGCGGTCATGTAGGTCGGATGGAGTAACAAATATTAACCAAAAAAAAGCTCTCTCAACTTTTTTATTAAAACATTGACATATTTGGAAAACATGAGAATAAATTTATAATAATAAATAATCAAATTAGGGATGCCAAACGCAAAAAACCAAATGTCCCAAACATTTTAAATAAAATAATTTGTTATCTTTATTTTCTGAAAAACGTCAAATTTGTATCCAAAAAAAAAATGTGAAAATTTCTATATAAAAATAAAAATAACATTCTCATCAAATTGCGTTTATTTATGTAACAGTTTTTATGTTCGCAATTCTTAAATATCATTTGACGTTTTCTAAAATTCACTCAATTTAAATTAATGTTTTCTGTAGTGTGATTCTGTTAATTTCAACGATCCGACAATCGCAAAATATATCGACAGCTATTGTTGTTTGCACTAAGGATTAAGTGATTCACTAAGTACATACATCTTAACGACAGTCGACAAATCTATTTTTCTATTTATTTAAATTGTAAACGAGTGGCATCTCTGTCAAAATAAGCGAAAAACACAAAGAAGAATAGAAAAAAACCAATTACTTCGTGTTTGACAGGATGATTTTATGTTGATGTTTAATATCTTTATTTTTTTACTAATATTTCTGTGTATTTATTTGAAAATGAAATAATGAATTGAATATGCTATATAATTTTTTTTATTTATATAAAAAAAGTTTTTTTAATTAAAGCAAAATATTTTCACTATTTTATGATTTTTATTTATGTATGACGATATTTCAACCTAAAAATTTAAGCTTTTATTGATTGAATAAACAACACAAAAATGGTTGTCGTTTAGATAACGACAACAGCTGACTTTAACAATAGCGAATATCGTTTAAAAATTTTAGTGATAATTTTGCTATTTTCTTTTTTTTAACGATTCGACTATCGTCAAAAGAAGTTACTGAATCGCGGTACTGAAAAGCTATTAATTTCTCCTGAATGTCAATATTTTTTTTAAATGTAAAAATTTTTTAAATGTAAACACAGGTACTTGGTGTTTATTTTTTGGAATTTCAATTTGTGTTTAACGAATAAAATTTATATATTAAAGATGCAATTGATGTCTTCTAAATTTAAAATTATAATTTCCGACGTTTTGATATGATTTTCTGAAATTCAATTAATTGTAATTTATAATTGGAAATTTTTAATTCTAGTTTTTAGAATTGATATTTTCTTAAATTTAAATGGAAAATTTAAAAAGTGCAATTTTTTATTTATGTGTATAATAATACTTTAGTAATTATAAACAATTTTTAAAAATTAGATGTAATCGCAATCAGATATTTTGTAGGTAAAGCAGAATAATAATTCTATATAACTATGTAGAACTGTTTTGAAAGCAAAAAACTCATTGATGAACTCGGTAACTCTATTTTGTAAACACAACAAAAAGTTAATATTTCAAACTTATGTTCATATTTGTAAAAGAATAATGAAAAAACGTATGAAATAAAAGACCAGCCCGTGTATACTCTTAACATTGTTCTGTATGATATCTAGTTGAAAATATTAACATTCATGTTAAAATAGAAATAACTATTGCAAAGCTAATTAGAACAAACAAAAATTGTGGCGCCATCTACTGTGGCATAGTCATGCTGAGCAAAATGAAGTGACACTCTGTTAATGCAAGAGAAATGTATTTTCCCCACAACAAAATATTGCAGAATTTTATGTAAATAAAATAATATACCGATTTATTTCTAACATGCAGTTGTTCTGGATATACATATACATAATATATGTATATTATTTGTGTTATTTAATATGTTCATGTATGGATATGTAAATATTACACACACAAAATACAACATCACACGTTATTTTTGTGTTTTTCTCTTTAAATATATTTATACATAAAATTTTTTTTTGCTAAATTTACATTGTTTTTTTTTTTTATTAACAACTAGGTATTTTAGCATTATTTACTTTAGATGCTGATGAATTTTTACTCCCTTTATATTAACTCGTAGTGTCTGCTTGTCGAAAAAATTTTGGATCGATTTTAACCCCTTTCCCGTGACCCATTCGATCTGAAATTTTGCAGGCAGGCTCGCGGTAATAACAGAAATGATCTAACAAATTTTTTTAGTGATACCAAAACAATGGAAACTTTTAAAATTTTCTACCAGAGTTAATAGAAAAATGTACAAAGGGTTAGTTTTTATTATATTATTACCACAACGACTACAAAAACAACAAATCCAGCTATGACAACAACACAACATTTAGAATAACAACAAGAACAATATAGAAACATCATATTTTTCATTTTTTTTTTTTATTTTTCAGATATTTCCCTGGACCTGTTCCACCGATTTTAACGATTTTTGAAATAGAAATCTTCCTATGAATTTGTTGAATCATTCTCACTAAAAATGATCACTGTAGCTGCACTATTCAGGGCGTGATCGTGACAAGAACAACATAGAAAATTATATTTTTTCAAGACTTTTTTTAGTTCTTCATTCAAATCTCGGGTCCTAATCGACCCATTTGGACGATTTTAAATAGCAAACTTTCCAGGATGATAGTGAATCATTTTTTATGTCAACGAGCACCCTAGCTGCCCGATTGATGCCGTCATCGTGATTTCCACAGACGGACAGACGGACATCGCTACATCAACTCTGGTTGTTATAAGGATCACAAATATATATATTAGAGTTCGTTTGGCGACCAGGTCACCTGATTTGTTTTTCGGGTATCAACATTTTTTTAAAGGTTTTTGGGTAAATAAAAATAATGGCGGTCTTTTTTTTTAAATTTTTACTCCTTGGGGTGGTTCAACCCACCTAAAAACGCGGATTTTGAGCTCATTTTCTGCAGTGCAAAAACGGTCAAATATATTGCAAATCTGATTTCACCAGTCGATTCTGCGGCAAAAATTAATACAATGTATGTTTTTTGAACCCCTAAAAAGGTTCCAAAAACCCACAACAGAGGGCGAAAATCTCATAAAAAAAAAAAAAAAATATTTTTGATTTTGTTAAACATGCACGATGAAAAGGCATTTTAAGCTTAGTGAAACGGTACCAACATTTTATTTTTATCAGAACCCGTAAAACATTTTTTGTTAAGGCTAAGTAACTTGTTAGAAAAACGTTAAAACTGTTGAAAAAAATTTTGCAAAGTGTTTCCTGTCATTTAAAATTTTTAAAAAATTAAATCTTAAACATTTGTTTGCAATTGATAATACTTTATCAATATGTCGGATCTGTTACATTTAGCAAATAAAAATCACCGAAGGGCGGATCATAGAGAAGTGGCCGAACTTGCACTTGTTCAGTTAAATGCGAATCCTGGCTATAATTTAAAAGCCTGCGGAGCAGATCACCACGCCCGATGGCTCTCAAAAGTAATATATATTTTCAAAATAATGTTGTACAAAAATCATTTTTACATTTCGGAAACGTTGTTGGAGCAATTTGAAGCTATGCTTCTCTATTTTATAACCGTATACCTAAAGTATTGGTTCACAATTTATGTTACAAAAAATGTTTATGTTACAAAAATGTTACAAAAAATGCCCTAGACTTGAGAAATTTTCGCAGATGGAAGGAAAATATTGTTCTTTAATTGCAAACAGTGCTAAAGCCACTCAGCTACGGCATTTGGAATACCTAAGCGAAGATAACGCAATATTTTCAATTTTTGACGAACGAATTTCATTAGAGGAAAAGGAAAAACTACGAAAAAAAATTGTTACCAAGTAAAATCAAAGATCAAACTCAAAAGTTGTTAGAAATTGATCCAAATTGTTATTTACACGATTTCAAAGGCTATGATGCCGTTACATATTGTACACCGGATGAAGAAACTGAAGATTTTGTTAACTTGATCCATTCAACCGATCAAATACTTTATGAAAAAGATTTCGTTGATGTCGATGAAAATGTATTAAACAAAACTATCGATGTATCTAGCAAATTACCAAATTATGATTCTTTTTGTTCTAAATCGCCTTTTGATTACGTCACTCTTCAGAGCATAAAAAGTTTAGCTAATTTTGGTATAAATATTTCTTTTATGGGTCATAAAGCCATTGATTGGCCAACTAACAAAAGCTATGTAAATGCAATCAAAATCGCCAATAACATTAAATCTACAAGCATTTATACGGAACAACTAGTTGGCCGAATTTCAAGACTAAACGATTCGTGTTTGCTGAAAAATAAAGATGGTTTAAATCGTTTAGCTATAGCCGAAGTAGATAACACTGAAATTGTTTAAAATTACTTTAAATGAATCATTTGAAACAATAAAAAAATTTTTAAACTTTTTTTACCAATTATTTTTTATTTGTTATAAAATAATTTTGAAGTCTCATAACTTTTTAACGGGTTGTGATAAAAATAAAATGTTGGTACCGTTTCGCTAAGCTTAAAATGCCTTTTCATCGTGCATGTTTAAAAAACTTAATTTTTTTTTTTAATGAGATTTGCGCCCTCTGTTGTGGGTTTTTGGAACTTTTTTAAGGGTTCAAAAAACATAAATTGTATTAATTTTTGCTGCAGAATCGACTGGAGAAATCAGATTTGCAATATATTTAACCGTTTTTGCTCTGCAGAGCTCAAAATCCGCGTTTTTAGGTGGGTTGAACCACCTCAAGGAGTGAAAATTTTCAAAAAAAAAAGACCGCCATTATTTTTATTTACCCAAAAACCTTAAAAAAAATGTTGATATCCGCAAATCAAATTTTTAAAATTTACTCTAATATATATATATCCAAAATTTTTTTTCTAATTGTTACAAACGGAATGACAAACTTATATATACCTTCTGCACACTGGAGTGGAGGGTATAAAAAGGAAGATGGGATGAGCACCAGATTACTTGATCGAACAAATTAGATATGTTGGAGATGTTCAACCCTATAACCTTAGGCATAGCTTAGACTTTAGACCACAGAGAGCAGATACAACAGCAATACAAAAATCGTTATTTTACAAAGGATAAAATCTTTACAACATGATGCCGAATGATGTCAAGAACGAAATTAATATAAATCTTTTTAGAAAGAAAACTGTAAATTTTATTAAAAATGTTAACTTTTAATCAGAATATATGATAATATTTGTTAATTAATACGAAATGTCATTTAAAAGGAAAGTTCAGAAAAAAACACACACTGAATAAAAAACTCGTACATATAAATTAATATAACACTTGTTAATTTTGTTTTAAAGAGAAGACTACGTCTTCTTTAACTTTATTTGATTAACTTTTATTATATAAAAAATAAAATATATTTATTTTAAAAGAGAAGACTGACTATGTCAATTATGTCTTTTTATTATTTAGTTAAATTACTGCCGGAAAACTATGTCTTCTTGTTCGGACTCTATTTTTACAACTTAACATTTTTGTACTTATTATCTACTTAATATTATACCTGTCGAGTATCAACCATCACATTGAATGCAACGTGAGCTATTTTAGGTGCATTCAATGCAGACATGTCATCAGCACTTTTAGCAAATATTTTAAGAAAGGTAAATAATTAAATTTGGAACAACGGAAATGTGTTAGCAATTGGATTGCGACAGAGGGAATTGAATTTTAAAATAAATATGAGAAGTTGTGTCAGCAATTGGATTGCGACAGGGGAGATTGAACTTTTGTTAATATAAATTAATTAATTATTAACTCTTCCCCTCTTAAATTGATTGTCCTCAATCATTTAGAAAAATGGAATATTATTCAGTCTTGGTGGTTTGATGGGGGCTTCTAATGCTATTGGTTTAGGAGATTCAGCATAGCGTTGCAAGGTTATTGTCGCATGAGTCTCGTTATTAGTGTTTGGAGTTTGAGGTTCCCAAACGACAATTTTTTTGTTATTTTTAAAGAAAAAGTATAAACATGCTATGGAAATGATAATTAGACTGAGGATAATGGAGATTGACCATCCTCCGATTCTCAAACGTTTCTGAATGGTTGAAATTACCTCCGTATTATTAATCTGTAATTCGTTAAGAGCTTCAAGTGATAGGAAATTAATATGGTCGCTTTCAAAAGGAGCGGGCTGCATTAATGCGGGAATGATTTGTAATGGTGAGGCCTCTATATTACTAAAAGTTCTGTCGCTAATTTTAATAGTGCTATTATGAAATTTTATAAGAAGCGTTCCAGATATATTTCTCCGCGTATCATCAATATAAATGGATGTGTTACAATTATTTAGTAGGATAATGCCGGACTCGATTTCTTCGATTAAAGGGATATGATGATCGTTACTCGTTACACATGTAGAATTTTGACTACTTATAAGATTAGGGATACATTGGGTATTCGAGATATTCTTTATTTGGTTTTCTTTACAAATTATTATATTATTATATTTTTCACAATCGTTTTTTATACCATATATAGTTTTTTCATTTTTTAAAATCTGCTTAAATTCTAGATTAATTACAGAGTTTTTCCTTTTTACCGGTCTTAAAATTACATTTTCATAGGTTTCCTTTTTCGTTAAGGGAATCTTAACTAAATAAAATATTTTTTTATTAGTATTGTATAAGATAGATACTTTGGCAAATTGGAGTGCCTCTTCGGGGCTTACGAAAACAATATTTTCTTCTCTAACTTTACTCGTGGCAATTTCGATTTCTTTTTTATTTAATATGGATGGGTTAATAATTCCAAGCCTTGCCCATTCAATTCCATTTTGGATATTTATTAGCTCTTCCTTAACTAGTCTTACTCTATTTTGTAAATTTATAACTATTTCGTTTTCTAATAATACATCTTTTTTTATTACATTTGAAATTTTATTTACTATATCTGTTAGGTTTTTTAATCTTTTATTAAAAGCTTCGTTCACGTACACTTGTCTATTGTTATTTTTATTTAGATCATTTATATTATTAGCTACTATTTCAAAGTCGTCATGATCCGGAGATCCTGCGATATATTTCCAAATAGTACCTATGGTATTTATTGATCTTTTATTTTTTATAGTGGGTGTTATATTTTCTAAAATACTTTCAGTAAGGCTTAATTCGTGGATAAGGATGGGATACAGGTTATGGTGATTTGGGATGTTTTGTTGGATGAATGTATGGGTATTGGATATGGATATTGCGTACTGTGCCAGATCTATCGAATGTAGAATAGTAAAAGTTCCTTGCTGAATTTTTGCTGTGCCTTTATTAATTGCCACAACATATGAAGAAGTGTAATCCAAAATTTGGACTTCAGTTTTGACAAGGGTTAGATAAAATCTGTAAAGATAATTTATTTTCTTTTAATATTACTTTTATACACAATTCTGCCTGTCATTGTTAAGACAGTGGAGTTTCTATCTTCTTTGACTATTTCCTTTTTATACCTTGGTGTTAGTTTTGAACCTAGTCTCTTGTTAATTCTGACAAAAATTTCTTCTCCTGGTGAATAAATTTTTATTCCGTGCCTATTTTGGTTATGGTAGCTTAAGTCCTGTTTTTGTTTTTCTGTTAAACGATTGATGATTTCTTGTTTGTCCAAAATTGCTTTTCCTGGATCATTGCCTAAATTTTTGTAGAAAAATATATCTATCGGTTTTCTGCCGGTGGTAGAGTGAATTGACCTGTTATACTCGTATATTGCTCTGGTAAGTAAGTCATGAAAAGTGGTATGAAGTTTGTCTGGTTTTAAGCATCTCATAATCTCCGAAAGAGTAGAGTGAAATCTCTCCACTTGCCCATTAACAGAACTAGAGTAGGGTGGTGTAGTGTAGATTTCGACGCCAAATTGATCTTTAAGAAGAAAATTTATTGATACGGAATTTAAGGATTTTTCATTGTCTATGACTATGGACTTAGGGATACCAAAAGCTAAAACTATTTCTTTTAACGGTTCTTTAATATCTTCTATTGCCCTAGATTTTAAGATTTTTACTAAAGCGTATTTTGAGAATTTATCTATTGCTGTTAGTACAAGATTTCCTTCGGTGGAGTAAATGTCAATATGGATGATTTCTCCAGGATTTTGTGGAATTGGTGTGGGTTGGAATTGTGGTTTATCAGGGCGCCGATCATATTTTTGTTCTCTGCAAACTTGACAATTTTTAACAATTCTATTGGATTTTTCTGTCATTTTTGGGAAATAGTAATTTTTCTTTATTTGCTCTCTATTTTCCCTGGCATTTCTGTGGGCTCTTCTGTGTTCTTTGATTAAGACCTCTTCCTGTTCTACATTATCAGTTATTTCTTTGACTTGTGATTGTGTGAATCTTGTTTTATAATTCGTGAAATATTCAGAATAGAATTCCTGAATTATTCCCATAATTGGTTCAATGGTAAACAATCCATTAATTACGCTAGGATTGAGATATTTTTTTAGAATCGAAATTAATATGTCTTTGGTGTAGTACGGTTTTTTTATTATATGCCTGTGATAAGTTGGGAAGGGAATTTCAAATTTGTAGTTGTCTTGGTCGTCTATTAAAATATGAATTTGGTTTTTGAAGACGTTTATAGGACATTCTACTGCTGGTATTTTATTGTCTGATGAACTTTCGTCGCTATGCTGCGTTGCTGTCATTGAATTTATCTGAGGTGGCCTAGATAGTGCATCTGCTACTACGTTTGTTCGACCGGGCTGATATCTGAGTTCATAATCATATTCTTCTAAGATGGCTTTCCATCTCTTCATTTTGCTGTTAGTATTTTTACTACTAAGAGCATATGTTAACGGTTGGTGATCTGTGAATATGATTAGTTTTCGGGATCCGTACAAATAATTCCTCAGTGAATTTAATGCCCAAATTATAGCCAACATTTCTTTTTCATTTGTGGCATAATTTTCTTCGGTTTTACTTAACGTTCGGGAAAGAAAGGTTATAGGCTTTTTGTTTTGCGATAAGACTGCACCGATTGCGTAGTCGGAAGCATCAGTCGTTAACTCGAAACATTTTTCAAAGTCAGGATGAGAGAGAACTATATCACTAGAGGCTAAGGAGTTTTTCAATTTTTGAAATGCATCTAGCGCATTCTGGTCTAAAGATATTTTTTTATTTTTGGAGGCATTTTTCGAAATGCGTCCTTCCTCCCCTCTTAAAAGGGATGTCAGGGGCTTAGCGAGTTTCGCGTAATCCTGGATGAAGCGCCTATAGTAACCTGACATGCCTAGAAAACTTCTTAAATCTTTCAGAGTTTTTGGAGGTTGTAGTTGGGCTATCGCTTCTACTTTTCGTTTGTTAGCTTCTATTCCTTTGGTTCCTACAATAAATCCTAGAAATTCAATTTCTGTTTTTAAAAATTCACACTTGTCGAGCTGTATTTTGAAGTTTGCGGATTCTAATGTTTCAAATATTTTGTGTAGATTTTCAAAATGTTCTTTCTCGGTTTTGGAAAATATAATTATGTCATCTATGTAGACATAGCATCGCTTACCTATGTGATCTCTCAACACGTCATCTAAAGTACGTTGGAAAATTGATGGCGAGTTTTTTAATCCGAATGGAAGTCGGACGAATTCAAATTTTCCATTATTGACTGAAAATGCGGTTTTCTCTATATCGCGTTTCTCTAAAGGAATTTGGTGAAAACCACTTTTAAGGTCTACCACTGAGAAGTACTTGTTTTTTCCTAAATTTGCAAGCACTTCGTTAATCTCCGGAATGGGGTATCTATCGGCTACAGTGATCGCGTTCAGTTTTCTGTAGTCGATGACCATTCTGAATTTCTTCTCGCCGGATGCGTCCATTTTTTTCGGGACAATCCAGACGGGTGCATTGTAAGGAGATCTAGAAGGCCTGATTATACCATCGCTTAAAAGTTCATTTATTTGTTTTTCAACTTCATTTTTAAGCGCCATGGGATACGGATATGATTTACAATATACTGGTGAATCGGATGTGGTTCGAATCTCTCCCTTGATTCGAGAAGTAAATGTAAGTTTTTTATTAGGGTCTTTGAATAAATTGGGATGATTATTTATAATTTCTTCCAATTGAGATTTTTGAACTTCGTCCATATGACTAGTTCTAAATTCCATTTTGTTTACAGATTGGGAAATTTGTTGGTGAATTTTAACTTTAATTTTGTGATTTATTAACATGTATTTTTCCTTAATGTGAATTATTGCATTTAATTCCTGTAAACTGTCATGGCCTAAAATACCATGAAATGATTTTAGAGAAGGTAAAATATAAAGTTTTATAGGATGATCGGGTAAATTAAACAGATTCGCGAATATATGATGTGTGATTTTAATGTCGCCAGAAATTGAGTTGGCAAAAAAAGGTTTTTCGTTTTGTTTAGGATTGTTAACGAGAGATGATTGAATGTAATTTTTGTTAGATCCTGTGTCTATTAGGATTTTCAGAATTTGACCATTCTTCGCCTTACATTCAAAGTATGGGAGCGAAGAATACGTTAATCTAAAAAATGAATGTCGGTTAGATCTTGGGTAGGAGTTCCATATTGTTGGTCCTGTTTGTCCAAAGATTCAGCGTATTTTCCAATATCTTCGTTCTGCATTTGCTGATAGTAATTGTCTTCAAAATTTTCGGGTTGAAATTCTTCGGCTTCTACTATATTGTCAAAATTTTGATGTTCATTTTGTATATGAAAATTTCGTTGTTGTTTAAATGGTGGTGGAACGTGATTCATTGATGCGGGTCTTTTATTCTGGAATTGCATCATTTGACGGGGTCTGTTTTGGTAGTTAATATTTCTTGTTTGTACCGATTGATCAATTTCCATAGGTTGAGGTTTGGGTTCTGACGGTCTTGGCGTCTGAAATTGGAATTGTTGTCGCACTTGTTGATGCGGTTGAAACATTGGTTGAGGGTTATGGTAATGGAAGGGTTGTTGATTTTTAAATGCATTTTGTTGCATATTGTTCATAGGAGTATTATATTTGGTAGAGTGTTGAAATGTTAATTCTGGGTAAAATGGTCTATTATAATTTTGTGTGTTCAAATTACGCATTGGAGGAAGTGGTGGCTGTTGACGATGTTTATGGTTTTGATGTTTATTCGCGTATTCTGATCTATAATGTTGGTTTTCTAATTTCAAGCAAAGGTGTAGTGCTTGCGGGAGATCTGAAGGTTCACGAATGCCTAGGAGTCTCGGTAGATCTCCATTTAGCCCTCTTATAAAAGTATCGAGAGCTTTGTCTCGATATGTCTGAGTCAAAAGTCGCAAAGACTCTTGTCCCATTTCCATACAGCCAATTTTATTCAAAATCAAGGATAGGTGCGAATAGACTTGTTGATAAAAAATCTGGATAGTGTTTCTTCCCTGAATAAGTGAGGTCATTTGATATTCCAGGGTGCCTAAGTCACGTTTATCAGCGTAATGTAGGGTCAGACATCTTACTATACTATTCCAGTCCAATGGTGTATTGTACGATTCTAATGCAATGTCTGCATTCCCTATTATCTTATTCCTAATTACACTTAGGATTCCATAATATTTTGGAGTTCCCCTCATTGAGTTGTAGATTTGTAGTACCCTATCGACACTTTTCCTCCAGGAGTTGAATTCGGAAGGGTTTCCAGAAAACTCCCTCAAACTTCTTACTATGTCAGGTATTTTGTCCAAGTCGTTTAAATTTTCCCTGTATCTTTCCTCTATGGTTTGGTCATTTCCGTAATTTATGTCTGCGTTTGGGGTTTATCATAGACTGCACAATATTCCTACATTGTTGTGCACAAATGGAAGCTATCCTATTTTCTAATTCGGCATTTATTTGAAAATTTTGTGGCCCTACTGGTGGGTTCGGGATTGGATTGTTAAGGACAGGTGGTCGTATTAGATTACTGGGATTAGCCATAATATTATTTAAAATTGGTTTTGATAGAAAATATAGATTTTACTTGTTTAATTTTTTATTATTCTTCTTTTTACGTTCTTTTTAACAACTAAATATTTTTGCTTAGGATATTTCTTAAAATTCAAATATAAATTAACATAATATTATTTTAACTTACAATATGATTAACATTGCCTTCATGTTTTAGCTGTTGCTTTACTGATGAAATTATTAATGTTGGTGCTGTCGTTGATTTTATTTTTAAGTAAGGATGGCTTTCAACGGGTTAGAGCTGATTAATCTTCTAATGGATGTCGGACTTCTGTGTTGAGTTTTGTGTTGATTTTTATGTTGATTTCTCTGTTGTTGGTTTTTATGCTGCTTTGTTGTAGTTTAAATTGTTTGTAAAGTTTTTCAATTGTTTAGTTATTTATTATAAGCTTTTATCAATTTCAAGTTTTTAATTAAAAAATTTTTTTTTTTTTTTGTTTTTCACTGTGGTAGTTCCTATTTATTTGTTTAGTAACACTTATTACTAATTGCATTCATTTAATTAAGTCACTTAACTAGAACCGTTCCGATTGTACGAATTTTCTCCGTTTTACTTTTCGTTACTAAGGATTCGATGCAATTCTATAAACGAACGGGTGCCTGCGGACGGACACGTACAGGCTCAGGTTCCGTGGTATTCTTTTTTATACCAGGCTGCTCGGACGCCAATTAATATAACACTTGTTAATTTTGTTTTAAAGAGAAGACTACGTCTTCTTTAACTTTATTTGATTAACTTTTATTATATAAAAAATAAAATATATTTATTTTAAAAGAGAAGACTGACTATGTCAATTATGTCTTTTTATTATTTAGTTAAATTACTGCCGGAAAACTATGTCTTCTTGTTCGGACTCTATTTTTACAACTTAACATTTTTGTACTTATTATCTACTTAATATTATACCTGTCGAGTATCAACCATCACATTGAATGCAACGTGAGCTATTTTAGGTGCATTCAATGCAGACATGTCATCAGCACTTTTAGCAAATATTTTAAGAAAGGTAAATAATTAAATTTGGAACAACGGAAATGTGTTAGCAATTGGATTGCGACAGAGGGAATTGAATTTTAAAATAAATATGAGAAGTTGTGTCAGCAATTGGATTGCGACAGGGGAGATTGAACTTTTGTTAATATAAATTAATTAATTATTAACTTATATGTAAACAAACATAACTTAGACCAACACACACATATTTTTATTTTCATATCAATTATGTTTGTTTTTAAATTTTCTTCGGTGCCCAACACAACCATGACTGTGTTCGTTTTAATATTTCGTTATTTACACGAACATTTTTGTATCACGTACTTTTTGTTTCAATCACACATAAAGCACACATTTTTGAGGTTCGAGTTCAGTTATATTTTAAACACGACTTAAAATATAACTGAACTCGAACCTGTTTATTGTACATGTTCTGTTTTTTCTTACTACACGAGCCACAACACGACTTAAAATATAACTGAACTCGAACCTGTTTATTGTACATGTTCTGTTTTTTTTTTCAGTACACGTACCAGAACATGAACTTCAAATAAAGCAACACTCAAAAATGTGTGCTTTATGTGTGATTGAAACAAAAAGTACGTGATACAAAAATGTTCGTGTAAATAACGAAATATTAAAACGAACACAGTCATGGTTGTGTTGGGCACCGTAGAAAATTTAGAAACGCACATAATTGATATGAAAATAAAGATATGTGTTGGCTACTTTTGAACAGAACATTGTGTGTTTCATGTGTGTATTTTCTGAACCTTGTTTAAAAGTATTTAAATACTACTAACAATAATAAATTATTCCAAAGCCATAGTTCATACAGCTTATGCTGCAACAGAGCTTATCCCGTGGTTCGTACCAGGGATGAGTAATCTCTAGCATATGCGGACCTATGCAGGGATGGATTTATTTCTAAAATTAATAATAATAATAATAATAATAATAATAATAATAATAATAATAATAATAATAATATCAAATAAATCAAATGAGTTTTGAAGATCTCCTTAAATTTAAAAGCCTTATTTTTTTACACAAAATTATTATTATCAACGTTACCTATCTACCTTTATAGAAGGATACAATTTGCTAGATCTATTCGTGGCAAAAATATAATCAAAAAAAGATTTCAAAGCCTTTTATCACAACGTCAGTTTTTCATTAACTCCTCTAGTCTTTGGAACCTTCTTCCTAATCGAATTCAAATCATAAGCAACGCTAACAAGTTTAAAAATGAGCTGTTTAGATTCCTTTGTTAAATTCAATTTGTCAACTAATTTCTTTTGTTTTTGATTAAATTCATTATACATTTGTTACCTATAAATTTAATTTTTATATTCTTTTCTTTTTATGTTATTGTTAAATCCACTAGCACTATAATTTATAAGATTTTTGTCTTGTTGTGCTAGGCCATCAAATAAATAAATAAAAATTTGACTCCAAATCAATTTTATAAGGGGAATTAAAATTGAATTACGATATATATGCAATTGTTATTGTTTTTAAGACAGCACAAACAAGTTGTTGTTTTTGCTAAAAAAAAATATAAATCTTCAGCAAAAACAATAAAAATTCTAGCTCAATTATTTAAACATATAGCACTGTGCTATAGATATGAAGCGCACCTTACTTTTAAGTTTTATTATTTATTTCTTTTTTATGTTAATAGTTTCTTGTTTAAATAAATAAAGCATAAAAATTTTTGAATTATTAATCAAAAAGTTAATTTAATTTTTTGATCCAATTTTTTGCTATGACCGTTCAAGTCGTCAAAAACATATTTTGTTAAAAGTTTCCATTGTATTGTCACTCACTGTATATGTAACATACAAAAAGAAAAACATATTGCCATTTCAACATATTGTTGTTTTAGTCGACATTAATGATGATTAAATATTTAAGAGTATCTTATGATAAAAATCACTTTTCATACATAATAAAAACAAATGAAGGTATCTTTTGCCTCATATCTACCATTTACTAAATTTGTTAACACCCACCTTTCATTCATACTGCAGACAATTGTTTTTTTTTTTTAAACGAATACTGCTTTAGATATTATATACATAAATCGGAGTAGTAATACGTAGTACAACGTATTCATACATATATGTACATATTGCCAAAACATAAAAGCATTAATTTAGTCATTATCTACTTAAGACAAAATTCACAGATACACGAATTACAGACTTTATATGTATGTGTGTGAACATATACAAATACGAGTATCTCCTTTTTTTTTTTTGTTCGCAATAATAAAACATATCCATAAAAAAAACTTCTTCCGATTAGAGAGTAGCAGCATATGCAGTTGGATACACATAAAGAAAGTATGACAGAGATGCCAAATAGATACGTTGACTTTGTCTAAATAAGTTAATCGTATATTGAAGTGTGAATAAAAACGAAAATCATCATATACATATGTATATTATAAACAAGCCAAACAAAAAAAAAAAAACCAAAGCACATAACCCAATCTCAAAACTCACTCTAATTTGGTCATTTACTCACTCAATGAAATCGTGCTTACAAAAAAAAAAATCGCCAAAGCTATTGAAACTATCAAAAATATAACGCCTACATAACGGAATCAATGGTGAAATTACTAAAGATACACAGATAGTTATGGCGATTACAATGCGCATCTTAACAAATATGTATTTCCGGTAATGAGTGTAATCGTAAACAGTGACATTTTTATTTAATGAATGAAATTCAACAATTGGGAGGCGTTAACGAATAAAAACAACCCTTATATGACTAAACATATGGAGAGAGTTATCAGGAATGGTCATACACCAGGTAGTTAACATGTCTGCATTCTCTACATAAAAGAGTGATAATGACTGTTAATGCCAATTGAGCGCTTTATTCAGTTTAAATAATTTTTTAGCGTTTTTTTAGTTAACCTGGTAATCCCAGAACTTTTTTAGGTATTATATTTTCGACCTCATAAACACACAATACACTTTTGCGCTTTTCCGAAAAACGCGAAAAACTAGCGTTAGCACATATGGTAACCCTGGGTCGCCAAAGACATAGGGTTTTCATAAAAGTGAAAATAATATTTGGAAAATTTTTTTCAATAAATTTTACAAAAATAGCATTTTTTAAAATGTTTTTATTATTTTTATTCTACGAAATTTTATTTTATCACTCAATTTATTTCTTTCAATGTTTTTTAATCTAATTCATTAAGTTTATTTCATTATAAATATTTGTTAAACACACAGAAATAAAGGCCACCTTGTATGCCACCTAAAGTATTCAAATTTTTGGCAATTCACAATTCAATACAGGGTATGTATTATGCAATTATTGTAATGAAATCTGTACTTTCCTCAAACTCAACGAATTTAAACAGTTAATAGCTGAAAAGAAAGAGCTTGATCCACTGAGTGTTCTTAGACTTGTGTCAACAGCCTACGTTTTTTTTTTTTTTTGTTGTTTATTGGTTCGAAAAATAGATATTTATACTATAATAAACACAAGTAATCAATAAAATGTTTTATATACCTACATATATACAATGTAGTATTTTTAATATAGTTATAGTTTGCTTTTTACAATATGTGAATCAAAAAAATTTTTTTATTTACAAGGATAATGTACTATATATACAAGCTTAATTGCAATGAAAAGTATTCATAAAAAAAAACATTACTCGAATAAAAAAAAAGGGATAAATATTAATTATTTAGGTAACCACCAAAATTTTTTGGAATTAATTGTTTGCACTAAACGTAAATCTTTGCATGAAATACTTGTACTGTATCTTATATTCAATTGCTCTAAATTGCATTTAACCGCTTTTATATTGTGATAGAAGATCGGAGTGCCATTCACTGCCTGAATGATGCCTTTGCTATCAAGATAAAGAAAAGCTTCAGGAGGAACAAATCCATTTTTTAATGATTCTACTATATATTACTCGTTTGTATAAAAAGGGGCCATTATAAGGTTATTTTCACAACACTGTGAACACCTTAAGATATAATTTCTTATTAAATTAATAATGAAATTATCTATGCGTATAATGTTTGCCTTATTATACAACATCTTATTTGAGATGTATTTTAAATATCCACTCTGTGGGTTTCTATATAGCGAAGTACAGGATCTTAAACATTTCCTTTCAAAAACTCTTATTTTTTCCATGCTTGAGGGTGATATATTAAACCAAATTGGACATGCGTATGTTAAAACAGGTCTTATTAGGGATTGATACATTATTAATTTAACGCTTGTTTTTATATATTTTGAATAAAATAAACATCTATATATAATAAAGGCTTTTCTTGCTTTTGAAAGCATTTCTTTGACATGTTGATTGAAGTATAAAAATTTATCCATATATACACCTAAATATTTGACTGTGTCCTTATTTGGAATTTTATAATTATATAAAAGTGATTTGATTTCGAAATTTTTCCAATTTTTTCTGATGTTGTAACTACATTTATTTACAGGCGGCCTAAAAAGTATTGTTTCACATTTTTGTGCATTAATTTTCATGTTCCAATTAATTGCATATTGTTCAACAAAATTATAAGATTTCTGGAGATTTGAATTGATTTTTTCTATTTTGTTTTCAGAATGGTAAATAATTATATTGTCTGCAAAAGAAATTATGTTCTCAATATGGTTAAGTAGGTCCAAAATATATAAATTAAACAGAATGGGAGAATTAACAGTTCCTTGCTGTAAGCCATTGGTAACTTTTAAATATTTGCTGCTATTCATATTTTGATAATAAACGAAGAAGTTTTTCTCACTTATCATATTATATATTAAAATTGTTTGATAAAATGGAAGATTATATTGAATTAATATATATATAAGGCCTGCAATCCATATGCTATCGAAAGCCTTCTCCATGTCAATGAGACACGCTCCTGTGCAGTACTTTTTATGCCAATTCCAATTTATATCGGAAGTTAGTTTCTGTATAACAATAACTGTGGAATGTTTAAATTTAAACCCAAATTGCTATTAATGTTTTTTTTATTGCAAAATTTGTTGATAGAATTATTAATGCATATTATATATATTTTGCTTGTATTAGGAAATAAACTAATAGGGCGTAAATTTTTGGGAGTTGTGGGCTCTTTACCTTTCTTTGGAAGGATAACAATCTTAGCCATTTTCCAAGTACTTGGGAAATATGAGTTATTAAGCATATTATTGAATAATTTGCAGTAATCATAGATCATTATTCGAGGAATCTCTTTCAGAACTATGTTAGGTACGTTGTCAATATCTGAAGATAATTTATTCCTTAAACGAGAGAAAATATTTACTAAATTAATCTTAGTTATGAAGAAATCTTGAGTTTGTGATTCATCCAAATTCTCTGATAGAAATGTATCATTGAAGGTAATCAAAGTTTCTTCATCACGCTCATATGATCTTTTCGTCTGTAAATATGTATTGAAACATTCATTGACTTGCTGGTGTATAATATTGTCCGGATTAGTTTCTTTTCGTTCGTGGACTGACTCAAAAAAAGCTCCTATTGCGTCTAACATTTGGGTATTTTCATCAACAATGTAGTTATTTAAGGCATATTTTTTTAAAGATTGCAGGTTTATTCCCGCGTTGTTAAGCAAGGATTCAGAATTTTCTGGAATTCTCAGTTCTTGAAGATTTAAGAGTGTAGCTTTTTTAAAGTTTTTTTTAATTTGGCTAAACATGTTTGTCGAATCTTTGGGGTCTATTTTAGTTAGTTTTTCTCTGATTCGTTTATTAATTATGAAAACGAAATTTTCGTGTATGAGATTTTTTATCAATTTTAGTTTAGTCTTTGCTAAAATAAGGTTCTCTTCCGAAAGGGTGTCAACAGCCTACGTTAATTAGAACTCTAGTTAAAGAGGTTTGAGTGAAGGAAAATATTGAAAAAATCTTGAAAAAATTGAATGTAAAGTTGATTGTGCACGCATAACTTTCCTCAAGCTCAACGAATTTAAGCATAGCTCAAAAGAAAGAGCTTAATCCACTGAGTGTTCTGAGAGTGAAACGATCAAGATCTATTCATTAGAAGAGGGGCTATGAGAATTTGAATTGCTTGAGTGAATGTGTCCCATAAAAAATGTACAGGGAAGAATCGCATTTGAGTATAACTTGAGTAAGGTGGGAGTTGAGTAAATTTCAATGATTGATAACATATCTGTGTCTAAATACCCTTCATAAAAAAATTAAGGAAATTGGCCGGATAGACCGGCCAGACGGACTGACTTTAATTTCCATAAATTTTTTTAACATATAAGATTATAAGTACGAAAAAAAATTAAAAGTAAATTCATATATTTGTTGAACTGAACTAAATTCCAGTTTGGTATGTGAATTTTTAACGTTTTTTTTTTGTCACCACAATTGCACATGCGATATCTTCGTTAACTGAACTCAGAATAACAAAAACTTTATTTTTTGGCAACTCACAAATAGTTAGCATTAAATAACTGCTTTCACTTGTAATTTTATTGTTCTCTTTTGGATTTATTTGATTAAATGTAACGACATATTTTACATTACCATATGGTAATCGTTAGTTATTTCGGGTTATGCTAACTCTTATTTATTTAAAATTGATTTTTTTTTACACTATGCAAAATTTTAATAGACGCAATAAATATATTTAGTTTTTTCTGTAGGTTCTTCATAAATAAAACTAAATACAAAATTTTAAAACTAAATACAAAAATTATAACCAAAAATATGAAATTTAACTAGATGCATTTTAAAAAAATTTTAAATTATATCATTGCCGCTGGCTAAACATTTATGCAATAAGTGTGTTAGTATTTAGTTATTCCTCCTTTATTTTTTTATGACACCAAACACTTATATTAGAATTGATTCAACAAGTTTTTGAAGTGTGGTAATCTCTAAAACGTTTAGGGTATTGTATTGCTTTCCGTTCTCAAAAACAATTTTTGACAAAATTCCGCACCCATTTTAAATGCTATTTAAGTCTAGGCTTCTAGGGGACTATTCTAGAATTGAAATTGAAGCCAAAGAAATAAAAATGTTTGTGATCTTAGAAACAATTTTCAAATTGTTACCATATTTTCTTTTTAATATTTACCTAATTTAATTTTCGAGAAAATGAATCACAATTTTAGCTTCCCATGGTAGCTGAAAACTTCCCATAACACTACATTTAGCTAATTTTGGCTCCTTTAGATCACGACAGAAATAACTGTGATATGCCAACCAGATTGATTTTTTTTTTTTTTTTTTTTTTTTTTTTTGTTATAAAATATATTTTGCATCTCAGTTAAACATGCGTTCTATAAACTGATGTTAATTAAGGCTTTCGTAGATTTTTTTCATTTATGAATTTTTTGACAAAACTTGTTGGATTTGCGTTTTCCAATTGGAAAATTAATTTTTGTACGATATTTTTTTCTTGATTTTTTTTCTTAATTTTGTCAATTTATCATTTCTTTGATATTTTTAAAAAAGTTTTGGTTGTTTTTTTTTTTTTTTTTTGTTTAACGTACGTGTTAAACACTCGGATCTTACTATTCGTCTAGCTAAGTCTTGATTAGAGTACCCTTGTTTGTTGAATGAAAATGTTAATTTAATCCTTTTCTTAAATTTATTCCTTTTCTTAAATTAAGATTGATGTCTTTTTAAACATTGAAACAAAACTTCAAACTTTACCGTCTATCAATATTTCACTCAAATTTTAATATTCTCTATTGTCGTAGTAAATAGTTTAGGACAATTATAAATATAAAGCTCACTCAAATACAATAAGAACAAAATTTAATGCAAAAAAAAAGTAAAAAAATATACAAATAATTTATGCTGAAATTTCACTTAATGTATTACAAATTTTCAAAGAATATGAAGAAAATTATAACATACTCTGACTTTACTTTATATATTTATGTATATATATGTATACTACATATATATGTTTACATTGTATTTTCAATAATTAATTTATGTAAGGTAAACAATATTTAATTCATAAATATAAAAAATTTAATACAAATAATATATTATTAAAAAATATAATAAATGCGATATAACTTTCACAATGTAAAATGAAGCTAACAAAGATTTAAATCAAATAAAATTTTCTTATTAATTTTAACAAGTTCGTTTGAATTCACTTAAACAATAATTCATTTGATGTTGTATTTTATACAAGAGTCTAGCTTTTAAAAAATTCCTTGAGTAGTAATTTCCATAAAGAGGAGTTAAACTATTAAATGGATATGATCAAATTAATAAGTACATGCTTGAAAGTTTTTAACCTGTTTGCAGAAAATTATTTAAGTTAAAAGCAAAATAGTACATATTGTTTCATTGGAATACATACAGTAAAAAAAAATAATAGGTGGAACAAGAATGAAAAACAAAACAAATTTTTAATCTTAAGAAAAGAAAAAAAAACAAAAAATAAATTGTAGGCCAACACAATAAATACATTCACAAAATGCAAATAAAACTAGTTATTATAAGTACTGTATCAGCTTTATATATCACCATTTACTGTGGTTCATTTATAGTATGTAACTCCAACATTCTTTTTAATAGTTTTGTCCACTTTTTTGGATCTCGTATAAAGATAAAAGTGCCATATTTGGTCTTTATTTGGAAAAGTTTCGTTCCCTCCCTATCATGCCTTTACTGCCTTAAAGCCAATAAATGACCAACTTGAAAGTACGCTTAAAATTATTAGCCTGAAGATTCCATTAGCTTCGAAAAACATCGTATTTTCCAAGACATCTTTGCCCTACATTGCGGGAATAAATCACAGTGTCGATATTTGGTGATGTGGCTTTTGGTTACAATTTCGCACGAGTGATAATACGATAACTTTTCACTGTTGAGGGGTGCACTGATCTTCCGCGGGTTTTAATCATGTTTGAAGATTTTCATTTATTCGGCACAAAAAATATCGACGAACCCAACGTTTTGGATACAGAAAGAAATCTTTGGTGGTCATTTCTGAGTCACGATATTATGTTCCCCGTGTCGAAAGTACTTTTCTAGGGAGCAAAGTTGTATCATAAAGTTACTGGTCCGCTAGTGACGGTTGATACTTCGCCCATGCCTATAACCTACCTCCACGTGGTGCTCCCGGGCAACGCTAGGCAAAGCCAGTTAATTCTGGTGATTATTCCTAGCGGCTAAAGGTTAAGGTCAGGTCCACCAAGTACTATTCTATTTGGAGAATAACTTGGTAGTGGCTAGTATGTGGCCAGGCTAGCTACGAAGCCTTACCTGAGGCTATAAATACGTATCACGGGTAAGCTATCAAGCCCAAGGTTACCTCACGGAGTCTTCATAGTCGAAGACAGCATAAGCAAAAACACAAAACTGGAGGTGTCAAAACCTACCAGATGAAATGGTTGTCACATCCCATAATTGTGTTGGTGTCCCAAGGTGTAATGAAATAATGTAGGTAAGATGATAAGATGGTACATGAGCGAAAGGAGACCGGGTGTGGGTGCGTCAGTTGTCCTGACAAGATACCATGACGGAGGAATTGAGCAAGAGTGTGGGTCGAAGACAAGTCGAAGGCGTTTGAGACAGGCGCGCATGTCAATACAGCGTCCAAGACAAGTCGGAGACCAGTTGAAAAGCGAATTACCGAAAGTTGACGTAAGCATCATCTAGCATGATGGCGCCGATTAGTAAGTTCGGAGCGTAGTAGACGGAGGTAGGCATGAGTCGAAAAGTTCGAAGCTGTGAATGGATGAGCTAGTACCAGTCCTAGCAAAGGTGGCCATTGCAGTAGAATAAGTAGGCAAGAGGGTCGGATGGAAGATGAGTCCAAGAACGCTTGAGTCAATTGACAATACAGTGTTTCGCTGACGAAACGGAAATCGGTTGAAATGTTGGAACGGAACGTTGTACATATCAGGGCCACCTGATAATAACAGCTAGTAAGAACGAACGTAGTAGACAAATGGACGGTTATTGGAAGTATGTGTTTTTGCAAGTGCTGCCGATGACCGAGGACAATGTGTTGTACCCTTAAATAGTTTTTTTGGGAACGGCCCTTCGGGGAGTTTCGTGGTGGCTGTGGTAGCCCAAAATCGCAGGAAGAACACAGTTCTATGCGGAGTTGCATTTCAACCAACCGGGTCTACGACCCATAGGCTTTTAGATCGGGCCAACCCAATAGCAAAGGGAGGAGTTTATGCCAAATCAATTCTCCTAGTTTGCTACCATCTAAGGAAGGGGCGCCGGTGGACGCCTTGTATCTCACCCAGTGCTAAGCACACCGTGTGGTTAAGTCAACATGACAGGAACGCACGTAAAACTCAAGAGACTTCTGTCGAAAGTACTACATTTATTTCGATCTATCTAAAAAAATTTGTTTACCTTACTAAAAGCAAATACGAATTCAAACAACAAACTTTTTATAAAAACTCTTAGAACAATAGTGGAAAAATAAAAAAATAACCATGAACTGATTATTTTGACCAGGTTTATTTACCTCACATCAAAGCAAAACAAAGACAACAAATAAGGAAATTACCGATTTTGTTTTCTCTTTCAAACGCATTAACACTTTTACATTGTTTAAATATAAAAGAAGGCAAATATTGGGCCTATAAAATACTATTGAGTAGTGTACCTATTATTTTAATTAAAGTATTAAAAAAAAAGTATATTCCTATTCACAGGCCTATAAAGACGTTTATGAAATATTTGCTAGAGAGTGCCGTCACATACAAGATAATGGAAACCACCTCATCGATCAAAATTGTTGTATTTAATATTTAAAAAATTTAAAGATTGTCTAAAGGATAAAGTCAAAATCATAGAGTTTAAAAAAACCTTAACTTGATATTAAATTAAAATATATATTTTAGCGTTTTAAATACATATCTGGCGTTAACATTACTGGCTTTGAGTAGCAAGAGAGTATTCAAAAGAGAGTAATATTATAACACTTGAGGTATTTTCAATATGGAAGCATAAACAAGAGGCGGGTCTACATTACAAAGTGGTGGCGATGTATTGACGAAAAAACTCGTTGCTTGACAAGTTGTTTGGCAGTGCGTAAATTCAACACACAACATATCATTTTCGGATTTCAAACAAGCAGGAAGGAAGTGTTTTAATGCGATACAAACGTAATTTATGTGCAAAGTGAGTTAAGAGAGAACAAAATTTGAATATTTTAACGGTTTCTAACTGTAAAACGAAAACATGCAAAATAATTGAATAAAAGTGGATTAAAAATTTTATGAAAAAAATATATACCAAACTTAATCTCAAAAGAGGTGAAAAAAATTACGAAAAAAAATATTATAAATTTGTAGTTTGAAAGTGCAAAAAAAAATTATCAAAATTCTGTCCTCACTGTGGCCAACTCCAGACCAACTTGTTGGTAATTTGGAGCCTAAATTAGTGAATTCAAATAAATTCAAAATAACAGTGATACGTTCACCCATAACGTCACCACCTCCCACACCGCCATTCGATATTTCATCACTTTCTGCTAAGAATAACGGTAAAAACATGGTGGAAACATCGACGCCTCCTACCGGTCTAACTATAAAACGTTGTCCCTCCAGCCCCTTAAGTGAGCATTATGTGCAACAACAACAACATCAACAACAACAGCATCAACAACAACAGCAACAACATCATCATCAACAACAATTGCAGCAATTACATCAACAGCATATACAAAATAATTTAAATACAAATATTCAAAATAACCATAATAATAATAATACAACGCGACAAAATAACCGTAGCCCTGCCACCCCCAACGCCGCCTATTTAACTACCGCCATGCTTTTAAATTCGCAACAATGTGGCTATTTAGGCCAACGTTTACAATCGGTATTCCAACAGCAACAACAGCAGCAACAAACACAATCTCAAACTCCCTCCTCCGACGATGGTTCCCAATCAGGGGCCACCATCATTGATGATGATCGTATTTCGCTAAGAGAATCTGCCGTCGGTACTGCCACCGCTACAGCTGCAGCAGCCGCTTCCATATTTAGTATTGACAGTATATTGGGTTCCAGATCGGCTAATCATGTTAATATTAACAATAGTAATAATAATAATAATATGATCAAACGTTCAGAGTCACCGACATCCCCTAGTTCCAATTCCAGCTCAGCCGCTTCTAGTCCTTTACGGCCTCAAAGAGTGCCTGCCCTGCTGCAACACCCGGGTTTACATTTGGGTCATTTAGCAGCGGCTGCCGCTTCAGGATTTGCTGCCTCACCTTCGGATTTTTTGGGTAAGTTTAGTGTAATATGATATTTTTTTGTCTAAACTGTGGAATACGTTTAACAATATATTTTCGCTTCACAACTTTAAGATTATAAGTAAGAAGATTAAAAAGTTAAATGGAAAAACAATCAAGAGTAGTTTAGAAAAGCAGTTAACAACATGCTGGTGATTTTAGTTTTCAGCAACAACAAATAGTAGAATGAAATATATGAAAAACTATTTTTATTAAGCTTATAATTTTCTCATAGAAGTTTACATTCGGAGAAATATTGTCATACACACAAAAAACGGATTCGTTGTTGCAACCGATTATGTTGACAATGTTCTATCAAATTATTCTGTTGTTATTACTGAATTATATAACACATGTTACAGCATAATTATAAAGATAATTTATATTATATAAAATTTTTATTAATTTCAATTATTGATTGTTACAACCATTAATCGGAATTTTTACTAATGCATATGAAAAAAAAAACAAAAATTATTATTACATTAAAATAAATAAAACATATCTGATAAGATAAAAAATTAAGTGGTTATTCTTGGTCCATAATGTAATACTAATGGGCAATTCCCTGCAAAGGTTAACCTTAGGTCCAATTTTAAAATTTTAATTTAAATAATTTTTATTGATACCATTTCAAAGAACAGCGCTGAAATACATACATGAAAATATGACAATAGTTTATTATATGTATTTTTATAGCCCTTATTTTTCCAGTGAGAAAGGAAAAGTGTAGTAAAGTAATTTTGAAAATAAAAGCAGTGTCAAGTCTGTCACATTACAAACCTTTCTTTTTAATATAATTTATTTTAATAAACTAGCTCTTATATTAAGTATAATCAACTGTTTTTTATTTGTTTTACAAATAACTCCAGAGCTTTTCTGTGTTTTACAAACATCCTCAAAAATGATGTCTGTTATTAATTATTAACTAGCAGATTCCAGCCCTCGAAATTCGAGTGCAAATTCTAGGAAATTTTATTTTTTCATTAAATAGAGACCCTAAAGTAATGCTAATCAAATATAGCCAATTCACAAATCAACACAAAAACAAACTCATTTTTAGCACCCCGGTAGGTGAGTAGGTAGCGTTTTCGCCTATCATGCGGGGGTCGTGGATTCGATTCCCACCAGAGGCTTTGGTCTGTCGTTGCAAAAACTAGCCAAATCCGGCTTATCCCTGGGCCCAAAAATTAGAATCTGCAGACAAGCCACTCGGCTTCGCGGAACTAGGCTTAAAAAAATTTTCAAACACATTAACAAATTTAATAAGCACACATATAGCATTGTATAATTTTATGTATGTGTTAGTTAGCAACTTTAAATGTCTTTTACTCAAAATAAAGGAAAAAATATGTAAATCTGCAAAACGGCTACAAAAAAATACCCCTCAAATAATATACGTTCGGGATAAAACGATAGAACAAAACATCGGTCACAAGAAATCGCCTAGCCTATTAATATTATAAATAATTAATATTATAAGTAAATATGTTTTTCAGGTCCGTCTGCATAATTTTGTACATTTTATGGACAATGAAAAGCTTTTACTGTATAATATTGGATTAGAAAGATCTCTGTTTGTCATGTCTGTCACTATGGAATTAGCCTAATATGTAATTTTTTCACGAATTTAAAATCATACCATGTTTATATTCATATTAATAAATAATAACAATAGTTAGTTAGTTGGTTAGTTAATTGCGCCCGTATTCATAATGAAAAGTTAGCTGCTGCTTACATGTCGCGCTAAACGAGGTTCTTACTAGTCAACCGATTAGCCTTAGTTTTTAGTTAGCACATAGTTTATTCATAATCAATTTTTTGTTGTCATCTAATAGCTTTAAAAAACAACTCTGAAATTTGTAATGCCACCATATTTTTTGCATTAATGCCACCTGATAGTGAAAATCAATTCTGTTTACATATCAATTTGTGTGATTTCACTCCTTCATTTTTTAAAATTAATATTTACAAGTGTTAATTAATTATTTTAATTTGAAAATTATGTAAAAAAAATGTTTAAAAGATCCGCAAAGCAAAAAATATTTATTTGCACTTAAAAATAATTTATATCTTTTGTTTTGCTTAGTTTGACACACATCAGCTGTGTTAACATACTTATGCCCGTTTTCTCAATAGGCGATTATCTTTTATCCCAACGAGAAACTGCCGATTAAAGAAATTTGGTTTTCTCAATGTCTGGTTTGCTTCTATTTTGTCGCAAAGCTAACTGGCACTCATCTGCCAATTATTTATTTATCGTACAGATAAATTATTCTCCCAACTTTCATATCAATTTTGAGAGGCATTGCCAACTAAAAATAATTCTGCAAACTTTCATACGTATTTTGAGAGGCATTGCCAACTGAAAATAATGTTTTTGTCGGTACATTGAGAGAACCAAAATTGTTAACCGGCAGTTTATCGTTCCAATAAATTTATTTCCTGGTTAAATAACAGGCAGTTTGACGATACATTGAGAAAACCGGCATTAATCAGTATTTGAAAGATTGTTGATCTGAGTTTAGCAAACGCAGCAGCAAGTGCATTATAAATAATACTCATGCTAGATACTGCATAACTTTTCATTATGAATACGGTCGTTGGTCTTTATTTTTAATTAATTATTCTTTTAACGATTTTTATAGTATAAAATAAATATTAACAGGAAGAAAAAGAGATACGACTATGACATACTGTCGTCAGTCAATGGCATTTGAAGTATAAATTATTTACATTAATTAATAAGCCTTTGTTTAGTTCAATTAAATCACATCTCGCCTTATAGATTTAACATTTGGTATGGTTTCAAAATAAAGTTGTTCACTTTCATAGTTCCACTTTTTATAGAACCGATTTGTCTCTGATACCTTTTGCAGTAACAACGCCCTTTCTTTGATTTTCAAATATTTTATAACATCTTAGGTGCTCCCATTTTACCCTAGAAACATATTCTGCAACCCTGATTGTATCACACTCTGCCTAATTTGTCGATGTTCTCAAATCAAAACAGTATGTTTTGTATCAATATTTTTGTAATATAATTCGACAGACGGCGATAATTATATTGATAAAGAGTTTTAATTATATATCTAAGACGATGTGATTATTTTCCATTCCAGTAGGTTAATACGTACGTATGTGTAAATGTTGGTAATTTTAAAGCTTTTTTTGAAGAAAAAACATTCTTTAAAGACTGTAAATTCCCAAACCTGTCCACCAAATGTCTGAATAGCAGATTGAAAAAGGTGCCACTTAGCTTTTAATGAAATCTCCTTTTCTCATAGAAAACTGTTCGAAGTCGCCTTTATATTGTTTTTGGCCTATGCATTTCTTTTCTCTAGGTGTTTGCTGAATGACATTTTTGACGTAAGATTAACTCCCAATAGGTATTCTGAGGTTAAATACAAATTTAAATTTCAAATTTTTCATATTCTGCCTATCGACCTCATTTACGGAACACTATCATTTCTAACTTAATTAAATTGACTTCAATATTCCATAAAGCCTAGTATTTTTCCAGTTTAAAAATCATTTCTTGCATAGTTGTAATATTATCTGCCAAAATAACTATATCTTCAGCATACTAGTGTAGTCTCACATTCATATTATATACATATATTTACTCCTCGTGAAGATCATTTAAATTAATTGAAAAGACTGTAGGTGATAATAGACATCCTTGCTCTACAGCTGATGCGGTATCAAATTTTTCCTATAACTCTTTTCCAGTCCATAACTATATTTGCAGCTATGCTAATATTATTCAATTTACAGATGTGGGATCTTCTCGAAGTCTTATCGCCAAAAACAGTCATATAGTTTTGATTTTAGATTAAATTTTATGTGTGCTATTGATACAAGATTGTAAATATTATCTGATGTAGAGTATCCTTTCCGAAAACCAGCCTGAAATTCTGTTATAATGCTATATTTTTCCAGCCATATGTTGATTCTATTATTTAGAATGCCCATCATTATTTTAACTATCGAATTCATAAATTACGACAATTAGTACGAGTAGTTTATCCCTTATCACCTTTTTTGTATATAGGGAAAATTATACCAGTTATGAACTATTGATCTAGCATTGCACTTTAAAAAAATTATATTTCTTCTATAAAACTGTCTATTGAATTTTTTAGGAACTCATAGTTTGGATTTAGCAAAAACCTGTTTTATTTATTGTGGTGTCGTTAGCAATTCTTGGAGAGAAGCGCAGATTCTCAGCTGAAATTAAAAAAAAGCAACAATTCTTGCGCTCCGTAGGGTCACATTTGCGCCAAAAATGATTTTTTTTTTCGTAAAAATCAAGTTTTGTAAACAAATTCCAGAAAAATAAAAAATCCCAAAGGAGGGACCGATGGGCAAATTCAAGACGAACATTTAAAAAAACCCCAGCTCAAATAGTTGAACTATGTGAGGTGTAGAGAAATTTGATTGGAACAGTGACGTCGACTCAATAATTTTTTTTGGAATAGTTTTAAATTTTAATGATAAGGTGTCCATATTCGCTAACTTAAAAACATAGCTATTTTTAACAAGTCGTCGAGGAAAATTTGCAGTAAAATTATATCATAGAACATATTTTGATACATTTGTATAGAAAGTGCCTGATCTTTTGCGAGTAGTAGTTCATCCGAGCCCAGGGCCGGCTCCAGTAGAACTGCAGCCCCGAACGATATTTACGTTCGCCGCCTCCCAGACAAGCATTAAATAATTTCTCAAAGACTAAAAATTAAAATTTTTTCAGAATGCTTATTATGTTATAAGCATGATTCGGAAACGTTAACTTTAGATACGTTCTTATTAGTTTCAGTTTCGAAAAATTTCTTTCCCCGCTGGCCACTGTGACACGTAGTGTCAACAATATTCGTAAAGCAACACTAACATTAAGCGCAAATCCATACTGTCTTGTTATTTCTAAAGTCTCTATAGGTGTACTGTTCGATGTCACAATAGTTGAAGGAACTTTAAGTTCATCACCAACAAAACTGATGTCTTTCGATTTACCGTAAGTTAAGGCTTTACACAGTTTAGAGGACTTGCCTGATAAAACGTCAGATGGTATGTCTTTAATTTTGCTTACATTATTTAGAAAACCAAAAAGTTCGCTATGGTTTTTAATTTGTTGAAATCTTACACTTGACGCACTAATGGTGATATCTAAAATTCTGTAGTAAAAATTAACTTTGTACCGCATTTTTGGGTCGTCTATAGATTCAATTATTCCTTCATAATCAAATTGGGCCTCAATTTTTCTCCTCTAGCCTATTTTTGTATAGTGGCACCAATGTTGGGGTTTTCCATATCTAATTTAGAAGCAAATCCTTGGCGTCTACTATATACCCATGAAATTTTAAATCGTTTCTCACAGACATGAAAAAATCTTTTGTGCTTTCTAATAAATTTGCAGCTTTTAATACTTATCCGTCAATGTGTCGCTTGCAAATCAGTAGCATAGAAAAATTACGATTACAAAGAGTCCCTTCTTACAGCCTACAAGTTTAGTTAGGCGCGCTTCGAGACTCTCGGCACTCAAAAGTTTATGTGCACTTTTTATTTTATTTTGCTCTTGCAAATTTTTTCGCCCCCTAAAATCTGCCGCCTTAGGCGGTGACACAGTTCGCACACCCCTGAAGCCGGCCCTGTCCGAGCCACAATTTTAGCCGGATTACTTTGGACTTTGAACGACGTAATATCCTCATGTTTCCAACCTAAAAAAGTATAAATTTGTACCATGTGTTCTTTCGATTTTATTTTTTGTAAATCTATGCCAAATGTCATGGAGTGCATATTTTCATACATTTGAACTGAAATTTTTTCGACTAGTCGTTCGCTCCCACCACAATTATTGTCAGAATGGTTTGAAATATAACTTTTTAACAACTTGCAATAAGACCAAATTTTCACATATTTGTATACAAAACCGCCCAGAGCTCAATGTTAGTCGGAATGGCTTATTTTTTTAAATGAGTCGTCTGAGAATAGGGTGCAGTGAAAAATATATTTTTTTTTTAATTTTTTTTTATTTTCTGTTTGCTGTCGAGTAGTCGTACCTCCAAGATCTAATTTTTTGGCGGAACGCTTTGAAACTTTAAGAAAACATTCCCCTATATATACAGCTCCAAGGAATATAATTTTTTATTAAGACATTGTGGAACTTTTTATACAAAATACTATCGAACTTCAAACAAGGGCATATTTTCATACATTTGTATAGTAAGTGTTAATATCAGTCAAGCAGTATACTGCAGTACTATACACACGCCTCAATTTTTTTCGGAACGGTTTAAAATTTCTAATGTCATCTATGTATATAGTAGATTACAGGCAGTGTAAATACATTTGTGGCAATGCTTTGAAATTTTGCAAACATATTATATCTATAATATTAATAGACTAGGCGATTTCTTGTGACCGATGTTTTCTTCTACCATTTCATCCCGATTTTGACCAAACGTATATTATTTGAAAGGTATTTCTTTTTAGCCGTTTTGTAGATTTACGGATTTTTAAATATTTTCCTTTATTTTGAGTAAATTGCATTTAAATTTGCTACTAACACATGCACAAAATTATACATATACTATCCCAATAAACATTTTTGTTTGCTATCAACTTGAGGTGCATTTGAGATCAAATACATTTCTCAAATCTCCAACGTTAATTCTCAAATGCACCTCAATAGTCCGATTATAGTCTTCTCGACTTAAAAGTCACATTTTTTATATGGCGATTTTCTTAGTTATCAATTTGAGAAATTTGTGATTCTCAACTTGATAGCAAAGAAATTTCTCCAATCGGTATCAAATGGAAGGTACGGAATTGCCATATTAAAAAAATTATACTCATTTTAGAAATGAAAACATTGTACTTTTTTTAATGTTTCAATTTAATTTCATTACATATTTAACATTATTATGTACATATTTAACATTAAATGTACATATTATGTACATTTTTTAAAATCTAGAATTAAAAATAAATGAATTAATTATTTGTACATTTTATGAATATTAATATTAAATATGTCATAAATAAGAATTTAAATTGAAAAATTCGACAAAAAGCAGAAATAATTAAAAATATATCAATTAATTATTTGTACTTTTTTGCCATTTTTTAATTTAATTTATTATTTATGACATATTTAAATAATATCTCAAACTTAACACAAATCGTATTCAAGTTGAAAAAATGTTTAGTCTCAAGTGGAGACTAAAATATCAAGTGTTGGATATCCAATTGAGAGTAAAAATGTTTCTCAAAGATGGGAAAAAATTTTAAGTCTCAACTTGATGTCAAGTTGAAAGCAAACAAGGAGAAAAATTGTTCAACTCACGTTGAGAATTACATTTGACATCAATTTGAGAACTTAACTTTTCTCCAACATTAGAGAAATAATATTTCAATGCATACTGGGATATGTGTTTTATTAAATTTGTTAATGTGTTTGTTAATGAGTTTGTTATCTTCATTCATAATAATAATAAACCAAAAAGTATTGGTTTGTGAATTCGCTAAGTTGAAAAATACAGCCGCCTAGAAATTGCACTCGAATTTCGAGCGCTGGAATCTGTTAGTATATATATATATATATATGTATATTCAAATTGAAATACTTACAGGTGTTTCGAAGTGTTCGTGAAAACTTTTGCAAAATAACCATCAAATATATATATGGAGAATATATTTTCATACATTTGAGTGGAAAGCGGTGAAGCTTTTTTGAGTAGTATGTGGCCCACTCCACAGTTTTTATCAGAATGTTTCAATAATTCAGGAGGGTAATCTATTAATATAACTGACTCGAAAATATATAAAATTACATGATGTATTTTTAGAAAACTTTTTGTAAAAACTTGTCAAACATCTATGGGCAGTCCGATTAAAGGAAAATTTGAGGATGATATTCCTGGTACTTACCCAATTCTAAAAAGTATATACTTGTTACACTAAATAGTTATATATTTATCTTTTTACATGCTTTCAAACATAAGAAATGTTAGTTTTTACTACTCGAGCTACTCGTTCGGCTCATTTACTACTCGAGCTACTACTCGAGTTTGACCATAGGCTCCACCAAATACGCTCGAAAACTTCTACTAACCTTTTAGCTTCAAAACACTTTAAGGTTAAACATTATTTATGCTAAATAGAAACGACTTTTTAACAACAACATAATTTTTGTTTTTGAGGATTAATTCAAATCGTAAACTTTCCATTACTTGATATTTCTAAACCTTAAATATCAACAGCAGCATCTTACATAGTCATAAATATTTTTTTTTTTTTATCATAAAAGACCTTGAGTTTCGAATGTGTTAAGCAGAATAAAAAGCGACTTATCTTTCCAACACAATTCATAACAATTTTCCGTGTTGTACAGAGAGTGCAGTTCACTCAAGCGATTTGTGCGGAAATAAGCAATAAACCGAAAAGATGATTTTTATTTGTGCTTCTTTTTCTTTTCTGTACTGACTGATTTAAATACTTGAGGCGAGAAGATTTTCTTACATGCTAAATCATCTTATTATTAGACATTTACAATATTTTAAATACAAAATGTATATTTTTTCTATTTCGTCGTCCTTAAGAACAGGTAAGGGTATTATGAATTATTGTGGTAGTGATGGTGGTGGGATTGGCGATTAAATATGAAAAAAAAGCTTAAATGTTAAAAGCATAATGCATGTTGATTCTAGCGTAAAAGATGGAATTTGAATTTACCAAATAGGGGGAGGTATGGTGGTAGCTAGCTACAACTGTATTCAAGGTTTAAATAATGCAGAAATCTAGCAATTGATTTTAAAAATATTAAAACATTAGTTCTGATGTATTTATAACAATTCAGCAATTCATGCAAAGCTATTATAGTCTAAATTTCTTAAGGCCAATTGAGAAAAATCAAAGCAGATACCTTACAACATTTGGTACGTCTAGAAGGTCGGATTATTCAGAAGAAAAATATGAATTGAACAAGTTTTAAAAAAAAAGATTGATATCCTCTAACTGGGCTTTACGTTTACATTAATATCTCGAGTTATTGCGCTATTTATAACAAAATAATTGATAAAATTAACAATTTGATAAACTTAGTACTAAATAATACCAACGAACACACTGAAGGCCATAAACTCGGCGCAATGATGCCCGAATTACTCTATCTTAAATACAACCTGCTCGAAATAATCTTAAGTTTACCCAGGTAAATTGTTTATTTTGTTAACGAACGTTAATTCAACAGACACAGACGAACAGACGGATTAGAAATACAAATTTATTTTTCGAAGCGTTACAAACAGAATAACAAACTGATAAATACTCTCTGTACAGTGGTGTGGAGGGTATAGTAATAAAATTAGATTTTGTATATCAGACCCGTCAGAGTGACCGGTACGTTAAAATGTTAAATAATTTTATGTTTAAAAGTAGCAACTTAAGGCGCTACAAGTCTAATATCTTACAAAGCTTTACCAAATTAAGGAAGAAGATCAAGAAAAAAATAACAAGACGCATTATATATTACATCAGTAAGGGAGCTAAGCTGTGAAATTCAGACTCGGCACCTTCCTTAGTTCATTTTGTACCGTCTTTGCATTTTCGCAACATTAAAGTTAGGTGTAATTATAATTATATATACTAGCAGAGCCCTTCCCTCGAAATTCAGGTGCAAATTCTAGGAAATTTTATTTTTTCATTAAATTTATTTCATTAAATTTATTTCATTATAAATATTTGTTGAACACACAGAAATAAGAGCCTAAAAGTATTTGATCTACTCTGTATGCCACCCAAAGGTATGCTAATTTTAGGCAATTCACAATTCAACACAGGGCGTGTGATATGCAATTATTTTAATGAAATTCGATGGCGTTATTGTCGTTATTTGTGTATGTCCAAAATTATTTTTCAATTCAACACAGGGCTGTTCATATACAATTTTTCAAAAACACTAAAAAGAAATTTAATAAACACATAATTCTATGTATGTGTTAGTAGCAACTTTAAATGAATTTTACTCAAAAAAAAAATATTCCAGACGGTGCAAATCTGTACATTTGGTGGACAACTAAAAAGAAATACCTTTCAAATCAGGTATGCTTGTTCAAAATCGGTTTAAGACTGGCAAAGTAACATCTGTCAAAAGAACTCGCCTTGCCTATTAATATTATACTAGCAGATTCCAGCGCTCGAAATTCGAGTGCAATTTCTAGGCAATTTTATTTTTCAACTTAGCCAATTCACAAACCAACACTTTTTTGGTTTATTATTATTGTGAATGAAGATAACAAACTCATTAACAAACACATTAACAAATTTAATAAACACACACATAGCATATGTATAATTTTCTATATGAGTTAGTAGCAACTTTAAATGCAATTTACTCTAAATAAAGCAATAAAAATCTGTAAATCTGGAAAACAGCTAAAAAGAAATACCTGTCAAATAAAATCGCCACAATTGGAGACTATTCAAATTAAACCAAGTTTAACTCACATCCCAATGATTACTTGTTAAAACTACATATTTAAACAAAACTAAGTTTAATTGACATTCCAATAAGTCGACCTTAAAAATATGGTATAAAGTTTTTTAATTCTCTCGACGGATAATCATCCTTCTATTGTATTTTTTTTTTTAATATTAAGAGTTTAAAAAAGTTTGCCATTGTCCTTTTTCAGTTGGATTATTTATGAAATTTAAAAATAAATTTCAAAGTGCTGCTTACAAAATTTGATAAAAAAAACCAATGAATTAAAAAAAGCTGAAAACTATTTTTTATCATTAACGCAATTTTTAACGATATTTTTGCTATTTTTAAAACAAACAAATGTATGAAGGAAGGCATCAAGTTACTATGAATATTATTAAAATTCATGGAAAACAATAAAAATGTATATTCTTGTGTGTAAATAACAGAGTATCCTCTTACATATTTCCTGTTTTTGCACGCTTTTAAAACTTTTCGAATTTACATATGCATTTTTTTTCACAACACATATTTATTTACTTATATTTTAATTTTTGTACTTTTTTTATTTTTATTTGCTTTACAGTTGCGTATCCCAACTTTTATCCCAATTATATGCATGCCGCCGCTGTAGCTCATGTAGCAGCCGCACAAATGCAAGCACATGTGACCAGTCATGGTACGGCAATGAATCATAATCATGGTCATGGCCATCATTTACATCACGGCCATCATGGTCATCATATGTCGGGGCATTTGGGTCATGGTCCACCGCCAAAACGAAAGCGCCGTCATCGTACAATTTTCACTGAAGAACAATTGGAACAATTGGAGGCGACTTTCGATAAAACCCACTATCCAGATGTAGTGTTGCGTGAACAATTAGCATTAAAAGTGGATTTGAAAGAGGAAAGAGTGGAGGTAAGTTAGCAAAATGTTATAATAATTATAAATCACTAGTACGAGTGGTACAAAAAAAAAAAAACATGACAAACTAATAGCCGTCACGAGATGAAAATGTTTGCCCTTTTATACCCAATACCACTACGTGATCGGGAAATAATAAGTTAGAAACTAACAAAATTATTTGAGCCAGATCCACCGATCGGCACAGAATTACTTTCGAAGTAATTACTTTTTAATTTTTAATTTTTATTTTTAAATTTTTAATTTTTAATTTTTAATTTTTAATTTTTAATTTTTAATTTTTAATTTTAATTTTTAATTTTTAGTTTTTAGTTTTTAATTTTTAATTTTCAATTTTTAATTTTTAGTTTAAAATTTTTATTTTTCTATTTTTAATTATTCATTTTTCAATTTTAATTTTTCATTTTTCATTCTTCAATTTTCATTTTCCATTTTTCATTTTTAGTTTTTCATTTTCCATTTTTAATTTTCCATTTCTCATTTTTCCATTTGCCATTTTTCATTTTCCATTTTTAATTTTTAATATTTAACTTTTATTTTTTATTTTTATTTTTATTAATTTTTAATTTTTAATATTTAGTTTTTAATTTCGAAGAATTACTTTCCGTCCGTCCGTCCATCCGTCTGTCTGTCTGGATTTTTTTAATGGACGCAGTTATTGCGCACTATCATCTAGTGGCTCCATAATATTTTTCCCTTACCACCCTGGTACCGCCTTAGTATTTCATCAGGTCGGATGGTTATCTTACACTTTTGTTATCAGCTTTTTATGTATCCTAGTCCCCCATCCTACAAGTAGATGGGGTTCGGTGTTCTGTGACATCCATACTTCATGATGCGACAAATAAAAGCGTCACAAAACCTCCAAGTTTCTATCGACTTCAACATTTTATCCACAATATTTTCGGGTGTTAATACAACTCTGATCTTATCATCTATAATATTAATAGGTAAGGCGATTCCTTGTGACCGATGATTTGTTCCACAGTTTAATCCCGATTTTGACCAAACGTGTCTTATTTGAAAGGTATTTCTTTTTAGCACATTTACAGATTTTTAAATTTTTACATTTTTTTGTGAGTACACATACATAAAATTATACAGTGCTATGTGTGTGTTTATTCGATTTGGTAATGGGTTTGTGAGTTTGTTTTCTCCATTCACAATAATAATTGTGTTAAATTGAACAATAATTTTGGACATAAACCAATAAAATTGAAAAATAATTTTGGACATAAACCAATAAAATTGAAAAATAATTTTGGACATAAACCAATAACGCAATCGATATTTGGTAATATTCTTCTCTTTTCCAGCATTCTTACCCTTCTCTCAATAACGTTTATCGTGCCTCTCTTTTAACATTAAACTGTAGTATCTCCGAAAAGTGTAATTTTTATACATCAATCGAAAGGTCTCAAAGTGCTGTGTTCACAAATTTTGATTATTATCCTCTTGGAAGTCATAGGGTGAAAATATTCAAAAAAGGGGAACAATAGGGAAAAATTCTCACACTGTGACCTGAAAGAAGTCAATGGCTACTATTTTGAGACCTTTCGATTGATGTATAAAATAAGGTTGCTCTTAATTTAGAATATATAAAAAATTCACTTTTCGAAAAAAGTGCAAATAAAATGTGAAATTTTTTGTCAGAAAAGAAAACGGCATAAGAAATGATCATCCTTTAAGCACTTATTCGTTGAGGATTTAATAGTTGCTCAGTTGTACATATATATTCATTTTATTGCCGTTACGAAAGTTTGGAGTAGCATATAGTATTTCTGAATGTACACTTTTTATAAGTCTTCTGGGGGAATCTCCTCACCTTATCACGTATTATATCCACGAGCTCTTTGAATTTCAGTTTGCCATCCAACTGTGTATCAATGTATATTATTCCTTATTTTCAATTTTGCCATATCAAACATTCTGTGATCTGTGACCAATATTGTTTCCGTTTTAACCGTGGCTAACTTCAGAACATGTTCAGCCAACTGAGACTAGACGGTGTGACACGACCAAAGCAATATCATCAGCATAGCCGATTATCTTAGAACTGATCCATGTTGCACACCTGCTGAAGCAATATATTCCTTCATTCCAACATCACCATTATATTGTAGAGATACCCACAACTTCTTTAATGGCATGTGCGCTGATTTTGCTTTTTTTTGGAAGCCATATTGTCTAGGCTACGTAGCAAAAGGATCTGAAATAGTTTATCCAATGTGTTTAGCTAGCTTCATTTAAGGGCTTATCTCCTTTGCATAATAGTACTATATTTTGCGAATCCCAGCCTCTAGGGAAAATAATTTTTTCGAAACATAAATTGTACATGTTTAGTAGTTATTCTGGCCATACTTCTCTAGTCCAGGGATTTTTTCAGTCTTAAGTTTTCTGTACGCCAATTCTTTAGTGTTAAATGCTTTAGTCCTTTCCTTTATTTCGGCTTGTAATCAAACTACATGTTGCAAATATAGATATAAAGGTTATTTTTTAAGCTCGATAGAACTTGAAATTGTAAAAATAACACTAAAAAAAATTTTTTATGCGAAAGATCAATACAGGGCATTAACATCTGAAAATTAAATCGGCCATAAGACCACCGCAGCTGTTCTTCATTTTGGAAGAAATATGGTCCGATGATGCCACCAGCGTGTAAACTGCACCAAAAGGAGCATTTTTTTGGATGGTTGGGCCCATGTGCGGCAATTTCGTTTATAACCAAAACGTTAAGCCAAAAATTGGCCTCATCGCTGAACACAATTTTGCGATAAAGCATCGGGTCATTTTCCAACTGTACCAGAGCCAAATCGGCGAAAGACGGTATCGTGGTTTTAATTTTTGGACCAGCTGAATCTTATACGGGTGTAGGCCAAGATATCTTCCACGTACTGGACGGAAATAGCCCCAATTCATACGATCCACGACGATTCGATAAATTTGGATCTTCTTCCACACTTTCGTTTTCAGCGGCGATTTTCTCTGCAGTAAGCACATTCCTTCGACGCACAGTGGGTTGAAAAGCATGAAAAGTGAGGATTAATTCAGGGAAGACGTAATTTCAAAATATTGTTAATTTTTTTTAATGGATATTCATTAATGCATAAAAAACCACCATTTAAAAAAAAAGTGGAAAAAAAATATGTTTTAACCCGTTAGGAGCTTTTTTGTGTTTTGGAAAAAATGATCTTTTCTTACAATTTTCGCTGTAACTTTGGAATAAAAAGCGATAAATTAGTAAATGAAATTGCAAGTTAGAACTTAGTTAATGTGCTTTTAGAAAAAATAAAATTTTTTGTAAAAATAAAATAGGAATAAATATTTAATATGTATTTATATTATAAAAATTGAATTTTAAAATCCGATTTTATTTTCCAAATTCCACAATTCCACAAATTTAACTCAAAAAATTCACATTATAAAATAATATTATGTTTTTATTGATGAATAATTAAAAGTACAAAACAAACAACCATTTCAGAAAAATTAAAAAAAAATTAATTCAATTAATATTGAATATATTGCTACATTTATAATTGATAATTTTGTATGCATTTATTGTTATTGTTTATTTTTTATTTTATATTTTATATTTTCTTATTTAAGAGAAACTTAAATGTATATATATATATATATATATATATATATATATTAAAATCAAGGATCGTCCGTATTATCATCACCTTCATAAATATAATCAGCATCTTCATAATTATCATCATCAATATCTTCATTAATCTCTTCTTCATCAGAAATCTTGGGCAAAATTAATAAATCTAGTGCCATCTGTGGTATATTATATATTTTTTTTGGCATAATTTTTGCTTTTAGTGGTAATTAAAGGATCCGAACTAAGAAGTAACCTATTGAATATATCTTCATTTGACTTCTCCCGACTGCATTTACGAGAATAGTGTTCTCTGTAATTTTTAAAATCTTTATTTCTAGCTTCTTGAGCTTCCTCAGATAGTTGACCTATTGGCAACAAGGCGTATCTTACTATTTCTGGCCCGTGAATAAGGAATTTATGTAAAGTTGGAGGCATATAATACCACGGATAGAGCTTAACAAAATGTCTGGCTGCATTCTTTCTATCAATTCTGCATCAACTTTTGTGATTTGAGCAGAAACATCTGCATTTTGAAAAAACCGTCTGGCAGTGTTGCCATCGTTAGAGTTTCCAAAACCTGGCTTTGGTTGGTCCACGATCAGTCCAGTTTTCTCTCTAAAGTCTTTTTGAATCCGTAATTTTGTTACTGAAACCATTTTTTTTATCATCATCAGACCTAGCCTGCCATTTTTTGATTGGAATTTTATATGATAAGTGAAGAAGACATTCAAAAAATCGTATCCATCCATGAAGTATAGATAAACCAAACTGTAAAGTTTCTGTATTTACTTCTTTACCAATCATTCTACCAACTGAATTAAAATCCTTGCTTGTTGAACCACAAATGTAGCACTTTTGTGTGGATGTTGTATCCGTAATAGCATTACAAACTTTTCCATCAATCATTACTAACATAAGTTTGTGATTTATTTTTATTGATTTTTCTCCTAATAAAACTACAGAATCCAAAAGAAGTTAAATTTCGTTTTCAACCCGTTCCTTTTCAAGTTTTGCAGTAGTTGCTGTTTCCTTTATAAATTCTATTTTTAAAGTTCTACAGAATCTAGTGGAAGATGGACGAGGATTTTGCCAAATTATTTTGTCATTGCAAACTAATCTCAGTGGTACAATAGATGTAATGAATACAGAAGAATCACTAGAATTTAAGCCATGAAATGCTTGTTTATAGGAACTATGTCCAGAGCTTCCATCAAATACCCATTTAGAAAATAATGTTATTTTGGACAGTTGTTCATGGCTTAAAGAAATAATTTCGGTTTGTTTTATCTCGACTAGGTTACACATTTACAACAGCAACAATAACAATCACAGCTACGAAAATAAACACAAAACAAAAACTAAAATAAGATTTTTTCTGTTGTGTTTTCAAGCATTTTTTTTAATTTTATACTGGGGACTTTTAATAAAAACTTGAATATTACATTCGTTGGCAAGTATTGGCAAAATTTTTTTTTGGAATACACAAGTAGAAATCCCATATTTTACTACAATGTAAATAATTTTACCCGATCTCATCTAGAATTACGTTGAAACTCAATCTCTTTTTAAAAAATACCCTCTTTTTAGGACAATTTTCAAAAAATTATTAAAAATATTTCTAAAACACTTATCTAAAATTTTTTTTAGACAATTTTCAAAAAATTATTAAAAATATTTCTAAAACATTTATCTAAAATTTTTTTTTTAATAATACAGTCAAATACCTGAAGTTGATGCATCCATTTGAAAAAAGTTAGAATTTAAAAAAAAATTAAACTTGAAATATCTCGTTTTTCACTTTTTACCACTTCGAGCAAAATTAAAAAAAATTGTTGAACTTTGAGAGAGTATAGCAAGAAAAGTAAACAACTTAGAACAATAATTTTGACGGTATAAAAATTTATTACAAAATACTCATTTCAATTTTTGAATTAATCCTCACTTTTGACCCTTTTCAACCCAATGTGCGACGTGTTGGTGTTATAGTCTCATTTAGAGAGTATGTGTATGACGGATGGCTTGCTCAGATGGACTATTATGTGCTCCATAGAAATCACGATGTCGTCTATAAGTTGCGTGAATCCGATGACTGACTTTCAAAGTAAATTTAAACAATTTGGTGGCGTTGTTCAAGCGTAAATCTATTCACTGTGATTTGCTATAGTATACTGATCATAAATTTCTGAAAGTGAGCGCAGTATGACAGTTCGTTTGATAGCTAACCCTTTCGAAAGTTCTATCTAAACAGAAATAATCTAAAAAAAAGCCAAGTTTTTCTTAAAACTCTTTCTTTCTTTATGCATATGAGTTTGAATCTCTTCGTAACTGTGCTTGACTTTGCGTAACTATTTTAAAATTAATCTTTGGTCCAAAGTCTATGGACAAAGTTTCGGATCGATCGGATGAGGGGAAGTGAGGTTTTAATCTCTCCGTGACTGTGCGTAACCCAAAATCTGTAATCTGTAGTCGCAACAAGACTATGGGCCAAGTTTCAGATCAATTAGATAAGGGGTAATGGGGTTGCCCCACGACAGACAGAGAGACCGACAGAGAGTGTGATTTAAAAGAAAGAGTTTAAAAACAGTCTGTATTTTGATGAAATTTGGTGTATAAGACTTTACCGGCAATAAGCCGGTCCTATCAGGCCGACCAAAATTGCCGTAAGATCCCGATTATCATATACGTGTATGGTTACCCACTAATCAGTAGTCCAAAAATAACCCCATGTAAAGCTGCTTCCCGATTTTCACTTAAATCTATCAAAAAACAAAACTATTGCACAGATTTTTCTCAAATTTTGTTTTTCAAAATATAAGTGACTTTACCAAATATGGTCAGGATCGGTCCAATTTTCGACCTAGTCCCCATATAAATATAGCACCCGATATGAACTTTTTCATGTCTTCAGCCAAAAAAAAAAAAGTAACAATGCCAGTCAAATTTAGTTTATGCTTATTTTCTATATCCACTTAGTTGGACCGAAAAGATGAGGTCTCTAAACGATGGTATAGGGTATCGTATAGTCGGTCTAGACCAACTATAATTTTCTTTCCTGTTCTTCATTTTATGACCTAGTTCCCATATAAAAATAACATCAGCTACGATTTTTTTTATATATTCACGCCACAAATCAATAACAAACCACTAAAATTTGGTTTATGCTTATTTTGTATATCGAGTTATTGGGTATCGAATAGTCGGTCCAGACCGACTATAATTTTCTTTCTTGTTTAAAATTTAAATTCCAAGCTAATTTCAAGGATTTTGATTTTAATTTGTTTGTATACCATTGATTTGACACCACTGGATTCTGGTTGTCGATTATAATTTTTTAATTATGTGGTCACTAGTTAAGGGTTTACATATCGTAGTCTATTTCCTGTTTTTTTTTTTTTTTTTGATTTTTGGTAAAGCGCGAAACCAATTGAGTGCAGTCATGTGAGTACAAATACTTTATTTGTTTAGTTGCTACGAATATTTAGAAGAAGAAAAAAAAAGCAAACGATACTATAAGGTTTCGCCAAATGAAAACAATATTAACATTTGTTTAAATGATAATGATACTGATAATGTTGTTCATGTTAATTTCAACTACTGTTCTCAACAAAAGATAGACATGGTTTTTATGGTTGTTTGGCGGATATAAGTAAGTAAGTAAAATATCATTTGTTTATTGAATATGTAAACAGAGTCGTTCGTTTGGGTTTTTTGTTAAAGTGTTTGTTTTTTACACAATATATTGAGGCTGATGATGATGATGTTGATGTTGATGATGCTTTTAGCATTAACATTACACGCCCCAGTTGCCTGGGAATCTTGCCCTTAAGGGTGGCTTAAGTTCTCTATTCCGGTGTGTATGCCTGCTCTGCTCTGCCACCCCTTAAGTGTATTAAAAAATAAAATTCAAGCATTACCCAAAAAGTATTCATTTTTAGTAGATTTAATACGAGTGTCTACACAACTTTCCAAAGTATATTATTAACACACATACATCTAGAATTTGTTTTTCCTAAAAGCATCACCATGATTTTGTGGAAACTTTTACATACAATTTTTGTTGGCTTTACTTAGAAAATTTGTCATTTGTGCCACCACCACAAACAACTAAATAAACAAAAAAAAAAAAAAAACGAACAAACAAATAAAGAATTACTTTGTTGGTTTGACAATTCAATTTGTTAACATTTATTGGGTAATTAAATACCATCTACTTAAAAGTGGAGTGCTAGGAAAAGTGTTGAGTCCATAAGGATTTAAATTGTGTTAGATTAGGTACACTTACAAAAATTAAGAAAGAGTATTTTATATTATAATTAGGTTATTACAGTGCGATTACAATTCGTTTGAAATCTCTTCACAGCTCATATAAAGAGCTGATTTATGTTGAAAAAATTTTGATAAAAAAAATTTTTTAATGAGGTTATTTCCTGATTAAAACAAGTTTTCATGATATATTATGGATATTGGAAGAAACGGCACCAGTTATTAATTTAATTTTAAAAAAATGACAAAGAGATAACGAAACGCTAACAGAATATTCCTACACCTTCTCCAATTGTATTTTGGAAAAGATCAATTGATTTTCATAAATAATCAATTGATTTTTAGAAAACATTGATTTTTAGAAAACAATTGAATTGAAGGAAATATCAAATTGAATTTCAGAAAAATATTCTGAACGCTATACAAAAACATATTTCTTTAAGTATTACACTACATTTGTAACAATTATTGTAAACTATAAACGTATTTTTTTTTTTTTTTTTTTGAGAAGATATCTTCAAAATCCGGTGCCGCATTGCACACTGAGAATTTTTGTATGGAGGTGAGGAAAAAAAACGATATAGGTCGCAATTTAAGAGATAACTGGATGAAATTTGGAACATACATTTATATTGGTCCAAGGACGAACCCTATTGAAAATGGTGAAAATCGGTCCTTGTTTGGACCTAGCGCCCATACAAATTTTTCAGAAAAATTCGCTTAAATTCCACTAGGATCGGTAAATATGGATGAAATTTGGTGCGTGGGGTTATTTTTATCCAAGAACTGATCCTGTAAAATTTCGGCGGGATCGGGCTACTGGGAGGGGCACCCCCATACAAGGTGAATTTTTAACATCATATATCTGGAGTTCTATGATAGCCAAAGCCCTAAAATTTTGTTTTAGATGCCAGAGTATGAATTTAAATAGTCTTGCCAAAAATGGGTGGGATCGGGCTACTGGGCGGGCACAAATTTAGTTTTATTTATATAGTAATACACAAAAATAATCAAAATAAATAAAGTTAGAGAAATGTATATCGTTACCTACAATGTAACAAAAAAAATTTAAATGATTTTTTTAATTTTTAATTTATTATTTATTTTAATTTATTATTCTATTTTTAATTTATTATTCTAAAAGAGCCTTAACTTCGTCGCTTATAACACTATGCTTTTTCTGGCTAAATGAGGAGTCAAATGTGAGATCATGGGATCTGATGTTACCATCATTCGGTGCATAATATCTTCGTTGGTGGCAATTCGACTGCATTTTCTGGAGTGTCTAAGGCGATATTTTTTAAAGTCTTTGTTACGACTTTCCTGAGCCTCTTCGGATAGTAAGCCTACAGAAAAAATACACTTTTCAATTATATATTTTCCATGAATCAGAATTTTGTGAAGTGTAGGTGGCATATTGTACCACTCGTACAGTGCAACAAACTCTTTTGCCGCCTCCAGACAAAAATCACCAAATTTTTTTGGATCTACTACCTCGCTGATTGTTATAGCTTCGAGAATTATTGAAAACCTCTTGATTATGTTTTCATCTAGACCCGTGATTTCGGAAACCAAAGCAGGATTAGCAAAGAATCTTCGTGACGTATTTCCTGAATTTGTCGTACCAGCGCCTTGCTTAACAGTATCAACCTGTATTCCAATTTTCTCTTGTTCACGCTTTATCAAAGATCTTCGGGCTTCTTTTATCGGACGAGTATTTGAGTCGACTCTCCCACGTTTAAATTCAATATTATAAGCTACATGCAAAAGACACTCCGTCAGCTTAATACGCGCATGAAGTGGTGACATACCAAATTGCAGTGCTTGTTCATTTACGGGCATAGCTTGAACTTCTTCGATTTTATTCATCTTGGATGTTGTGGCTCCACAAATAAAACAAGAAGATGCTGCTGGTGTTTCTGTTACTGATTGTGCTGTCTTGCCGTCAATCATTGTAAAATATAATTCATGTTTTACTTTAAAATTACGATTATTTACTGTTAACTCAAATTCTTTTAGTTGAGATATCTCCTCATCGACTCTTCTCTTTTCTTCTCGTATAACTTGAGGTGTCTCTTTAACGTGTGCAAACTGTAGTGTTCTACAATACTGTGTGGAAGAAGATTTATTGTTGTTCCATACTAATTTATTTATGTCATCACTTAATGATAATTTAAGTGGTACAACTGATGTCATATATAAATGAGAGTCAGAAATTTGATCACCTGAAAACCTCTGTTGGTATTCGCTTTGCTAGATGCCCCATCACATCCCCATTTATAGTACATTGTTAGATTTCCGCTTTCAATTTTATTTATTTCCTTAACTGACTTGGTCTCTAGGACTCTTTTATTACTTTGCTACCGGAATCATAAAAATCAAATAACCTTTTGTTTATTCAATGTTTTTTCCAAAGAATTTTGTGGATATCTCGAGCAAATTTTTGAAATTCATACCTTCACTTAATTGTGAATAAAAGCGAAACGCGTCATCGATTTTCATGATTTATGTCTCATTTTGTTCATAGGTTATGCGACTTTACGTAAAAGTAATATGACTTGACACTTTTTTACCCTTTTGGATTTTTTATGAATTACAAAAAAAAAAAAATCAATTTTTTAGGCAAAAAATATTTTTTTTTTTCATACATTTATTTATAACTGCGAAACTGTTGCTTATGTAACGAAACATTATATGAACAGATGAAAGTAATTGTAATTCTTGATTTTTCTAAATTTGTTTCAGCAAAATCCGACTAGTGGTTCTCGAGTTATGTTAAACAAAAGAGCCTTATCAGAATTGAGTCCCGAATCAATCAGATGAAAAATGTTGTGCTGTGTAATGCAACAAATTGAAAGGGGGCACCTAGGGGCACTTGGAATTGATTAAAAATGTAAAAGCAGATGTCAGACAATGTATTAGTAGTGATTTCCAACTGGGGGAAAGTAGTGCTAAAATTGCAGGTCCAAATGTTTGGAGAAAAAAGGGATTTTTGTTAAATGTTCATAAAAATAATCAAACAAAAAAAACTTAGTCTCTGCAGAGTTTATTTTTTCAATTTTAGTATACTGAAATATCCTACTTTAAATAAAAAATAAAAAGAAAAACGTTAGCTCACATAATAAAATAATATTCGTTTTGAAATTCTTAGGTTTAAATTAAGTTGGTTCGGTAAAACATACAAGTACTGAGTTTGAGACGCTATAAAAAAAACTAGCAGTCAGATCGGAGTAATTCTTTTTGATTTGATTGTACCATTTAGTCTAAAATTTCAAAATATCACTGCATATTGCATGAAGAGTATATTGACAATTTGACTTTTTTCCACAAAATCCCCAGTGTGCGTTGTAGTCAAAACTTTATTTCCTATTCCTATCTGGTTTTTTATATAGCAGCTGGTTCTTTGACTGATAGAAACAATAACAACTTACATGATTATAGGCTAAACTGCTTTTTGATTCTGAAATTTAATTGATATTTTCTGAAATACATTTCATTATTTTTTTTTTAATTCATTTGTTAATTTGTGAATTTATTTAGTTTACACTTTTTTCTAAATGTGACATTTTAGACGTCAATTTTTGTCACAGAATAAAAAATTGGATTTCGTGCTTATCTGGGTAATTGCTCGGATTTAAATTTTTATGAGATTTTCCGAGATTTCAGTGAGATTTTTATCGAAATCTCACTTTTCGTAATTACCAACCAAATGTAAACAAACACGAGTGTGTTTAGGGTAAATTTTAAGGGTTATAAATAAATTCGTTTTATTTTTTTAAGGTTTTTTTTTAGGAATGTTTTCAAAAAGTAGTTTTATAATTTAGTTTCCCAATAATATTGATTAAAAAATTGGAATATTAAACAACTACTTTTTGTAATTCTATTAACGTATATTTACCATAGAGTATTTTTTTAACCGACATGTTTTTAGCATTTCTGTGGGTTCAGATTTTCAAATATGTCATGGATTAAAAAAATTTAAAAGAAAATTAGTTTTCCAGAAATCAAAGCACAAAAATTCAATTAAAAACAAGTAAGAAAATTATAGTCGGTCTAGACCGACTATACGATACCCTATACCATGCGTTTAGAAACTCTATATCTTAGGCCCAACTAACTGGACATAGAAAATAAGCAAAAACCAAATTTGAGTGGGATTTTTATTAATTTTTTTTTGGCTGCAGATATGAAAAAGTTCATATCGGATGATATGTCTATATGGGGACTATGTCCAAAAATGGACCGATCCTGATCATGTTTGGTAAAATCTCTTGTATTTTGCTAAAATATATACAAACAAAATTTGAGAAGAATCAGTGCAATATTTTTGTTTTTTAATAGATTTAAGTGAAGATCGGGAAGCAGCTCTATATGGGGCCAGGGGGATCATTTTTAGACTACTCATTAATGGATGAATTGAATGCATATAGACCCAATTTGAGTAAGATTTATATGACAATTTGGATCTTATGGCAATTTATGTCGATTTCATAGGGGTAATTTGTATGGGGGCTAGGTCTGAACATGGACCGATTCTCACCAATTTCAATAGCGTTCATCCCATGGCCGATAAAAGCTTACCCACCAAATTTCATCAAAATATATTCATATTTGCGACCTGCAGTTTGATTGCAAGGTTCACATGGACACACAGACGGACGGACGGACGGACATTGTTAAATCAACTCAGAAAGTGATTCTGATTCGATCGGTATAATTAAAGATGGGTCTAGGTCAAATATTTTTGGTTGTTACAAACAGCAGCACAAAGTCATTATACCCAAACCACATAGTGGTATAGGGTATAAATATATACAAATATTTTCAGTATTCCGAAAGTGTAGTTCACAGATGGTGTGAAAACACAAAAAATTCAAAAATAAAAACATGAAAAATGAACTTAATAAAAATGTGCAGGGGGTAAATCTGTGGTCACAAGCAATAACCGCCTAACTCGAAAATCATGCTTTCGAGAAAAATAGCTTTTTATATAAATGTAATGGGGCTTCATTACGACTTAGGTCAGAATATTTTTATTAATATCTTTTTAAAAATCAGTGTTAGAGAAATGGGGATTTCACGTAAATATAAAGATTTTTTAGTAGAATATGATAGCATACATAAGTCAAATCGTTCTTAAGTCGACTTAGGCGGTTATCGCTTGTGACCACAGATATATCAGTTTATCATTCTGTTTGTAACGCATCGAAAAGGTAATAAAAGTCGTATTTTGCATAATTCTTTTTTGAAGACATGAATACACGTTATAGCATAACATTTAAAGAATATTTGAAAAAAGTTTCAACTAAAAATTTTAATAAATAAGTCCGTGACAGCCAATATCAGGTGGCGTTGTTGTTTTGCGGTGAACATCATAACTCGTTATCGGACCATGTGAAATAAAAAAATCGAAATGCGTTTAAAAGGTGACATGTTTCCTGAAGTAGTGACGAAGAGTTTTTCAATTTTTTTTTTTTTTTTGCAGCATTTTGAAGTGAAAAACGATTTTTGCTATACAATTTCGGGAATTTGTTGTTAAAAAATGGGGAAGAAAATGGAATTAAAAAAAACCTTCGTGGTTAACTGATGATTTATGTGTAGATGTAGTGTCTAAAATTTCAAAAGAATCGGTCAAGAAGATGTTCACGGACTTCGAACATTTATTTGCGAGAAAATCGGTTTAAGGTTTTTTAAAAACTGATTTGTATACTATAAAACGTATGAGGCCGGTCGCTGGAAACACTGTACCTTCTTAAGTTTTGTTCTGATTTACTTAGAATTTTGAAACAACACTCTCGACATGTTGTGCATTCAGGAAGAGAAATGCAAAGAAAGGTTTTAAAACCTACCACCCCTTAAGGAAATGCAAACACCAATACACCTATGTGCACAAAAAAGAAAAAAATATTTCATATATCATCATACTAGTAAACTGAAAAAAAAGAGAACTACATTTTTTGCAAAGTTATCTATAAATCCAAAAAAGAAAAAATAAAAAATGAGCGTGTATTAGTTTTACTTCAAAAAAAAAAAAAAAAATCGCCTTTAATTCTTCCATGATAATTTCAATAAATTATTCAAATTAAAATCTTAAATATACCTATTTACGTAATTTATGTTTGTCTAAATTTTTTTAAAAGCAAATTATGCAAAAATTAATATTATGAGTGAAAAAAAATTATTTTCCCACCTCTCTTCTAAAATAACAATGTAATTTATGCAAAGTTCCAATAATTTAAATTTTAAACTTAATATTGCACTATTTTTCCAAGGGCTTTTCAATACAGAGCTATAAACGAAATCATACGTTGGACAACAACAAATTCTACATTGAAGATCTCTTTTTTCTCAAATATTTATCAAAAAAAGCATACTCTTTGGTAAGTGCTGGCCATCAGAGAACCTAAGCGAAAGCACTCTTAACAATACAAAACAATTTTAAGATGAAAAAACAACAAAACGGAGAAGTTTAGTTGGATAAAAGGAGTATGTTTGCATATCGGACGACGTTAAATGAGAAAAATAAAAATGTTTAAAATTTCATTCATTACTTTTTTTGCAGAATTTTTTCATTGACCAACAATGGGAATTTAAAGAAGAATTTGAATAGATATTAGTTTTTTTGATGTTTTTTGCGTTCAACTTATTCCATATGTAACACGAAATCTGCATATGTAGTGCTATTGTCGTTAGCAGTGTTGCCAATTTTGACAACATATTGTAATTTCGACGATTTTTCAATTTGCTAAAATCATTTGTTAAATTTGTTAAAATGATGATTGAAGATTTAAAATTTTCAGTAGTATAAAAATTACGATTTCAAGGGTTAACAATTAATGAGTTGTTTATCGAAAATTGATAGTTTTTGTTCAGTGTAAATGGAAATTACAAAGAATGTATAGCTTTAATTCTGGGTCAAGTCGTTTCAAAACGGAAATGCCTTGAATAGCATCTCTATTTAAGATTTAAGTTTTAATTACGGCGATACTTTAAACCTATATTATATGTTTCAGCTATAGATACATGTCAATAAAATTATTTAGTTGATTGCTGTGTTAAATTTTTTTCGTTGAAATTTCATCACTAATACATTTTTATATATAGAAATAACCAATGCTGTAATAATATTCGTAATATGATTGATATAAATAAATTTGATTGTTTCCATTTGTAATATTTTGTAGAGTTTTTTTTTATTTTCTTGACAATTTCTTGTTTTAAAAATGACAATTTTGGCGATTTAGTTTCCAAAATTGTAGAGTTTCAGAAGATTTTATTAGCAGCACTGGTCGGTAATAAAGAAGAGAGAAAATTGTGTGTGGGTTTGTATAAAATGAGAAAGCTTAAATTTTGTTTGTGTATTTCCCATAGCTTTGTAGGAAGTGCTATGTGTGTGTATTATTTCAGCGTTACAGAATCAGTCAGTCAGTCAGTGTGTCAGGGATCAGCGTAAATATATATAAGAAGAAGAGAAGAAGATTAGTGTTTTACCAACTTATGTTGTTATATATTTGTAAACAAATTGTATTTCTTTACTATTTTTATCACAAGTTTTCTGCCAGTGCATTCAATTCAATAAGAAGAAGGGGTGTTTACATTAAATGACATTTATATGGTTTACACATACACAATCAAGATGACAAACAAATTAATGTGACACTATTTTTGTAATTATATTGCATATATATTCGTATGTATGTCGAATATTAAACACCCACCATATCAAAGTAATTGGGTGGTGTTTTTGTTAGGTAGTTAAGATATTTAAGCTTAAAGCTAAATGTTTAGAAACATATTGTGTGATTTTATGGACATTTACTTTGGTAATTAGGCTTATTAACGCAGTTACGACAAATGGTTGGGTTAGCAAATTGTCTCGGAGATTTTGTTGTGAGTTTATCTAAAACCATACACAGTTTTAGAACCTTTAGGGCAAGTTTAAGTGTGGACAATAGTGTTAAGATTTTGTATATTGTTGTAACGCAATAATATTAATAGTTAATGCTGCTAGGTGATGGTGTCATTTAGCCTCCAGTATTGAGTTATAAGTTTGGGTAAAATCATTATTTAAAATTAAATTAATACGAAAAGATTTAACATACCAAATCGATTTGCAAACTCAGTGCCTCAACGTCAGAACTGCAACGAGAAAACCTGAAACATAAAATTTGTAACAGAGTTATAAATTATTCAGGCTCAAGATCAAAAGTTTTAACTTTAATTAAAAATCATTTCTTTCAAAAAATATTTTTATTTATATTATGTAAGACAGGTTGAACAGCACAATATTAAAGTTTATATACCACTATTTGAACTTTACCAATATTAAAAAGTAAGAGTGTTATATTCGGCTAAGCCGAATCTTTAAAACCCTCCACCCGTGTTCTAAATACAATGTCATAACCAGGTTGTCAACACTTAAAGATAATAAGGCTAAATTTCAAATTATATCGGCTAGATTAACAAAATTTTTAGGACAACGCTTTATCGACTTCTCCATTTATTACTGTGAATGTTGTTGTATAACAATTATGTTCAACCACTAAAATATTACATGAAACACACTCGGTTTTTAGTTTTTTTTAGAGCTGTCTACAAATCTTAGGTCATATCTCAGCACAATGATGCCCGATTTACCCCATTTTAAATACCAATCAGCTGCAAATAACGGCAAATAATACTACCGTAACTTTACCCAAATATGTGACGGGTTTATTTTGTGAATGAGCGTGTTTTTAACAGACAGACAGACGGGCATCGCTAGATCGATTTCTCCATTTATAAAGACCACGAATATATATATAGTATATGGGGTCCACGGAATTTATTTTGATTAGTTTAAAACGGATTGACAAACTGATATATACCCTCTGCACAGTGGTGTGGAGGGTAAAAAATAATAGTAATAATGGAACGGTTTCCGTCAATAGAGGAGCATTTAACGTAACATTTAACGTAAAAAAATTAAAAAAAAATAAAAAAAATTTGACGAGAAGGTGGCTAAAAATCTGCAGGTATGGTTATATAAGGTTGGAAGTGGCTCATAATTTATAACATTAACACACTTCGACTCAGTAAAACAATTCCAGCTCCTTACGAAGTTTTAAAGATGTGATATTTAAAGATGTGATCTTGAAGTAGGAACGATCCCAATGTCCAAAGTCTAATTCTAGACAGCGCTAGGAAATAGTAGAGATAATTTTCAATGTTCCTCACATTCTCTGCATTCATGCAGCTTCGACAGAAACTATATAACGAGCCTTGAGGCATTCAGCGTGTCCTCCTATGAGGCAGTGTCCAGTTACAACCGCCACTACCGTCATAATCTCCACACGTAGGAGTGACAGTAATGCATTAGCCCATCAACGACTTGTTATACCAGAGGTGCGAACTCGAAATTCTAGCTTGCATGATAACAGGGATGCACCGACGCATTCAAATTTCGCTGTAACCTGGAAGGTAGTTTCCTATCTTACCAGATACCTGGGCAAAATAAAAAAGCTGCTTTGCCATCTCTTACCGCAGCATGCGTATAAGAGTAAAGTTACCTGCGGTAGCATAAAACATTTCAACCCAGACAAACAGCGATTTCCTTTAAAGCAATGACCTCTGTGTGATATATGGACATACGAAACCAACTTCACTGTGTAATTTCGATACATATGAAGCATATGGAACGTCTGACACCTAGGGCTTTCCAGATCAAGACCACCTGGTCGGAATTAAGGTGTTGTTTGTTAAATATATTTTATTTTTAATAAAATTTAAATTCTTTTCAGTATGTGCGAAATTAATTTAGATGCAAAAAATTTTACCACTTCTTTTTACTTATTCGCACATAGTGGGAAAAATTAAAAATTTTGTTGAGAAAGGAGTTTCCTTACGGGCTAGTGATGGTAAAATTCAGTGTAAATCCCGTAAGGAAACTCCATTCACACCAACAATTTTGTATTTAATGGTCACAAAAGAAAAATTTTATAAAATTTTATATAAAAAAAAATTGTGACTTTAAAAATTTTAAACAGATTCTAACAAACAAGGAGTTGCTCATTATTAAGCGTACTTTTAAAAAAGCAATAAGAAAAAATAGGGTTTCAAATAAAATATTAGAAACTAAAGGAGCCAAAGTTCAAAAAATTTAAAAACAATTCAAAATTTTTGAAATATTTTGGATATAATCACATGGGTTTGATAAAAAATATACACATATTTATGAATACTGGCAGATTCCAGCGCTCGAAATTCGAGTGCAAATTCTAGGAAAAATTATTGACCTAAAGGTATGCCAATCAATTTTAGACAATTCACAATTCAACATTTTTGGTTAAGTCCAAAATAATTTTTCAATTCAACACAATTATTATTGTGAATGACGCTAATTTTTTTTTTTTTCAAACACATTAACAAATAATAATAAACACACACACACATAATATTGTATATGTATGTGTTAGTAGAAACTTCAAATGCATTTTACTGCAAAAAAATTTGTAAATTTTTAAATATGTAAATCTGGTGAACAGCTAAAAAGAAATACCTTTCAAATGAGGTACGTTTGGTCAAAATCGGGAGGAAACTGTTTAACAAATCATCGGTCACAAGAAATCGCCTAACATATTAATATTATAGATATATATTTGGAAAGCTTCACAATTCATCTTTTCAAAACCGTTAAAAAATTTTAAATTGGTTTAAAACTGGTTTATTCAAAAATATTTTAGTCCGTGACTCTGTGTTTTTGCCGATAAATTCAGATTTTGAGGGTGTTTAAAAATTCTGAACATTGAAAAGTGATTTACTCAACCAGGTCTACAACTTACACTAGGTCATTTTAAAAGTATATTTTCACTGTAACACAGTGTAATTAGCCATAATTTATACAATTCACTATAAATGCATTTAATTTGAGCTGTCGTGAGCTAAGTGCGTTGCCAACCCAAGCAAACTGTTACAATCACTTTAGATTACTTTAAAATAATTTCAACTGCAGCAGTGAATAAAGTTTCCTTCAAAAGACAACCTTTTTCAAACAAAAAAATCATATTCCCCCGAGTAATAACCATTAAAAATATTTGTGGTTTAATACACTTAAAGTTCAAAATGTGTTTAAAATTGTTGTGAAGAGCATTTGGTGTTTATTTAACAGCTTTTTAAACAGAAGGACAGACAGAAAGCCACCCGAAGAGCCGTCTAGAAAACAAGTGTACAGTAATTTCTTGCAAAGAGGGTTGATTATTAATTTTTAACATCAATTGCCAGTCGTTATACTCGTATACTTATTGTATGTATTACACCGCCCTCAAGGCTCTAATGTGTTTGGTTTCCAATATAAAATCTGCTGATTCCACATGATTGCCATTAAATTTTGATTTAATTTACACAAAATAAACAATAACATAACAAGAAAAACAATCCACCGTTCAAAAAGAAATAATATTTAATTTTATAATAAACGAAGGGTTTTCTTCAGAAAAACGTTAAATATCTAAAACTATATAAAAAAATACTTATAAAAAAGACCACCAATATAGAGTGCGGCAATTCTTTAAATATCACTTAATATATTTCTTGATTTATTTCTTTAGCCACCTTAATTGTTGTTGATCTTTTGTCGGTCTACTTAGAGTTTATCATGTGCTAATAGTTCAAAAATAAATCCTGGTATTTTATTTATAAGAAAAATGAATTAACTCAAAAAAGGTCTAAATAACATGATTGTGCACTTTTTTGTTGTTGATGTTGTGATATAACAATGGCATTGTTTGTGCCACATAGTTTTGGGGGCGGCTTTTTTACAATTGACAAATTGTGTCCTTACAAAACATATGACATACATACAATGACTCCATGTGTAGCAGCTGGTGGGATTAAGTTAATTGTTACCTTTAGTTTGATAATAATAGAATAAATCCTTCTTTTTTTATCAAGTGGTTTTATAGGTAAATACAAAAACAATTAAACGAAATGTCTGGAAAACAGAAAAAACATGATTGTACTTTTGACAGTTTTAATATAAAGTGTTGCCAACTACTTATTTAGTAATTTGTTTGTGTGTTAATACAAATAAGAAATTATTCTTTCTTACCAAAAAAAAAAAATGATTTAGGGTATAAGCACAATCATACCGTTGCGGTATTTTTCATATAAAATTGACATAAAAAATCGCAGAACGTGTCACCGCACTGAAATAAAATTTATTTTTTCATTGCGCAGTTTGTCGTATTTTGATTTTTAAATTCTCATTCATATTTTGTCATATTTAGACAAATTTGTTGAGGTGAATACCAATTTTGTAAACAAAATTTAAAAAAAAAATTATTTATTGAAAAAAAACATATTATTTGGAAAATGAAAAATAAATTTAAATTTAATTATGTATATTCATTTAACTTCACTTGCACCATGTAGAAATTTAATTTTAAAATGCAAAATTATCTTTATATTGTTTTTTTAAATATGTACATAGATAAACATATCTATATATCTATTTTTTCATCAACAAAATAAACGTTTTCCACTCCAGCACTGGAAATGCAGCCACAAACCATCAAATTCAAATTCAGCATTTGGTTTTCGCCACACATAACCTCCTTCCATTTGATCCATGTAGATTGAATTTGCTTTCATCTGTATAATAAACCTATAAAGAGTATCAGAAAATACGTTTTCCCGAAAACAATTTCCCAAATACAATTTCCCGAAAACAATTTCCCGAAATTACAATTTCTCGAAATTACAATTTCCCGAAAACAATTTCCCGAAATTACAATTTCCCGAAAACAATTTCCCGAAATTACAATTTCCCGAAAACAATTTCCAGAAATTACAATTTCCCTATTTTTAGTTTACAACTTCCCATATATTCTTGATTTCCCCCATAAAACAAACTTGCTGCATACGATTTCTCGAAAAAACAATTTCCCGAGTATACGACTTTTCGAAAAAATAATTCCCCCACCTCGCACCGCGCACTTCCTCTTCCACCCTCCCTCGTCATCCGGACCTATTTATTGGAGTGTCATACGCTTATTTTTTCATTGTGACTTTGAACACTTCGGTATTCAGACCTCTCGACGGATAACGCTCACTGCTTAAGAAAAAATCGTTAATGAGCTGAAAGATCTTGCCCGGACCACTACATCAAGTGGTCATGAACTGATTGCTCGCGCTTCGGCCGGAATTTCTGATGGTATTGTTTCGGAAATGCCATCAACAAGCTATTTGAAGAAATAGTAATTTCGGGAAATTCTAGTTTCGGGAAATTGTGTTCGGGAAATTGTATTTCGGGAAATTGTAATTTCGGGAAATTGTAATTTCGGGAAATTGTGTTCGGGAAATTGTAATTTCGGGAAATTGTCATTTCGGGGAATTGTGTTCGGGAAATTGTAATTTCGGGAAATTGTTTTCGGGAAATTGTTTTCGGGAAATTGTTTTCGGAAAATTTTCCGCAAATCGACTTTCCTATGTTGGTTTCTACATAATTTCTTTTTTTTAATTATTAACCAACAGTCAGAGGATGCCCCTGAAATTCGGGCACTTGGAATGAGTTCGCTGATCTCAGAAGAACATTTGCCATGGTATTGTTATTAGAACAGAGTTACGCAACCCACATTCCGACGATTTCCCAACAAGTCAATAGAGTTGCATACCCTACTGTTACTAATGAGCATCAACGTCCTCCTGCCCATATATGGGAGTTGTATTCCATTTTCGGTGTGCTATAATTGATAAAGGAGCTCAGAAGGAGTGAAGAAATTTTTGCACGGTTTTGAAAAACCAAGACACTTGAAAGCATTTATCGACACCTGAAAAACATGTTCTCATTGGATGAGAGTCCATCAATAACAACACGTACTGTGCGGTATCTGAGAAACCTCGATACAAATCGAGAGACGTCAATGCAGATCACACTTCCAATAAGCTTTGATATTAGTGCACCGTGCCACACGCGATCGAACGCTTTGGAAATATCTAGAACAACCGCTTCAATTTCACCAAAATTATGAATGGGTCCTCGCCAGCCCTCAGAAAGAAGAGCGAACAGGTTTCCTATAAAACGACTTTTACGGAAGCCATACTGTCGATCATTAAGAAGTGAGTTGGCCTCTAGATAATTGACAAGGTGGAGGCGTCCCCAAACAGTACGAAGAGCTAAAAAGGCTGGCTAATGGAAAAGTTAGCGACGAAGAGTACTGTTTCAACATCAGTGCTGGTATACCATCCAGTCCGGGAGAGTTATTTACGTTGAGATTCGGAAAAACCTTTTTAACTGCACGAGCCTGGAAGAATATTATATCCGGGAAAATTTTTTTTTGGCAAAAAGCTCAGCAAAAATGTTAGCCTTATCAACCGGGTCCGTGAATATTTGATCATTCATTATAAATGTTGGGATAGAAGAACTAGCATTATTCTTTATCCTCTTAACAAATTACCAAAAGCTCTTGTTGCCCCGAGGAGCACAAAGAACTTTAGTATGAAGACGCTGTTTGTAAAGATACTTTTCGCGTCTTATAACTTTGGCACATTCGGTACTCGCCTGTTTGCGTAGCAGATCGGTAGCGGGATTTTTATTTTCTCGCCAATATCTGAATGCTTTCTCAAGTCTGGTTTAAACAAGATTTTTAATTAGATTTAGCCGAAATGCGCTTTGATGGAATGAATATACCAAGCGCTATTATTTTTTCAACCTTTCTCGCAGCAGCACTATTATCCCGGAAACAAAGATTCCAGTTTAAATGCTTCAAGAAATTGTTCAGCTTATTCCAACGAGCCTTTTCTTAAATAAAAACTGAGCGCATCATAGCTGGTGCTGAAGCACTTTGTAGGACAGAGCATGTAAAGAGTGAGGAAATAGTACATAGATCCGAATTACCGAGAATTGTTAAATTTTCACTTCATACTTGTCAGGGTGTGAAGTGAGATAAAGGACGGAATGTGTGTTGCCTCATTCTCTAGTTGCCTTCGGGAGTTGTTTCACTCGAATGGTGAAGCCAACTGTGAATTTTTAGGGATTTTTCTTTACTTCGAGTAAAACGCGTCTTTCATCATGATCATTTCAATATCTTCCCTAGATTTCAACTAAATTTATTACAGTTTTTCCTTCTCCATTATAAAAGCCTAGTTAGCCACATGTAACCTTAACCAAACGTGTCAGCATACAGAAGATGCCGATTTTGCCAAACAAAATCATCTTTTCAGATGAAGCTCATTTTGATCTTGGCGGGTATGTAAACAAGCAAAATTGTCGCATTTGGGGCACAGAAAACCCGCACGCATACATTGAAAAGCCGATACACCCAAAACGAGTCACTTTTTGGTGCGGATTTTGGTCCAGAGGCATAATTGGGCCATTTTTCTTCGAAAATGAGCAAGGAGTGGCCGTTACAGTCAATGGCGATCGTTATCGGGCCATGTTGAATGAATTTTTGTTCACAAAAATTGAAGAGGAGGATATTGGCAACATTTGGTTTCAACAGGACGGCGCTACGTGCCACACAGCCGAAGCTACACTCGATGTTTTGCGCCCTGTTTTTGAAGATCGCATTATCAGCCGCAGAGCTGATGTCGTTTGGCCACCTCGGAGCTGCGATGTGACACCGTTGGACTATTATTACTGGGGTGCCCTCAAAGATAAGTGTTACGCCAACAAGCCAGAGACAATTGACGCTTTAAAGGACAATATTCGTGAAGCCATTGGTGAAATACAGCTGCACACAATCGATAATGTGCTTAAAAATTGGACCGATCGTGTAGGCTACTGCATGGCCAGCCGAGGCAGCCATTTGAATGAAATTATTTTCCATTATTAACCGGAAGGATTGTACTTTCAAATAAAAAAAGAAATTTGAGATAATATTCAATAGTTTTTTTTTATAGCATTTTCAAAAAAAAAAAAGTTATTTGGCGGACCCTTTACTAAATGCAAACGTTACATTTACGGATACATTTTAACAACGCGTGGCTAACTAGGCCTTAAGGTGTCTCATTTCTGCCGAAGTCTGCATGCCTGTTGGATCCATTTTTAATTTTTATCTATTAGCGTCCTCTTTAAAACACACATAGAATGACACTGAATATTTTTTGAGCATTTTTTGGTTGAAAATTTCCAAAAAAAAATATCAAAGCCTACTTACTTTGCTTGTCCAATTTTCCGTTTGACTTAACATTTTCAATAATTTTTAATTGTAGAATAATTTTTAACTGTAATGTGCTTTTTTTTTAAATTTATATTAAATACGTCAGCCAATATGCTATATAAATAATTTCTAGAGTTAAATTAAATTATAGAAAATTGTTTGGTTACTATAGGGTCACGGAATTCCTTTGCCCATCGTATCATATAGGCCAGAACATCTCGTGCTTTAATAAGTGTCATAGAAATATATTGAACAAACTGTAATTTGGCATCTAATAAAGGGTCCGCCAAATAACTTTTTTTGTAGGCAGTAGCCTACACGATCGGTCCAATTTTTAAGCACATTATCGATTGTGTGCAGCTGTATTTCACCAATGGCTTCACGAATATTGTCCTTTAAAGCGTCAATTGTCTCTGGCTTGTTGGCGTAACACTTATCTTTGAGGGCACCCCACAAATAATAGTCCAACGGTGTCAAATCGCAGCTCCGAGGTAGCCAAACGACATCAGCTCTGCGGCTGATAATGCGATCTTCAAAAACAGGGCGCAAAACATCGAGTGTAGCTTCGGCTGTGTGGCACTTAGCGCCGTCCTGTTGAAACCAAATGTTGCCAATATCCTCCTCTTCAATTTTTGTGAACAAAAATTCATTCAACATGGCCCGATAACGATCGCCATTGACTATAACGGCCACTCCTTGCTCATGTTCGAAGAAAAATGGCCCAATTATGCCTCTGGACCAAAATCCGCACCAAACAGTGACTCGTTTTGGGTGTATCGGCTTTTCAATGTATGCGTGCGGGTTTTCTGTGCCCCAAATGCGACAATTTTGCTTGTTTACATACCCGCCAAGATCAAAATGAGCTTCATCTGAAAAGATGATTTTTTTTTGGCAAAATCGGCATCTTCTGTAAGTCGATCGCAGGCCCACTTAGCGAAGCGAAAACGCATTGGATGGTCAGTTGGCTTCAACTCCTGAACCAATTGGACTTTGTATGGCGTCATACCAAGGTCTTTATGATGATTCGTCTCAATGATGCCTCCGAAATGTTCAATTCTTGAGAACGACGGTGAATTAATGTTGATGGCGCTTCACGAACACTTTCTGCCACAGCAGCAATATTCTCGGGTGTACGCACTGTTTTTGGCTTTTCACGCTTTGGTCTATCATTGAGGATGCCAGTTTCTTTCACTTTTTTCACACGATAACGAACATACGGAGCTGACGGTGCTTCTCTTCCTTCAAAATCCGTACGCAATTTTCGCACACATTCTGCAACATTACCATGATTTTCAAAGTAATGTCGCAATATTTCCCAGCGTTGTTCAAGCGTATCCACAACCATATTCATTCAGCGGAGGGATAAAACTAATTATCTGTCAAATCAGACATGAGCTAAGTACTATCATTCACGAAATAAGCACTAGTTGAAAAAAAACGTTAGATGGCGGACCCTTTAGAATATTATTTACTTGTTCCAACTGGTAATCTCCTAATTTATAATAATTTAATAATTTTATTGTAAAGTGCATTTTTGAATTTTGGTAATTTTAATTTGTTAATTTAATTTAATTTGAATTTGAATTCTTTAAGCTTGAGAACATCTCTAGATCATCAGCATTCAAAAGAACATTTAAGGATTTTATTTCACTTGGTAGATCATTTATAAAGAGAGTAAATAAAATTGCTCCAATGTGAATTTTTTGAGGTAAGCCAGATTTAACGAAAAATATTCTTTTCTTGTGAATTTTATTCTTGTGAATTTATTTACTTTTTCCGCAACGGAAAAGCGTTCCACACCGGGCTGCCTAATTGTGCTTATAAAACTATTAACCTTTCGTTTTATTTTAACCCTTAAATATTCAAGCACTTCACATCACGTTCAAATATTATGAAACTTTTTACTGGCACCACTATACGTTTCTGTCTAATGGGCTTGTTTAACCCTTAAACTGTGCAATTATATCGATTGTCTAAATGTAGATAAACAAATTCAAAACATTTAAAAATCGACTTTAAAGCATTAAGTCTTAGCCTTATAAATTAAGATGACATATGATTTAATAGTTATTCACCTTAAAAGAAAACGTCATTAAAGCCTTAAGGTAAAAAAAGAAAAAAAACTACTTTAAGAAAAAAAAAACAAATTTTTGAAATATCATCTTACTGGTTATGGGTATTTAGCATAAAATTTTAAATATTATGGCCACTTAATTTAAACCTTTTCTTCTGTTTTATCTAACAATGCGTGGTGGTTATGAGTATTTAGGGAATAAGGCATAAGTGGTAATAATTACAGAAAATCTTTGATCGTCTCCTTCTGTAGTTCATTTGTAAAATGTTAATTTTATGTCGTTCGAACAAAACTATTCCGAAACAAAAACACTAAAAGATATTGAATATTATTTTTTTTATTTAACTAACAAGTGGTACAGAAAAGTGGCAGCAACAGCAACCGAAAAACAGTAGCTCATACAATTAACATAAATTACACTCGAAATCACAAGAAAGAAAAACAGACACACCCACATACACATACATAACTATTAAAAATAAAATTCAATCCTGTAAATGTTCAGTGCGTCTTTCTAAATGTATCTGCCACTGGTATTTAAATATTAACCATATTTTTCTGATTTTTTATTTTTTTCTTTTTGTTTTTTTATATACATACACGTATTGTTTGTTTGTTACTACGGGGTTTGTTAAGCAAATAATTCGTCTTGTGTTTTGATTTCAATTCTAAAAGTCTCATTGTATTAATTCATCATCAATATTTGTACAAGTGATGAAGCTAAATATAATATTGTTTTGTTGGCCACACAAATACGCTCATAACAGAAACAGAAAATCAAAAAAAAACAAGTAAGAAAATTATAGTCGGTCTAGACCGACTATACGATACCCTATACCATGCGTTTAGAAACCCTATCTCTTAGGCCCAACTAACTGGACATTGAAAATAAGCAAAAACCAAATTTGAGTGGGATTTTTATTAATTTTTTTGGCTGCAGATATGAAAAAGTTCATATCGGATGCTATATCTATAAAGGGACTAGGTCCAAAAATGGACCGATCCTGATCATGTTTGGTAAAGTCTCTTGTATTTTGCAAAAATATGTACAAACAAAATTTGAGAAGAATCAGTGCAATATTTTTGTTTTTTAATAGATTTAAGTGAAGATCGGGAAGCAGCTCTATATGGGGTCAAAGGGATCATTTTTGGACTACTCATTAGTGGATGTAATGAACGCATACAAACCCAATTTGAGTAAGATCTATATGACAATTTGGATCTTATGGCAATTTATGTCGATTTCATATGGGTAATTTGTATGGGGGCTAGGTCTGAACATGGACCGATTCTCACCAATTTCAATAGCGTTCATCCCATGGCCGATAAAAGCTTATATACCAAATTTCGTCAAAATGTATTCATATTTGCGACCTGCAGTTTGATTACAAGCTTTACATGGACACACAGACGGACGGACGGACGGACGGACGGACGGACGGACGGACATTGTTAAATCAACTCAGAAAGTGATTCTGATTCGATCGGTATAATTAAAGATGGGTCTAGGTCAAATATTTTTGGTTGTTACAAACAGCAGCACAAAGTCATTATACCCAAACCACATAGTGGTATAGGGTATAAAAAACGAATGAACGAATGAAGATTCAAAATATTGAAATTCAATTATTTGGCGGCCAAGCGTAGAAATTCAAATAGAACTAATCCAAAAACGGTCAAGTGATTGAGATGATTATAAAACCCAGTCAGTTGTATGTATGTAAGTATGCACGTATGTCTGTCTATAATGGAAGCTTAAGAAAAACATTTGTTGTCTTTCTTTCACTAAACAAATATGAAAAAATAAAAAGAGCTGAAGTAGAAGATTTACAAATTATTTTCATAATTTTCTACAGTTCCCAAGTCAAATATGCAATATGATTATGTTTATGACTCTTTGAGTGTTTAGAAAGGAGTGATTCATTATACCCTATACCACTATGTGGTTTGGGTATAATGACTTTGTGCTGCTGTTTGTAACAACCAAAAATATTTGACCTAGACCATCTTTAATTATACCGATCGAATCAGAATCACTTTCTGAGTTGATTTAACAATGTCCGTCCGTCCGTCCGTCCGTCCGTCCGTCCGTCCGTCTGTGTGTCCATGTAAAGCTTGTAATCAAACTGCAGGTCGCAAATATGAATATATTTTGATGAAATTTGGTATATAAGCTTTTATCGGCCATGGGATGAACGCTATTGAAATTGGTGAGAATCGGTCCATGTTCAGACCTAGCCCCCATACAAATTACCCATATGAAATCGACATAAATTGCCATAAGATCCAAATTGTCATATAGATCTTCCTCAAATTTGGTTTGTATGCGTTCATTACATCCACTAATGAGTAGTCCAAAAATGATCCCTTTGACCCCATATAGAGCTGCTTCCCGATCTTCAGTTAAATCTATTAAAAAACAAAAATATTGCACTGATTCTTCTCAAATTTTGTTTGTACATATTTTTGCAAAATACAAGAGACTTTACCAAACATGATCAGGATCGGTCCATTTTTGGACCTAGCCCCTTTATAGATATAGCATCCGATATGAACTTTTTTATATCTGCAGCCAAAAAAATTAATAAAAATCCCACTCAAATTTGGTTTATGCCTTTTTTTTATATCCATTTAGTAGGGCCTGAGAGATAGGGTCTCTAAACGCATGGTATAGGGTATCATATAGTCGGTCTAGACCGACTATAATTTTCTTACTTGTTTTAATTTATTTTTTAGTTATTTAATCAAATCCAAATATTAGTTTAATTTTATTAAATCTGTAATGTCATGAGAACGCCATGAAATTTATTACTAATTTACTTCTACTTATAATTTTTTTTAAAAATGTTAATGAAGTCACTTAGGCCCATTTTGTAAAAGTAAATGCAGACATTAATAATTATATTTTTATTTTTAAGAATTAATGTAGAATTAATGAAATGCAATTGTTATTCGAAAATTATATTTTTATAAACATTAAAGCCCATTTGAAGGTTTTTATACCCTCCACACCACTGTGCAGAGGGTATATATCCGTTTGTTATTCCGTTTTGTAAGGCATCGTAAAAAGCATTTGCGACCCCATTAATGATATATATTCTAGATCCTTATAACAACTGAAAACGATATAGCGATGTCCGTTAGTCCGCCTGTCTGCCCGTCCGTCCGTTTGTGCATCTGTTTGTTCAAATCATGCTCATTCAAAAATAAACCATTTACCTGGGTACCGTCTGTCCGTCTGTTTGTTGAAGTCACGCTCATTCACAAAAAAGAAACATTTACGTGGGTAAGGTTATGACAATATTGTTTGCCATTATTTCAAGCAGGTTGATATTAAAAATGGAGTAAATTGGGCTTAATTGTGCCAAGATATGTCCAAAAATATGAAGGCACCTCTAAAAAAATTTTAAAAATTCTGTGTGTTTGTTGTTATAGTTCAGTATTAAGTTTATCAAATTGTTCACTTCTTGAAATTTAAATAAGTTCACCACAGATGGTATATATCAGTTTGTCACTCTGTTTATAACGCATCGAATAATTAAATTTAGACAGCATAATCAACTCGAGTCGATATAGTGACGTCGGTATGTCAAAATCGGGATAAAACGGTGGAACAAAACATCGATCACAAGAAATCGCCTATCCTATTAATATTACAGATAAGATAATATAAAACAAGTAAGAAAATTATAGTCGGTCTAGATCGACTATATGATACCCTATACATGCGTTTAGAGACCCTATCTTATAGACCCACCTAACTGGACATAGAAAATAAGCATAAACCAAATTTGAGTGGGATTTTTATTAATTTTTTTGGCTGCAGATATGAAAAAGTTCATATCGGATGCTATATCTATATGGGGACTAGGCCCAAAAATGTACCGATCCTGACTATGTTTGGTAAAGTCTCTTGTATTTTGCAAAAATATATACAAACAAAATTTGAGAAGAATCAGTGCAATATTTTTGTTTTGTGATGGATTTAAGTGAAGATCGGGAAGCAGCTCTATATGGGGCCTATGGCTAAGAGTTTTCCCATAGGGATCATTTTTGGACTACTCATTAATGGACGTAATAAACGCATACAAACCCAATTTGAGTAAGATCTATAAGACAATTTGGATCTTATGACAATTTATGTCGATTTCATAGGGGTCATTTGTATGGGGGCTAGGTCTGAACATGGACCGATTCCCACCAATTTCATCCTATGGCCGATAAAAGCTTATATACCAGATTTCATCAAAATATATTCATATTTGCGACCTGCAGTTTGATTACAAGGTTTACATGGACACACAGACGGACGGACGGACGGACGGACATCGTTAAATCGAATCAGTTAGTGATTCTGATTCGATCGGTATAATAAAAGAGGTCTAAGTCAAATATTTTTGGTAGTTACAAACAGCAGCACAGTCATTATACCCAAACCACATAGTGGTATAGGGTATAATAATATAATGTTTAACCAAAATTTCGAGGATATCACATTAACGTTTTTTTCATTTTTCAAAATCAAGCAAACTCAAAATCGCAAAAACGGAAAGTCGTAATAACGCAAAATCGCAATAGTCGCAATCGCAAAAATGCAAAATCCAGATTAGGCTGAATCTCGAAAACCCAAAATCACAAAAACTTAAAATCTCGTATTCGCGAAATCGTAAATCCTCAAAGTCTATAAAACGTAACATTGTAAAAACGCAAAAAAGAAAAATTTCAAAAGCAAAATCGTATAAACACCATAATTTTAAAATATATATTAAAATAAATTAATAATTTTTAATAAATATTTCGTGAATATCAAATTAAACTGAATTTTGTTTTCCAAAGGGTACCTTAGGCTCGGCATTACAACTAACTAAAATTTTTTGAGAAAAATATGTTTCATAACATTATGATATCACCGCTTATTCTATAAATTTAAAGCAAGTAACTTCTTAACTTCAAATTTGAAGAGCTTTTGAAAATTTAAAATTTTAATCAACAACATGTTTGAATTTCCATCTACTCGGTAAACCTTACAGACTGTGTTCAAGCATATGAAACTGTTGTAAGCAACATTTACATTTTCAATGCCGTTTTATTACTCTCCAATGACAAGTTCCAATAATTTCAATTCGATACAACATCAAGTAGCATTACGGAAACACCTACCACGAAATAGGGAGGTAATTAGCATTGTTGGTTTGTTTGCTTGCTATTGTTGGCTCATATATACTTTTTTTTCGTTGCAATTTTCTGGACAAAGCAATCAAATGACAGCTGGTAGGATTAACCAAGCGTAAAATTTTGATAATTTTCTGCAAAAGATTTTTAGTTTACCAACGAAATTTTCATAACCTATCAAAAATTTCGTTTAACAAGCACACGCATGCACCTTATGACTTATGCATTTATGTTTGCTTATATACGAGTATACGAAAATATAGTGGATGGAATATCACCGCCACGTCGAAAATGTTGTTTGCTTAAAATTTTCATCTTCTCAAAATGGTTATAGTCATAACATGGCCAGAGGGTCAGTTATTATAAGCCATGTCCATATGTAAGCGGTTAGTTTATAATCCAGTTACTATATGTATTGTATGGTTGGATGAATAAACCCTGGTATATAAAAAGTAAAGGTGTACATTTTTCAAATATTATGATGATGCTCAAAATTTAGATAATCAATGCTCGGCATTGGAGGGAGTTTATATACACGCCATAAACTCCTGTTTTATTTTTTTTAGTTTTTAATTTAATAATGTAGGTACATATTGATGGTTAAAATTCATACGTTAACTCTAAGAATATATTACGTAGGTTTCGAGTTGCCAACCTAAACAAAACTTGATGAAATAATCAAATATTTATTATTCTATAATTCCTCGTTTTCACTATATCATTATCAATGTCATTTTTTGTCATTTATATGAAAACAAGTTGTAATATGGTGTCATTTGTTATACATGGCAAAATTTTATATCTTAAATTAAATTTTCAACATGTTGGAAACTTTTTATTGTTTGACGGTGGGACATTTTTTGTCACTTTACATGATGTAATGAAAAACTAAATGACAGAAAATAACGAGTTGTTAGTTAAGGTAATTTCTGTTTGCCGGTATATATGACAAAGTTAGTTACTTGTCCCCATTGGCAACGCACTAACTAATTGACAATATGACTGATAATAAATTACAAAATAATTGAACACACCACAAAAGATTGTAAAAACTTTGAGGGTTCGAGTTGCCAACATTAAAAAAATCATAATAATTAGCAGTATGTTAGGATTACCTTAAAGCTTTAGGTGTGGCGCTTATGAATTTAAATTACTGTTTGTTAACTTAAGTGGTTGGCACTGGCCATATGTTAGGTTAACTGGTTAATAGGGGCTGGTTTATTAACTTTTAGGGTTCGCGTTGCCAGCACTACAATAATGTAAATAATTAATACTGGACCTTTTATTTCATTATTAATTTATTGTTTAAAGAATTTAAAAAAAAAATTAAAAATAAGACTAATAAACGTAACTTAACTTCAAATAGATTTTCAATTTTTTAAGAATTTATATTTTGTAAGCTTGATTGGATTTAGTCTACTTTCAACAATGCAATTACAGTCAAATCAAGCCACCATGGTAAAATATTTTTCTTCCTCTATAAATTTGACCTATATATAATTTCTTTGATTGCGTTAGAAATTAATCAGGCTCAAGATCAAATATTTTTGCTTTAAATAACTTGATTTCATTATTTTCTATAAAAATAAAAAATCTTATTTTCGATCTTTATCATTTTAATGATTGAGTTTGAAATTATTCAGGCTTAAGATCAAATGTTTTTACTTTAAATAAAGCAAAAAACATTGGCACATTTGTTTCAGAAATTTATCTATATTCAACATGACAGGTTATACAGCTGTTTCGGGAAGAGTCACCAACCCTCATCAGTAACCAAAAGAAGTAGATAGTTTGGTAAAAAGCTAAACTCATACATATTTGATGAAAACAACCAAAAGAGAATTCAAGCAAAAGTTATACTATTTCAGCCTCTTCCAATATAGCAAACTAAAAAATATAAAACAATTTTGAAACAAATACGAGTCTGTTTGTATAAGAGTACTTAATAAAAAAAGTGTTCAAACTCTCGGTCGCAGCCCCTAGAAATATGCGAATAGCAAAAAAAGTGAGAAATACAAAGTTTTGGGCCAATCAAAAAACATTTAGAGGTGGCTCAACGCGATTGAAAATTTCAAGTGTGTTTACATATCTATGGTGTCAAGCAATAACCGCCTAACTCGAAAATCATGCTTTCGAGAAAAATAGCTTTTTATATAAATGTAATGGGGCTTCATTACGACTTAGGTCAGAATATTTGTATTAATATCTTTTTAAAAAGCAGTGTCAGAGAAATTTGGATTTCATGTAAATATAAAGATTTTTAGTAGAATATGATGCATACATAACTCAAATCGGCGAAAATCATTCTTTCGAGAAACATAACTGTTTATATAAATGTAAAGGGGCTTTATTACGACTTAGGTCAGTATGTTTTCTTTAATAATTTTTTAAATAGCAGTGTTAGAAAAATGGGGATTTCACATAAATATAAAGCATTGTTAGTAGAATATGATAGCATACATAACTCAAATCGTTCTTAAGTCGACTTAGGCGGTTATCGCTTGTGATCACAGATATATGACTTTTTTCAGATTTTACGAAAATTTCGTTCTATAGTTTAATTTTTCCGACAAATTGTTATATAATTCGGAATCAGTATTAAATTATCTTTCGAAAAGGCTATGAAACTTCAAAATCGAATAAAAACTCGCCAAGAAATAGCAAATGCCAAAAAAATGTGCCAAAAAAAAAACTAGATCATGAAATTTGATGGCATTTTTTCAACTTTAAGCAATTAATTAAAGCCAACATTTTGTTTTAGTCTCTATACCTGTAAGTCAGATATGAAATATTGTTTTATTACCACCTTGTTAACCTATTAAGCATTGAGACCGAAAATGGAAAATTTTTTTGATAAAATTATGAAAACTCCTTTTTCAAGTTTTGAAAAATTTTCTTAAACAAAATTTAAAAAAATTTATCTACCTCCTTAAGGTCTTGTTAAATACATGTTAGAGATTAACTGTGCGAATTTTTAGGTAAATCCCCATGACAGAATTTTTTTGACAAGGATTTTATTTTTGCGGATTTCGAGAAAAATGGAATTTTTGTAAAATATTCTGTAAATGTACTATTTCTAAATACTTTGTATTAAAAGTTCATCACTTTTCTACTTTTAATTGTTATTTTTTATCTTAATAGCTGAGGGTTTCGGAAAAATATTATGACCCCATTAACCCTTTTGAAATTGGGGTCACATATGACCCCAAGCTAATAAAAAATAATTTATTCAAAAAATTCAAATATTTTGTAAGTGCTATTGAATTTTTAGATGCGACGCTTAAAATATAATAACTAAATGTGTAGAATTTCCGTTCGTAAAATTTGAGATAAATCCGAGAACGTTAACCCATTATCTGCCAAGGCCAGCTTTGGATTTTAGGATATTTTTAAATAAAAATTACCGAAAACGAGTTTTTCTATTAAACTCGATGAAACCACTATTTAGAATTTAAAAAAAATAATTCGGTTAATTTTTATTTATTTAACCCTTCAGTATTCCTGGGATCAAAATAATCCATTGTGATATATTTTTGGTGCAATTATCTGCTTATTTCTCGCGAATATAAATTAAAACAACATTTAACCAATTTTGTTATAAAATTATATTATGTATAAAAACTATCTATATTTTTCTAAATAAAATAAGAAGACCCACAAATGACCCAAAGCTAATAAAAGACATTTTATTCAAAAGAATATGAAATATAAAATTTAATATGATAATATAGAATTGAAGAAAAGCAATACTTATTGCAAGTCGTAAGTGATTACAGAAAACAATTTGAATCGCACACTAAATCATCCTTAAAGACACCAAAATAAATAAGTGAAAGCAATTATTAAGTACAATGAGCATAAAGACATAAATACATATAATGACATTTTATTGTTTCGTTTATCAGCGATGCATACATATTTTTGTTTGCTTGCTGTTTTTGTTTTTTTTTAACATGTGAACTCTCAAAAATGTGTATGCATCGCTGATATATAACTACATACATATATACACATTTGGGCTATAATCAAATATTTCGCATAGCCCCACGAGGTGGGCAATGATGTTTTATTAAAGAAAACATTATTTTGGGTTATTTTATAAAAAAAAAAAAAACTTCACGCACCAAATTCATTTTCTAAATCCATACAAAAAGATTAATTAACAAGTTATTTTATTTTATACCATAACATGTTATTTAAATTCATATACAATGGTTATATTATTTAAAAAAAAAAACAACAATATTATAGCATCCTTTAATTATAATTGTAGGATAACAATTTTAAGTTTAAAGTACGTGCATATTTGCAAAATGGATATATGTATATCGTGCATAGTTTTTATTGCACGTTCTGCACAAATTTTGATGAATTTTGATTAATGAATCATCTTGTATCCAATGTTTAAGAAAGCATTTCTTAGCGTTTTTGAATATTGCTAATGACTGGTTTAAAGGCTGAAAGTTATCTTTGTGAAATCGGTGATCTGAGAATCATATATCGCACCATTGACCGCAAATAAAGTCACAAATTGGGTATAACTCAGACTGATATTTTGGTATTAGTCTAAATGTTAAAAGTGCAAGGATGGCCCTCGCCCCGGTAGGTGAGTAGGTAGCGTGCTCGCCTATCATGCGGGGGTCGTGGGTTCGATTCCCACCAGAGGCTTTGGTCTGTCGCTGCAAAAAAAAAAAATTAACACACTACGCTCTCTTTCCTCCTTCCTATATCTATATCTTTCCTGATATCAACACAATGCACTGCATCTGTAGGGGGCATCCACTGAGTGTTGATTATTAATATAAAAAAAAATTCCATCGTGCTCTGCTGGATCGGCGGAATAGCTTTAAATTTTACAAATGGAAACTTTTGTTTTTTGAAAATATCGGAATGTATTTGCCGATTTGGTGTAAATTTTTTCGTTATTTTGGGTATAGCTTTACTTAAATTCGTTGTAATTGTTGATTAATTCTGGTATAATCTTTCGGGGGATGAAGTTTGTCCTCCGAGCAACTCACCCATTACGTGCCTTAATATTAAATCCAAAATATTGCATATAAATACAAATTTGACAATTCATCGCTCACAGAGAGTGAACTTTTTTGACGCCAGCGACTATAGTCTGCCAATTTTGATATTTTCAAAAAATGTTAAAAAGTTATAGCCCTAAGGCCCATGTTCTGTTAGGTATAAACATTTTCACTATATATTCACATTTTTTATGTCATTCCTCACTCATATGGTCCAACTTCAACATCATCTTGCTCGAAATTATGATAAACAATGTCATCCTAAATTTACACAGATAATCCGTATTTTTTCAACAGACAGACAGACAGACACATCGCTATATCGACTCGAGTTTTCATAAGTTTGAGGAACATATATACTTTCTGGGGTCGCAAATAATTTTTCCGGTGCGTAAAAAATGGAATGACAAGCTGATATATATACCCTCGGTAAATACCCAAACGGTCATGACAAAACCAGATGCTACGCATGCATTAAATATGCTGTAGGAGCAAATAAGAGGAAGTTGTAAACAAAAGCATATGTTGCAGCTTTTACTGCCTCAATTTCAGTTCCATGCTCTGATGGTGTCGAAACACGTAAACCTCATAGTCTTGAGGTTATGTCTTCATGGGCACTCTAAACTGTTTTCTTTTTGCCATTGCTTATTGCCATTTTAACAATTGTGAGGCACTATATCAGCCATGGCCAAACTACGGCCCGCGGGCCACATAAGGCACGCCAACATATTTTGTGCGGCCCGCTGCGTATAATAAAAAACAGTTTATATGGGGCGCTTAGTTAATAAAAATTCAAAATATGATATTCTTTTTATACCCTATACCACTATGTGGTTTGGGTATAATGACTTTGTGCTGCTGTTTGTAACAACCAAAAATATTTGACCTAGACCCATCTTTAATTATACCGATCGTATCAGAATCACTTTCTGAGTTGATTTAACAATGTCCGTCCGTCCGTCCGTCCGTCTGTGTGTCCATGTAAACCTTGTAATCAAACTGCAGGTCGCAAATATGAATATATTTTGATGAAATTTGGTATATAAGCTTTTATCGGCCATGGGATGAACGCTATTGAAATTGGTGAGAATCGGTACATGTTCAGACCTAGCCCCCATACAAATTACCCATATGAAATCGAGAATAAATTGCTATAAGATCCAAATTGTCATATAGATCTTACTCAAATTGGGTTTGTATGCGTTCATTACATCCACTAATGAGTAGTCCAAAAATGATCCCTTTGACCCCATATAGAACTGCTTCCCGATCTTCATATAAATCTATTAAAAAACAAAAATATTGCACTGATTCTTCTCAAATTTTGTTTGTATATATTTTTGCAAAATACAAGACTTTACTAAACATGATCAGGATCGGTCCATTTTTGGACCTAATCCCTATATAGATATAGCATCCGATATGAACTTTTTCATTTCTGCAGCCAAAAAAATTAATAAAAATCCCCCTCAAATTTGGTTTTATTATTTCCTATGTCCAGTTAGTTGGGCCTAAGAGATAGGGTTTCTAAACGCATGGTATAGGGTATCGTGTAGTCGGTCTAGACCGACTATAATTTTCTGACTTGTTTTTATTTTACAAAATAGAAAAAAAAATGTTTTTTCCAAAACTTGTAGTACAATTTATAGAAAAAACGTTAGAACTCCCTAATAACGGGTGATTTTTTAAGAGCTTGATAACTTTTTTTAAAAAAAAAACGCATAAAATTTGCAAAATCTCATCGGTTCTTTATTTGAAACGTTAGATTGGTCCATGACATTTACTTTTTGAAGATAATTTCATTTAAATGTTGACCGCGGCTGCGTCTTAGGTGGTCCATTCGGAAAGTCCAATTTTGGGCAACTTTTTCGAGCATTTCGGCCGGAATAGCCCGAATTTCTTCGGAAATGTTGTCTTCCAAAGCTGGAATAGTTGCTGGCTTATTTCTGTAGACTTTAGACTTGACGTAGCCCCACAAAAAATAGTCTAAAGGCGTCAAATCGCATGATCTTGGTGGCCAACTTACCGGTCCATTTCTTGAGATGAATTGTTCTCCGAAGTTTTCCCTCAAAATGGCCATAGAATCGCGAGCTGTGTGGCATGTAGCGCCATCTTGTTGAAACCACATGTCAACCAAGTTCAGTTCTTCCATTTTTGGCAACAAAAAGTTTGTTAGCATCGAACGATAGCGATCGCCATTCACCGTAACGTTGCGTCCAACAGCATCTTTGAAAAAATACGGTCCAATGATTCCACCAGCGTACAAACCACACCAAACAGTGCATTTTTCGGGATGCATGGGCAGTTCTTGAACGGCTTCTGGTTGCTCTTCACTCCAAATACGGCAATTTTGCTTATTTACGAAGCCATTCAACCAGAAATGAGCCTCATCGCTGAACAAAATTTGTCGATAAAAAAGCGGATTTTCTGCCAACTTTTCTAGGGCCCATTCACTGAAAATTAGACGTTGTGGCAGATCGTTCGGCTTCAGTTCTTGCACGAGCTGTATTTTATACGGTTTTACACCAAGATCTTTGCGTAAAATCTTCCATGTGGTCGAATAACACAAACCCAATTGCTGCGAACGGCGACGAATCGACATTTCACGGTCTTCAGTAACACTCTCAGAAACAGACGCAATATTCTCTTCTGTACGCACTGTACGCATTCGTGTGGTTGGTTTAATGTCCAATAAAGTAAACTGAGTGCGAAACTTGGTCACAATCGCATTAATTGTTTGCTCACTTGGTCGATTATGTAGACCATAAATCGGACGTAAAGCGCGAAACACATTTCGAACCGAACACTGATTTTGGTCGTTGGCTCGTTAGTAAGTCTATTCATGATGAAATGTCAAAGCATACTGAGCATCTTTCTCTTTGACACCATGTCTGAAATCCCACGTGATCTGTCAAATACTAATGCATGAAAATCCTAACCTCAAAAAAATCACCCGTTATTAGCAATAGTATCATTGAGACGTGTTTTATGAATTCCATCAATATTGAACTTGAAACTAAACTTGGGGAACAAAAAGAAAAGTCAATAGTGAGTGTCGTGTATTCAATGAATATTGAAAATGAAAATATTTTTTCACGGTGTTTAGGAATTAACCATTATGCCTAGTTTGTCGAGCAACGGTTGCAGTTATAAACAAGTAAGAAAATTATAGTCGGTCTAGACCGATAGACTATATGATGCCCTATACCATGCGTTTAGAGACCCTATCTCTCAGGCCCAACTAACTGGATATAGAAAATAAGCATAAACCAAATTTGAGTTGGATTTTTATTAATTTTTTCGGCTGCAGATATGAAAAAGTTCATATCGGATGCTATATCTATATGGGGACTAGGCCCAAAAATGGACCGATCCTGACCATATTTGGTAAAGTCTCCTGTATTTTGCAAAAATATATACAAACAAAATTAGAGAACAATCAGTGCAATATTTTTGTTTTTTGATAGATTTAAGTGAAGATCGGGAAGCAGCTCTATATGGGGCCTATGACTAAGAGTTGTCCAATAGGGATCATTTTTGGACTACTGATTAATGGATGTAATATATACATACAAACCCAATTTGACTCAGATTTGTATGATAATTTGGATCTTATGGCAATATATGTTGATTTCAGAGGGGTCATTTGTATGGGGGCTAGGTCTGAACATGGACCGATTCTCACCAATTTCAATAGCGTTCATCCCATGGCCGATAAAAGATCAAATACCAAATTTCGTCAAAATATATTCATATTTGCGACCTCCAGTTTGATTACAAGCTTTACATGGACACACAGACGGACGGACGGACGGACGGACATTGTTAAATCAACTCAGAAAGTGATTCTGATTCGATCGGTATAATTAAAGATGGGTCTAGGTCAAATATTTTTGGTTGCTACAAACAGCAGCACAAAGTCATTATACCCAAACCACATAGTGGTATAGAGTATAAAAACATTTCTCTAAATCTGAGTGATGAAGGGCATAAAGCCCATGCCAAGAATCTCGAAAATGTATTGACAAGCTAGCAAAATATTTTCAAGCGGCAAGATAAACTGCAAGAAGCAGCTACAAAAGCTAGCCTTTTTGTTTTTGCAATATTACGAAACACGGTAAACACTTTTCAGATGGTGATTTTATAAAAAATTGTATGGCAGATGTTTAAAAATTTCTGTATCCACAACTAGGTTCAAAATTTGAAAGTATGTCCCTGTCAAGGCAAAATGATATGCGAAGAATTGAGAAAATCAGTGATAATTTAATGAGCAGCTGTCAGAAAAATTATAAAATACAAATAAACCACACTGTGCTATAGCTTCAGACGAGAGCTGCGATATAAAAGATATTGCACAACTACTGATTTTTGTTCGGTCAATTAATGAGGAACTTGAAATTACACAGGAGCAGAACCGGTGCAGAACTCTTTAACGAAGGTGAAAAATGTCTTTTGAAATGTAATATTAAATGTGAAAAAAATCTTGTTAATGTGACTTCCGATGGATTCCCAAACTTAACGGGTTCAAATATAGGCCTGCTGAAAAGAATTCAAGACAAGGTTCACACGATTGATCCAAATAAACAGCTTATTATGATTCGCTGTATTATATATCAACACGCATTGTGTAAAAATAGAACATTAGCTGGTAAATTTTCTTCGATCAAAAGGTATAAGACACAGACAATTTATATCTTTGCTTGAAGAGCTCGACGCTGATTACTCAGCCATGTTCGATGGTTAGTCTTTAGTAGTCTGCGACGGGTATTGGATCTTAAAGAAAAAAAATAATAACCTTTTTATATTACCCGAAAAGGAAGACTTTCCTGAGTTTAGCCTTTTCAGTCGATCTTACATTTTTTACGTCCTTTTACAAATGAAATTAATCGAAGATTTAATTGTTTTCGTATAATCGAAAATGATTTGTCAATTATTCGTATTCCAATTGCTACTAATGTCTAGTCTTCTATCTAAGTAAAGAAAAATACTAAAATATTCGAAATTTGGCATAAAAAAAATGTTGGTTATAATGAACCAAAATATAAGTCCATCGCGAACATTTATGAACAAGTGATGAACATTTGTATGCAATACTAAGAATTTTGAACAAGTAATTTTTATTCAGATATTGAAAAATTAATCACTAATTGTAAACGACTACATTAATCGCATTAAATACAGACTTTCTAATTAAATTTGACAATTTTATTGCTAAAAATTAAAATTAACTTTATTTCAGCTTTTAAAAAAAATTTTTTTTGGCCCCCGAGTAATTTATCAACTAGATAATGGGCCGTCAGTCGAAAACTTTGGCCATGGCTGCACTATATGCAGTTTTTTCGGGTTAGTTTATTTAAAATTTTTCTTCTCCTAGTCTATAGCTATTTATAATACTGCCGAAGGCAGGAAAACAAAATTAAAATTGCTTACCGAGATATAGCCGTGAGAAAATTTGAGAATTAAGTATTAGCCAAAATATACATGAATCCATAAAATTCGAACAGCAGCTAAACTAGCAAAACCCAAATGGGGTTTTGTTAGTTTTGATAATTACTTCGAAAACCATACACGAGAGGGAGTTTGTATTTTATGTAGTACACTGTGTTAATATAAAAAAAAAACACTGAATCGATAGAACTTTTAGAGCTGTCTCCATATTTTATATCATATTTTAGATCATATATTAGCATATACGCCCCATTTACCACATTTTATATACCAACCTGCTCGAAATAATGGCAAACGATATTATCCTCAGTTTATCCAGGTAATAGGTATATTTTGTGTATGAGCTTGATTTCAACTGACGGAAGGACGGAAGGACAGACAGACGGACTTCGCTATATCAACTCGAATAAATAAAAATTTACCGAATTATTTTTCTTAAATTCTAAGTAGTGATATCAACGAGTTTAATAGAAAACCTCGTTTTAGGTCATTTTTACTTTAAAATATCTTAAAATCCAAAGCTGGCCTTGGCAAATAATGGGTTAACGTTCTCGGATTTATCCCAAATTTTTGGAACGAAACGTCTACACAGTTGGTTATTATATTTTAAGTGTCGCATCTAAAAATTGGACAGCACTTACCAAATATTTGAATTTTTTGAATAAATTGTCTTTTATTAGCTTGGGGTCATATGTGACCCCAATTCCAAAAGGGTTAATGGAGTCATATTATTTTTTTCCGAAACCCTAGGCTATTAAGATAAAATATAACAATTAAAAGTAGAAAAGTGATGAATTTTTGATACAAAGTATTTAGAAAGAGTACATTTACAGAATATTTCACAAAAATCCAATTTTTCTCGAAATCCGCAAAAATAAAATCATTGTAAAAAAAATTCTGGCAGAGGGATTTATTCAAAAATTCCCACAGTTAATCTGCAACATGTATTTAATAAATCCTTAAAGTGACAGATTATTTTTTTTAAATTTTGTTAAAGAAAGTTTTTTCAAACTTGAAAAAGGAGTTTTAAAAATTTTATCAAAAAAATGCCAATTTTCGGTCTTAATGCGCAATAGGTTAACAACGTGGTAATAAAACAATACTTCATATCTGAGTACTTATAAGTATAGAGACCAAAAAAGAATGATGGCTTTAATCAATTTCTCAAAGTTGAAAAAATGCCATCAAATTTCATGACCTAGTTTTTTTTTTGGCACAAATGTGGTCTGGGGCATTTGCTATTTCTTGGCGAGGTTTCATACGATTTTGTAGTTTTATAGCCTTTTGAAAGGATAATTTAATACTGAATTATGTAACAGCTTGTCGGAAAAATTTAACTATAGAACGAAATTTTCGTAAAATCTGAAAAAGGTCATATTTTCCCCATATAAACACACTTGAAATTTTCAATCGCGTTGAGCACCCTCTAAATGTTTTTTGATTGGCCCAAAAATTTGTATTTCTCACTTTTTTTGCTATTCGCATATTTCTAGGGGGTGAGACCGACAGTTTGAACACTTTTTTTTTCCCTCCATATAACGAAGGGCCACCCTAATATATATACTTTATGGATCGCAAATTCATTTTGCTATGCGTTAAAAACGCAATATCAAGCTGTTATATACCATCTGCACAGAGGTGTGGAGGGTATAAAAACACTATCTTATAGCTGGCTATAGCGACATTGAAAGCCCATTTTTTTTTCTCCTATACCCTAGAGTTGCCAAACTATGTTATGCATTTATCTGTGTATATGTTGTTAAGTTTATAAAAAAAAAATCCTCTTTGGTTAAGATCCTTTTAACAAAACGTATAAGTGTGTATGTGTTTTTTTGTGGATTTATGTCGGCATCATCATATGCCGCCCGTTAATTAAAAATCAACTGCTTCTGGCTTGTTTGTTTTATGGATTTCATGCCACGAACTTTGCAACAGTTACAATATGCTGTCATGCATCGAGATAACAAACAAAATATGCATCAGAGTTTTATAAGCTTTAACCCTTACAACAATTCAACAAAGTAATTTTGTCGAAATTGCAAACAACAACAGGATTTATTGTTATTAGTAGTGGAAAAAAATTTCCACCATATCACAATTTATTAACTATTTTAAAAAAATGACTTTTATTGAAAGCCCACTAAAATTGTTGTGTTAAGCAAAATTCTTTTTTAATACTTTTTGGTTTATATACAAATGGCTTAAAGTCAGCAACAGCCATTTTTAACCAAATAAATCGTTTAAGTTTTGTGTTTATTTAATATTCAAAAATTTACATGGGTTTTAGCAGTTTACTTCATGTAGACAGACACACATCAAGTTAGCAACATTGAAATATTTTATAAAACGTTATGTGTATTTTCCAAGCCTGAAGTTATAAAAATTTTGCATTTGAACGTTTTTTTTTTTTTTTGAAATTTGGAATAAGTGTAAAGTTTTAAAACCTTACAAAAAAAAAGGATATTGCTTAGCTATATAAATTATCGGATTAGAAGTGCAATACGTGTGTCATACCAAAATAGAACAAAAATTAACAATATATAAAATAACACTATAGCATTAAAATAAAAACGAATCAGTTTCTAAAGGGTCCGCCAAATAACTTTTTTTTTTCAAAATGCTTTAAAAAAACAACTGAATATTATCTCAAATTTCTTTTTTTTATTTGAAAGTACAATCCTTCCGGTTAATAATGGAAAATTATTTCATTCAAATGGCTGCCTCGGCTGGCCATTCAGTAGCCTACACATTTTTAAGCACATTATCGATTGTGTGCAGCTGTATTTCACCAATGGCTTCACGAATATTGTCCTTTAAAGCGTCAATTGTCTCTGGCTTGTTGGCGTAACACTTATCTTTGAGGGCACCCCACAAATAATAGTCCAACGGTGTCAAATCGCAGCTCCGATGTGGCCAAACGACATCAGCTCTGCGGCTGATAATGCGATCTTCAAAAACAGGGCGCAAAACATCGAGTGTAGCTTCGGCTGTGTGGCACGTAGCGCCGTCCTGTTGAAACCAAATGTTGCCAATATCCTCCTCTTCAATTTTTGTGCACAAAAATTCGTTCAACATGGCCCGATAACGATCGCCATTGACTGTAACGGCCACTCCTTGCTCATTTTCGAAGAAAAATGGCCCAATTATGCCTCTGGACCAAAATCCCCACCAAACAGTGACTCGTTTTGGGTGTATCGGCTTTTCAATGCGACAATTTTGCTTGTTTACATACCCGCCAAGATCAAAATGAGCTTCATCTGAAAAGATGATTTTTTTTGGAAAAATCGGCATCTTCCGTAAGTTGATCGCAGGCCCACTTAGCGAAGCGAAAACGCATTGGATGGTCAGTTGGCTTCAACTCCTGAACCAATTGGACTTTGTATGGCGTCATACCAAGGTCTTTATGCAAAATTCGTCTTAATGATGCCTCCGAAATGTTCAATTCTTGAGAACGACGGTGAATTGATGTTGATGGCGCTTCACGCACACTTTCTGCCACAGCAGCAATATTCTCGGGTGTACGCACTGTTTTTGGCTTTTCACGCTTTGGTTTATCAATGAGGATGCCAGTTTCTTTCACTTTTTTTACAAGATAACGAACATACGGAGCTGACGGTGCTTCTCTTCTGCCAAAATCCGTACGCAATTTTCGCACACATTCTGCAACATTACCATGATTTTCAAAGTAATGTCGCAATATTTCCCAGCGTTGTTCAAGCGTATACACAACCATATTCGTTCAGCGGAAGGATAAAACTAATTATCAGTCAAATCACGAAATAAGCACTAGTTGAAGAAAAAAAACGTTAGATGGCGGACCCTTTATGTTAAATAAATTTTAATTAAATTAAAGTATTCCTAAGCTTAAAATAACAGATTTATGGATATAGAAATATGTAAACAAGCGAATTATATTTTGTTTATATGTATGTTCGAGTATGTACTCGTGTGTATGTATGTAGGCATTAGAGTTTGTAAGCTAAAATTATAATAATTGTTAATTTTGTTTATTCATGTGTGTAATTTTATCCGATTTTTTTTTTGTTTTGCTTCCAGTCAAGCTTATAATTATATTTAAATTAAAATTATAGATTTTTTTTCTAAAAATTTAGTTTTACATAATTAAGCAAGTGTAAAAATATTTATAAAATTAACACCCAAAATCCGCGTCATATTAAGCTTTAGATTTAGCAAGCGTATACACACATAAGCACTCATATATTTACTTTGGTCTATATACATATGTACATACTTAATTTATATGTTTTTATAACTATTAAATTTTTGTTTTGCTTTTTAAGTTATTAGTTAAATCAATATTATTAAAAAAGTAAATCTGTTTTAAAATAATAAAATAGCACAAAAAAAGGATACACAATTTTAAGCCATAATCGTGTGAACAAAAAAAAAAAAAACAGCGAAATATACAGTGAGTGACGATACATTAGAAACTTTTTCAAAATTTACCAATTTTGTTTTTTAATAAAAATCCTAAAATTATGTTTTTTTTTTTTCAAAATCACTCTTTAGTGTTTTCTTTATGGAAAGATAACAAATTTCTTATAAAAAAAATATAATTAAAAGCAAGAAAATTATAGACGGTCTAGACATACTATACGATACCTTATACCGTGCATTTAGAGACCTTATGTCCTTAGGACCAACTATTTGGATTTTGAAAATAAGCATAAACCAAATTTGAGTGGCATTGTTATTAATTTTGTTGCCTTTGAATATGAAAAAAGTTCATATTGGATGCTATATTTATAAGGGGACTAGGTCGAAAAATGGACTGATCCTGACCATATTTGGAACTTATTTTTACAAAAACATATAAACGAAATTTGTTAAAAATCTGTGCAATATCGGGAAGCTGGGGGCTATAACTAAGAATTGTTCGTTCTATAGGGTTTATTTTTGGACTACTGATAAATGGATGTAATAAACATACACAAACCCAATTTGACCGAGATCTATATGATAATTTGGCTCATATGGTAATTTAAGTCGATTTCATAGGGGTCATTTGTAAGGGGACTAGGTCTGAACATAAACCGATTTTCACCAATTTCAAAAGTGTTCATATGGCCGATAGAAGCTTATATACCAAATTTCAACAAAATATATTCATATTTGTGACCTGCAGTTTGATAACAAGCTTTACATGGACAGATGGACGGACGGACGGACATCACTAAATCGACTCAGAGAGTAATTCTGAGTCGATCGGTATAATAAAAGATGGGTCTGTGTCAAATATTTTTGGTAGTTACAAACATCAGCACAAAGTCATTATTACCCTGACCACATAGTGGTATAGGGTATAAAAACAAGTAAAAATGTTAGATTCCGCTGTGCCGAATCTCTGATATACCCGTGTTCTATTATAAGTAAGATTATCAACACTTAAAGACAAAGAAGTCTAGATTTAAAATTATAAGGCTAGATTTTTTACAATGATGTTTTAAATTAATAAAATAATTAACAAAAATTTTAGGTATTTTAATGCTTTTTTAATTGAAAGCATTTATTAAATGCAATGCTTTCTATTAGCGATGCATACACATTTTTTCTTGTTGTTGTTTTTTAACCAAGGTTCAGAAAATACACACACGAAACACACAATGTTCTGTTCAAAAGCAGCCAACACATATCTTTATTTTCATATCAATTATGTGCGTTTCAAAATTTTCTACGGTACCCAACACAACCATGACTGTGTTCGTTTTAATATTTCGTTATTTACACGAACATTTTTGTATCACATACTTTTTGCTTCAATCACACATAAAGCACACATTTTTGAGTGTTGCTTTATTTGAAGTTGATGTTCTGGTGCGTGTAGTGAAAAAAAACACAGAACATGTAAAATAAACAGGTTCGAGTTCAGTTATATTTTAAGTCGTGTTGTGGCTCGTGTAGTAAGAAACAACAGAACATGTACAGTAAACAGGTTCGAGTTCAGTTATATTTTAAGTCGTGTTTAAAATATAACTGAACTCGAACCTGTTTATTGTACATGTTGTGTTTTTTCTTACTACACGAGCCACAACACGACTTAAAATATAACTGAACTCGAACCTGTTTATTTTACATGTTCTGTGTTTTTTTTCACTACACGTACCAGAACATCAACTTCAAATAAAGCAACACTCAAAAATGTGTGCTTTATGTGTGATTGAAAAAAAAAGAACGTGATAGAAAAATGTTCGTGTAAATAACGAAATATTAAAACGAACACAGTCGTGGTTGTGTTGGGCACCGAAGAAAATTTAAAAACAAACATAATTGATATGAAAATAAAAATATGTGTGTGTTGGTCTAAGTTATGTTTGTTTACATATATGTACGAGTTTTTTATTCAGTGTGTGTTTTTTTCTGAACTCTGTTTTTAACATGTACAACAAGCAAACAAAAATGTGCATGTATCGCCAATACATCTTTAAGTAAAGGGTTTTTCAACAGGGACGCTACAAAAGTAGAAAGACAGGGACAGCAAACGACGCCATATTTCTTGCCCCTCTTTTGACACTTCTCTTCAGTAAGGTTTGCCATTTCATGATGGAAAGATATACGAGCCAACAACGAGTCGAAATTATTAAAATTTACTACCGAAATTCGGAATCAGTGGCCTCAACGTTAAGAGCGCTACGTCCAATTTATGGTCGTCAAACCGTCCTAGCAGATCAACAATTGAGCGTCTAGTGGAAAAATTTGAATCCACAGGCACAGTACAAAATGTTCCCGTGCCAGTGAGACAAAGAAGTGCCCGTAGTGTCGAGAATATTGCTGCCGCTGAGGCTTCAGTTGAAGAAAGCCCAAATGTGTCTCTCACACGTCGTTCTCAAACGTTGGGCATCTCTGTGACGTCGTTGTGGAGAATTATGCGAAAAGATCTTGGCCTACATCCTTACAAGATCAAATTGACGCAAGAACTGAAGCCGCTTGACCACCAGAAGCGTCGTATGTTCGTGAATTGGGCCGAGCAACAACTTGAAAATGATTCGGATTTTCATCGAAAAATGATCTACAGCGATGAGGCTCATTTCTGGCTGAATGGCTTCGTCAATTAACAAAATATGCGTTATTGGTCAGACAGCAATCCACACGTACTCCATGAGTCATCATTGCATCCCGAAAAAATTACGGTTTGGTGCGGTAATTCTTCTTCTTCCGTGATGATCAAGACCGGCACGTTACTGTGAATGGGAATCGCTACCGTTCAATGATAACCGAATATTTTTGGCCCCAATTGGATGATATGGACTTGGAGGACATGTGGTTCCAACAGGATGGCGCCACAAGCCACACAGCGAATTTCACAATCAACTTATTGGAAACCAAGTTTGGAGAACGTGTTATCTCACGAAATGGTCCAGTCGATTGGCCGCCTCTGTCGTGCGATTTGACGCCGTTGGACTATTTCCTGTGGTCTATGTCAACAAGCCAGCGACGATTGATGAACTTCGTACGAATATCGAACGTAAAGTTGGACTTCTGCAAACGTGACCGTGGTAGCCATGCAAAAGAGATCGATTTCCATACATTATCGCATCGAACGTACTTTCACAGGAATAAAGAATTTCATTGATATCTAAAACCGTTTTTGTTTTATTTAAAAAACTTTTGTAGCGCTCTTATTGAAAAACCCTTTATATGCGAGTGCGACCCACTTGACTTATTGTGGACAGGAGAATGTTTTCAACAGAAAGACAGATAGACACACAGACGGACATCGCCAGATCGACTTCTCTTTTTATAAGGATTAATAATATACTAGCAGATCCCAGCCCTCGAAATTCGAGTGCAGTTTCTAGGAAATTTTATTTTTTCATTTAATAAATTATTTTATAGGACCCTTTAGGTCAACACTTTTTAAATATCGATTGGTTTATGTCCAAAATTCTTTTTTCAATTCAACACAATTATTATTGTGAATGAAGAAAACAAACCCAATTTGTTTTTGCAAACACATTAACAAATTTAATAAACACACACACAGCAACTTTAAATGCATTTTACTCCAAAAAAAAATGTAAAAATATAAAAATCTGTAAATCTGGCGGATAAGGAAAAAGAAATACCTTTCAAATGAAATACGTTTGGTCAAAATTGGGTCACAGTAAATCGCCTTACCTATTAATATTATAGATATAGTTTATGGAGCCAACGAAATTTATTTTGGACTGACAAACTTATATATATATATAGTACAGTGAGCCTCAAAATAAAGTAAACACCAAAAGAAAACATAACGCAGACTTCAGGCAAACCAATAATTTCGAGTGCACTACTGAGATTGCTTCACAAATATGCCCTACATGGAAGGAAGCGACGCAAAAAACCATATATATATCCAGGCGAATCAGAGCGTGCTTATGAATTTCGATAAAAAGTACAAAAATACGGCTCTATTTTTTTTTTTTAAGAAATACTATATACAGATGGAAGCAAATTCTAAATTTTCGGAGCGAAAGGTCCCCAAAAATATGGCGTATGGTTTGGGGCTGTATGGCGGCAACAGGTGTCGCTTTCATTGACTCCACTATGAACAAAATGGTTTACTTAGCCATTTTGAAGGACAATGTTTCCCCTAGGCTTGGCTGGAAACTGTATCTTCCAGCAGGACAACTATCCAAGGCATACGTCTAAAATTCTGAAAAAGTGGCTACTGTACCAGACTCCTAAGACACTTGATCATCCGCTGCAGTCCCTGGACTTTAATTCAATCTTTCATCTGTGGGAACACCTGGACAGAAAAATCAGGAAAGGGCCACTTCAAGCAAGGCAGACTTTAAGAAGGTTCTTAAGGAAGAATGGAGCAACATCTCCCCCGCTATAACAAAAAAAAAACTTTTTGAGTCGATGCCTAGGAGACTAAATGAGGTGCTTAAGGCCAAATGAATATACATAAACCAAATTTTAAAAAAATTTAAATAGTTAACTTTTTGTATTGTAGTGCTGTGGCCATTTTTTATTTGCTGTTTACTTTATTTTGACACATAAAATTTGGTCATTTGCTAAATAAAGTGCATTTATTTCTGTTTTGTATTACTTTTATTTAATGTTTTTATTGAGTTCAATCTTATGACGTTGGTGATTTAGACTCACCTTCAGTCAATGTGTATAGACGATGCGAAACAAGTAAAATTCGAATATGAACATTACAATACTCATTGTGAGGCTGCGCGGTTGCTCTGTTGCGTTACTATGGTAAATATACATGTATGTATGTATTTGTACATGAATGAGTTGAATGAGTTGAATCAATTATAAGTATTATAAGTATTTTCCTAAAATTATAAATCAAACTGATGAGATTTTTAAATCAAACAGATTTGGTATGGTCTGGGTATGATCTCAACGTCGAATTCATACTTATTGCAACTTATACTTATAAATCGACGTTATTGTGAGTATGAGTACATCAGAGTAGTTGAATTTCAATGATCTCTACTCACTTATAAAGGTTGTTTTTTAAGCCCGAAAAATAGCACAAACAATTAAATTTTATTTAAAAAAATATTTTTATTCGAAAGATCAAGACACGGCACTACTATTAGCAAATGATTTCGGACATATATCCACCGTGGCTGTTCTTGACGAAGCACATTCTGGATGTCTAATTTTATGTCACTTTTTCGAGCATTGCCAATAACACGAACAAAGTTAGCCCCCAAGGCGACGATTGTTGCTAGTTAGACAGCATAAACCAACGTTCGTAATCACGCATGCTCCCTTTTTGCTCGAAGTCACTCGACATGGAAAAGTGAGTGGTACCAAATTCTTTCTTCTTATGAAAAACGCTTTAATTTAGATGGACCAGATGATTTTAACCAGAGTTCAGAAAAAAACACACACTGAATAAAAAACTCATACATATATGTAAACAAACATAACTTAGACCAACACACACATATTTTTATTTTCATACCAATTATGTTTGTTTTTAAATTTTCTTCGGTGCCCAACACAACCATGACTGTGTTCGTTTTAATATGTCGTTATTTACACGAACATTTTTGTATCACATACTTTTTGTTTCAATCACACATAAAGCACACATTTTTGAGTGTTGCTTTATTTGAAGTTCATGTTCTGGTACGTGTACTGAAAAAAAACACAGAACATGTACAATAAACAGGTTCGAGTTCAGTTATATTTTAAGTCGTGTTGTGGCTCGTGTAGTAAGAAAAAACAGAACATGTACAATAAACAGGTTCGAGTTCAGTTATATTTTAAGTCGTGTTTAAATGTGTATATTACATGAGCATTTGGGTATGAAAAAGCTCTCTGCGCAAAGAGGGCGGCGTTCTTTTACAATTGACCAAAATATTTATCGGTTTTGGTTATGGAAAAACTGAACTGCCAACTTTACGAATTTGGCTTCCACCGATTACTTATTGCTCCCAAACATGAACGTGCAAGTCACATCGCATACGTAGGCCTATTCCACAAATCGAAGGATATTGATATTGCAGAATATCGTTGGAAAAAGTGCATTACACTTCGTGAACATACACTTATCAACACTTTTTAATTTTGTTTTTAACATTTACATATATAATAATATAAAATAAATTTAAATATTTAAAAGAAACTAGCAGATTCCAGCGCTCGAAATTCGAGTGCAAATTCTAGGAAATTTTATTTTTTCATTAAATAAAGACCCTAAAGGTATGCTAATCAATTATAGCCAATTCACAAGTCAACACAAAAACAAACTCATTTTTATTACAAACACATTAACAAATTTAATAAACACACACATAGCATTGTATAATTTTATGTATGTGTTAGTAGCAATTTTAAATGCAATTTACTCAAAATAAAGGGACAAATTTAAAAATCTGTAAATCTGCAAAACGACTAAAAAGAAATACCTTTCAAATAATATACGTTTGGTCAAAATCGGGATAAAACGGTAGAATAAAGCATCAGTCACAAGAAATCGCCTAGCCTATTAATATTATAGATAAACAAATGGCAAAAGAGGTAGCTATAATGATTTTGCCACAAAATTACATCAAAATATATTAAATTTGTCTTTTTGTTTGTTAACATTCGTTAAACCGTAAGTCCATATCCTGGCAACCTAAGGATGATGGATAGTTCAAAGGTAACGAATCAAATTTGATTTTCAATTGAATTTAACTTTACACACATACTTTTCACACACACACACACACACACACACACACACAAACTCGAAAACTCTGGCACTGTAGCAAATGTAAGTGCGTTTGTATTTAGTATTTTGTTAATCAACATTTATTTGACATATTTGGCAAATAATTGAGACAATTCATGCATTTGCTGTCACATTGCATTTATGTTACAAATGAAATTGCAAGGATTTTATAGCTTTCGAATTGTGATCACATGAACATACAAGTATAAACATAGAATATATCTATGTATGTATGTATATTTATGTATAGTAAAGAACATTACATCAAAGAGTAAGGAAATACATGAGTATCTATTTATATGTATGTATATTAAAATCCCCCTCTTAAAATAACAACCAAAGCCTGTATTGGTAGATACGAGTACATAACTACCGTTAGAATCTTTCTCTTTGTGATTTGGTAAAATAGGGTGTGTTTATGTATATTAAACACGAATTGTGAGTCAAAGAAGTTGGAATGTTTAATATACATACCTATGTTGTTGTTGCAGGTGTCTGAGCGAATGTTGTTGATGATGACCACGATGATAGTTCCTGAGGCTATACTAACAGCTTTTCTGCATTAATTATCCCAAAAAGCTTTATAGTTAATTATTTCAATGGAACTTACTAATAATAATCGTAACATACGGGTTTACCAAAAAGGTAAATATGATTATTATGTATTTCAAAAAGAAAATGCTGATATAATCAAATTCGTATCACATAATGTGGGCAACTTAATGGATTTGGTTTTAAAGGAAAAAATTATTTTAGAAAGAGTTATCATAATTTGAAATAATTTGTTTGAAACAAAACATTTTTTCTGTATGAAAAACGAGTTCTTAAATTTTTACTTTTACCTTAAGGCCCTAATTACTTTAAAAAATTATGTTTTTAAGTAATTAATCTGTTTTTATACCATCTGTTCAGTTCAGAGTGTATAAATAAGTTTGTCATTCCGTTTGTAATAATTAAAAGAAATCTCGAGGCCATAACAAGCGGAGTTGATATAGCAATATCCATCTGTCCGTCTGTGAAAATCCCGTTCACACCCTTAATGGGTCAGCTGGGTTGCTCACGTTTAGTAAAAATGATTCATTAACAACCTGAGGAGGTTGATATTTAAAATCAACAAAATCGGTTCAATAGGCCCCCAGATTTAAATGAAAATGTAAAAACGACTCTTAAAAATAATTTATTTTACATATTGTTATTTCTATGAGATTGCTGTAATTGTTGTTGTTGTTCCATAAGAAACAGAATGGCGCGGGGCAAAGCAATTGCAAGTGAAGTTCGGCAGTTGATAAGCTCAAAAATCTTAGGAAGAAATTGCCTCGGAAATAAATTTCGCTAGATCAAGTGTGCAATATAGTGTAAATTCATTTAAATCAAATAATTCAGTTGACAGCAATATAGCAAAACGCGAATGAGTTTTTGCAATAACTCCAAGAGAACAAGTACGGTGAGAAGTTTAGCGACGATGTGGCCATCTTCAATTGGAAAGCCATTGGAAAGGGAAACAACACGAAGGCAGTTAAAAAAACTTAATTATGGCTTCTATAAGACAAGCATATGCATTAGGGCGGGTTGATTTAAAAATCGCCCAAGTGATAAGGAAAATCGTATTCTAGGGATCAAAATAAGAAACTTTGCCCCAGAAACCATACCTCTAAAACGAATTCTGATGTCCCGACTTTTGACCCGTCTGTCTGTCTGTCTCACTTTGATCCATTTAGAGTGCCCCAATGAGGGGTTCCCCATATAAACATTTCGAAAAATCACCATTTTTGTTTAGAATTGGGCTTACTGTGTTTGATTTAATATTAAAATTAACACTCATACGTCTACGTATCTTCTACTCTGCTAATAAATAATAATCATACGCCTCACAGTGGACCATATTTTGAGAAGGCGGCCAAAAATCATTTTTTTTTTGTTACCGATTTTAAAGTTATGTTATTCATTTCAAAGTAAATACTAGTAAACCTCGGGAGCCAAAAAATTGCGACTCTATCTCAACTATATCACAGCGAACAGTGTCTTCGAAAATGGGCTTTCTCAATATTTTGCTAAAATTAAAAATTTCTTTGTAAATTTTTATTTTAGAATGGCTGTAACTTTTTTGATTTCAAAGATTTTGAAGTGAAATAAATTTTATATAATTTTGTGGCTTCCATACTATTAATGTTAAAAATGTAAAATCTCTGAGTCATTCCGAAATTTAAAAAAAATTTTTTTTTAATTTTCCGAAAATCTCCTACTTAATAGAGCATAACTCCTGCCAGTCAAAAGCAGTCAGAAAAAATATTGCACTCTTCTATAGTCCGAACCCTCCCCTATACTCCTATAACCCATTATACACCCGTCAGTTTCCGCCCGTGTGCACCAGAACAATTTTTCTGACCCAAGGTTAGATATTTTCTGCAAAATTTATGAATACAAAAGTTGTCCACTATGTGGTTAGGATATATTAAGTTTGAGGTGATGTTTGTAACTGCCAAAAATATTGGACCTTTATCCATCTTTTATTATACGGATCGACTCAAAAACACTTTCTGAGTCGATTAAACTATGTCTGTCCGGCCGTCTGAGTGTTATGAATACAAAAGTTGGTCGTACCGGTGCACCGCTGTGTAGTTTTTTGCGTGTCGGTAGAGTTGTCAGGAGTTGTTATATATTTATAAAAAAGGGTTGAGATATAATGCGCTTAATTGTTACAGGTACATTTACATAGGTATCTTTCAAAAACATTAATAGTCTGAATTAGAGTTATATAGTTTAAATACCTGACAAAATGGGAAAAAAAACTATTGCGACATAGCCTTTTAAGATATGAGCAGGTATGCTTCACCTTTTAAAAGGGGTTAGGGTGTGGGTGTTTTATGCTTCTAAAAGTGATAATAAAAGATAAAAATTTGTAAATGGTAAAAAAAAAACTATTACGACATAGCCTTTTAAGATATGAGCAGGTATGCTTCACCTTTTAAATGGGGTTAGGGTGTGGGTTTTTTATGCTTCTAAAAGTGGTAAAAAGATAAAAAAATTTATTTTACATAATTGCAAGAAAGAGTATTTATAATAATGTTTCCACAATTATTATTCATTACAATTTGTGCAATGGCTAAGTACTGTTACAGAGATCTGACAGATATTTATTTTCAACGAAATGATGTAGACGATGTAATTTTGCACATAGTGAGCAACGACTTCTTTAAGAATTGTAACCTAGAAGACATTGAAATGCACAAAGGAAAAATTACTAATTTTGCATCGAATTTCAAAAGACGGTACATTGAATGCTCTCATTGCAAGGCAAAGATGTACAAACGTTACCAAGACTGGTTAATAAAGGAACTTATTTTTGAGAGTGCATCTACAACTGCCAACGAAAGTGGAAAAAAGGGTCGACTAGCAAAACCAATTGACGGATGTAGTGAAAGATCTCGAAGGCGCAAGCTGGAGAATATCAATGAAGAAATTTCTCAAAGAATTATTAAGGATTCATTTTTGCACCAAATTCAACCAACCCAAAATAAAAAAAATAAAATTGAAATAATTGAAAAAATAGTTGAAGCGAGCCCAAGGCGCACAAAGAGGATTTTGAAAAGCATTCCTTCACCAATTGAAGATAAGAAATTTACGCCGGAAGAAGCATTCGCCCTATTTTTGGATTTGAAATTGACCAAAAATCAATATAAGGAATTGCGGAAGCGAACCAATGAAAATAATTGTGGGATTTGTCCAGAGTATCGAGATTTAGTTTCTGCCAAAAAAGAATGCTTACCTTCACAATCTGCTATTAGTGTCACTTCAACATCAGCAGAAATAAAATTGCAAGATCTCCTTGAACATACTGCAGAACGATTGCTAAATACGCTTGATACTGATCATTTAAAAAAACTTGGTAATGGCAGCATTACTTTAATTTCTAAATGGGGATGTGATGGATCCTCTGGTCAGAAACAATACAAGCAATTTAATGCCGAAAATTCATCAGATGCTAATTTATTTATGGTATCTTTCGTTCCATTGCGCTTAACAAAAAGGTGTAGCCGCCAACTAGTAGAGGAACAGAAATTGATATATGGAAAAATGAAATACGTTCCTCAACAAAGATGTCATAACTGAAGAAGTTCAAAAAATAAAAGATCAAATTAAGGAACTTCAACCAGTAATATTTAAATTTGATGACCAAGACACTGAAGAACATTTTAAAATGTGTCTCACAATGATTGATGGAAAAGTTGCACAAGCTTTAACTGGAACAAAGTCAACGTCAAGCTGCATTATATGCCAAAAGACATCAAGTCAATTAAGCCAACCCCCCACCAGAAGACGATAGTTTTAAGGAAGCCTACGAATTTGGAATGTCCCCTCTTCATGCTAGAATACGTTTCATGGAGCATATTCTTAAATTGGGCCATGATTTGGAATTTGGTCCGTTAGGCGAAACAGCGAGAAAAAACAAAGAAAATTAAGAAAAAAGAAAGCAAAAAAAATCAAATTCAACAAAAATATCTACAGCTAGATCTCGTAATCAACCAACCAAAACATGGGGAAGGAAACACAAATGATGGAAATACTGCAAGGAGATTTTTTTCCGATCCGGAAACTGCAGCATCTATCACAGGTGCAGATCATGAATTAATAAGACGATTCAAAATCATATTACAAGTTCTAGCATGCAGCAGAAAGATAAATGCAAAAAAATTTGGAGAGTACGCCAATAATACTTTATAATGAAAAATACTCTTGGAGATATATGCCATCCACAGTTCATAAAATTTTGTACCATGGGGAACAAATAATTCAAAACAATATGCTACCAATAGGAGATCTATCTGAAGAAGCACAAGAAAAAAGGAGCAAAGACTACAGATTCCTTCGCGAGCACAACACAAGGAAAATGTCCAGATGTTGTACTAATGACGACCTTATCACTATTTTGTTGGCACTTCAGATCCATATATGTCCAACATTCGTCAAAAATGGAAAACTACCTCTATTGAATTAGATGAAGAAGCTAAAAAACTTCTAGAAGATGAAAATCAAGGCTATTTAGAAGAAATTTTTACTAAAATTTGTTGATTTAAAGTACTGTTTCATTACACTAACAATAAGTTACACTTTTTTTATACCCTATACCACTATGTGGTTTGGGTATAATGACTTTGTGCTGCTGTTTGTAACAACCAAAAATATTTGACCTACACACATCTTTAATTATACCGATCGAATCAGAATCACTATCTGATTCGATTTAACGATGTCCGTCCGTCCGTCCGCCCGTCCGTCTGTGTGTCCATGTAAAGCTTGTAATCACACTGCAGGTCGCAAATATGAATATATTTTGATGAAATTTGGTATTTAATCTTTTATCGGCCATGGAATGAACGCTATTGAAATTGGTGAGAATCGGTCCATGTTCAGACCTAGTCCCCATACAAATAACCCCTATGAAATCTCATTCAAATTGGGTTTGTATGTGTTTATTACATCCATTAATGAGTAGTCCAAAAATTATCCCTTTAGGAAATTCTTAGTCATAGGCCCCATATAGAGCTGCTTCCCGATCTTCACTTAAATCTATCAAAAAACAAAAATATTGCGCAGATTTTTCTCAAATTTGGTTTGTATATATTTTTTTAAAGTGTAAGTGACTTTACCATATATGGTCAGGATCGGTCCTTTTTTGGACCTAGTCCCCATATAGACATATCATCCGATATGAACTTTTTCATATCTGCAGCCAAAAAAATTAATAAAAATGCCACTCAAATTTGGTTTGTGCTTATTTGCTATATCCAATTAGTTGGACCGAAGAGATAGGGTCTCTAAACCATGGTATAGGGTATTGTATAGTCGGGCTAGACCGACTATAATTTTCTTACTTGTTTATATAGTTAAAAAATTTTCTTGATTTAAAAATTTATATATTTTGTAAATTTACAATAAAAATTGTTATATTTCATAAATTTACCATAAAAATTGATATAGAAATATTTAAAAAGACAATAAAAAAAAAAATTTAACTAAAGCAAAAACATACGAGTTTTTCATTGAAACTTCTCTATCTTGAACCAATATAAAGTAACTTTTACGTTCGCTGCTTAATAAATTATATTTTAACTCGGGATCTTTCAAAAAAAAAAAAAAAAAAAAAAACAACCTTTGGCCCTTGTGCACATTACGACTAAAAAGTTTACGGGGCCAAAGTTTGGCATTTTCTGAAAAAATAAACTTAAAAAATTGTTAAAAAGTATTAGTTGTAAAATTAACTGAAAAAATAAGACATTATATTAAAAAAAAACCTTTTTTTACCTTTTAACACTTCACTTTTGTACTAAAATTCAACTACAAATGAAAATGTATTTTAAACCCTCCGTAACTTTTTTTATTTTCGGTCGAGAATTACGTTTTATAGCAAAACTTAAAGGCTAAAGTCTCACCTACCAAACAAAAAAAAAACCGCATATCAAAATTCCAATCCAATCAAAAGATTTTTGACCGCCTTCTCGTCAAATGGTCCACTGTGCGCCGGCTGTTCAAAAAGTATTTCTCTTCCGTTTTTTATGATGAATTTAGGGATATTAATACTTTTTTTATGCTAATAACATAAAAATATTGCAAATTTTCAGATAGAAGTTAATTTTTACTACAAAAAAACATCATTGTTTTTATGAAAAAAAAAAAAACAATATAAAAAGAAATCTATAATATTAATATGCTAGGCGATTTCTTGTGACCGATGTTTTGTTCTACCGTTTTATCCCAATTTTGCCCAAATATATGTTATTTGAAAGGTATTTCTTTTTAGCCGTTTTGTAGATTTACAGATTTTTAAATTTTTTCCTTTATTTTGAGTAAATTGCATTTAAATTTGCTACTAAAACATACATAAAACAAGTAAGAAAATTATAGTCGGTCGAGACCGACTATATGATACCCTATGCCATGCGTTTAGAGACCCTATCTCATAGGCCCAACTAACTGGAAATAGAAAATAAGCATAAATCAAATTTGAGTGGGATTTTTATTAATTTTTTCGGCTGCAGATATGAAAAAGCTCATATCGGATGCTATATCCATATGGGGACTAGTCCCAAAAATGGACCGATGCTGACCATGTTTGGTAAAGTCTCTTGTATTTTGCAAAAATATATACAAACAAAATTTGAGAAGAATCAGTACAATATTTTTGTTTTTTGATAGATTTAAGTGAAGATCGGGAAGCAGCTCTATATGGGGCCTATGACTAAGAGTTGTCCCAGGGATCATTTTTAGACTACTCATTAATGGATGTAATAAACGCATACAAACCCAATTTGACTGAGGTCTATATGACAATTTGGATCTTATGGCAATTTATGCCGATTTCATAGAGTCCATTTGTATGGGGACTAGGTCTGAACATGGACCGAATTTCACCAATTTCAATAGCATTCATCCTATGGCCGACAGAAGCTTATATACCAAATTTCATCAAAATATATTCATATTTGCGACCTGCAGTTTGATTACAAGGTTTACATGGACACACAGACGGACGGACGGACGGACACACGGACGGACATCGTTAAATCGAATCAGTTAGTGATTCTGATTCGATAGGTATAATTAAAGATGGGTCTAGTTCAAATATTTTTGGTAGTTTCAAACAGCAGCACAAAGTCATTATACCCAAGCCACATAGTGGTATAGGGTATAATTACACAATATGCTGTGTGTGTTTATTAAATTTGTTAAAGTGTTTGTAATAAAAATTAGTTTCTTCTTTTTTGTGTTGATTTGTGAATTGACTATAATCAATTACGTTTAGGGTCTTTATTTAAAGAAAAAATAAAATTTCCTAGAATTTGCACTCGAATTTCGAGGGCTGTAATCTGCTAGTTATAATAAATACTGGTCAAAAAAGAAAAGCATTTAACTTTAAGTTAAAATTATATTAGAATTTAAAGGTTATGTATCGCACCTGTATTCATTTATTATAATATTGAGTTTAAGACATAGATGCAGGGTATCACGCTTACTTGTTTTTTGGATGATTCTCTCGCTCGTGCAAGCGAGATATGTCTAATTTCCATAAAATTTTAAAATTTTCTTAAACAAAATTTAAATTATTTAATAACACTTGAATTAATTCCTTTGAAATACTGCTCTAATAACAACAGCCAACAAGCCTTCTATCATTTTTGTTATTTTTAATTTAAAATAAATTCTTGATATTCTTATATTATCATAGGATAATAAATGTTAAAGGAGATCAAATGCTTCGCAATCTTCATCATAATATGTTTAACAATGATTTCCATATGGCAAATAAAAGAAAAAAGAAACCAAAACCACAACTCAAGTTTTTGTATATCATCGCAAACTGTTATTTTAATAAATTTAGTCGATTTGCTAAATAAACACAAAAGCAACCCCACCCATTATCATCATCATCATTCTATAACAACTTCGCCACTTAACAATGTTGGTTTTTGGAAAATTGAACCAAAGCATATTGTGGGAAATTTTGCACTCTCTATTTATTTTCAAAAAAAAAAAAAAATACAAAACTTTTAATAAGTGCAACATTTTCAATTATATTTATGCAATCTATTTATATTTGCTACAAAATGTTTAGTAAATAACATGTAAATAATCTTAAAACACAAAAATAAAATTTGTTTTTCTAACGATGCCATAACAAATTTTTACGCTACGTTCATATAAATTTATTCTTAACTAAACGAACCAAAAACTTGTTGAAACAATAATAATAATAATAATAATAGTTTAACAACAATAATGGCAAAATGTTACAAAAATAAAAGCAATTAAGAGAATTTATTATTTATTGAATGTTCGAAAATGCATTTAAAAATAAATATAAAAATTCTTTTGATAAAATTGAATTGCCAACTTTTAGTTTAAACAAATTTCATTGGTTCTTTATAAAATGCAAGCAATTATACAAAAGGCAATACCGTTAGAAAATCTGTAGCCTTAAGGATATAAAGGAATCAATTTTTTGGTTTTATAAGATTTTTTTTGGTAAATAGTTATGCTTCTTTAGTTCTTTTTAATTTTAGAGTGTTATTGTAACTCTTTGTGAAACTAACTACCAACAAATGGCGTTACCAATATTTTCAATAATTTAATTAAGAATTCTATTAATTTGTAAAAATGTAAAACATTCTAAGACGATCATCTCAAGTTCTATAAGAAAAACTTAGACAACCTTACATTTTTGTGAAACTATTAGGCAAAAAAATGACATTGCCAATATTTTTAATAATTTAATTAAGAATTCTATTCATTTGTTAAAATATAAAACATTTTTAGACAATCATCTTAAGTTGTATAAGAAAAACTTTAAAAAAAAAAAAAAGTTTCAAATCAAAGCCGCCTTACATCAATAAAATGTTAAATATTACTAAATACAAAGATAGATCTAATACAAAAAATACATTAAAAACAAATAAGAAGTTATATACAGTGGGTGACAATACAGTGGAAACTTTTAACAAAATATCCAAAAAATTGGATCATAAAATTGAAAACTCTTTTATTAATTAAAAATTTGTATGTTTTATTTATTTAAAAAAGAAAAAAATATTAACATAAAATTGCTTAACTTCAGAAAAAAATAACAAAACTTAAAAGTAAACATTTTTGTACTGTTGACAAAACAATGGAACATTTACTATACCGTAATTGAAAACGTTCCCTCTATTTTTGATTTCAATATTTTATTGGTTAGCCATTATTTTTTAGTGCTGCTTCACAACGCCGAGGCACTGAGTCCATTAAATTGCTGGTGATATCCATTGAAATTTTTTGGAACTCTGAATTAACTGCCTCTAGGAGATCTGTCTTGTTTGTGTAATTTCGTGTTCATTAGGGTGACAGCGGCTTATATCGAAATTCTTCCACAAATGTATATTATTTCGATATTTGACCATTGACCTTAAAGGGGGACAATTTATAGTGTTTCAATATAACCTTAATTTAAAGGATTGAGAACTTGCATCAAGTAGTATAATATTTTGACAAAAGATATTTGACATATGAAAACACCAAAAAGATGTAGCCTAAAAGTTAAAAAGGTATGAAAAATCACATTTTTCTTCAAATCCGCTGAAATAAAAACGCTGCCCTCGCCAAATTAAGAACTGTATACCTACAATATTTGGCATTTTAAATCAGATATATTTTGTTAATAAGACCTTTAAGTCCAATCGTTAATATCGTAAAATTTCTTGAACAAAATTTTTGAAAAAGTAAAATTGGAGATTTTGAAAAAGTGCCAAAAAATACGTACCGTTTTGACATTAATTTAGGACGGCATAACAATAGACGAGATGCAAAATACTTTACATAAGGTCATTTTTGGATCAGGACAAGGCAAAAATGCTGTTGTCGTAAATTATTTCAATGTCCTTAACAAAGTGAGCTCGATTTTCTTAATCAAGTGGTCTGCGACGCATTTATTGCCTGGGGAACTTGATATAACTGGGCTGTTTTTCAACCGATAATAGATTTTGTTGTTTTATTAGAAAGATAATTTACTCTAGATTATTGTTTATTAATTAATTTAATTGAAACGCAATTACTGATATCTAAATTTTTGTGAAAAATTATTTTTTTTTTATAATTTTCACATATAAATGCATATTTGAACTTTGAACTCAATGCGCGTCCAGTAAGCATTATCCGCACGTCTTGAAATTCCAAAAAAAATGGCTGTCACCCTAATTTTTATATTATGCGATCTACAATTTCCCGTAGATTTACTATGGGATGATTGAGATCTGGTGATTGGGCTGGCCTTACCAAAACACTAACTATTTTAGATTGTAGCCCTTCGGTTACAACTTTGAGGTGTGTTCTGGGTCATGCATCCATGGTAATGCATCCATGTATCGTTATTTAGTTTATTCCAGTTTTATTTATATAGTCTTTTTCCTTTTGTTCGTTGTGCAAACATTCTTATATCACGGCCTCTTAAATGAAACGAAAACACTATTGGAATTCCGTCTTGACCAGGTCATGCATGTGTTCTTTAACAAAAATTATCAAACCAGACGATTTTTCTCTGATATCAATTACTCGTCGGTAAATAGCTCGAGAACATATTTTGTATACCATCCACATCACTTTGCAGATGGTAATATCCACTTTTCATTCTGTTTGTAACGCATTTGCGAACTAATAAAGTCCATATAGCGATGTCCGTCTGTTTGTTTAAATCCCGTTCATCCACAAAATATACCATTTACCTGGGTAAAGTTATGATAATATTGTTTGTCCTTATTTCGAGCAGGTTACTTTTGAAAATGGGGTAAATATGGAATCATATTGCCAAGAAGAAGATGAAGATGATATGAAGATGTCTCTAAAAAATGTTATAAACACAGTGTATTTGTCGCAGTAATTTAGTATTAAGTTTACAAATTATTGCTTTTTAAAATATTTTCCTTAAATTTGTTATACATAGTGCAACAAGTCAAAGATTCGGCACAGCCGAATTTAATACTCTTCTTTGTTTAGTCTCAGATTATTAATGACCTCTTAGGTAGCATTTTTGGACATTTTTAAACTCTCTTGCTATTAAATTATTGTTGAGCTGTCACCGCACTTCTTCATGAGATTTCTCGATAATTTTTGAAATTATGGTTTTATTAAAAAAAAAATCAAATTGTAATGAGCATTTTTGACATTTTTATTATGCTGATTTATTTGAAATTACGGATTTATTCTTTTGCTTAAGACCAGCAGTAAAAGCATCTATTATTCTGGTTTCTAACTCTTTACAAATCTTTATTCTGGCCATATTTTATAATAATTAATTATAAGATTTAAGCATGGAAAAATACTATTGTGTTTCAAAAGCAGCTGAAAGAAAACGTCAGAAACTGTAAATATTTGAATAACGGTTGAGATTTTATACATTTTCTTTCATACCACATATTCCATTTTTATTGTTTTAATCAACTCTGGTACAGAAGTTTATAAATTTGCATTGTTTTGACATCACTAAAAACTAATTTTTTTCGTTTATCTATTTTTTATTATACCCTATACCACTATGTGGTTTGGGTATAATGACTTTGTGCTGCTGTTTGTAACAACCAAAAATATTTGACCTAGACCCATCTTTAATTATACCGATCGAATCAGAATCACTTTCTGAGTTGATTTAACAATGTCCGTCCGTCCGTCTGTGTGTCCATGTAAAGCTTGTAATCAAACTGCAGGTCGCAAATATGAATATATTTTGATGAAATTTGGTATGTAAGCTTTTATCGGCCATGGGATGAACGCTATTGAAATTGGTGAGAATCGGTCCATGTTCAGACCTAGCCCCCATACAAATGACCCCTATGAAATCGACATAAATTGCCATAAGATCCAAATTGTCATATAGATCTTATTCAAATTGGGTTTGTATACGTTCATTACATCCATTAATGAGTAGTCCAAAAATGATCCCTTTGGCCCCATATAGAGCTGCTTCCCGATCTTCACTTAAATCTATCAAAAAACAAAAATATTGCACTGATTCTTCCCAAATTTCGTTTGTATATATTTTTGCAAAATACAAGAGACTTTACCAAACATAGTCAGGATCGTTCCATTTTTGGGCCTAGTCCCCATATAGATATAGCATCCGATATGAACTTTTTCATATCTGCAGCCAAAAAAATTAATAAAAATCCCACTCAAATTTGGTTTATGCTTATTTTCTATTTCCAGTTAGTTGGGCCTATGAGATAGGGTCTCTAAACGCATGGTATAGGGTATCATACAGTCGGTCTCGACCGACTATAATTGTCTTACTTGTTTAAGTGATGCAATTATCATTATTAACATCGAAGTGTGTCTTAAAATTATTATAGTAATAACCTTATAAATGGAGAAATGTTGAAAGAACATTTGAATTTGGTATAAGAAGTCAACAATTTAAAAAATTCTCTGGGATTCTTTTATCGATCTGTGTATACTAAATTTGTTTTGCCTTATTTTAAAGCTAAGGTAGCTTGATGAATTTGATTAAAAATAGAATTAGGAATAGATTTTCTTGATTTTCATCAAACGCATTGTTGCATGTTTAACATGTAAATTTTAATGTCTATTGTTAAAATTTTTAAATAATTATTTAAAACAAGTAAAAAAAATTATAGTCGGTCTAGACCGACTATACGATACCCTATACCATGCGTTTAGAAACCCTATCTCTTAGGCCCAACTAACTGGACATTGAAAATAAGCAAAAACCAAATTTGAGTGGGATTTTTATTAATTTTTTTGGCTGCAGATATGAAAAAGTTCATATCGGATGCTATATATATAAAGGGACTAGGTCCAAAAATGGACCGATCCTGATCATGTTTGGTAAAGTCTCTTGTATTTTGCAAAAATATGTACAAACAAAATTTGAGAAGAATCAGTGCAATATTTTTGTTTTTTAATAGATTTAGGTGAAGATCGGGAAGCAGCTCTAAATGGGGTCAAAGGGATCATTTTTGGACTACTCATTAGTGGATGTAATGAACGCATACAAACCCAATTTGAGTAAGATCTATATGACAATTTGGATCTTATGGCAATTTATGTCGATTTCATATGGGTAATTTGTATGGGGGCTAGGTCTGAACATGGACCGATTCTCACCAATTTCAATAGCGTTCATCCCATGGCCGATAAAAGCTTATATACCAAATTTCGTCAAAATATATTCATATTTGCGACCTGCAGTTTGATTACAAGCTTTACATGGACACACAGACGGACGGACGGACGGACGGACGGACATTGTTAAATCAACTCAGAAAGTGATTCTGATTCGATCGGTATAATTAAAGATGGGTCTAGGTCAAATATTTTTGGTTGTTACAAACAGCAGCACAAAGTCATTATACCCAAACCACATAGTGGTATAGGGTATAAAAAAGGTTAATTCTAATGAAACGTAAAAGAGATATAAGTTCTTTATAAACATGTTTTTGTGGGCTACTCGATGCGAGGATGAAGCTGAAAATGGACAAAAAAAATTCTGTTTTATAAAACGAAAAACTATTTTATGTTAAATTACCTAAGTATAACAAATTTAATTATTTTCTTTTACGATTTTTTTTTTTTTTTTTGTAAATAAAAATCAATATAATGATCTAAAATGTAAAATGATTTTTAATGTAAAATTTTTTTCAAATTTATCGGCCTCATTTTTTTACCCTTTTTTAATAATTTTGACTTTTCTTGGTCCAAGAGCTGGCAGCACTGGATTTATGTTTATCCGGGTAGATAAATCTTTTCCTAAAACCATAAAACTTATAAATATAGGTAGTAACACTAAACCATATGAACGTCGTAAGCTTCTACTTAAAAAAAAAATTAAAAGATTCTTTTGTTTGGAAAAAAATGTAGAAATTCTTTCAAATTTATAATGCTTTACTTTATACAGTTGATTTCAAGTAACTTAGGCAATGTGGCCAAAGTTTACTAAGCTATTGTTGTTAGTACAAGTCGTATATATTAGCGTGATTTTCTTAAAAGCACCATCATTATCGTCATAATAATTCTTTTATTTTTATTTTTTTTTTGTTGTTTTCAGCGTATTGTTAAATATGGCTTCAAAAACACTTTCATCCGTTTTTCAAATTAAAAATTTCCATAAGACTACATATATATGTCTTCTTTTCTTTGTTTATTCGATATCCGCGTGACATGGTTTGGTATTTTTGTTTTTTTCCTTTTTTTTCCAGAAAGAGTGGGGTTATATAGAGTTGTGATTTTTATGCTTATAATAAGTAAGTTGTTTTTTTTACAATTTCTTAGGAATATATAAGGTTTCGCGTTTGTATTTTATCTTTGGCTTTAAATAACTAAAGAAAAAAGCGTTATTTTTTTCTTGATAAACATTAAATGGTTGCCTAGAGATGAAGATTTCTTTCTTAGCTCTGCAAACGATGAAGTTGAAGTCTTTTCAGATTTGCTGCTTACCAAAGATTCAATCTAATAACGCCATTTTTGCTTGTTAGTATTTATTTTACATATTTTATGCTAGAATTTCTTTGTTTTTAAACTTTTAGGGTGTTTTTTTTTATTTGTGTCTGTAATACAAAGTGGCAACAGTTTTCATAGCTAATTAGGCTTTTAATTATACTCGTAATTGTAATTAAATTTATTTGTTGTTTGTTTTCTTTTGTAAAAAAAAAGTTATTTCTCCTTCTTAAGGTTGGTAACTATCGACAACCATTTTGAGGGCGAAATTCTTTTTTAACTCTATTATTTTTTATACTTCAGCGTATTACTTAGAACGTCTTGAAATTTCTTTTTAAATTCATAATTAATTTGCTCCACCCTTTTTTTCTTTTTTTTTACTGTGAGTGATTAGGTTCTGCTTCTTCTACCTCTTTTTTGTTGATACATGATTTTTTATTGTTTTTGGGTTTATGTATTTGTTTTGAAAACTTAAGGGTTTGTTTGTGTTACTCAACACAGACATTAAATCAACACATTTCATTTGCAATTATGTGGCGGGGGTGGAGCTAAAATAGTGGTCATAGGGTTGTCGTATACATATTATTTTCATACTCGTAATGATTATAGCCGGTGGAATTTTAGGAAACATTAAAAATAATAAATCTATATCTTTATATATATATTTCTTCTGTTCATGTGTTTGTCACTGAACTCCTCCAAACGGCTGAGCTGATTTTTATTAGTTTTTGTGTGTGTGTCTGAGTGGGTCCATAGATGGTTTAGATTCACATTTGGGGACCGGATCGAATAAGTGGGAGTGGCGCTTACCATACCAAGTAATTATTCAAACAAGTACAATGATAGCGAGAGCTTTGGAAATAGGTGCGAGGAAATCTATTATAACTGTGATTGGCCATGCCGAATCCGTCTTCGGCTATGTGAGTGTGGCACCTCCCATATAGAGTGAATTTCCAATATCCAACATCAAAATAAAGAGGATACTCTGTGTGATTTTATAGGTTATTAGTGTGAACCTTTCTGAAACTGGGAGTATCGTATTAGTAGGCGTGGCACCTCCCATACAAAGTAAATAATCAATATCACATATCTCGAGTACTGTGGCAGGAAAATTTTTGATACTTTGTGGTATGTAATCTTTTATTAATGTAAGTAATGGGCGGTATCGGATAAATGGGCATGGTAGCTCCCATTTAAAGGATTTATTCAGTATAATATATCTTGAGTACTATGATAGGGAGAGCCTTGCAAATTTGTTTAAGGAAATTTATTATTACTGTGACTAGCCATGGCGAAAATGGGGGAGAATCGATAAGGAGGCGTGTCACCTCCTGTACAGAGTGTATTCTCAATATCATATATCTTGAGGAAGATAAAAGGGAGAGTAACGATACTTTGTGTGAGTTCACAGGTTATGTGTTAGTAGTCGATATCGGATCAGTAGGCAAAGTATCTGCTATATTTTTCTTTAATATCACATATTTCGTGTAATATGACAGAGGGATCTTTGATAATTTAATTGACATAATCTGTTATCAATGTAAGTCCGTGCTGCAAAAACGTTGGTGCGTTGGTTGGTGAAAATGAAGGAGTAAATTTTCCACCTGAACTTTTGAACTCATTTGATTTGCCAGATCTTCCACCACAAAGTTTATTTCCGAAAGATGGATCAAGATCATTTGATTTGCCGGATCTTCCACCACATAGTTTATTCCTGAAAGATGGATAAAGATGGATCGAAACCTAAATGCACAAAAATTATGTAAGGGAACGCAGTTCCTTATCAAGAAAATATTGAGCAACATTACCGAATCGACAATGGAATGTTTAAAGGAGAGGATTGCAACAAATTTTCCAATTGCATATTCTTTTGAATAAAATGTCTTTTATTAGCTTTGGGTCATTTGTGGGTCTTCTTATTTTATTTAGAAAAATATAGATAGTTTTTATACATAAAATAATTTTATAACCAAATTGGTTAAAAGTTGTTTTAATTTATATTCGCGAGCAATAAGCAGATAATTGCACCAAAGATATATCCCAATGGATTATTTTGATCCTAGAAGCACTGAAGGGTTATATAAATAAAAGTTAACCAAATTATTTTTCTTAAATTCTAAATGGTGGTTTCATCGAATTTAATAGGAAAACTCGTTTTCGGTAATTTTTATTTAAAAATATCTTAAAATCCAATGCTGGCCTTGGCAACTAATGGGTTAACGTTCTCGGAATTATCTCAAATTTTAGGAACGGAAGTTCTACACATTTAGTTATTACATTTTAAGCGTCGCATATAAAAATTCAATAGCACTTACAAAATATTTGAATTTTTTGAATAAATTGTTTTTTATTATTATGTGACCCCAATTCCAAAAAGGTTAATGGGGTCATATTATTTTTTCCGAAACCCTAGGCTATTGAGATGAAATATGACATTTAAAAGAAGAAAAGTGATGAATTCTTGATACAAAGTATTTAGAAAGAGTACATTTACAGGATATTTTACAAAAATCCCATTTTTCTCGAAATCCGCAAAAATAAAATCCTTGTCAAAAAAATTCTGGCATAGGGGTTTACTTAAAAATACACACAGTTAATCTGTAATATGTTCTTAACAAAACCTTAAAGTGCCAGATCCATTTTTTTAAATTTTGTTAAAGAAAATTTTTTAAAACTTGAAAAAGGAGTTTTCAAAATTTTATCAAAAAATTTCCCATTTTCGGTCTCAATGCGCAATAGGTTAACAACGTGGTAATAAAACAATACTTCATATCTGATTACTTATAAGTATAGAGACCAAAAAAAATTATGGTTTTAATCAATTTCTCAAAGTTGAAAAAAATTCTATCAAATTTGATGACCTAGTTTTTTTTTGGCATAAAATTGGTCTGGGGCATTTCTTGGCGAATTTTTATTCGATTTTGAATTTTTATAGCTTTTTGAATAGGTAATTTAATACTGATCCCGATTCATACAACAACTTGTCGGACAAATTAAGCTATAGAACGAAATTTTCGTAAAATCTCAAAAAAGTATATTTTCCCCATATAAACACACTTGAAATTTTCAATCGATTTCCGGCACATTTATTAGTTTTATATGGAAAGGTAACAAACTGGACCCCGCCTATACCCAAAATCGAATTTTAATTTCTTCAAGCACCACTCTAAGATAGAGCTTTACAAATTTGTGTGAGATCACCTATTATTAATGTTAATAGCCATGCCGAAAACGGGCGGGATGGGATAAGTGGGCATGGCTCCTTCCATACAAAGTAATTATTCAACATCATATACCTTTTTTTTATTTATTAACCAACACTCAGGGGATGCCGCTACAGATGCAGTGCATTGTGTTGATCTCAGGAAAATAGGTTATCGGAAGGAGGAAAGAGGGAGTAGAGTTTGTGAATATTTGACTTAAATTTTATTAGATTATAACTGTCACGAAAGACCTCTGTGGGGAGTTTATTCCACTTACGGCTGTTCGACTCATAAACAAATTCTCTGTGTAATGCGTTGTGCGGTCAACTGGACAATAGACCACAAACAGATGTGATCTACTAGAGAATCGTGTAGTATCTATAGAACAGTGCTACACAACCCACATTCCCACGATGTTCCAACGAGTCAATAGAGTTGGATACCCTACTGTCATTGATGAGCATCAACGCCCTCCTTTGCACACGGTCCAGTAGCTCCAAAAACGACCGTCTTAAAATTTTCGACAAGTACATTAATTACCAATGTGAGTAGTCGAGAAAAATATGGGCGGCATCGCAGAATTCAAAAATCGCAAAAATCAAAAATCGCCAAGAACGAAAATTGTAAAAACAGAAATCTTCAATAATTGGCAAAAGCAAAATTCGCCCAAATAAAAAATTTCCGAAAAAAAAAATTTGCTAAAATAAACAATTGCCAAATGATATTCTAAATTCAAGACCAATCGTTAAGTGTTGCCGGATTTAATTTCGAAAATCCATATTTTTCTCCAGAGTAGGGCCAAACAATTTGAAAATTTGTGCACCGAATAAGAAAACACAGATATTGTATATCAGCAAGCATTGAAATTACAAAAATATATAATAAAATAATTTTGGCGCTGAAGGTTTGAGTTCAAATATTTATTCGTATTTTTTAATCGTGGGAAAACGAATATCGATTGAAAAGTGGGAAGATATAATTCGGCATTTAAAGGCGGCGAAAAGCCAATGAAAAATTGCTAAAATTGTCGGATTAAGTCCTTCAATAGTCCAACGCATCATTGTAAGGTTTCTACACGAAAATATAAGCGCTTTGTAACGATAAGATTTTTAATGATGTAGATAAGCTGTGGACCTAAGACAGGTTAAAGAAACCCTCGAAATTAGTATTCTAAAGTTGGCTGTTGAAGCTTAAAGTTCTTAGGTATGGCTGGCAATCCGGAAACATAGAATAGAGCTTTCCCGAGAACATATAAACAAAGATATTTATTTTGAAAGGTCGATCATATTGGCTGATGAAAGTAAATTTAATCTTTCTAGGTCAGATGACAAGTCCTACATTTGGTGAAAACTAAATCTTCGTTATTTGCACAGAACGGTTAAATACGGTGGAGGCAACGTATTAGTTGCAAATCGTACTCAGGAGTCGGAAATTTGACCTTTATTAGAGGAAATATGGACAAAAAAAATTATTAGATCTACTTAAAGATAAACTACTACAAAGTGCGGAAAAACTTGGTATTAGCCATTCAGTTAGATTCTAACAAGATAATGATCCTAAGCACACATCAGCCTTACATTGTGCAGACATCTAACGTCATAGAGAATCTGTTGTCGGAGCTTGAAAAGAAACTCCGAAATCACAACATTTCTAACGCTACAGATATGAAAGGTGTGCTACTTGAGGAATGGGATAAAATTAGTGCCGATTACACAATGGTATTGGTAGAATCTATGACACTTCGATTAAAAGCTGTTCTAAATCAAAATGGATACGCTACAAAGTATTAAGTGCAATTTTAAGTACACAAAAGGAATACTTTTTATGTTTTATCAAGACTGTAAATTAATAATGCATCACTTAAGCTGTGAGCTCAAAAGTGTAGATTTTTTTTATTTCCTTTTATTTTTTTTATGGAGAACCCCTTTTCTGTTAATTTTTTTAAAATAAATCTATAACTTAATAATGTAATTTAATAACTTTCAAAATATTTGAAATTGTTCTTAAATTCCATTGTTTTAAAAATAATTTCAAAATTTTCTGTAAAGGAGTTATAACACTTTAAAGTCAAAGATATTTTAGAAAAGTTTTGAAAATTGTATTTGCTCCTTTATGTTACTTAAATATTTTAACAATATCTGCTTAAACGTAGTATCTTTTTAAACTAGAAAATGTATTTTTGAAGAAATCTTATTATACGGCGGCAAGCAAATATCAGACGAACTATGTCTCCTACTTCAGCGGCGGTCCAGCACTGGAGAAAAATAAGCTGGCATTAAGCCGCACGACTTGGAGTTTTGGACATGTAAAGTATAACCATACATAGACACTCATGAAATAAATGCCACAAACTCAGCGATACACAAATTTAGATTAACAACAATAACAAGAACAACATAGAAAAATCATATTTTTAAGAGTTTTTCACATTTGCTTGAAATCTTGGGACCTAGTGAACTGATTTTAAATAGAAACCCGTTCAGGATGTCAATGCATCATTTTGACTAAAAATGAGCAACTCAGCCGTGATCGTGATTTTAATAGGCGGACAGACGGACATTGCTATATCAAATCTGCTTGTTATAAGCATCAAAAATATATATATGTTTTATAGGGTCCAGAGTTTTTTTCTCTAATTATTAATAACGGAATCACAAACTTAATGTGAAGGTGAAACAAAGACCTGCTTGCGTAAAGAAACTAATAATGCAAGTTAGCATTCAATTAAAAATATCTACAATAAAAACAGATTTTTGGTTTTATTTCCCCAGTCAATATGACAATCCTATTAATGCGAAATTCTGCGAAACAAACACTATTCTAGTGCTGACATATAATTGACAATCAAAACATTAAAGATTAAAAAAGTTTGAGAAATATTGAAAAATGTAGAAAATACCCAATTCTGGGATTTTTTATCCCTTTTTCGGGCAAATTATAAAAAAAAGTGATAAATCAGGTTACATATTTGAAATTAGCACATTTAAGTTCTATTAAGTTGCATTTTGTATGGGCTCGATTCAACCGAGAAAAAGCTAAATTGGCCACTCTCTTACAAGAAGCAAGAATATGCAGATGTTTACTGCCTATATCTCTTGAAGTTTTCTCTATCGTCTAAATTAACTTTTAGTATGCTAATATAAATAAATAATGAATAGCGTTGCCAACACATTTGCAGCTAAAATGCACGGCACTACAAATACCCAAAAATTATCTTTTATTCAATTTTGTTTTTAACTCTTAACAATATTAGAATCCTCAAAATAAAAATTCACCTAAACTAATTGTAATTTCTTTCTTTCTATCTCTTTTAAGGTTTGGTTTAAAAATCGTCGTGCAAAATGGCGTAAACAAAAACGCGAAGAACAAGAACGATTACGTAAACTTCAAGAAGAACAATGCTCCGGTGCGGCTACGAACAATAACAGCGGTAACGCCAACTCCGGTATAGTAAATCTGAAATGTACTCCTGAGGATTTTGTAACACAATTACAAATAAAAACAGATCCTAATTATAGTGATGGTGATGAATCAGATTTAGAAGTAGCATAAGTTAACTAACTACCTACTAAAGCATTAAACTATTATTATAATTATATTTATACTATAATTTAAATCCTTTGATTTAAGTCTGTATATAAACATTAAAGCATAATTGTAAATTTGTTAATCTTAACCGCTCATTATTTGCATACAAAAAAAACACTAAATAATTCGAAATAATTTATAGATACTCATAAATTGTAATTATTAAATTAAATCAATGAATTTCGAATTATTTGTAAATATTTATTTCTGTTATTATTTTATAATTTCTTTTTGGTTTTTGTTAAAATTTTCTTAATTTATATACGTTTATAATAAGTAGTATATTTATTAATTTATCATTCTATTGACAGTTATTTAAAAAATAAATTAAAAATGATTTGCATAATTTATCAAATAACAGTCAATGGTTTGTTAAAAAATTCAGCGTGTTTTTAATGTAAGTTAAAAATCAAATGAAAACAAAAATAAAACGAATGAATTAAAAACTAAATAAAAATATGTGTTTTAATTGAGCAAAACTACATGTTTTGCAAAAACTGTCATTAAATTTAAAACAATTTAAAAATTTCTCAAATATATAATGTGGATGTTATACACTTAGAAAGAAGCGTGTAAATGTCACATAGGGAATACTCTGGATTCAATACAATCGGAAGATTATAACTATTAGAGTTATAGTTAATTTTTATACTTAAAAATAAACGCCCAGAAAGAGGGAGGAAAAAACATGACTCTTATATACATGCGATCATGTTCTATATTTCACCGTGACATCAAACCAAAAGTGAAAATGGTAATTTCACCTTGCAAGTCGAGTGAGTTAAGGTTAAGGTTTTAAAGGCGAAAAAAGGCGAATTGTCATAATTTTTTTTTTTAAGAAATGAATAATGTTGGATTATTTATTTCATATACACGTTATAGTATAACATTTGAAGTATCTTTGGAAAAATTGTTGATTAAAAATTTTAATAAATAAATCCGTGACAGCGAATCTCCGGAAGCGCGAATCGAAAAAAAATTGTTTTGCGGTGAACATCATAACTCGTTATATGAAATAACGGCTCTTGTGAAATAAAAACATCGAAATGCTGTAAAAAGGTGATATGTTTCCCGAGGTAATGGCGAAGAGTCGTTTCTTATTTTTTTTTTTTTTTTTGCCGCATTTTGAAGCGAAAAACACGATTTTTGCTATAAAATTTCGGTGAATTTGGTTGTTAAAAAATGGGAAAAAAAAGTTAAATAAAAAAACTTTTCGTGATTATCTGGTGATTTATGGTTAGAAATAGTGTAAAAAATTTCGAAAGGATCAGTCAAGTAGATTTTGAGTTATGATTAAAGTGACTATATTTTTTTTTACCTGAAAACGGGACATCGAATAATTCAGATGGGTTCGGTTATATGAAATGGAAATGCATAGATAATATAATAATATTTTATTTGTCAATAGTGAGTGGCATTAATTATTTTACGTAAAAGTACAAAACATTGTTTATACATTGTTATATTTTTCAGAGGCACAAATTTGTTTCAAAATTTTAGGTGATGATTTCAAATATGGCAGGATTTTTTAATATTAACTTTAATAATTAACATAGCCTTAAGCACTGATACCCTTAATTGAGTTTTATCTTCGGTTAAGTTTTATCTTGTTCATCAAAGAAAACACACGTTCAAGCGGCCCATTTGTACCAGGCAAACATAAAATATATTCAACTATAATTTGAAAATTTGCATGGTTTAGGTAATTGCTTTTAAAATGTTTAAAAACGATTTTCCGTAGAAATATTTTTTTGATTCCATTCATCAATTTTCTGCGATGTTACGTATTTAGATACGAGTGAATATTCATCGAATACTTCCGTATCTTTATTGCAATCGATATGTTTTTTCCGAACAATATATCTAGGACTTTTTGAACATCTTCCCACTGTGGTACTTCTGTTAAATTTGCCCAATTAAGTTTTTCTAAATCTTTGTTATAAACAGTCCATTGCTCTAAATACTCACGACTAGTTTTATAAAATTCTTTAGCCTTAATATTCACGAATTTCTCGTCAATATCGGTGTAACCATCTTTTAATTTTTCAAGTAAACCACGGACTGAATATGGAAGAAAGTGAGTAGTCTCTTTCTGAAACAAATTCTCTTTTAATTTGATAATTTCACTTCCTGCTTCAATTTTTTTTTGGCAATTTATACATTACAAGTTTCTACAGCAGCTGAAGAATCCAAGGGAGGCGGACACACAGAAAAAAAAGGTGTAACATTTACAAAAATTATAGTAAAATTTTACAAAGTTTTGTGGTAATTATTAATAATTACATAAAATGAACGATAAATTTTGTTTCACCCCGTCAATTTAAATTTTTTTAAGTCTTTTTAGTGTCTAAGCAAATCTGACTCAATACGATAAAATTGTTAAAAAAAAAAGCGGAAAAAATGTTGGTACCGTGAGAATCGGAAAAGTACAATTAGTTTGTCTGGTCGGTACAATAACAGAAAACATATTTTCCACTCCTGGGTAGGTTAGTTTTTGTTCTGTACTGCACTTTGGCCTCTTCTATATTAAAACTCTTTGATTAAGTACAAAAATATCATTATAAAAAAAAAAACAATTACTCTATTTTTGTCTCTTGTGTTTCGTAATATATTTATTCATACTAGCAGATTCCAGCGCTCGAAATACGAGTGCAATTTCTAGGCAGCTTTCTTTTTCAACTTAGCCAATTCACAAACCAACACTTTTATGGTTTATTATTATTGTGAATGAAGATAACAAACTCATTAACAAACACATTAACAAATCTAATAGAATATGTATAATTTTATGTATGTGTTAGTAGCAACTTTAAATGCAATTTACTCAAAATAAAGGAAAAAATTAAAAAATTTGTAAATCTGCAAAATCGCTAAAAAGAAATTCCTTTCATATAATATACGTGTAATAGATTTATTCATATTCCGCAACAAAGAAAGAAGAGAAGATTATTTTTGTATTGCTGCATTTCAGGTTAACCAAGCGAATTTATAAAACTGCAATTTCTATTTTTTGCAATGTTTATACCCTATACCACTATGTGGTTTATACCCTATACCACTATGTGGTTTGGGTATAATGACTTTGTGCTGCTGTTTGTAACAAAAATATTTGGCCTACACCCATCTTTAATTATACCGATCGAATCAGAATCACTATCTGATTCGATTTAACGATGTCCGTCCGTCCGTCCGTCCGTCTGTGTGTCCACGTAAAGGTTGTAATCAAACTGCAGGTCGCAAATATGAATATATTTTGATGAAATTTGGCATTTGATTTTTTTCGGCCATGGGATGAACGCTATTGAAATTGGTGAGAATCGGTCCATGTTCAGACCTAGCTCCCATACAAATGACCCCTATGAAATCAACATAAATTGCCATAAGATCCAAATTATCATATATATCTTAGTCAAATTGGGTTTGTATGTGTTTATTACATCCATTAATCAGTAGTCCAAAAATGATCCCTATGGGACGACTCTTAGTCATAGGCCCCATATAGAGCTGCTTCCCGATCTTCACCTAAATCTATCAAAAAACAAAAATATTGCACTGATTCTTCTCAAATTTTGTTTGTATATATTTTTGCAAAATACAAGAGACTTTACCAAACATGGTCAGGATCGGTCCATTTTTGGGCCAAGTCCCCATATAGATATATCATCCGATATGAACTTTTTCATGTCTGCAGCCAAAAAAATTAATAAAAATCCCACTCAAATTTGATTTATGCTTATTTTCTATATCCAGTTACTTGGGCCTGAGAGATAGGGTCTCTAAACGCATGGTATAGGGTATCGTATAGTCGGTCTAGACCGACTATAATTTTCTTACTTGTTTTTTTTGTGTTTTTGTTTTATTTTGATTATTAGTTTGACGGGCGACATACAAGTAAAATGCAACGTATTTATACCCTATACCACTATGTGGTTTGGGTATAATGACTTTGTGCTGCTGTTTGTAACAACCAAAAATATTTGACCTAGACCCTTTAATTATACCGATCGAATCAGAATCACTTTCTGAGTTGATTTAACAATGTCCGTCCGTCCGTCCGTCCGTCCGTCCGTCTGTGTGTCCATGTAAACCTTGTAATCAAACTGCAGGTCGCAAATATGAATATATTTTGATGAAATTTGGTATATAAGCTTCTATCGGCCATGGGATGAACGCTATTGAAATCGGTGAGAATCGGTCCATGTTCAGACCTAGCCCCCATACAAATTACCCATATGAAATCGACATAAATTGCCATAAGATCCAAATTGTCATATAGATCTTACTCAAATTTGGTTTGTATGCGTTCATTACATCCATTAATGAGTAGTCCAAAAATGATCCCTTTGGCCCCATATAGAGCAGCTTCCCGATCTTCACTTAAATCTATTAAAAAACAAAAATATTGAACTGATTCTTCTCAAATTTTGTTTGTATACATTTTTGCAAAATACAAGAGACTTTACCAAACATAATCAGGATCGGTCCATTTTTGGACCTAGTCCCTATATAGATATGCAGCCAAAAAAATTAATAAAAATCCCACTCAAATTTGGTTTTTGCTTATTTTCTATGTCCAGTTAGTTGGGCCTAAGAGATAGAGTTTCTAAACGCATGGTATAGGGTATCGTATAGTCGGTCTAGACCGACTATAATTTTCTTACTTGTTTTATTTTGAGAGGGGGCAAAATTTTTTATTTTTTGTTTTTTAAGAACAGTAATTTAAGTTTATGTACCATGAATTGATTCAACCAAATTCATAAGAAATTCGGATAAATCGGTTTAAATATTTTTTAGATGAAATTATTTTTCAGCTGACTTGTGATGTATTTTAACATACATATTATTAAAAAAAGCTATCTTTGACGAATTTGAAGATTTGTTCTTACATTTTTGAACAAATCAACTATCTCTTTTTTCGAATTTCTGTAAACGGGACATTTTTGCGTCCCCGAGTTGTTGTCGGGGACAACGGGACAAAGTATCTGAAAACGGGACGGTCCCGTTCAAAACGGGACGTATGGTCACGTTAGTTATTATGTTCACTGATTTAAAGTTTTTAACATATACGGTTATACAGTATGAGGACCGGTCGCTTGAAACGCTACTTGAAATTGTGACACAACACTCTCGACATGTTCTGCATTCAGAAAAAAAATAAAAAAAAAAGCTTTAACACCTTAAATTGTTCTCCATTTTATTTTTTCATTGTTCCAATTAATACCTCTCTTTACATTAACCCATAAATGCATGATTTGATCATTTGACACCATCTCGACATGTTCTGCATTCAGAAAAAAAATAAAAAAAAGCTTTAACACCTTAAATTGTTCTCCATTTTATTTTTTCATTGTTCCAATTAATACCTCTCTTTACATTAACCCATAAATGCATGATTTGATCATTTGACACCATTATTTTTTATAGGATTAATTATTAAAATTTTTTTTTGATTTTATCATAAATAACCCCTATCAGGTGATCCTCATCATAAAGATCTCTATAAAATTGGCTGTATGTATGATTATTACACCTATTAATTAGAAGTCCAAAAATAAACCCTGTTGGACCATTCTTAGTCGTAGTCCCCCATGATCTTCAATGTTGGCTAGATTTTTCTCAAATTTAGTTTTTTGAAAAAATAACTGACTACTATATGTGAAAATATGAACTTTTTCGTGTCTGCGATCAACACATTCATAATAATGCCACTTAAATTTTGTTAATGAAAAAGTAAACCCCGATTTTAAAAAAAAAAAAATTCATGAAGGTTTAGAGGTCGTTACGGGATTTGCAATTCGGTATTTTCATTATTTTTTTTTTTTTTTTTGAAAAATTATTACTATTACGCCTTTCTCACTTGTATGTGGGAATCAATTACTGTATGTTTAATAGAGCCTAGGTCAAAATATGTATCGACTCTTATCAATTTTTGTAGAGGTTGTCTTTGTGATATAAAAAGCATTTGTACTAAATTTAATCAAAATATCTCTCTCTTTGAAAATAATACCATACCGAAAATTTTAAAATTACACTCACAGGCGGCCAAAAATACCTAAATCGTCTCGGAAATGATTCTGAAACCCGTAGTGAAGTATATAAAATTTAAACACATCGGGTGTCTGATTATTTTCATAATCGAATATTACAAAATGTATCCAAAAAATTTGTATATCCATTTTATTGTTATATCTAGGCTTTCTAAGGTTAATATATCCTTTTGTGAAAATTTATATTATGTTCAGAGCCATAATAAACAAATAAGAAAATTATAGTTGATCTGGACCGACTTTACGATACCTTATATCATGCGTTTATGTCCAACTAATTAGATATAGAAAATAAGCATAAATCAAATTTGAGTGGAATTGCTATGAATTTTTTTTTTTGCCTTCGGATACGAAAAAGTCCATTTGGGGACTAGATCAAAAATGGACCGATCCTGACCATATTTGGTGAAGTCACTTCTTTTTTGCAAAAAGATATACAAACCATATATGAGAAAAATCAGTGAAATATTTGTGTTTTTTAATAGAGTTAAGTGAAGAACGGGAATCAGCTTCATATGGGAGCTATGACTAAGAATTGTCCTATAGGATTTATTTTTGGACTACTGATAAATGTATGTAATAAGCATATACAAACCCAATTTGACCGAGATCTATATGATAATTTGCATTATATGGTAATTTAAGTCGACCTCATAGAAGTCATTTGTATGGGGACTAGGTCTGAACATAAACCGATTTTTACCAATTTCATTAGTGTTCATCGTATGCCGATGGAAGCTTCTATACTAAATTTCATCAAAATAGGTATATTCAAATTTGCGACCTGTAGATTGATTACAAAATTTACATTGACAAACAGACGGACAGACGCACTATACGAAATTTTAACCCTTTTTTGGCCAAAATTAATTAAAGCCAAACGGCTGGACCAATTTGAATGATCTTTTTTACATGACTTTTGGAAGATTATTAAGAGGGAGGGTAGGACCCTAGTCGGTCTAGACCGACTATATAATACCCTATACCATGCGTTTAGAGACCCTATCTCTCAGACCCAACTAACTGGATATAGAAAATAAGCATAAACCAAATTTGAGTGGGATTTTTCTTAATTTTTTTGGCTGCAGATATGAAAAATTTCATATCGGATGCTATATCTATATCGGGACTAGGCCCAAAAATGGACCGATCCTGACCATGTTTGGTAAGGTCTTTTGTATTTTGCAAAAATATACATATACAAACGAAATTTGAGAAGAATCAGTGCAATATTTTTGTTTTTTGATAGATTTAAGTGAAGATCGGGAAGCAGCTCTATATGGGGCCTATGACTAAGAGTTGTCCCATATGGATCATTTTGGGACTACTGATTAATGGATGTAATAAACACATACAAACCCAATTTGAATAAGATTTATATGATAATAAATACGAGATAATTTGTATCTTATGGCAATTTAAGTCGATTTCATAGGGGCCATTTGTATGGGGGCTAGGTCTGAACATGGACCGATACCCACCAATTTCAATAGCGTTCATCCCATGGCCGATAAAAGCTTATATACCAAATTTCGTCAAAATATATTCATATTTGCGAACTGCAGTTTGATTAAAAGCTTTACATGGACACACAGACGGACGGACATCGTTAAATCGAATCAGATAGTGATTCTGATTCGATCGGTATAATAAAAGATGGGTCTTGGTCAAATATTTTTGGTAGTTACAAACAGCAGCACAAAGTCATTATACCCAAACCATATAGTGGTATAGGGTATAAAAATGAAAAATAAAATATGTAAAATAAACAATGAAAAACGAAAAATGAAAAACAAAAAATTAAAAATAAACAAGTAAGAAAATTATAGTCGGTCTAGACCGACTATATGATACCCTATACCATGGTTTAGAGACCTTATCTTTCGGTCCAACTACTTCGATATAGAAAATAAGCATAAACCAAATTTGAGTGCGATTTTTATTAATTTTTTTGGCTGCAGATATGAAAAAGTTCATATCGGATGATATATCTATAAAGGGACTAGGTCCAAAAATGGACCGATCCTGATCATGTTTGGTAAAGTCTCTTGTATTTTGCAAAAATATGTACAAACAAAATTTGAGAAGAATCAGTGCAATATTTTTGTTTTTTAATAGATTTAACTGAAGATCGGGAAGCAGCTCTATATGGGGTCACAGGGATCATTTTTGGACTACTCATTAGTGGATGTAATGAACGCATACAAACCCAATTTGAGTAAGGTCTATATGACAATTTGGATCTTATGGCAATTTATGTCGATTTCATATGGGTAATTTGTATGGGGGCTAGGTCTGAACATGGACCGATTCTCACCAATTTCAATAGCGTTCATCCCATGGCCGATAAAAGCTTATATACCAAATTTCATCAAAATATATTCATATTTGCGACCTGCAGTTTGATTACAAGCTTTACATGGACACACAGACGGACGGACGGACGGACGGACGGACGGACATTGTTAAATCAACTCAGAAAGTGATTCTGATTCGATCGGTATAATTAAAGATGGGTCTAGGTCAAATATTTTTGGTTGTTACAAACAGCAGCACAAAGTCATTATACCCAAACCACATAGTGGTATAGGGTATAAAAATGAAAAATGAGAAATAAAAACTGAAAAATGAAAAATAAAAAGTGAAAAATGGAAAATAAAAAAGAAAAATAAGAAATGAAAAATGAAAAACGAAAATTTAAAAATGCAAAATAAAAAATAAAAAATGGAAAATGAAAAATAAAAAATGAAGAATTAAAAATAAAAAATAAAATAAAAAATAAAAAATGAAAGATGAAAAACGAGAAACGAAAAATGAAAAATAAAAAATGAAGAATGATAAAATAAAAAATTAAAAACGAAAAATTAAAAATGAAAAATTAAAAATTAAAAATTAATGAAAAAAAAAAATGAAAAATAAAAAATTAAAAATAAAAATGAAAAATAAGAAATGCAAAAAGAAAAATTAAAAATTAAAAACGAAAACGAAAAATTAAATATGAAAAATGAAAAATAATAAATAAAAAATTAAAAATGAAAAAGGAAAAACGAAAAATGAAAAATGAAAAATGAAAAACGAAAAATGAAAAATGAAAAATAAAAAATGAAAAATGAAAAACGAAAAATGAAAAATGAAAAATGAAAAACGAAAAATGAAATATTAAAAATTAACCGGTTGAAATAATAAATAAAAATAAATATTTTTTTATTGGCAGAGCCCCTGCTGTTGATTGCCATAATGGATACATAGATGACGCTTTCTGTTTGATTTGAAAAAAGTGCCATAAAAAATCTTTAATTACTAGATGTTTACACATGTCCCCTGTGATCGGACTCACATGTTTTTTTTTTTTATATTAAAGCAAAAAAAAACTTTGCAAAAATTTTAATTTTGACTTTTGGCCAAAGAAGAATGGGTAAAATTTCATATAGTGAGACGTACGGACGGACATCGCTAAACCGACTCAGAAAATTATTCTGAGTCGATCGGTATAATAACAGATGAGTTTAGGTCAAATATTTTTCGTAGTTACAACCATCAGCTCAAAGTCATAGTGGTGTAGGGTAATGATTATTTACTGATGTTCTGATTCCCAATCTTCACTTAAATCTATCAACAAAAAAAAATATTGCACAGTTTTTTCTCAAATTCGATTTGTATATGTTTTTGCAAAAAATAAGTGACCTTACCAAATATGGTCAGGATCGGCCCATTTTTGAACATAGTCCCCACATAAATATGGCATCTGATACGAACTTTTTCAGATCTGACGATAAAATTAATAAAAATTCCACTCAGATTTGGTTTATGCTTATTTTCTATACCCAATTATTTAGACTTAAGAGATAGGGGCTCTAAACGCATGGTATAGGATATCGTATGGTCGGTCTAGACCGACTATGATTTTCTTACTTGTTTTCATTAAAAATAAGGCACCTAACAATTCTAAAAAAAAGCCTAGTACACATTCATCGTAACATACTTACACACATACACACACAATTGAACTAAAATGTACATCATAATTGGTGTATTCAATAAAAATGGCCATTAACTTATACATTCGTATGTCTTTATATACTATTGTTCTCGGACGTTGTTTGTGGTCTGCCCTCAAAATGCATCAAGACAAAACTCACAAAAACACACATGGATATATATGTATCTATGTATGTAGTTACTACATAGTTACCAATGTCCTCCATGAATGATTTTATTATGAAATTCTTTTGTGCTTATAGACCCATGATTATTCGGATTTTTTTTTATTTATTGTGTGTGTTTGATACCCAGATGCATATATGTACATGAATACGAGTACATGTTACTCAATTGTCAAAAATATTTCGGAAATTTTGTTTTTAATATTCGCACCGTAGAATTCCTCAACTTCCATATCCTCATTTAACGTGAGCATAGGATAGACATGAATATTTACAGTCCTTCTTTTCCTTTTGATATGCTTGTATATGTAAATTTTGATTGCATTTCTATTATTTGTTGATGATACTATTATGTGTCATTATTTGTATGTATGAATGTTCCTTCATTCAAGTATGGCATTTAAATTGTTTCCTTTATCATAAAGAACTGTCCTGTTTATAAATATGAGATTGGGTTATTAAGGTAAAATTTATTGTTGCTTGAAAAGAAAATATATAAATATAAAGTAAAATATCAAATATATATGTGTACATGTACTCGTAAATATGAACATTAGATATATGACTTGAAATATGGTAGCAACAAAATGTTAGCCCAACCAGTGACAATTAAGTAAAAAAGAACCTGAAATAATCTTATACTTTTAACCGAAAGGCATTATTCGAATGTGAGTAAATCCGTTACTCAAGTGGCAATAATTCCAAAATCGGGCTATTGTGATAAAAAAAAATTATGTGAGTCCGATCGCGGGAGATGTGTAAACATCTAGTAATTAAAGATTTTTTTATAGCACTTTCTTAAAATCAAACAGAAAGCGTATCACTTATAGCAATCAACCGCAGGGGCTCTGTTAATATAAAAATATTTATTATTATTTATTATTTTAACCGGTTAATTTTTAATTTTTCGGTTTTTATTTTTTATTTTTAATTATTCGATTTTCATTTTTCATTTTTAATTTTTCATTTTTAATTTTTTTCCAATTTTTCATTTTTTAATTTCCATTTTTCATTTTTTATTTTTCATTTTTCATTTTTCATTTTTTTCTTCATTTTTCATTTTCCAATTTTTATTTTTCTTTTTTTATTTTTCATTTTTTCTTTTCATTTTTTATTTTTCAATTTTCGTTTTTTATTTTTCATTTTTTATATTTAATTTTTTATTTTTCATTTTTCACTTTACATTTTTCATTTTTTATTTTTCATTATTATTATTTTTCATTTTTTATTTTTAATTTTTTAGTTTTAATTTTTTATTTTTTATTTTTAATTTTTCCTTTTTATTTTTTTTTTTAATTTTTTATTTTTCGTTTTTTATTTTTTTTTCTCATTTTTCATTTCTTATTTTTGATTTATATTCTTAATTTTTTATTTTTCATTTTTCATTTTTAGTTTTTCATTTTTAATTTTTTATTTTTCATTTTTCATTTTTCATTTATCATTTTTCATTTTTATTTTTTTATTTTTCATTGCCCGGGATAAAAAGGCCTTTGACTTGAAAAATGGTTCACTATGCTTACCAGGCGCTGAGTACTTAGTCCCCAATTAACAAATTCCCCAATAAAATGAACTTTCTCCCCAAAAAATTGTATGGGCAGTAAATTAATTTTTTATTTCAATTGAAAATTTTTTGATTTTTTTAATTTAGAAGTTTTTTATAAGATGCTGCAGCAAAAAATAAGCTGCGAAACCGCTTTAAGTTTTTTTTTTTTCAGTTTGTTTATAAACATCAAATATAACGGAATGGTTCGCAAATTAAACGAATCAGAACTTTTAAAAATTGAATTACTTCATTCAATAAGTGATCATCATTGAGCAGAGACGTCAAATTCAAGTTTCAGAAATGAAAGACTAATGCGACGTTTAATATTGTGTCGCAAGGTTTCTTTAAGCAACTGCTTATAGTATATGTGTGGTCTATTTTGATCAACAGGTAATTATTTCACATACGTAGATAAAATTTATCATACGACATTTCACTAAGCTGTGTTCCGCGAGCGAGTCGCGTCCGCTTCCGCGCGTTTGGCAGCCACACACAAAATAAAAATTTGTTAGCGGTCAAACAAACAAACAAACAAAGAAATAAACAAACAAATAAACAGAAAATGAATTTTATATATAGATTTTTCATTTTTTATTTTTCATTTTTTTATTTTTCATTTTTTATTTTTCAGTTTTCATTTTTCATTTTTAATTTTTAATTTTTTATTTTTAATTTTTAATTTTTAATTTTTAATTTTTAATTTTTAATTTTTAACTTTTAATTTTTAATTTTTAATTTTTAATTTTTAATTTTTAATTTTTAATTTTTAATTTTTAACTTTTAATTTTTAATTTTTAATTTTTAATTTTTAATTTTTAATTTTTAATTTTTAATTTTTAATTTTTAATTTTTAATTTTTAATTTTTAATTTTTAATTTTTAATTTTTAATTTTTAATTTTTAATTTTTAATTTTTAATTTTTAATTTTTAATTTTTAATTTTTAATTTTTAATTTTTAATTTTTAATTTTTAATTTTTAATTTTTAATTTTTAATTTTTAATTTTTAATTTTTAATTTTTAATTTTTAATTTTTAATTTTTAATTTTTAATTTTTAATTTTTAATTTTTAATTTTTAATTTTCAATTTTTAATTTTTAATTTTTAATTTTTAATTTTTAATTTTTAATCTTTAATTCTTAATTTTTAATTTTTAATTTTTAATTTCATATTTCATTTTTATACCCTATACCACTATGTGGTTTGGGTATAATGACTTTGTGCTGCTGTTTGTAACAACCAAAAATATTTGACCTACACCCATCTTTAATTATACCGATCGAATCATAGTCACTATCTGATTCGATTTAACGATGTCCGTCCGTCCGTCCGTCCGTCCGTCCGTCCGTCTGTGTGTCCATGTAAAGCTTGTAATCAAACTGCAGGTGGCAAATATGAATATATTTTGATGAAATTTGGTAGTTGATCTTTTATCGGCCATGGGATGAACGCTATTGAAATTGGTGAGAATCGGTCCATGTTCAGACCTAGCCCCCATACAAATGACCCCAATGAAATCAACATATATTGCCATAAGATCCAAATTATCATACAAATCTTAGTCAAATTGGGTTTGTATGTATATATTACATCCATTAATCAGTAGTCCAAAAATGATCTCTATTGGATAAGTCTTAGTCATAGGCCCCATATAGAGCTGCTTCCCGATTTTCACTTAAATCTATCAAAAAACAAAAATATTGCACTGATTCTTCTCAAATTTTGTTTGTATATATTTTTCCAAAATGCAAGAGACTTTACCAAACATAGTCAGGATCGTTCCATTTTTGGGCCTAGTCCCCATATAGATATAGCATCCGATATGTACTTTTTCATATCTGCAGCCAAAAAAATTAATAAAAATCCCACTCAAATTTGGTTTTTGCTTATTTTCTATATCCAGTTAGTTGGGCCTAAGAGATAGGGTCTCTAAACGCATGGTATAGGGTATCATACTTGTTTATTTTTCATTTTTAATTTTTCGTTTTTCATTTTTAATTTTTCATTTTTTTTTTTTTATTTTTCATCTTTCATTTTTTATTTTTTTTTTTTTTTTCATTTTTTATTTTATTTTTAATTTTCAAACAGGTTATCATAATATCATAATTTTTTCACCAATACAATCACAAACATACAAATTAACCCCCTTGCGCGTATAGATGTTTACACATCAAAAACGATCTCTCAAATACAGAATATCGAATTTTTGGAATAAATATCTGAGGATCTCTAGTTGACCGAGTAAAAATAAAGTTCCTGTGTAGAGACAAGCTTGTGAAAGAAAATTAAGTTACGACATTTCATAAAATTTTCAAACGAGCATCCTAGAAAACGTTTTACAAAACACGAAATGTGATCCCTTCTATGGGTGCCTAAAACAAACCGAACAATGGTATTAAGATCATCCCAATAGCACCCGACACAACTTCAAGTCCATATAACATTTGCGACATCAAAAGCATGTGTTAACTTTTGTCTTATAAAGAAAGGTAGGAATATATTAGAAGAATAAATCCTATGCAAAGTACTCTAAATTTTACAATAAAATGATTCACAATAACAATTTCATCATCACCAAAACCAATATTAAAATCAAGGAAACAACTATCTGTAGGTCCAAACATGATAGCTTTAGTTTTTTGAGCTTTAGTTAATAGTCAAAAAATCATCAGACGTCCATCGCAAAACACGACCTAAAGAGTAGTTAATGTTACCTTGAAGTACATCAGAGAAATCCAACTTCCACTAAAAACAAGAACATCATCAGCAAATAAAAATATTTATAAATCTGTGCATTAAGAAACTCAGGAAGTGAATTAGTATATAGAATGAACAAAAGAGGTCCCAAAACAGAACCTCGAGGGACTTCATAGTTGAGAGGAAATTAACTAGACATAATCAGCCCAATTCTAAACAAAAATTCCGCATGAAATATCTCACTTCTCCCTTTTTCCCAATTATGAACAAAAATTCCTTCGGAAAAAATCACTTGAATTTGGTTTTTTCTCCTCAAAAAATTTCCCTTGCAAAAGAGACGGGAGTTTACATAAAAATGTACGAAGTATTTTGATAAAACAAAATTTAAATAAAAATAAATAAGCCCATCTTCAACTTTTGTTAACTTTAATGAAAGCCAATTCAGGCATTGATTACGTTTTCCATAGATTCAGCCCGCAATTGACTTCAAGCAATCTTTTAGCTATTTCGTTGTTGTTATTCTACAACACCAATTTCCTCCACAAGTGCTCGCATCATAGCTATGCTATTCATTTTTATACCCTATACCACAATGCGGTTTGGGTATAATGACTTTTTGCTGCCATCTTTTATTATACCGATCGACTCAGAATCACTTTCTGAATAGATTTAGCGATGTCCGACCGTCCGTCTGTGTGTCCATGTAGACCTTGTAATCAAACTACAGGTCGCAAATAGGAATATATTTTGCTGAAATTTAGTATATAAGCTTTTATCGGCCATGGGATGAACGCTATTGAAATTGGTGAAATTCGGTTCATGTTCAGACCTAGTCCCCATACAAATGACCCCTATGAAATCGACATAAATTGCCATATAGATCTCAGTAAAATTGGGTTTGTATATGTTTATTATATCCATTAATCACTAGTCCAAAATTAATACCTACAGGACAATTCTTCGTCATACCCCCATATAGAATTGCTTCCCGATCTTCACTTAAATCTATCAAAAAAATAAAAATATTGGACAGATTTTTTCCAAATTTGGTTTGTATCTATTTTTTCAAAATATAAGTGTCTTTACCAAATATGGTCAGGATCGGTCCAGTTTTCGAGCTAGGCCCCATATAAATATAGCACCCGATATGAATTTTTTCATATCTGCAGCCAAAAAAATTAATAACAAATGCCACTCAAATTTGATTTATGGTTATTTTCTATATCCAATTTGTTGGACCGAAGAGATAGGGTCTCTAAGCCATGGTATAGGGTATCGTATAGTCGGTGTAAACCGACTACAATTATCTTACTTGTTTAATTAATTTTTCTTTAAAATAAATTTATTTTCGTTTGCACACACACACAAAAATAATTTAAAATTAATTGTCAATAAGCAAACAACTGGCTTCGAAATTCGATGATGTCACTTATTAATTTTTTTGTTCACGCGGAATTTATAATTGGAAGATTTTTTTCTCGAGAAATATATTTTCCGTGAGAAATAAATTCCTTGAGAATATTCGTAATTAGGCTGAATATTTTCAACAACAACAAATTGCGATCTACCACTCAAATAAGAGAGTAGAAGTCTTCAGCCGTTTTCGAAAAATTAAACTGATTATTACGCTTAACAATCATTCCGGTAATATTAATTGAATTAAAATCTCTAGATAAGTCGAGGGACGCAAGAACACTCATTTTATTATTATTATTAATATTCTCCCTAATCGTGTCGAGAAGCAATGACATCGTACTATCTTCATGGCGAAAGGCTAACTGCAACTCATAAATATTCAAACGAAACTCAAGAATTTGATTTTTTAAATATGTTCTAAAACCTAAGACAAAGCAGGAACTATTGAAATAGGCCTGAGATCATCAGATCCGTGAACCACTCCAGTTTTCGGTATAGACGCAACATATGCAGTCTTCCATTGCACAGGAAATGCAACTTAAAGGAAAACTTGCTTCACAAACATTATTGAAATATTATCAACACCAAACGGCCGAGATTTAACATTATTCAGAACTTCAAAGAATTCCAGCTCGCTGACTTATCGAATGGACGGAGCATTCGCAGGATCATTAAAATTAACCAAATCAAAACTACAATGATGATCACCACAAATTCCATTTACAAAATTTGCATTTAATGCTTCAACGTTATCATTTACGACTACACTATCCTCACCAACACAGCCTCTAAGTATTCTACATAGCCCAGCTGTGTCCAATCCCCCAAACAACCTTAAAAAATTCCACCTCTTCTCCTTACGAATAACACTTTTAGCCTTATTACGAAGTTTACAATACTTTTTTCAATTCGCCAACGCACAGTGGAACATTTGACGTGAAGGCCGTCAAAAATCTATAACTTTTGAGACTTTAGCCTTTAAGTTTTGCTATAAAACATAATTCTCGACCGAAAATAAAAAAAGTTACGGAGGGTTTAAAATACATTTTCATTTGTAGTTGAATTTTAGTACAAAAGTGAAGTGTTAAAAGGTAAAAAAAAAGGTTTTTTTTAATATAATGTCTTATTTTTTCAGTTAATTTTACAACTAATACTTTCGAACAATTTTTTAAGTTAATTTTTTCAGAAAATGCCAAACTTTGGCCCCCGTAAACTTTTTAATCCTAATGTGCACAAGGGCCAAAGGTTGTTGTTTTTTTTTTTTTAAAGATCCCGAGTTAAAATATAATTTATTAAGCAGCGAACGTAAAAGTTACCTTATATTGGTTCAAGATAGAGAAGTTTCAATGAAAAACTCGTATGTTTTTGCTTTAGTTAAATTTTTTTTATTGTCTTTTTAAATATTTCTATATCAATTTTTAAGATAAATTTATGAAATATAACAATTTTTATTGTAAATTTACAAAATATATAAATTTTTAAATCAAGAAAATTTTTTAACTATATAAAAAAAGTGTAACTTATTGTTAGTGTAATGAAAAAGTACTTTAAATCAACCAATTTTAGTAAAAATTTCTTCTAAATAGCCTTGATTTTCATCTTCTAGAAGTTGTTTGTTTCAAATTCAATAAAGGTAGTTTTCCATTTTTGACGAATGTTGGACATATATGGATCTGAAGTGCACAACAAAATAGTGATAAGGTCTTCATTAGTACAACATCTGGACATTTTCCTTGTGTTGTGCCCGCGAAAGAATCTGTAGTCTTTGTTCCTTTTTTTCTTGCGCTTCTTCAGATAGATCTCCTATTGGTAGCATATTGTTTTGAATTATTTGTTCCCCAGGGTACAAAATTTTATGACCTGTGGATGGCATATATCTCCAAGAGTATTTTTCATCATAAAGTATAGCTGTTTTATTGGCGTACTCTCCAAATTTTTTTGCATTTATCTTTCTGCTGCATGCTAGAACTTGTAATATGATTTTGAATTGTCTTATTAATTCATGATCTACACCTGTGATAGATGCTGCAGTTTCCGGATCGGAAAAAAATCTCCTTGCAGTATTTCCATCATTTGTATTTCCTTCCCCTTGTTTTGGTTGGTCGATTACGAGGCCTAGCTGTAGATATTTTTGTTGAACTTGTTTTTTTTTTCTTTCTTTTTTCTTCATTTTCTTTGTTTTTCTCACTGTTTCGCCTAACGGACCAAATTCCAAATCATAACCCAATTTAAGAATATGCTCCATGAAACGTATTCTAGCGTGAAGAGGGGACATTCCAAATTCGTAGGCTTCCTTAAAACTATCGTCTTCTGGTGGGGGTTGGCTTAATTGACTTGATGTCTTTTGGCATCTAATGCAGCTTGACGTTGACTTTGTTCCAGTTAAAGCTTGTGCAACTTTTCCAACAATCATTGTGAGACACATTTTAAAATGTACTTCAATGTCTTGGTCATCAAATTTAAATATCACTGGTTGAAGTTCCTTAATTTGATCTTTTATTTTTTGAACTTCTTCAGTTATGACATCTTTGGTTTCCTTTTTGAATGCAAATTTTATTGGTCTGCAATACTTTGTTGAAGCAGGAATTTCATTTTTCCATATATCAATTTCTGTTGCTCTACTAGTTGACGGCTCTAAGACGCTATACCTTTTTGTTAAGCGCAATGGAACGAAAGGTACCATAAATAAATTAGCATCTGATGAATTTTCGGCATTAAATTGCTTGTATTGTTTCTGACCAGAGGATCCATCACATCCCCATTTGGAAATTAAAGTAATGCTGCCATTACCAATTTTTTTTAAATGATCAGTATCAAGCGTATTTAGCAATCGTTCTGCAGTATGTTCAAGGAGATCTTGCAATTTTATTTCTGCTGATGTTGAAGTGACACTAATAGCAGATTGTGAAGGTAAGCATTCTTTTTTGGCAGAAACTAAATCTCGAAACTCTGGAAAAATCCCTCAATTCTTTTCAGTGGTTCGCTTCCGCAATTCCTTATATTGATTTTTGGTCAATTTCAAATCCAAAAATCGGGCGAAAATTTCTTATCTTCAATTGGTGTAGGAATGCTTTTCAAAATTCTCTTTGTGCGCCTTGGGCTCGTTTCTACTATTTTTTCAATTATTTCAAATTCATTTTTTTATTTTGGGTTGGTTGAATTTTGTGCAAAAATGAATCCTTAATAATTCTTTGAGAAATTTCTTCATTGATATTCTCCAGCTTGAGCCTTCGAGATCTTTCACTACATCCGTCAATTGGTTTTGCTGGTCGACCCTTTTTTCCACTTTCGTTGGCAGTTGTAGATGCACTCTCAAAAATAAGTTCCTTTATTAACCAGTCTTGGTAACGTTTGAACATCTTTGCGTTGCTATGAGAGCATTCAATGTAGCGTCTTTTCAAATTCGATGCAAAATTAGTAATTTTTCCTTTGTGCATTTCAATGTCTTCTAGGCTACAAGGCTCACTATGTGCAAAATTACATCGTCTACATCATTTCGTTGAAAATAAATATCTGCCAGATCTCTGTAACAGGACTTAGCCATTGCACAAATTGTAATGAATAATAATTGTGGAAACATTATTATAAATACTCTTTCTTGCAATTATGTAAAATAAAAATTTTTATCTTTTATTACCACTTTTAGAAGCATAAAAACCCACACCCTAACCCCTTTTAAAAGGTGAAGCATACCTGCTCATATCTTAAAGGGCTATGAAGCAATAGTTTTTTTTACCATTTAACTGTTATTTAAATTGTTTCCCATTTTGTCAGGTATTTAAACTATATAACTCGAGTTCAGACTATTAATGTTTTTGAAAGATTCCTATGTAAATGTACCTGTAACAATTAAGCGCATTATATCTCAACCCTTTATTATAAGTATATAACAACTCCTGACAACTCTACCGACACGCAAAAAAATACACCGCGGTGCACCGGTACGACCAACTTTTGTATTCATAACACTCAGACGGACGGACGGACATCGTTTAATCGACTCAGAAAGTGTTTTTGAGTCGATCCGTATAATAAAATATGGATAAAGTTCCAATATTTTTGGCAGTTACAAACATCACCTCAAACTTAATATATCCTAACCACATAGTGGACAACTTTTGTATTCATAAATTTTGCAGAAAATATCTAACCTTGGGCCAGAAAAATTGTTCTGGTGCAGACGGGCGGAAACTGGCGGGTGTATAATGGGGTATAGGAGTATAGGGGAGGGTGCAAGTTTTTTTCTGACTGCTTTTGACTGGCAGGAGTTATGCTCTATTAAGTAGGAGATTTTCGGAAAATTTGGACCTTTTTTAACAATTTTTTTTTTTTTAATTTCGGAATGACTCAGTGATTTTACATTTTTAACATTAATAGTATGGAAGCCACAAAATTATACAAAATTTATTTCACTTCAAAATCTTTTAAATCAAAAAAGTTACAGTCATTCAAAAATAAAAATTTACAAAGAAATTTTTAATTTTACCAAAATACTGAGAAAGCCCATTTTCGAAGACCCTGTTCGCTGTGATATAGCTGAGATAGAGTCACAATTTTTTCGCTCCCGAGGTTTACTAGCATTTACTTTCAAATGAATAACATAACTTTAAAATCGGTAACAAAAAAAAAATGATTTTTGGCCGCCTTCTCAAAATATGGTCCACTGTGCGGCCGGACGGACATCGTTAAATCGATCGGTATAGGTCAAATATTTTTGGTAGTTACAAACATCAGCACAAAGTCATATACCCTGACACAATAGTGGTATAGGGTATAAATATCGCCATCATATTGGCGTTTTTTTGTATTAATTTCGGAATAACGTTAAAAAACGTGTGACAATACCAGCATAAGCTAATATGACATGAGGAGTACACCGTTACACACACACTCACTCATTAAGCAAACACTACAAGCACAATGAACACAACAACAACAACAACAATTACAGCTATGACATACAACTTAGAGAGTTAAGAATAACAACAATAACAAGAACAACATGCAAAAGCCATATTTTTTCTATATCGTAATTTCCATAGACGGACATCACAATATCAACTCCGCTTGTTATAAGAACCAATACTATACATATGTCTCTTTATTTTATTTCAAGAATCTATATATTAATACGTGAAGGTAAATTTTAGTTCCCTTTTTAAGCAATATTCGAGCACGGAGAAGTATGAAAATTGGCATAGTTATAGTTCATATGGAGGAGAAGCTGAGAATGATAAAATTTATGTTTAATATGTCTTAAAAATATATTAAATTAAATAAAATAAAATATTTATAATAATTCGTTACACCCTGTTAATGCGACTGATTTAAATTATATATCAGACGCTCTGTGTTGAATTGTGAATTGCTAAAATTGATTAATATACCTTTAGGCTCATTTAAGTATTCATAATTTTTTTATATATATATATATAGATTAAAAAAACATAGGAAAAAAAAATTTGAATGAAAAAATAATATTTCCTAGAATTTGCACTCGAATTTCGAGTGCTGGGCTATACTAGTATATATAATTTTTTCAACTGGAATGACAAACTGGTGTGGAGGGCATAATTAGTCTCATGTATAAAGGCAAAAATCTCCAATTAAAATACAAAATATTGGAATCCCTATCAGCGCCTTCTAGCGCAATAAAAGTCATTTCCGATAATTAATTTTAAAATAGCAAAATTTACCATAAGTTAATAAAGGGGGGGGGGGCGGTTTAAGGTATACTACTCGTATTCACAAAGACAAATCCTATGTTTATACACAAGTTTATGGAAATTATAATAACAAATTTCTATAAAAAAAAAGTATACCAATGAACTTACAACCAATCCAAAGTTAGCCAAACACATCCCTTATTGATGTGACCATGTTGTCGTTGTTGTTGTGGTGGTTCTTGTTGTCATTATAATTGTTTGTTGACTGAGTTTTGCAGTTTATTTGTTTTTGGGATGTATACTCGTATTTGATTTTGAACATAAGATACATAGATATTGAGTTTCATAAACTATGCTCGTAGTATGAGTATGTATCGAAGAGCATGTAGTGGAACATCAGTTTGTTTGGTTTGTTTACTTATTGGAAGTCTGTCGACTTAATTGATGAAGAAAAAGATATTTATATGTATTTTTGTTTTGTGGCATTTATTAACGTTAATAGGTCGTGTAAAAATTTACAAATATTTGTCAACTATAAAAATTTTATTTTACCATCAATAAACAAGCAAATTTTAGTTGTTTGAACAGGAGTACAAACAATATAATTTGACTAACAAATTGTTTTTTTTTTCTATTTCTTTTTAATTTGACTCATACGTATGTATATGGAACAAGCTTCATATGAATATGAGCCCTGTTATGTGAGTTCTTGTAATTTAATACTTTTTTTAGTTTTCAACCAAGTAGAATGGAATAATAGGGAGTGTTGAAAAAAATAACTTAATTTATATACTCACACATACTAACTCGTCAGTTATCAATATTATTTCGCCGTTTAAAATGGCTTTCTCTTATATCAGATTTTGTGAATATAATTTTTAATGTCTGCCGAGGGAGTTTTTTATGAGGGCTAGGTCCAACCGTGGCCAAATGTTGATCAAATTAAAAAGGGTTCGTCCTTGAGCTGATCAAAGCTCATTTCATTGCAATTAATTTTAATTTTCACTTTTAGTTTGATAACAATCAATCTACTAAGAAAGTAAATCTACATGAGTTTAGGCAAACACTGACATAATCTTAAACAAGGAAGAAAATTGTAGTCGGTCTAGATGGACTATATAATACCCTATACCATATTGCTGAGGCAATATCGGGATATAGATAATAAGTATCAATCAAATTTTGCTATTGATATAAATTTGTGGCGTGCAGATACGAAACAGGGGGCTAATCGCCGCACTCGATATCGAGTAAAATCAATCAAAGTTTCATATTTTGTTTTATAATTTAAAGAAGACGGACAAACTTCAGACCTTGTTCCAATTTTACTCTTAACTAAGGGCCATAATTCGTTAACTGCGACAGAGTAAAATTATTCTAAGAGTTTTATTTTGGAAAATAAAGAAATAATTTTGATAAAGAATGCGACGATTAGACCCCAGTTCATATCTGATGTTATTTTTGCATGGGGACTAGATCACGACCATATTTAGTAAACTCACTTATATCTCTCAAAAACATATATAAACCAAATTTTAAAAAACCTTATTCAATATTTTTATAATTTAATAGATTTCAGTGAAGATAGGGAATAAGCTTTATATGGACACTCTGACTAAAAATGGTGCTAGAGCATTTATATGTGGACTTCTGATTAGTGGGTATAATAAACACACACGCACAAAATTTTATCGATATATGTATATGATAATCTAGATCTTACGACCATTTTATTCGGCCTGATTATTTGTATGGGGGCTAGGACGGAACATGCATCGATTTTCACCAATTTCAATAGCGTTCGTCCTATGGCCGGTAAAAGATTCTTCACAATATATTCATATTTGCGGCCTGTAGCTGATTAAAAGGTTTACACGGACAAACAAGCGAACGGACGGACAGACAGACGGACGGATGGCCGGACATCGTAAAATCAACAGAGATTGTGATATTGAGTGTATCGGTGCAATAAAAGGTGGGTCAGCTCAGATATATTTGGTAGTTACGAACATCAGCACAAACTCATTGTACCCTCACCACATAGTGGTATCTATATATATGGTATTAATACAGGGTGGACCATATAAGTTTTGCATTTTTATTTAGCTATAAATAAAAAATTAATATTTTTTTTCATTCGAGATTTTTTTTCAAAATCTTCGGCTAGCCTTGCAGTAATTTTTCAGTACTTTTTCGACAGTATGGAACTGTATATTACCGATGACTGCATTAATTTGTTTTCTCAGTGCCTCAATCGACGCACAGTGGACCATATTTTGAGAAGGCGGCCAAAAATCATTTTTTTTTTTTTTTTTACCGATTTTAAAGTTATGTTATTCATTTGAAAGTAAATACTAGTAAACCTCGGGAGCCAAAAAATTGCGACTCTATCTCAACTATATCACACCGAACAGGGTCTTCGAAAATGGGCTTTCTCAGTATTTTGCTAAAATTAAAAATTTCTTTGTAAATTTTTATTTTTGAATGACTGTAACTTTTTTGATTTAAAAGATTTTGAAGTGAAATAAATTTTGTATAATTTTGTGGCCTCCATACTATTAATGTTAAAAATGTAAAATCACTGAGTCATTCCGAAAATTAAAAAAAAAAAATATTGAGATATAATGCGCTTAATTGTTACAGGTACATTTACATAGGTATCTTTCAAAAACATTAATAGTCTGAATTAGAGTTATATAGTTTAAATACCTGACAAAATGGGAAACAATTTAAATAACAGGTAAATGGTAAAAAAAAAACTATTGCGACATAGCCCTTTAAGATATGAGCAGGTATGCTTCACCTTTTAAAAGGGGTTAGGGTGTGGGTTTTTTATGCTTCTAAAAGTGGTAATAAAAGATAAAATTTTTTATTTTACATAATTGCAAGAAAGAGTATTTATAATAATGTTTCCACAATTATTATTCATTACAATATGTGCAGTGGCTAAGTACTGTTACAGAGATCTAACAGATATTTATTTTCAACGAAATGATGTAGAAGATGTAATTTTGCACATAGTGAGCAACGACTTCTTTAAGAATTGTAACCTAGAAGACATTGAAATGCACAAAGGAAAAATTACTAATTTTGCATCGAATTTGAAAAGACGGCACATTGAATGCTCTCATAGCAAGGCAAAGATGTACAAATGTTACCAAGACTGGTTAATAAAGGAACTTATTTTTGAGAGTGCATCTACAACTGCCAACGAAAGTGGAAAAAGGGTCGACCAGCAAAACCAATTGACGGATGTAGTGAAAGATCTCGAAGGCACAAGCTGGAGAATATCAATGAAGAAATTTCTCAAAGAATTATTAAGGATTCATTTTTGCACCAAATTCAACCAACCCAAAATAAAAACAAGTAAGAAAATTATAGTCGGTCTAGACCGAGTATACGATTCCCTATACCATGCGTTAGGAAACCCTATCTCTTAGGCCCAACTAACTGGACATTGAAAATAAGCAAAAACCAAATTTGAGTGGGATTTTTATTAATTTTTTTGGCTGCAGATATGAAAAAGTTCATATCGGATGCTATATCTATAAAGGGACTAGGTCCAAAAATGGACCGATCCTGATCATGTTTGGTAAAGTCTCTTGTATTTTGCAAAAATATGTACAAACAAAATTTGAGAAGAATCAGTGCAATATTTTTGTTTTTTAATAGATTTAACTGAAGATCGGGAAGCAGCTCTATATGGGGTCAAAGGGATCATTTTTGGACTACTCATTAGTGGATGTAATGAACGCATACAAACCCATTTCGAGTAAGATCTATATGAAAATTTGGATCTTATGGCAATTTATGTCGATTTCATATGGGTAATTTGTATGGGGGCTAGGTCGGAACATGGACCGATTCTCACCAATTTCAATAGCGTTCATCCCATGGCCGACAAAAGCTTATATACCAAATTTCATCAAAATATATTCATATTTGCGACCTGCAGTTTGATTACAAGCTTTACATGGACACACAGACGGACGGACGGACGGACGGACGGACGGACGGACATTGTTAAATCAACTCAGAAAGTGATTCTGATTCGATCGGTATAATTAAAGATGGGTCTAGGTCAAATATTTTTGGTTGTTACAAACAGCAGCACAAAGTCATTATACCCAAACCACATAGTGGTATAGGGTATAAAAATAAAATTGACATAATTGAAAAAATAATAGAAGCGAGCCCAAGGCGCACAAAGAGGATTTTGAAAAGCATTCCTACACCAATTGAAGATAAGAAATTTACGCCGGAAGAAGCGTTCGCCCTATTTTTGGATTTGTAATTGACCAAAAATCAATATAAGGAATTGCGGAAGCGAACCAATGAAAAGAATTGTGGGATTTTTCCTGAGTATCGAGATTTAGTTTCTGCCAAAAAATAATGCTTACCTTCACAATCTGCTATTAGTGTCACTTCAACATCAGCAGAAATAAAACAAGTAAGAAAAATATAGTCGGTCTAGACCGACTATACGATACCCTATACCATGCGTTTAGAAACCCTATCTCTTAGGCCCAACTAACTGGACATTGAAAATAAGCAAATACCAAATTTGAGTGGGATTTTTATTAATTTTTTTGGCTGCAGATATGAAAAAGTTCATATCGGATGCTATATCTATAAAGGGACTAGGTCCAAAAATGGACCGATCCTGATCATGTTTGGTAAAGTCTCTTGTATTTTGCAAAAATATGTACAAACAAAATTTGAGAAGAATCAGTGCAATATTTTTGTTTTTTAATAGATTTAACTGAAGATCGGGAAGCAGCTCTATATGGGGTCAAAGGGATCATTTTTGGACTACTCATTAGTGGATGTAATGAATGCATACAAACCCAATTTGAGTAAGATCTATATGACAATTTGGATCTTACGGCAATTTATGTCGATTTCATATGGGTAATTTGTATGGGGGCTAGGTCTGAACATGGACCGATTCTCACCAATTTCAATAGCGTTCATCCCATGGCCGATAAAAGCTTATATACCAAATTTCATAAAAATATATTCATATTTGCGACCTGCAGTTTATTACAAACTTTACATGGACACACAGACGGACGGACGGACGGACATTGTTAAATCAACTCAGAAAGTGATTCTGATTCGATCGGTATAATTAAAGATGGGTCTAGGTCAAATATTTTTGGTTGTTACAAACAGCAGCACAAAGTCATTATACCCAAACCACATAGTGGTATAGGGTATAATTGCAAGATCTCCTTGAACATACTGCAGAACGATTGCTAAATACGATTGAACTGATCATTAAAAAAAATTGGTTATGGCAGCATTACTTTAATTTCTAAATAGGGATGTGGTGGATTCTCTGGTCAGATGCTAATTTATTTATGGTATCTTTCGTTCCATTGCGCTTAACAAAAAGGTATAGCGTCTTAGAGCCGTCAACTAGTAGAGCAACAGAAATTGATATATGGAAAAATGAAATTTCTTCTTCAACAAAGTATTGCAGACTAATAAAATTTGCATTCAAAAAGGAAACCAAAGATGTCATAACTGAAGAAGTTCAAAAAATAAAAGATCAAATTAAGGAACTTCAACCAGTAATATTTAAATTTGATGACCAAGACATTGAAGTACATTCTAAAATGTATCTCATAATGATTGATGGAAAAGTTGCACAAGCTTTAACTGGAACTAAGTCAACGTCAAGCTGCATTATATGCCAAAAGACATCTAGTCAATGAAGCCAACCCCCACCAGAAGACGATAGTTTTAAGGAAGGCTACGAATTTGGAATGTCCCCTCTTCATGCTAGAATACGTTTCATGGAGCATATTCTTAAATTGGGTTATGATTTGGAATTTGGTCCGTTAGGCGAAACAGTGAGAAAAAACAAAGAAAATGAAGAAAAAAGCAAACAAAAAAAAAAACAAATTCAACAAAAATATCTACAGCTAGGCCTCGTAATCGACCAACCAAAACAAGGGGAAGGAAACACAAATGATGGAAATACTGCAAGGAGATTTTTTTCCGATCCGGAAACTGCAGAATCTATCACAGGTGTAGATCATGAATTAATAAGACGATTCAAAATCATATTACAAGTTCTAGCATGCAGCAGAAAGATAAATGCAAAGAAATTTGGAGAGTACGCCAATAAAACAGCTATACTTTATAACGAAAAATACTCTTGGAGATATATGCCATCCACAGTTCATAAAATTATGTACCATGAGGAACAAATAATTCAAAACAATATGCTACCAATAGGAGATCTATCTGAAGAAGCGCAAGAAAAAAGGAACAAAGACTACAGATTCTTTCGCGAGCACAACACAAGGAAAATGTCCAGATGTTGTACTAATGAACCCCTTATCACTATTTTGTTGTGCACTTCAGATCCATATATGTCCAACATTCGTCAAAAATGGAAAACTACCTCTATTGAATTAGACGAAGAAGCTAAACAACTTCTAGAAGATGAAAATCAAGGCTATTTAGAAGTAATTTTTACTATAATTGGTTGATTTAAAGTACTTTTTCATTACACTAACAATAAGTTACAATTTTTTTTATATAGTTAAAAAATTTTCTTGATTTAAAAATTTATATATTTTGTAAATTTACAATAAAAATTGTTATATTTCATAAATTTACCATAAAAATTGATATAGGAATATTTAAAAAGACAATAAAAAAAATTTAACTAAAGCAAAAACATACGAGTTTTTCATTGAAACTTCTCTATCTTGAACCAATATAAGGTAACTTTTACGTTCGCTGCTTAATAAATTATATTTTAACTCGGGATCCTTCAAAAAAAAAAAAAAAACAACCTTTGGCCCTTGTGCACATTAGGACTAAAAAGTTTACGGGGGCCAAAGTTTTGCATTTTCTGAAAAAATTAACGTAAAAAATTGTTAGAAAGTATTAGTTGTAAAATTAACTGAAAAAATAAGACATTATATTAAAAAAAACCTTTTTTTACCTTTTAACACTTCACTTTTGTACTAAAATTCAACTACAAATGAAAATGTATTTTAAACCCTCCGTAACTTTTTTTTATTTTCGGTCGAGAATCACGTTTTATACCAAAACTTAAAGGCTAAAGTCTCACCTACCAAACAAAAAAAACCGCATATCAAAATTCCAATCCAATCAAAAGTTATAGATTTTTGACCACCTTCTCGTCAAATGAATGGTCCACTGTGCGACAGTGGCTAATTAGCGTAACATTCTTCATTAACAGCTCCCCACATTCCCTAGATGCGACAATTTTGCTTGTTGACGTAACAACCGAGGTGAAAATGAGCTTTGTCAGAAAAGATAATTTTTCGGTAAAAATGCTCATCTTCTTCCAAGCGTTCCGTAGCCCAATCAGAGAACCGTTATTCAAGAGTAATAATATAATAATAATTTCTTTATTTAAAAAAGCGCAAATACATAGTTTACATTTTAATATAAAGAGATTTCATGACAATGACAAAATGTCGTCTGTCATTTACAAAATTGAATTTAAATTTAAGTGGAATGCATCATCATTATTATTAACTAGCTGGACCCGGCAAACGTTGTTTTGCCCTCAATGAATTTTTAATTTTTGTTAGAATCTGTGTATATCTATATAAAAAAATGTTTGTGCACTTGTTAATATTAAAACTGTTAAAGAAAAACCATGTTTTATTTATGAAAATTAAAATAAATATTTATTGTAACATACGTATGTATAAGAATGACCAATATATTTCTATCATTGTAATTCTAAAAAGAGTGAACAATATTTTTAGTTTCCTAATTCTGGCAGTAAATTAATAAATTTGCTGGCTTTCCGACACGGGAAAAACAACTGTTTTCGAGGTCCAAACCACATATTTGCAATGATTGTCCTTGAAATTTATTGATGGTTATGGTAAAGCCCAATCTGTTCGGAAATCGCAATATTTTGAATGTTATCAGTGTGTCGGTAGGAATCATATGAATTCTTGGCAGCAAGACATGTTCTCCTTTAAATTTGCCTTTGAGAATTGTGGCCTCAATAACATTTGGTATTATTCTCTCAACAATTAACCTGGTGCCATTACATAGTCTCGGAGCGTGGAGGTTACGTAGCAAAATTATTGGAGAACCATCTTTTAATTTTAATAAATGTGGAGGTAGATCGGGTACATCAAGTGAATTCAAAAATTCTGTTGGATAATTGACTGCTTCATTTTCTTCAACAACACTATCCATAGATTTGAAATAACACTTTCGGAATCAATCATGTTCTGAATAATAACATTAATATTATCGACATCGAAATTTTTTGCGGCTTAAATAGTTCTTTCGCTTAACCAAGTAGTTATTTTGAAAACTGGTCAGCCGTTGGGTCATGGATAATAAAATGAGAGCTCCACCAAAAAGTCTTTCATTGCCTTTCAAATCTTTTAAAGTTGTATGTAGTGCTTCTAAGGAATGTTTGTAAGCCATGTTATATTCATACCAAATAATAATATTGCATTTTTGCAGAACTTTTGCCATACCGGAATGTTTTTTTTTTATATTAACAAGGCATTCTCATTCGTTTATACATTTAACGGTGATTTGAGTGCTGAATGAGCTGTGCGACCACCATGCAATAATGTTGCAGCTATTCCGGATAAAGCAATAGCCAATGCAATTTTTCCTTCCTTTTTGGTTAGAATATTTGTATATAAAAACGTTTGTGAATTTTGGAACTTATAAAATTTAAATAAATTTGACAACTCATTATTTTTCGAACGCGAGCGCCATCTACCGGGTCCAACAAAAAAAATTTTGGCATCATCTAACATACATATACATATGTACATTCTTAGTTTCAGTAAAATCGCACCGTAAATAAGAATATTCGAAATGACTTTACCCCAGCGCCACCTATCGGGTCCATTTATGCACACAAAAATTTCCTATGATAAAACATACATACATTCTGAATTGCAGTCAAATCGCTCTAAACACAAAAAAATAAAATGAAAAACAAAAAAGGAGGAGTTTAACTTTTTACATAAAAAATTCTCGTGTCACGGTCTCTGTAATTGAACTCCTCCGAAACGGCTGGACCGATTCTCACGAAATTTTGTGTGGATGTTGGGTAGGTCTCACAAATGAACAACAGGTATTCTTTTTTTTGATATCTCAGGTGGGCGTGGCACTTATGACTATCATAGTACTCCAGATATCTGATTTTAAAAGTTCACTTTGTATGGGGGGTACCCCTCCCAGTGGCCCTATCAAAAAAAAAAATAGACGTTGTCCGATTCTCAGATCTACCCAATATGTGCACAAAATTTCATGAGAATCGGTCGTCTGATTCTTTTTTGTTATACCACGTTTTATAGTGACTGACGTTTCATGTCAAGTCACACGGGAGTGCTGTCGAACGGGATAAAAAGTATCCTATGTCCTTCTCCTGGCTCTGAACTACCTCCCTGCCAATTTTCAGCTAAATCGGTTCAGCCGTTCTTGAGTTATAAGCGTAGTAACTAACACGACTTTCTTTTATATATATAGATTAATCATTTTTTCCGATCGCGAGTGGATATGTTTTAATTTTTAGATGTACGCGTTGAAGAACATGTTTTGTTTTTTTAGCAGTACACGTGCAAGAAAACGAACTTAAAATAAAGCTGCACTCGAATATGTGTGGTTTATATGTGTTCGAAACAAAAAATACGTGATAGAAAAATGTTCGTTTAGATAACGAAATATTAAAACGAAACACAGTCATGATTGTGTTGGACACCGTACACAATTTAGAAACACATATAATTGATATGAAAATAAAAATATTTATTTGTTGGTCTGAGCTATGTTTGTTTACATATATGTACGAGTTTTTTATTCAGTGTGTCTTTTTTTCTGAACTCTGAATAAGCCATAACCCCGCACTTGCGCTCCATATATCTGAATTGACCTACATACAGCTTGGAAAAGTCTCCATTTAGATGACAATGATATCGTTTTATCATTTAATAACTGTTTACAGGTTGCGTTGATGCTGCACTTTGCCAAATCGCTACGTTTTTCTAAATGCTTTCCAAAAGACATTTTAGGCGTGAGTATCACACGAAGGTAGCAATATTCATTTACTATTCTCACTTCTTACCCTTTGTACTTCTAGCACTCTCGTCTAGATAATCTTCCACATTTTCTGAATACTAGCATTTCCGATTTTGTTAAATTTACCTCCATATCCCATTGGTTGCAGTACATTTCCAATTTATTTATCATTTGTTGCATTATGCTGATGTCATCTGCAGGCAACACAACAAGTTGTAGATATTATCAACAGTATAATAGTCTCTCGAGAAAACAGCTTGATATTTATTCAACTTTTTCATTTTCATTTAAAGTACCCATTAATATTTTGGCCACACAATTCGTAAATGAAATTCCCCTGTAGTTATTTGGCGAATTAACGTCTCCCTTCTTTACATCGGAAAAATTATTGTCTGCACAAAAGTTTCATCTACTGATCCAGTCTCAAATATTGTATTAAAAACCTCCATTTCAGCCAAGAATTCAATAAATGCGTTCTTGAGGAATTTGTAGGGTACAATATCTGATCCGGGTGCTTTATTTGACTTTGTGTTCTTTAGGATCTGCTCAATTTCTGTTGTTGTTATTGGTCTGTCTAGTTCTTTATCACAATGCCACATTGGTGTGGATTGAACGATCTAAAATCAGTTGAAGAAATATTAACACCCAGTTGAAATGTTTGACCTCGAATTTCCTTCGCAATTTTCCACCAATCTTTTGAGTCATTGACTCTATTAATTTTTACTACAATTTCTTTGTTATATTCTTCTTTTCTTTGTCTGCATATTAGTTCATACTACTGTTTCACTTTTAAATAGTTAATCTTGTTTAAATGATTTTTTTCCTTTCTGTAAATATTTAGCATTTTAAGCGATTTTTCCCTCGCATTATAACTTCTGTAGTTAAACCAAGGACTCTTAAAGGTATGACTGATTTGCCTTTGCGCAGGCTTAATGACAGACGTTTTAATCACAGTAATCAATTCTTCCAAACTCTTTATATTACCTCCATTTCTTTGTAGTCTAATGCCGTTTTCTTTTCTGACAAAAAATTTCGCCCAAAAACCGGCCAAAAATACTGATTTATAAATACATATTGTCTATTTCTAACTGTATTTCGCCAATTCAAACATTCGTATCACCAATTGTTACTGTATTTGCTTCCGCTGTTGTGCTATAAAAATCTTTAATTACAGAAAATTCCTCATCCCAGTTGGAGCCTCTGATGTACATATACAGGTATAATGCTAAATTTTATATAATTTATGTGCAAACGGATTAAATCAACTCCGTTGATAAATTGGAAGGAGTGTTTTAACCTAGACTCTTTTAGATTTTTCCTTATTCCATATACGCACCCACCACTAGCTATGTTCTGTTGTTCAAGAGTAAATCAGGTCATTTCGTAAACCGCATACTAAACAAACTTCTTTTCAAAATACAGCTGGTATTGGTGTTGCCATACTCAAAATAACCAGAAGTTCAAAATATAAGCACTAGAGGGACCACCCTGAATATTTATTAAGACTCATGAAAAAATAGCATGTTACCGTTACGTCTTTCTCCACCTTGTATATGGGTCTTAAAAAATTAAAAAAATAATTCACATCATTATTGCATGAAGATTTGAAAATATAATATAATAAGATGTGTTTCAGAATCAGTTTCCGATTCGATTTAACAATTTCTTCTGTCCGTCCGTCTGCTTGTAAATTTATAATTTTCAACAAGGTATAAGTTTCAAAGATGTCTTTTTATATCTTTTTTTTTTAATCAGAATACAACATTTTAAATGGTGCGTGGTAAAGAAGAAGAAAGCATATATTTCAAAAATTCATAACTGCACTGTATTCTTAATCGGACCGGTTTCTGGCATTTCAGCCTTCATCAGCGATTTATTGAACATTGTGATAATTGTTATGTTTTAATTGAATAGATTGTTTCTATATGAAAATTTTTTCTACTTAGGGCGGCCGTGAGGTTTTGAACCATGAACCTTCACATACACTCGTACTTGCACTTTTTGGTCAGCGCTTTAACACACTCACCTAAAGTCAGGCCTACGAGCAGTGTGGTTAGATTCAGTTTTCGTACACTACAGCTTTACTTTGTATTAATTTCAGAAGATACAACTCTGTCCAAACAAACAATCGTTATTTTTGAATTTTGAATATTTTTTTGCATTTATACTTCTAATTTCCACTATTCTCAGTTTTCGTAAGAGTTGTCATATGTGATGTACGGTGTTGTACATACCTACATATGCACTTTTACATATATTTGAGATGACGCTTTTGAAGCGAAGAAATTTTTTGTTTGTTAGTTTTAGTCATTTTTCAGACATATTGCAATTAATGCAAATTTTAATTTTGTTTAAATGGTGCGTGGTAAAGAAGAAGAAAGCATATATTTCAAAAACATTTTTACTTTTTGAGGGGAGGGGAAAATATGGATCAATTCTTATCAATTTTTGAAGGGGTTGTTTTTGGGATTTGTACCAAATTTTATTAAATCATCTCTTGTTATAAATTTTAAATTTACAAGTAAGTGGAAGGACGGACAAAAAATGCTAAATCACTAAACTCGGAAAATGACTAAAAAAAATTTACTCTATTTTTTGTCAAATCTTCATGAAATAGTGATGTGAATGAATACTAAACATTATTTTTAAAATTATTTAAGTGATGAAAGCCGTATTGGAAATGGTTTTTCCAAAAAAATTCCAAACTTCAAGACCCGGTGTAACCTACCCCTAAACTGTAATGAAAAAATTTAAAAAATGGTATTATTTTTTCACATGCCCGATTACAAATTGTAAAAAAAATATGAACCAGTCGGCCGCACCTTTCATAATTCTTTAACAATTCGTACAAATGTTGTACTTTACTCCACTAAGAAATATTCAAACAAGTAAGACAATTATAATCGGTCTAGACCGACTAATTAGATACAGAAAATAAGCATAAACTAAACTTTGGGTGGCATTGTTATTATATTTTGGCTTCGGATATGAAAAAGTTCATATCGGATGATATATTTAAATAGGGACTAGGTCGAAAACTGGACCAATCCTGACCATATTCGGTAAGGTCTCTTATATTTTGCAAAAACATATAGAAACCATATTTGAAAAATCTGTGCATTATTTTCGTTTTTTGATACATTTATGTGAAGATCGGGAAGCAGCTTTATATGGGGGCTAGAGTTCGAATATAATTCTCTTTACGAACGGTCGTGTAAATAATTAAAGCGCTTAGAGTACAACTATTTAAAATTAACAACAAGTGCATATTTTTGTTTTTGCAATTGCCTATTCTTGATCTCATTTGAACTCACGTGGTAGACAATCCAGCTTATAACAGGAATAAAAATTTAGCGATGGCCCGAGGGGCCAAATCTTCATCAAAAAGAAAGCTTGTGAACAAGAAGATGACAAAACTTCCTCCGGGATTTGTTAACCCGAACATCGCGTCAACTTCCAGCAACAGATTTAGCCTGTTTGCTGGCCTCAATGATATTATGATATTAAACAACACAAACCTCCACCTATAGTAGTAGAAGCCAACGCCTCATTTGCAGAAATACGAAAACTACTTGGTAAAGATTGTATTTTCAAACGTACTTCAATTGGTACCAAAATTTTTGCTCCAACTAAAGAATTGTACGAATGCTATAAGCAAATTCTTAAAGAGAGTAAAATGGAGTTTCATTCATATGGCTCCAAAGATAATAGGTTATACACAACCTTTCTACACGGTTTACCCCGCATAAACTCTGAGGACATCACCGAAGAGTTAAAAAACTACAACCTATCCCCTTCTTCGGTGGCTGAAATAGTCACCAAATTCAGTTCGAACAACAATGCTGTTTGCAAAGTTCAATTTGTTCGTAAAAATTTTAACCCAACTGCATTAAAAAATGTAAGGACAATTTCCAATATCATAATTTCTTGGAAAAAATAAAAATCTAGATCCAGAAATAAACCAACTCAATGCTGGAACGGCTTAATGTATGGTCATGGCGGTGAACATTGCCATCGAAGTGCTGCATGTATGATATGTGCAGAACAACATCATACAAGTGTGTGTCCGTTTAACACAAACGAAAAAGGACCAGCTGTTTTTACATGCTTTAATTGCAAATAACATGGAAAAGAGAGAACTGATCACTCTGCAAACGACATCAACTGTCCGTTACGTTCTCTCTATTTGGAAACTAGAACAAGAGTAACTTCCAAAAGTCATAACAACAGCAGGCAACAACAAAATATTTCATTTCAATCAAAGGTTGATTTCCCAAATTTAAGTAACAACAACACAAATTGTAACAGTAACATCAATAATAACAGCAAAGCTACATATGCTAACCAGCTGAAAACAAACAATTTATTTAGCATTGATGAGCTTTTTGATATTTTCACTACAGCTATGGATGATTTGCATAGGTGCACTTCAAAAGTACAACAAATCAAAGTTGTAATGTCAATGGTAAAATACGCCCATGGATTATACTAATAATTTAAACGAATTCAAAATGCTTCACTTGAATGCTAATGGCATTTCAAACTTTTCTAAATTAAAACAATTTGAGATACTAATTGAACGAGAAAATATTAAAATAGGGTCTTTGAATGAAACTTTTTTTTCAGAAAATCATAGACCCTATTTTAAAAATTATTATTTATATAGAAGTGACAGAACAGATGCAAGAGGAGGAGGAGTAGCTCTGTTAATTCATAAATCTGTCGCTCATAAAAACCTCTTTATATCAAACACCTCATCAATCGAAAACATCTCAATTGAAGTTATTATAAATAATAGACCTATTGTTGTATCTTCGTTATATTCACCAAGATATACTCATAACTTCTGTGCTGATATCTTGAACCTAACACCTTCCACCAAAGAATATATAGTTTTTGGTGACCTAAATGCCAAACATTGTTCTTGGAATTGCCGTTCAAATAATACTGCAGGAATTGTACTCAACAACCTACAGCAATCAAGCAATTTTTTTATTCACTATCCAAATAGTCCAACCCTATTCCCCCATCAACACAATCGCGAAGCTTCCACAGTCGATATTATTTTAAGCAACTCCGATTTGAATATAGACGTAAAAACAATGGATTACGAAATACCATCAGACCATCGCCCCATTATATGTACACTTAAAAGGTCAAGGCCTTGCAGGTTGACCTCAATTATTATGATTATAGTGCAACCAACTGGAACATTTATATGAATTTTTTAGACAATAAAATCACGTTATATTCCGATATATACAATACCAAGGCAGTAATTGATCAGGAAATCCAAAAATTTATACATGTAGTTTTCGAAGCAAGGGATGTGTCTACACCTAAAATAACTCAGCAAAATAATTACACATTACCAGAAAGTACTGCGAAATATATTAAACTAAGACGAAGCTTTAAAAGAAAAAGCCAACGATCTTCAAATATAACCGAGCAAACTTTTTATAATCAATGTACTAAGTTTCTAAGTAACATGATTGATAAAAGTATTAATTCGGAACGCAATAACAAATGGTGTCAATTTTTATCCAATTTAAAACCAGGTGATAAATCATTTTGGAGAATAAGCAGGAAGTTGCAAGGAAAAGGAAAAAATCAAATCTCTCACCTTGAGGTTGGAAATACAAGGATAACATCTGATAAGGAAAAGGCTGAAGTCCTGGCAAATACATTTGTCAAGGCAAATAACCTCACTTCGGATTACAACCACTCAGCGGATATAGTAATAAATACAACAGTAAATTATTTTAAGAAGGAAAATCCCAGTTCTGAGTCAGCAATTTATACATCTCTAGAAGAAGTAATGAATATTGTCTCATCAATAAAACCCTCAAAATCCCCTGGTTTTGACAATGTTCCCAACCTGCTCTTAAAGAAACTACCACTCAAAGCTCTAAAATTACTGGTTATAATATTTAACAGCTGCATCAAACTCAACTATTTCCCAAACCATTTCAAAAATGCTAAGGTTATAGCTATTAACAAACCTAGCAAGCCAAAAACTAACCCAAACAGCTACAGACCTATCAGTCTATTAAGTAACTTTGGTAAAATATTTGAAAAAATTCTACATTCTCGTCTTAGTGAATTTGTAACGACACATTCTATTGTTGCTAAAGAACAATTTGGATTTAAAAAAGGACATAGCACTACTCACCAAATAAACAGAATTAAAAATCAAATAATCACCAATAAAAACAATAAACGTTCAACGGGTGTAATATTGTTAGATATTGAAAAAGCGTTTGACACCGTTTGGCATAATGGCCTCTTATTTAAACTTCTTGATGCAAATATACCAAAATATCTATGTAAACTTATTTCAGATTTCATTCACGATAGAAGCTTTAAAGTTGCGATTAATAATGAAACATCAACTCCAAAAACCATTACCTCAGGGTTACCTCAAGGATAAGTCTTATCGCCATTGCTTTACTCGATATATACATCCGATTTTAAAGTCCCAAAATATATGAAAATAGCTTATTACGCAGATGATACTGCGTTAATTTCTTCAAACAAACTTACAAGTGCACTCCTGAAGAAAATGGAAAAGGGACTTGTAAATTGCAGTAAATATTTCCACAAATGGAAAATCAAAATTAATCCAAACAAGACCCAAGCAATAATTTTTCCATTCAACAAATCTCCCAAAAGACTGCCAAGACGTCATCTTCTTATTGGAAATAATACCATAAATGTACTTAACGATGTCAAATATCTCGGAGTTGTCTTGGACAAAAAGCTTACATTTAAACAACATATTATGGCTACGTGCCAAAAAGCTATAAAATCATTTAAAGCATTATGGCCACTACTAAATAGAAGGTCATTTCTAAACCACCAAAACAAAAATCTAATCTTCAAAAGTGTTATAAGGCCAATATTAACATATGCGTGTCCTATTTGGAGTGACGCTGCCAACTGTCACCTAAAACGCTTACAAATTATACAAAACAAATGTCTTAAAATGATATATAAAAAGCCCTGGAGGTATCCTACAAATCTTCTTCATGAAGAAACAGGTTATGAAAAAATTATCGATTTCATAACAAGGATTAATAACAATTACTTTGCCAAAATTGAAAATTCCTCTTACCCACTGCTAAGAGAATGTATAGAAATAACGTAAAATTAAAAAAGAAATCACCAAATTGAAAATTATGTGCTTATAGAGGTCTATTATTACTAATAAACTTCCTGTAAGCATATAAACATTTTCAGATAGTATTTGAATATATTAAATCATATAAAGGTTTTTTTCCTGTATTTTCCTTTAAAAATCATTAAAAAATAAAATAAAAACTATTTAATATCTTTAGATCCTATATATTATTTGTTGCAATATCTATATGTAAAGATAAGATCTCATATGTAAATATCAATTTGTTAAAATATGTAAATAAAGGAAGAATATATAATTGAAAAAATTATATGGGGGCTATGACGAAGAATTGTCCTATAGGAATTATTTTTGGATCACTGATAAATGAATATAATAAACATACACAAACCCAATTTGACCGAGATCTATAAGATAATTTGGATATTAAGGTAATTTAAGGTTATCTCATAGGGGTCATTTGTATGGGGACTAGGTCTGAACATGAACCGATATTCAGCAATTTCAATAGCGTTCATCCTATGGCCGATAGAAGCTTTTATACTAAATTTCATCAAAATATATTCATATTTGCGACTTTGATTACAAGGTTTGGACGGATGGACGGACGGGCGGACGGATGGACGGACGGACATCGCTAAAACGATTCAGAAACTGATTCTGAGTCGATCGGTAAAGATGGGTTTAGGGAAAATATTTTTGGTAGTTACAAACATCAGCACGAAGTCATTATACCCTGACCACATAGTGGTGTAGGGTATAAAAATTGCACAGCTGACTGTTATAGTTTCCGAAAAAATTATTTTAAAAAATCTCACGAAGGTGGGTCAACGATCTAACGATTATCTTCAAAAGTACTTTACCTACATGTTCAGTTGTGGTGTCATCCTTTAATATGACAAATGGATTTATCTTTTTCAAAAAGTCATAGATCATATTTATAATCATATAATCTTGAGTTTGTGAAAGTATATCTCAAAAAGTGATACTTTCGTGTTCATATTCATGTTCATTTATTTACTATTTTATTCATATTTTCTATTTTATTCATATATCAGGCAACAAAAAAATTTAACCTTCTACAAATAAAATGTAGAAACATCTCATTGTAAAGAATGTCTCAATTTCTTTTAATTAACACATTGAAAGGTTGACAAGTTTTACAGATAACCATAATTATTCGAGACGACTTCATTGAGTTTCTTTCATAAATTTTTCACTCTTCGCACCGCTGTATTTCAGGAACTGTTAGAGCTATAGGTTCAAAATTTTTTCGTGAAATATTTGATCAAATTCAAAGACGGTAAGGCCGATTATAAGCAATACCTCCCTGAGATCAGGGTATAATGAGTTTGTGTTGATATTTGTAACTACCAAAACTATCTGACCGATCACCTCAAAATCATTTTCTTAGTCGATTTAGCAATGTCCGTCCTTAGGTTCGTCTGTTTCTCTTCTTCATTCACCCAGAACTCGTTTTTATATTTTCTATGATGCCATTAAATTCATTCAATTTCTGAAATAATTTCATTTAAATATCGATTTTCAAAATCTTTATATGTATGTGTAACAATGCTTATATAATAACTTAAGTTTTCTTAAATTTAATAATTATTTTACTACACTGAAATATTTATCGATTAAAAAATTAATTTAATATTTTAATCTTAAACTCCAGGCTATATCAGCAATAATCTTTTATAAAATATACATAAAGTTTGTACATACATAAATATATTATATGTATGCATGCACAGACATGTTATTTTATATATTTTAACTATATACATATGTATCTGCATATAGTATAATATTGGTTGTCTTGCTTTTTCTATATGCATATGGTGTTAATAAAAAATATATTTTAACTTTTTGCAAAATATACAATTTATAATATGGTAATTAAAGATGATTTTGAAAACCTTTATGAAGATTAGCATATGAGTATCTCAAGGATATACATATGTATCAGGTAGGTATTTAAAAAAATGGCTGAAATCATTTCGGAATTGGTTCAAAGGTAACTTAAGGAGAAAAACACAAACAAAAAACACATTGTCCTTTTACTTAATTTAGCTCAATTCTGACTAATACTCGGAAAATGACAAATGTAGGAAAATATCGCCGGAATGTTCGATACGTATTACCATCGGAAATGTTTTTCTGAGATTAGCGCACTCATTTCAAGAACCCGAGTTTCAGTTCGTCCGTTTGTAGTCTATTGTCTAGTTGACCGCATATTTTAATAAAATTTGAGTCAAATATTCAAAAGCACTGCACCCATTTTTTTCTTTTCCATAACATATTTTCTTGAGATCAACACAATGCACTGCATTTCCCGGGGGTATCCCCTGAGGGTTGGTTTATAACAAAAAAATAAAAAAATTTGAGGAATAAAAATTTTAGAGTTTTTTGTTCTTCTTCGAATAGTAGATTGTCCTTGCCACTCTGTGGTTTCAATTTCAAATCTAGCAGAACTAAAAAGCTATTTTCGGCCACAACCAAGGACTTGTCCTGATCACACAAATAGTTAGTATTTTTAATTAAAGCTTTAACTTTCAACTAAAGTCAGGATTTCCTTAATTAAAAACTAGAACAAATTTATACTGAACTGAATAGCTGATAGAATCTATGGTATAGCTTTCGGTCAATCGTAGATTGTACGCTACAAATTAAATTATTTAATTATATTCTATTATATGTGCTGGTTTCATACGTTGAAAAAAGGATTCAAATAATGAGTGTTCAAAGATGCTCCTCAATCCAATAAAGCTTGCAAAAACTAAAGAACACCATTGCCCATCAAATACTTACTAACAGATCCCAGCCCCCAAAATTCGAGTGCAAATTCTAGGAAATTTTATTTTTTCATTTAATAATGCTAATCAATTTTAGCCAATTCACAATACAAACTTTTTAAATATCGATTGTGTTATTGGTTTATGTCCAAAATTATTTTTCAGTGTTATTGGTTTATGTCCAAAATTATTTTTTAATTCAACACAATTATTAATGTGAATGAAGAAAACAAACTCATAAACATAGCAATATATAATTTTATGTATGTGTTAGTATCAACTTTAAATGCATCTTACTCCAAAACAGTGTAAAAATTAAAAAATCTGTAAATCTGGTTGACATCTAAAAAGAAATACCATTCAAATCATATACTTTTGGTCAAAATCGGGAGAAAACTGTGGAAGAAATCATCGGTCACAAAAAATCGCCTTTCCTATTAATACTATAGATAACCACAGAAACTGCAATCATAAAAATCTCAACCGTAAAAATCCAAAATATTTTAAAATATTTATTTTCGTGAACGAGTATATAAATTAAATATTTTATTTTTCTAGAGCTAAAATCAAGATTTCGAAGATGATGCTGATAATGACGATAAGATATAGATAATTTATATATTATATTATTAAACAAGTAAGACAATTATATTCGGCCTAGACCGGCTATATGATACCCTATACTGCGCGTTTAGAGAGAGGGTCCCAGATACAATTAATTGGATATAGAAAATAAGTATATACCATATTTGAGCGGCATTATTATTAAGTTTTTTGCCTGCAGCGCGAGGCAGCTTTATATGGGGGGCCATGACTAAGAATTGTCCTACAGGGGTTATTTTTGGACTACTGATTATTGGGTGTAATAAACATACACAAACCAAATTTGACCGAGATCTACATAATAAGTTGGATCTTATGGAAATTTAAGTCGATCTCATAGCGGTCATTTATATGGGGACTAGGTGTGAAAATACATCGATTTTCACCAACTTCAAGAGTCTTCCTCGTGTGGCCGATAAAAATATATTGATATTTGCGACCTGTTGTTTAATTACAAGGATTACATGGACACACAGACGGAGGGACGGACGGACATTGCTAATCGACTCTGAAAGAAAGTTGCTGATCAAAAAGAAAGTTTCTGAGTCGATCGGTATAATAAAGGATAGGTCTAGGTCAAATATTTTTGGTAGGTACAAACATCAGCACAAAGAAAATATATATGAAATATGACAATAAAATAAATATGTTAAGCTAGCTTTGATTTTGGGAAAGTCATATGCAAAAAACATTTTGGAAAAAAGCATAATTAGAAACAACTTCAACATTAAAAAATCCACTTTTTTTTTAGCTGACAGCATTCTTCTTCATCGTAGATATACAGATACTACTTTCCGGTATGAAGAGTAAGTTGTTGAAAAAAGATGAAAACTCTTTTTCAAAAGGTACTTTTTTAAGAAAATGTACTTATTTAATAAAAAGTACTTCGTTAAAAGAAATTTAAGGAATGGTTTCTTTTTAAGAAGAGATACTTTTTTAAGAAAACTTACTTTTTTAAGAAAAGTTATAGTTTTAAGAAAATTTTGTTTTTTAAGAAGAGGTACTTTTTTAATGAAAAGATAAATTTTAAAGTTTTTTAAAGAAAATTTAACGTTTTAAGAAAATTTTGTTTTTTAAGAAGAGGAATTTTTTTAAGAAAATGTACATTTTTGAGATAAGCTACTTTTGTAAGGTACTTTTGAGAGAAAGGAACTTTTTTTAGAAAATCGACTTTCTAAGAAAATTCGCTCAAGACAAGGTACTTTTTTTTACGAAAAGCTACTTTTTAGAAAATCTACTTTTCTAAGTACTTTTATAATAAAAATCATTTTTTTAATAAGGGTATGTGTGCATGTAATATTTATGTAATGTTAGTTATATTAATACGTATGAGTGATAAATTTATTAAATTAAATATAATCCGCACCGCATTACAAAGTTAGTGAGTCAGTGATTCGCATAACTATATACATTAGGGTGACAGCCATTTAAATTTTTTTAGAATTTAAAGACGTGCCGATCGGATTATTGTGACACTGGATCTAAAACTTTTGTGCGCAAAATTTAAGCCGAATCGGACAATGCTTTCTGTACGCGCATTGAGTTCAAAGTTCATATATGCATTTATATGTAAAAATTATAAAAAAAATAATTTTTCACAAAAATTTTGATATTAATAATTGCGTTTTAATTAAATTTATTAACAAACCATAATCTAGAGTAACTTATCTTTCTAATAAAGCAACAAAATCTATTATCGGTTGAAAAACAGCCAAGTTATGTCAAGTTCCCAGACAATAAATGCGTCGTAGACTACTTGATTAAGAAAATCGAGCTCATCTTTTTAGACATTGAAATAATTTCCAACGACAATATATTTGCATTCTCTTGATCCCAAAATGATCTCTTGTAAAGTATTTTGTATCTCGTCTATTGTTATGCCGTCATAAATTAATGTCAAAACGGCACGTATTTTTTAACACTATTTCAAAATCTCAAATTTTACTTTTTCAAAAATTTTGTTCAAGAAATTTTCCGAAATCAACGATTGGACTTTAATATCTTATTAACAAAATATAGCTGATTTAAAACGCCAAATATTGTAGGTATCCAGTTCTTAATTTGGCGAGGGCAGCGTTTTTATTTCAGCGGATTTGAAGAAAAATGCGACTTTTCATACTTTTGCATCTGTTAGGCTACATATTTTTAGTGTTTTCATATTTCAAATATATTTTGTCGAAATATTATACTACTTGATATAAGTTCTCAATCTTGTAAGTTAAGGTTAAATTGAAACACTATAAATAGTCCCCCTTTAAGGCCAAAATCAAATTTAAGGAGATTTTCATTTTTTTAAACAAAATATCGAAATAATATATATTTGTGGAAGGATTTCAATAAAACTGGTTGATAATATTTTAATAATTCTAAAAAATAATATTATTATTTTATGAATTGACTCAAATTGACTCTTTATGAACATCTATAAATATTTTTTTCATCAGGATTTTTTTTAAATAAAACAAATTTAATGTATTCATAAAATTAATCAAATTTATTCTTTCTTTTATGAAAATATGTAGATTAATTACTTTTTATATTTAATACAGCATAAACAAATTTGTATATCGGGGGCTTATATTAAAAAAGTGCTATCTGCATCAATAATTACACTGTGGAACAAATTCAGGTTAGCAAAAGTTAGGTCGATTCTGAGAGTTAGTGGTGATAATAGAGGCTAAATTAGAAGACCCGTATCCCGGCGTTTGTTTATGTTAGTTAGAATTTTTTTTTTTTCGACCTTCGAACTTTGCAGTCAAATGCCGATTTTCAGCATATTGTTTATATGGTATTTTGGCTATAACTCGTCGACTAATTGATATTTTTTCAATCTGTAAAAGCCAAATTATTGTTAGAGACCTGTGCAACAAATAAATTTTTTTAAAAAATTGATTTAGAAAATTTTTGTAGCAAAATTTTGGAAAAATTATTTTTTTCATGCTTTTTAAAAATATATTCCACAAAACTAAGTCTTTTTTGCTTTCTGTTTGATTTATAATATGCTTCTCAGTTTCTTCAATAAATTTCATTTGAAAAGAAAACAATCATAATACAAAACAAGTAAGAAAATTATAGTCGGTCTAGACCGACTATACGATACCCTATACCATGCGTTTAGAAACCCTATCTCTTAGGCCCAACTAACTGGACATTGAAAATAAGCAAAAACCAAATTTGAGTGAGATTTTTATTAATTTTTTTGGCTGCAGATATGAAAAAGTTCATATCGGATGCTATATCTATAAAGGGACTAGGTCCAAAAGTGGACCGATCCTGATCATGTTTGGTAAAGTCTCTTGTATTTTGCAAAACCATATAAACAATATGCTGAAAATCGGCATTTGACTGCAAAGTTCAAAGATTGATTTAAAGAAAAAAATCGATCAATTATTTAAATATTATCAACAACTTTTATCGAAATCCTTCCACAAATATATATTATTTGGATATTTTGTTTTAAAACAATGTAAATCTCCTTAAATTTGACCTTTGACCTTAATGGGGGACAGTTTATAGTGTTTCAATTTAACCTTAACTTACAAGATTGAGAACTTATATCAAGTAGTATAATAGTTTGACAAAATATATTTGAAATATGAAAACACCAAAAAAAAAAGTAGCCTAACAGTTGAAAAAGTATGAAAAATCACATTTTTCTTCAAATCCGCTGAAATAAAAACGCTGCCCTCGGCAAATTAAGAACAGGATACCTACAATATTTCGCATTTTTAATCAAATATATTTTGTTAATAAGAGCTTAAAATCCAATCGCTGATATCGGGAAATTTCTTGAACAAAATTTTTGAAAAAGTAAAATTGGAGATTTTGAAATAGTGTTAAAAAATGCGTACCGCTTCCACATTAATTTAGAATGGCATAATAATAGACGAGATGCAAAATACTTTAATAAAATCATTTTGGGATCAGGAGAATGCAAAAATGTTGTTGTTGTAAATTATTTCAATGTCATTATAAATGTGAGCTCGATTTTCTTAATCAAGTGGTCTGCGACGCATTTATTGCCTGGGGAACTTGATATAACTTGGCTGTTTTTCATCCGATAATAGATTTTGTTGTTTTATTAGAAAAATAATTTACTCTAGATTATGGTTTATTAATTAATTTAATAGAAACGCAATTATTAATATCAAAATTTTTGTCAAAAATGATTTTTTTTTTTGATAATTTTTACATATAAATCAAGGTTCACAAAATACGCACATGAAACACACAATGTTCTGTTCAAAAGTAGCCAACACATATCTTTATTTTCATATCAATTATGTGCGTTTCTAAATTTTCTACGGTGCCCAACACAACCATGACTGTGTTCGTTTTAATATTTCGTTATTTACACGAACATTTTTGTATCACGTACTTTTTGTATCAATCACACATAAAGCACACATTTTTGAGTGTTGCTTTATTTGAAGTTCATGTTCTGGTACGTGTACTGAAAAAAAAAACAACATGTACAATAAACAGGTTCGAGTTCATTTATTTTTTAAGTCGTGTTGTGACTCGTGTAGTAAGAAAAAACAGAACATGTACAATAAACAGGTTCGAGTTCAGTTATATTTTAAGTCGTGTTTAAATAATCCGACCCGCACACCACAAAATTCGACCAAAAATTTTTTTTTGTACAAATCGCTGTCACCTTAATATACATGTTAAGATAAAATATTTGTTTGTCACGATTTAGCTGAAGAAGAAAATTATCATAATACTTTGAATAATATCAAATTTTAAATAAATGAAAAATGTGATATTTTTTGTATGAATTGATAAAGTTGAAATTAAAATTAATTGATAAAAAATGTTCACTTATAAAAATATTTAAAGTTAAGTTTATTTACAGCAAAGAGTATGCTCCACACACAACAAATTTCGGCTATTTAGTTTTTTGTTTTAATCTCTGCACAAGAGTTTACAATTACTATAAAAATTTCCAATATTTTACAACTTTTTTCAAAAATTTTAGTTATTGCAAATTTAATTTTGCCCTCAGATATAATGGTGTTCGAGAAAACGTAACAAAAAAATCTGCTATACATACAATATAAAACTATGATCAAGTAGAATGCAATCATCAGTTAAAAACAGGAATAGATTTAGTAAAATTTTAAATAATTTTTTTTTAATTATGTTATTTTTTCAAAATGTTTAGTGGCCTGAAGATTAACTCTGATCGACTTTAATATTCACATATAGTATTTTTAAAGCTAACAGTTGAAGCGAAATTCGAGCAATTGCTATTTCACTTCATCCTAGTGCATATTTATGGTTGGTTAAAAAAACTTTATCACTTTTATTTCTTAAGTTTACGTCAATTCTAGTTCTATATAGTTTTCCACATAAAATACAATTAAACAGATAGAATATAAATGTTTATTGCTACATCTTTTGGTGCATATATATGTACACACAGAAAACGTTGTGGCTACCAAATTTATTGCCAACCGAATTGCGATGAAGCTAATAGCCGAATTTTGATGGTGAGTTGCTTTAAAATTTCTGTTGATATAATCGAAAAATCAGTCTTTTTTAAAATCTTTACAATTAAAAACAATTTTTTCCAGAGGAAGTTTATTAATTAAATAATTGAAGGATTAAAAGCTCGTCTTTAATTTGTTTTGGTAAAATGAATGTGAAATTTAACGTAGTGTATATTAACTTATTAAGAGCTACATTTGATAAATTCTGACCATTTATTGGTCGAAATTAATGTCTCTATATAAAGAGGATCTTTCACATATTTTGCTTTATTCCTTTCACACCTCGTTCATTGTATTATTTTATTTGGTTTTTTCCCTGTTAATTCATGTTTTTTTTTTGTAAATTTACTTAAGTTAATGAAGCGAATTCGTAATGAATGTATATATGTATAATACGTATTCATATTCATATTTTTTATTTTTTATTTTTTTTTTATATACAAAAAATATCCTTCATGCTCTTCTACACGTGTAAAGGCCAAACAATGAAAAAGCGAGTGTATGATTTTGCATACAAATGCATAATCCCAGCAACAAAAAATAATTTAAACATAAAATATTTTGAACAAGTATTTATGAGAAAACTTTATGAAAAGTAACACAGGGCCACAAAATATAAAAGAACACCATACAATACCAAATATTGCAAAAAAAACGTCATTTTATGCTTTAGGATTTAGACGTGTCGAAAACCCGATGTGATGGAGAAATTCTGATTTAGATTCAGCTCGTCAAAGATCTTTGGAAAAATATAATCTGGTCCCAAGGTCTAAAAAATGTCAGCCTGTATAATTAAAATGATTTTATGAAATGTTATTAAATTGAATTGACTATTGGAAAGTTTTTGAGAGCTATTCATTAAAAAAGTATAAAACAAATATGAAAACAAGTAAGAAAATTATAGTCGGTCTAGACCGACTATATGATACCCTATACCATGCGTTTAGAAACCCTATCTCTTAGGCCCAACTAACTGGACATTGAAAATAAGCAAAAACCAAATTTGAGTGGGATTTTTATTAATTTTTTTGGATGCAGATATGAAAAAGTTCTTATCGGATGCTATATCTATAAAGGGACTAGGTCCAAAATGGACCGATCCTGATCATGTTTGGTAAAGTCTCTTGTATTTTGCAAAAATATGTAAAAACAAAATTTGAGAAGAATCAGTGCAATATTTTTGTTTTTTAATAGATTTAAGTGAAGATCGGGAAGCAGCTCTATATGGGGTCAAAGGGATCATTTTTGGACTACTCATTAGTGGATGTAATGAACGCATACAAACCCAATTTGAGTAAGATCTATATGACAATTTGGATCTTATGGAAATTTATGTCGATTTCATATGGGTAATTTGTATGGGGGCTAGGTCTGAACATGGACCGATTCTCACCAATTTCAATAGCGTTCATCCCATGGCCGATAAAAGCTTATGTACCAAATTTCATCAAAATATATTCATATTTGCGACCTGCAGTTTGATTACAAGCTTTACATGGACACACAGACGGACGGACGGATGGACGGACGGACATTGTTAAATCAACTCAGAAAGTGATTCTGATTCGATCGGTATAATTAAAGATGGGTCTAGGTCAAATATTTTTGGTTGTTACAAACAGCAGCACAAAGTCATTATACCCAAACCAAGTAGTGGTATAGGGTATAATTATAGTTGATCTAGACCGGCTATACGATAGCATATACCATGCGTTTTGAGAAAGGGTCATTGGTCCAGCTAATTGGGTGTAGAAAATAAGCATACATAAACGAAATTTGAGCGGCATTGGAATTAAGTTTTTGGCCTGCGGATATGAAAAAGTCCATATCGGATGCTCTATTCATATAAGAACTAGGTCGAAAATGGACCGATCCTGATCATATTTTGTAAAGTAACTTAGTTTTTGTAAAAACATATGCAATCCAAATTTGAGATAAATCTGTGAAATTTTTTTGTGTTTTGATATATTTAAGTGAAGATCGGGAAGCAGCTTTATATGGGGGCTACGACTAAGAATTGTCTTACAGGGTTTATTTTTAAACTACTGATTAATGCGTCTAATATAATATAAGTCGATCTGAGCTTATGTATTCAAACATAAACAGGAGATATTTCGTTTCTTCTTGGGATATACCACCCGTCTTGAAAGAAACAGTTTCAATGTTCTGCAGTACTAAAACTTCCTGCTTTTCTCCTTTCTTTTTACGAAGTCGTATTACTGTTCGCCTTATCACGCTAGTGGTCAAGTTCAGAGTTTCATAATCCAGCGAGTATTCCAATTCATACTGTATTTGTTAATTTCAGTTTTTTGTCGACCTTTTTAATTGTATTTGTTTGATATATTTAGAAATTTTTCAAATGGGCTTTTAATGTCACAATCAATGTAAATAAAAGATTATTTATTTAATTATTTCATCCTACGTTTCGTTGGGATTTTTTCCAACTTCTTCAGGGATATTATAATTTATTAGATCTGGTAACGACATAGATATACAAAGGGATAATAGTATTACTGTATTTGTATTTTTGTTTTGAGGCACACAGGATCGCTCCATGTTAATAGTTTGGTGATATTGTAATCTTCGAATACTTTTTCGGGAATTTTTTTTGTGGTTTTTTCAATATCGTTCCCATATCTTCCGCCAGCATAGTCTGTCCACAAAACCCAGTATACTCTTTTTGTTGTTGACAAGTGTGCTGTCATGTTATAAACGTTAACTTTTGAATTGTGAGACATGTGCCCAATTTCTGCTCGCGGGCAGGATAACACATTTTTAAGATCAAAAGTTAATATTAGAGTATCTGAAGCCTCATCTAAAGCCCTTTGATCTCTCATCATTTGCTTTAGTTGAAGGTGGGTCCCATTTTCTTTTTTCATTTCATTGGTAAAATTATTATCTTTTTTAACTATAGAAAATGCTTCGCTCCTTCCACACTTGTCTCATTTGGGTTGATGAAAATCCAAATTGAAGTTAGTGTTAAAAACATACCTTTCTTTGACAGGGTTTTGAGCTGTTTCTTTGTACAAGTTGTACATTTTAGCACTATTGAGATTTGGATCACAGTAAAGCTTCCAAGTTTTGGGAAATCCAAGCGAAAATTGCTTACAAACCCGAATCATATTTCCAGAAAAATTCTTCACAGTAGCTAAAGGAGTAGTGTCGTCACGAATTTCCCGATTTATTGCTTTTCCGAACACTTTCAATTCTCTTAGTTGATTTAAGAGTAGAAATTCTTAAATAGTTCCTCATGTTCGGTTTGTGTAACAACTTTTTGACAGTCGAATTTACTATTCGCTAAGGAGTTTTTTTTATTCAACATTTTTTTCGTGCTACTTCCTTTCCCCGAGAACTTGTATAAGCTTCCCCTGGCTGGTGTTTTCTTTGTCGCACGTTTCTATCCAAAATTTTTGCCGTTTTTTCAGAGGCTGATACAATATTTGGTTTATCCTCTACCACATTGTTTTCATTGGGTTCAAAATTACTTACATCTATTTCCTCAATGACTGCCGGTTCCAAACTAATAAATTTTCAATTACGACCCGAATCTAGTTCAGTGATAACGCCTTTGGGTCCATTTTTCTATTGCAAACACAATAATAAAAACTAGCAGAGACCAGCACTCGATATTAGAGTGCAAATTCTACGAAAGTTTATTTTTTTATTCAATTTTTTTCTTTCAATATTTTTCTTAATCTATACATAAATATAAAAAATTTAAGAATATTGAAAAAAATTCATTAAATTTTGAATTCTTAAATAAAATTAAATTTCATTATAAATATTTGTTGAACACACAGAAAAAATATAAATGGGTTTGTTAATAAATAATTTTATAAGAGCCTAAAGGTATGCTAATCAATTTTAGCCAATTCGCAGTTCAACTCAGGCAACACATTAACAAATTTAATAAACACACACACACACACACACAGCATAGTATAGTTTTATGTGTTTTATGTATGTATTTGTGTACAATTTTAAATTATTATTACTCCAAAATATGTACCAGATGGTGCAAATCTGTAAATATGGTGCACATCTGCAAAGGAATACCTTTCAAATGGTATATTTTTTTTTACAAAATAGGTTGATAGCTAAAAGCGTATAAAAGGTCATTAGAAACCGCCTGGCCTATCAATATTATAGATGTAACTCTGATTCATAAAAACAAAATTTTTATAACATATTTAACTGACTCTTAATGTTAAATAGTTTAATAGAAACCGCCGCACAGTGGACCATTTCACGAGAAGGCGGTCAAAAATCCATAAAAAAAGTTATGGAGGGTCTAAAATACATTTACATTTTTCGTTGAATTTGCATACAAAAGTAAAGTGTTAAAAGTTTAAAAAAGGTTTTTTTTATATAATGTCTTATTTTTTCAGTTAATTTTACATCTAAGACTTTTTAAACATTTTGTAAGTTATATTTTGTCGGAAAATGCCAAACTTTGGCCCCCGTAAACTTTTTAGTCCTAATGTTCACAAGGGCCAAAGGTTGGCTTCTTTCAAAGAGCCTGAGTTAAAATATAATTTATTAAGCAGCGAACGTAAAAGTTACCTGATATTGATTCAAATTAGAGAAGTTTCAATGAAAAAGTCGTATGTTTTTACTTTAGTTAAAATTTTTTTTTATTGTCTTTTTATATCAATTTTTATTGTAAATTTATAAAATGAATAAAGTTTTAAATCAAGAAAAATTGTTAACTATGTATATAAAAAAAAAGACTATAACATATTATTAGTGTAGTCAAAATCTAGTTTAAATCAAACAATTTTAGTAAATATTTCTTCCAAATAGCCTTGATTTTCATCTTCTAGAAGTTGTTTAGCTTCTTCGTCTAATTCAATAGAGGTAGTTTTCCATTTTTGACGAATGTTGGACATATATGGATCTGAAGTGCACAACAGAATAGTGATAAGGTCATCATTAGTGCAACAACTGGACATTTTGCTTGGGTTGTGCTTGCGAAAGAATCTGTAGTCTTTGTTCCCTTCTTCTCCTTTTGTTTTCAATTATTTGTTCCTCATGGTACATAATTTTATGAACTGTGGATGGCATATATCTCCAAGAGTATTTTTCATTTGCATTTATTTTTCTGCTGCTACATGCTAGAATATGATTTTGAATCGTCTTATTAATTCATGATCTAACCTGTGATAGATGCTTCAGTTTCTGGATCGGAAAAAAATCTCCTTGCAGTAGTTCCATCATTTGAGTTTCCTTCTCCTTGTTTTGTTTGGTCGATTATGAGGCCTAGCTGTAGATATTTTCCTTGAATTTGTTTGTTTTTTGCTTTCTTTTTTCTTAATTTTCTTTGTTTTTTTTACTGTTTCGCCTAACGGATCAAACTCCATATCATAACCCAATTTAAGAATATGCGCCATAAAACGTATTGTAGCATGAAGAGGGGACATTCCAAATTCGTAGGCTTCCTTAAAACTATCATTTTGTGATGGGGGTTGTCTTAATTGACTTGTTGTCGTTTGGCATATATTGCAGCTTGACGATGACTTTGTTTCGGTTAAAGCTTGTGGAACTTTTCCATCAATCATTGTGAGACTAATTTTAAAATTTTCTTCAATGTATTGGTCATGAAATTTAATTATTACTGGTTGAAGTTCTTTAATTTGATCTTTTATTTTTTGAACTTCTTCAGTTATGATATCTTCGGTTTCCTTTTTGAATGCAAATTTTATTGGTCTGCAATACTTTGTTGAAGAAGCAATTTCATTTTTCCATATATCAATTTCTGTTGCTCTTCGAGTTGACGGCTCTAGGCCGCTATAAGTTTTTGTTAAGCGCAATGGAACGAAAGACACCATAAATAAATTAGCATCTGATAAATTTTCGGCATTAAATTGCTTGTATTGTTTCTGACCAAAGGATCCATCACATCCCCATTTAGAAATTGAAGTAATGCTGCTATTTCCAATTTTCTGCAGTATGTTCAAGGAGATCTTGCAATTTTATTTCTGCTGAACTTGAAGTGAGACTAATAGCAGATTGTGAAGGTAAGCATTCTTTTTTTGGCAGAAACTAAATCTCGAAACACTGGAAAAATCCCACAATTATTTTCATTTGTTCGCTTCCGCAATTCCTTATATTGATTTTTGGTGAACTTCAAATCCAAAAATAGGGCGAACGCTTCTTCTGGAGTGAATTTCTTATCTTCAATTGGTGTAGGAATGCTTTTCAAAATCCTCTTTGTGTGCCTTGGGCTCGCTTCTACTATTTTTTCAACTATTTCAATTTTATTTTGTTTATTTTGTGTTGGTTGAATTTGGTGCAAAAATTAATCCTTAATAATTCTTTGAGAAATTTCTTCATTGATATTCTCCAGCTTGCGCCTTCGAGATCTTCACTACATCCGTCAATTGGTTTTGCTGGTCGACCTTTTTCCAATTTCCTTGTCTGTTGTAGATGAACTCTATACCATGCATTTAGAGACCCTATCTCTTAGGCCCAACTAATTGGATATAGAAAATAAGCATGAACCAAATTTGAGTGGCATTTTTATGCTATGTCTATGTGGGGACGATCCTGACCATTGTTGGTAAAGTCTCTTGTATTTTGCGAAAATATATACAAACAAAATTTGAGATGAATCAGTGCAATATTTTTGTTTTTTGATAGATTTAAGTGAAGATCGGGAAGCAGCTCTATATGGGGCCTATGACCAAGAGTTGTCCCATAGGGACCGTTCTTGGACTATTCATTAATGGATGTAATAAACACATACAAACCCAATTTGACTAAGATCTATACGACAATTTGGATCTTATGGCAATTTATGTCGATTTTATAGGGGTTATTTGTAGGGGGGCTAGGTGTGAACATGGACCGATTATAACCAATTTCAATAGCGTTCATCACATGGCCGATGAAAGCTTATATACTAAATTTCATCAAAATATATTTAATCGATTCAAAAAGTGATTCTGATTCGAGCGGTATAATTAAAGATGGGTCTAGGTCAAATATTTTTGGTTGTTACAAACAGCAGCACAAAGTCATTATACCCAAACCACATAGTGGTTTCGCAATCGTTCTGCAGTATAAAAAACAAATAAAGTCATACAAAAAATACACCGGTACAACCAACTTTTGTATTCATAACACACAGACAGACGGACGCACAACGTTAGATTGGCTCGATCCGTATAATAAAAGATGGGTATAGGTCCAATATTTTTGTTAGTTACAAACATCAGGGCACACCACACAGTGGAAAACTTTTGTATTCATATATTTTGCACAAAATATCTGAACTTGTGTCAAAAACACTGTTTTGGTGCACACGGGCGGAAACTGGCAGGTATACAATGGGGTATAGGAGTGTAGGGGAAGGTTCGGACTACAGAAGAGTGCAAGATTTTTTTGATGGCTCTTGATGGACAGGAGTTATGCTATATAAAAAGTAGATTTTCGCGAAATTTGGACCTTTTTTAAAATAAATTTTTATTTAATTTCTAAACGACTCAATTAATAGCTTAGAAGTTACAAAAATATAAAAAATTTATTTTACTTTAAAATCCTTCAAAGCAAAAAAGTTACAGTCATTTAAAAAATTTAAATTTACAAAGAAATTTTTAATTTTAGCAAAATACTGAGAGTCCGTCCTGTTCGCTGTGATATAGTTGAAACAGAGTCGCAATTTTTTGGTTCCCGAGGTTCACTGGTATTAATTTTCAAATGAATAACATAACTTTAAAATCTGTAACCATAAAAAAATTATTTTTGACCGCCTTCTCAAAATATGGTCCAGAGTGCGCCTCGAACACTTTTCACAACACAATATGTACATACATGTACGCGATTTATTTATTAAAAAAAAAAAAATATTTAATATAAAAACTGAAAATTAACAAAAACGAAATTATTCAAAAACAAAACTGGAATGAAAATTGTAATAAAACTATTTATTATTTATTATAAAAGTTAAGTTGATTAAAAATATTTTTTTAACTCAAAGTAAATTTTCGTAAAGTTAAAGTTTAGTAATTAAATATAAATCTTCTAGAACCTTGTTAACTGAATGTCAAACCAAAAACGTGTAGTTAGAACCTAATTATATTGAATATCTCAGAAACTGTAAGAGATAGACAAAAAACAGATCACTACGATATATAACTTATTTTCGAGAAAAGTCTAAGTTAGAACCTTGTTATCCTAAGGCCGCGACCTACATATCGCGCAAAAAACTAAAATTGTTTTATAAATTTGTGAAATTTCGCGAAAGCTGCGGCATCTTTATTCATGATTAATATGTTTCTAGATTCGTCTTTTTTGAAATCCAGCTCACTAATAGACAAAACATGAAATATTACGGGAATATTCTTAGAATATGCTAAAGTTTATTTTCAGGGGGCACAAAATGTTTTTTTTTTTCTGAAACGACACACCTTAATATATACCATGCCAAACTGTGATACCCCCAATTAAATAAAAGCGCACTTTTTAACATTTACAATAAAAATGTAATATGTACATTTAAAAAAGGGCCAATGCAAATATGTACTGTATATTTTTACACGAACACGCACATACAACTATACATATTACAAACATATGAAGGAGTATTAATATTTTACAGCAAACTTGCCTGCATGTAGGTGTCCATGTGAAAAATGCAATTAACACAAAATTCAATTGTATTTAAATTTTTAATAACACAAACTGGCGTTTTATTATTTATAAAAAAAAATAAATTTTTATATAATTGAGTGTCATTCTAGCGAAAACAATATGATTAATTGGTTTTTATTTATTTTTTTTTTAATTAACTATAAAAGTGTAGGTATTTAAAATTATGTGTTTATTAATATTTAACTAGTATTTAAATCGTTAAGATTTTACAATGATACTTTTAAGGCTTTTAACTCCCGAGTTATTTAAGCACAAGTTCATTACATTTGCTTATTATATGGAGTTTACCCTTCGCAAACCCTAACCCTCTTTTTTTGGGTTAATTACAAGTTAGAATCTAGGCTTTTTTGTACAACTTTTTTTTTACAACTTTGGATTGGCATTAGACTTTAAGACGTGACCACTAGGGTGGCCCTTCGTTATATGGAGGGAAAAAAAAGTGTTCAAACTGTCGGTCTCACCCCCCTAGAAATATGCGAATAGCAAAAAAACTGATAAATACAAAGTTTTGGGCCAATCAAAAAACGTTTAGTCGTGGCGCAAAGCGACTGAAAATTTCAAGTGTGTTTATATGGGGAAAATATGATTTTTTGTTTTAATTTATATTCGCGAGCAATAAGCAGATAATTGCACCAAAGATATATCACAATGGATTATTTTGATCCCAGGAGCACTGAACGGTTTAATAAATAAAAGTTAACCGAATTATTTTTCTTAAATTCTAAATAGTGGCATCAACGAGTTTAATAGAAAACTCGTTTTAGGTCATTTTTATTTTAAAATATCTTAAAATCCAAAGCTGGCCTTGGCAAATAATGGGGTAATGTTCTCGGATTTATCCCAAATTTTTTGGACGAAACTTCTACACATTTGGTTATTATATTTTAAGCGTCGCATCTAAAAATTGGACAGCACTTACAAAATATTTGAATTTTTTGCCTAAATTGTCTTTTATTAGTTTGGGGTCATATGTGACCCCAATTCCAAAAGGGTTAATGGAGTCATATTATTTTTTTCCGAAACCCTAGGCTATTAAGTTAAAATATAACATTTAAAAGTAGAAAAATTATGAATTTTTGATACAAAGTATTTAGAAAGAGTACATTTACAGAATATTTCACAAAAATCCAATTTTTCTCGAAATCCGCAAAAATAAAATCCTTGTCAAAAAAATTCTGGCAGAGGGATTTACTTAAAAATTGACATAGTTAATCTGCAACATGTATTTAATAGAACCTTAAACTGATAGATTCATTTTTTTAAATTTTGTTTAAGAAAATTTTTTCAAACTTGAAAAAGGAATTTTAAAAATTTTATCAAAAAAATTTCCAATTTTCGATCTCAATGCGCAATAGGTTAACAACGTGGTAATAAAACAATACTTCATATCTGAGTACTTATAAGTATAGAGACCAAAAAAGAATGATGGCTTTAATCAATTTCTCCAAGTTGAAAAAAATGCCTTCAAATTTCATGACCTAGTTTTTTTTGGCACAAAAGTGGTCTGGGGCATTTGCTATTTCTTGGCGAGGTTTCATACGATTTTGAAGTTTTATAGCATTTTGAAAGGATAATTTAATACTGATCCCGAATTATGTAACAGCTTGTCGGAAAAATTAAATTATAGAACGAAATTTTCGTAAAATCTTAAAAAAAAAGTCATATTTTCCCCATATAAACACACTTGAAATTTTCAATCGCTTTGCGCCACGACTAAACGTTTTTTGATTGGCCCAAAACTTTGTATTTATCAGTTTTTTTTTGCTATTCGCATATTTCTAGGGGGTGAGACCGACAGTTTGAACACTTTTTTTTATTAAGGGCCACCCTAGTGACCACCCTAAAACTCGACTGCGCTTCAAATCAAAATTCCGTAAAAACAATAATAATATCTGTCGTTTTAAACGAGTTTTATCAGTTAAGGGAATTTGACCTCAAAATGGGAATTTCAACTTCGCCTTGAGGACAAAAATTGATGATTTCAAAACTGATTTTATTAACATTTTACCCCATTTTCGAGAATATCTTTTACAAAATTATGAATTTGCCAATTTTGTTTTTTAATAATTTCGACTTGATTTTTTTTTCGATATCGCTTTTTGGTGTGTTCTCTATCGAAAGAAATTTATTACAAAAAATACAATTAAAAAAAAGTTTGATAAGCGAAAAAAAAATTGAGTTTGAAGTTATTCAGATTCAAGATCAAATGTTTTTACTTTAAATAAAGCAAAAAAACATTGGCACATTTGCTTCAAAAACTGATATATATTCTGCGTGACAGGTTATACATTTGTTTCGGGAAGAGTCACCAACCCTCATCAGAAAGACAGGAACTTCATGCACTAAAAAAGTGTGTTTTAGGCGCCTTAAATATGCGCTAAAAATCTTTAAATATGCACTAAAAATTAAAAAAATATGCACTTAAAATTTTATTAAACTTTTATTTAAATCATATTTAAATTCAGACTCTTTGTTCACTTAAAGATAAATACACTGGTGGTCATGAAAACCGCAACACTTCACGCAAAGCTACTGATCAAAAACCCGAAAACAAAAAATTGATTTCAGCCTTACAATGCGTATGGTACAGCGTTATTAACTAAGAAACCATGAAGGCTGTTATAAAGGCTGTAAGAGGAGTAAAATCGTACTAATGTACTTTTTTTTCGTAATTTGATGTTACTTTTAGTAAAAAAAATTATTATTAAGAGATATTAAGCAGTTCTATACTAAAAATGAATTTAAAAACAAGCTTATAAAAATTTTGATTTTTCCGATTTTTTTTTTGGAAAAACTAACGTATCTGCAACTTCCAGAAATATATTTCTTATTTTTTACCTAGAATTGAATTTTCTTCATGTTGAAAATTAAATTGTAAGAGAGGATAACATAGTTTTAAGCGTTCTAAAAAAAATATGCAACTATGTAAAAACGTAAAATGAAATAATGGAAATGAAAAAGATATGGCAAAACTTGAATTTTACACAAAATAATGCGAAATATGAACAAAAATATGCATTTATAGGAAAATATGCAAAAATATTAATTTTCAGCAAAATATGCAAAAATATGCACTAACGAATCGATGCCATTTTAACGCAAATTCTTTGATTCGCATAGATATTTTGTTTATACCGTGCTTAGAGTAACGACAAAAAACATGCATTTGCATGAAGTTCCGCTCTCTGCTCATCAGTAACCAGAAGCAGTAGATAGTTTGTTTGGTAAAAAGTTAAATTCATATATATTTGCTGAAGACAAACAAATGATAATTCAAGCAAAATTTATACTATTTAAGCCACTTCCAATATAACAAACTAAAATATAAAACAACTTTGAAACAAATATGTTTGTATATGAGTACACATTGCATACTAGAATATACATGTTTATTTTTTTTCTTGAAAAAACAAGAAAAACAATTTGTTTTTGCTATTCAGGCTCCAGATTAAATGTTTTTACTTTAAATAAAGCAAAAGATCAATTTTTGAACCAAATGTGCCATTGTTTTTTGCTTTATATAAAATAAAAACATTTGATCTTGAGCCTGAATAATTTCAAACTCAATCATTAAAATGATGAAGATCGAAAATAAGATTTTTTTTTATTTTTATAGAAAATAATAAAGTTGAAAGAAACAAATTTTTTTAGTGTTGCCAAAACAATGGAAACTTTTAAACTTCTGTACCAGAGTTGATTAAAACAATAAAAATAGAAGATGATATGAAAGAAAATGTACAAAATCTTAACCATTATTTATATAGTTGTAATTTCTGACATTTCCTTTCAACTGTTTATACCCTATACCACTATGTGGTTTGGGTATAATGACTTTGTGCTGCTGTTTGTAACTACCAAAAATATTTAACTTAGACACATCTTTTATTATACCGATCGAATCAGAATCACTATCTGATCTGATCACTATCTGATCGAATCAGAATCACTATCTGATTCGATTTAACGATGTCCGTCCGTCCGTCCGCCTGTGTGTCCATGTAAAGTTTGTAATCAAACTGCAGGTCGCAAATATGAATATATTTTGATGAAATTTGGTATTTGATCTTTTATCGGCCATGGGATGAACGCTATTGAAATTGGTGAGAATCGGTCCATGTTCAGACCTAGCCCCCATACAAGTGACCCCTATGAAATCAACATATATTGACACAAGATCCAAATTATCATACAAATCTTAGTCAAATTGGGTTTGTATGTATGTATTACATCCATTAATCAGTAGTCCAAAAATGATCCCTATTGGACAACTCTTAGTCATAGGCCCCATATAGAGCTGCTTCCCGATCTTCACTTAAATCTATTAAAAAACAAAAATGTTGCACTGATTCTTCTCAAATTTTGTTTGTATATATTTTTACAAAATACAAGAGACTTTACCAAACATGGTCAGGATCGGTCCATTTTTGGGCGTAGTCCCCATATAGATATAGCATCCGATATGAACTTCTTCATATCTGCAGCCGAAAAAATTAATAAAATTCCCACTCAAATTTGGTTTATGCTTCTTTTCTATATCCAGTTAGTTGGGCATGAGAGATAGGGTCTCTAAACGCATGGTATAGGGTATCGTATAGTCGGTCTAGACCGACTATAATTTTCTTACTTGTTTTTTATATTATTATTAACCAACACTCAGGGGATGCCGCCTACAAATTCAATGCATTGTGTTGATTGCGGGAAAATAGGTTATCGGAAGGAGGAAAGAGGGAGTAGTTTTTGTGGATGTTTGACTTAAATTTTAATAAATTGTTACTGTCAGAAAATACCTGTGCGGAGAATTTATTCCACATACGGCTACTTCGACTAGTAAACGAATTTTCTTTGTAATGCGTTGTGCGGTCAACTGGTCCATGGACCTCTAACGGATGTGATTTAATAGATGAGCAGGTATAGCAAACTGAAACTCGGGCACTTGGAATGAGTTTGCTAATCTCAGAAGAGCATTTCCCATGGTAGGATCTATAGAACAGTGCTAAACAATCCACATTCCGATGATGTTCCAACGAGTCAATAAAATTAGATACCCCACTGTTATTAATGAGCATCAACGCCCTCCTTTGCACACGGTCCAGTAGCTCCAGACTTCGAAGCTCCTGCCCATATATGGAAATTGTATTCCATTTTCGGTCGGATGTAAGTGGTATTGATTTTAAGGAGATCACAAGGAGTGAAGTAAATTTTGCACTGTTTTAGAAAACCAAGACACTTGAATGCTTCTTTCAGCACTTGAAAAACATACTCGTTCCAACGAACTTCACCTTGAATTTTCATGCCCAGAACATCAAGAGTATCGGATTCCTCAATACCTATACCACCCACATATACGGATGACATTGATGGCCCTATGGGTCAACAAACAACATTGCAATAAGCTTTGACCGAATTTAACCAATAGCGTTCATCCTATGGTCGATACAGGCTTATATACCAAATTTCATCAATATATATTGATATTTGCGACCTGTAGTTTGATTACAAGGTCTACACACACCGAAATTTGAATTTTTTTTAGTAATTTCATTAAAATGAAAAAAGTGTTCTACGCGCGGATCGTCACGGGTGCAAAGTATACATAGGGTTAAAGAGGCCAGTTTCACTTTACTCCGGGTGATATACGTTTCTTGTTCCCTTTTGTTCCCTAGAAGTTCTATTCCACTAGAGTTGAAATTTGACACATATATCTGTGTTTTCTGGAATAACCGCGTATGTCCATTTTTGTCAGTTTTGAGTTAACGATGCCAAATATATTAATTTTTAACGCTCTTTACATGTGTTAATTTTTTTTTTTTTTTTAATATTGACCATTTCTGAGTTTTTTCTTTAAATAACGACGTAACTTAAATGTTTATTAAATTAATTTGCAGCACTATCGACGTATATCAACCTACGTTAGATCGCTGACAAATTATTTTCTTAGAAAACGATGCATAGCGACATACGTTGTTATTAATGAAAAAAAAAATGCAAAATAATTTTGAATTATTTTTCAGTTTATAACCACTTATAACAACTTATGTGTTTATTTCTGTTATTATTTGTCACTATTATTCTTGATACGTTGTTATATTCTCTTCCTACGTCCTACTTTTTGTTGACGAATAAAAAAATCCATTTTTCAAGCAACAACAACTTATGTATAGATGGGTGGTTGGATTGGTAGTTTTCTTTTTCAAAGAAAACGACATTTGTCGACATAAGTTGTTTTATCTGCACACACTTTAAGTGTTATTTACATATTGTTTTTTTCGTCCTACCTCTGAAGATTTTTGACTAAAATTTTATATAAAGTATTTATTGGCCGTATCTACAGGACTGTTAAATAAAAAGCTCTAAAAACTTTATATCGAGCCCATAATTTCAAATATAACGTTTATTGAACATTTTGATTTTATGACATACGCGGTTATTCTAGAAAACCACAGATATAGTAGTTTAATAAATACTAGCAGATTCCAGCGCTTGAAATTCGAGTGCAATTTCTACGGCTTTATTTGTTAACTTCAATTCACAAACCAACACTTTTATGGTTTATTATTATTGTGAATGAAGATAACAAACTCATTAACAAACCCATTAACAAATTTAATAAAACACCCATAGCATATGTGTAATTTTATGTATGTGTTAGTAGCAACTTTAAATGCAATTTATTCAAAATAAAGGAAAAAATATCAAAATCTGTAAATCTGCAAAACGTCTAAAAAGAAATACCTTTGAAATAATAAATGTTTGGTCAAAATCGGAATAAAACGGTAGAACAAAACATCGATCACAAGAAATCGCCTAGCCTATTAATATTATAGATTTCAAAACACCCCTAATGTTAAACGGTAGGGTTGTGACCACTTACAACAACTAAAGACTGCAATCCTACCAACCTTGCAAAGAAGACCGGAGGTCATTATTGACGATAACTTGCGAGTAGTAACCATTTATTTTTGATAAAAAAAAACAAAAAAAATTACCTTTTTCTGAAATTAAAAAAACAGTTGAGTTTGACAGCATGCCACGCTCACAATCAGCAATAGTTTAACCTAATTTTTTGGCTACATTAATTTGGATATATTAACTACAAAATAACATTAAAATTTTAAAAATCGGTGATAAAAAAATTGGATTTTTGGCCAATGAAATCAAAATTTCAGCCACAGTGCGCCATCGAACGCCTTGGAAACATTTAAAGCAACCACTTCACTTTCACCAAAATTGTGAATGGATCAACTCCAGCGCTCAAAAGTAGAGCTAACAGATCTCCCGTAGAATGTATGGAAGCCATACTGTCGATCATTAAGAAGTGAGTTGGCCTCTACGCAGTTGACAAGATGGAAATTGATCGTGCTCTCCATCACCTTTGAGAGCGCAGAGCAGATTGCAATTGGACGCTATTTTTCAGGGTTATTTCCCTCACCTTTTCTAGGGATTGCTTGGACATTGGCAACCTTCTAGCAAGAGAGAAATATCAAAAAATATCGTGAAAGAGTTATGGTGGCCACTCAACATCGTAAAACTAGTCAAAAACGTGATAACTTAATAGGAAGAGAGTTTAGAACTTGTCCAAAAATGCTACCTAAAGAGGTCATTAACAATCTGAAATTAGAAATATGTGCACGAACTGTTTCCCGACGAGCAATTGAGGTTGATCTTGGTTGTTTTCGTTATGTGAAGAAACCAGTGATATCAGAGAAAAATCGACTGGTTCGCATAAATTTTGCTAAAGAACGCATGAACTGGTCAAGACGGAATTGGAATACTGTTCTATTTTCAGATCAGTTCAAGTTTAAATTAAGAGACCATGATGAAGGAACGTCTGTACGATGACCAAAGGCAATATGCATAGAGCCATGACAATGAAAATAGCTTAAGTCGGAAATTCAAAATTGTACAAGAGAAAGTTTTCTTAAATGTCTTTTCATTATCTTTAGTATGTAAAAATCCTAACAATGTGAAATTAAGCTAAAATTGCTCTTGATTTAAATTTGTAATGATCGTAATTTATTAATTTGTATCGAAAAAGGAAAATCGTATATCAATCACTTAAGCGAATTTCGCGGTCATGGCTCGATGTCTTTTATAATTATTTTTTATATTACATTCCACTATGTGGTCAGGGTATAATAAGTTTGTGCTGATGTTTATAACAATCAAAATCACGTTCTTACTCCATTTACCGATATGCATCCGCCGATATATGTCATGAACATATCGCACCTGTACCTCTAAAGTGAGTCAACTGAAAATTTACAAATTTACAAATTTTCAGTAGAGGCAAAAAACGGTTTTTTTTAATATTTACTATAAAACTTAAAAATAGGTATTTCATTGTAAAGAATTGCGAATAATAAGTATACAACAGTAGTTGTTTTTTCAGTGATCATCAAAAATATCAAGTTTTTTGGGTGCAACTCAAAATGTGTCTTTTTGGTGGATTCTAAAGAAGCTACTCATATAGCACAAAGAGGGTTACGACTGTATTTTTTTTTTTTTTTTTTTTTTTGCGATAGACTAGAAAAACCGATGTAAGATTCTTACAGTGGGTAGATATGACTACCGTGTTGACTCACTTTAGAGGTACAGGTGCGATATGTATATTTATGAAATTTTGTATATACGTTTTTATTTTATAAACGAACTTTTTAGAATTAACAAAGAAATTGAAAAGTATAAAAATTGTATTAACGATTTTTAACTAAGTAAATGGAAAAATCGGGACAGAATTATTTTGGTTGAATCCAAAATAACTTTGAAAAGGCAGTCACTGAATATCCGTTTTTTTAATTTTTAAGTTTCGTTAACGATATATTGATTTTTCCATGCTCAAACTCTGAAGTCGAAAGAGTGTTCAGTGTAAAAGATTTTTTAATATTTTTTAATGCGAGGACGGTCCCAGAAATAGCCGACCTGACAAAGAACACACAATAAAATTTGAAAAATATTCTTTATTTCTGAACATAATCTCCTTTTAGCTTGTTACACTTTTCCCAGCGATATTCAATAGCTCCGATACCCTGTTTTTTTTTTTAACGTTGATTTAACAAAATTTATTATAATTCAACTATAAATAAACAAACAGTAGTTAATATAACTTAATATACACTGTACCTTAATCGGGCTCTCAAGTATATTTAACATTTATAAAATGGATATTCTTTTTGTGAAATTAATATTATTTTTATTGATACAATAAATGGGTAAATGTATATAATTAATGTAAAAAAAAACTGTGAAAAAAAAAATACTTTTATATTTGTGAAAATAAAATAAGAGGTAGTTAAGAAAATAAAATACAAAACGAAAATGTTGTACCTAACACTTAGGTCAACCACCAGTATTTTTTTGTGTTTATGTTTGGAAACATGTTTCTGTCTTTAAAGTATACACTTGTGTCAAATCTTTTATTTTCTGTAGTAAGTTGATTGCAATGTATCGCTTTTTCAGTGGCTCGTCTATATATGTGATATAAGAATATAGGAATGCCGAATTCATTTTGGATAAGTCCTTGATTGTCATAATTAGGTTATTTTCTATGCAATCTAAGCTTTTAAATGTGATTTCTTATTTAATGAATAATAAAATTGTCGATTCTACTTGCCTTTGCGGCATGATACAAATTCTTGTTTGATACATATTTCTTGAAATCACTATTTGGTGATCTAAACAACGAAGTACATGCTCTTAGACATTTCCTTTCGAAAATTCGCATTTTCTCCATATAGGAAGGGGATACATTAAACCATATTTGGCACCCGTAGGTTAAGATTGGTTTAATTAAGGATTGATATAATAAAACCTTAACCGTAGAATTAATATGTTTTGAAAAGAATAGCTTTCTGTACATAAAAAATGCATTTTTCGCCTTAATTAGTTGTAAATTAATATGCTTATTAAAATATAAAAACTTATCCAGATTAATACCCAAGTATTTGACAATTGGCTTGTTTGGAATATTAATATTGGAATTGGATTTTATTCCAAAATCTTTCCAGTATTTTCTAATATTATAATTACATTTTCCCACTGGGGGTCGAAAAAGTATAGTTTCGCATTTACTAATATTTATTTTCATTTTCCAGTTAAAGGCATATATTTCTATAATATTAAAGTAATTTTGCCATTTTTTCATTGATATCCTGAATTTTGTTATCTGAATGATATATAATAATATCATCGGCAAATCCAATTATATTATCGATTTGTTCCAAAAGATCAAGGATAAATAAATTGAATAGAATAGGGGAATTCACCGTAATCCATTAATTATAATAAATTGCCTTGTACTTATTTGATTTTTGTTCCATATTTGAAAATACTTGTTACTTAGCATATTGTGTATAAGTATAAAAAGATGATAAGGAAATATATACGTTGTTAGTTTATATATTAAGCCTGGAATCCATATACTATCAAAAGCTTTCTCAAAATCTATCAGACAAACTCCTGTACATAAGGATTTGTTCCAATTCCAGTAAATATTGGAAGTTAATAGATTTATCGCATGAATAGTTGAATGTCTGTATTTAAAACCGAATTGTTTATCATTAACTAATTTATTATTTTTGCAAAATTTTAGTATATTGTTGTTAATGCACATTTCAAAGACTTTACTAATATTCGGTAATAAACTTATTGCGCGAAGATTTTTCAGATTACTTATCCTTTTTGGGCAATATAACGACTTTCGCGATCTTCCATGCACGAGGAAAATATGAATTATTGAGCATATTATTAAAAAGTGTACAGTATTCAAGAATAATTTGTTTTGGTATATTTTTCAATATTATATTTGGAATATTATCTAAACCTGATGAAAGTTTTTTTCTTAAATTATGAAATATATAATAAATAGATTCTTTTGTTATAAAATAATCTTCTGCGAGATTTTCTGCGAGAAAATCATTGGCTTTTTTTATTTCAGAAAACATAGTAAGGGTTGATTGATTACTTTCATACTCATTTTTGTTTCCAAAAATCTCGATTTAGCAACATCAATGTTTATGTAATTATCAGTATCTACATATATCTTTAAAAGAATGAACTGATTCCAAAAAGTGCCAATTATATTTAGTATTTTATCATGGTCTCTTATTATGAATTTATTAGTATTTTCTTCTTTTTCCAAATCTTCTGAGGTCATTCCAGCATTTCTAAGCAAACTAACTTCATCTTGATCAATTTTTAAAATATCAATATTTAGCGATTGGACTGGTCTAAATTGTTTTTTAACTTCATTAAACATATTTGCTGGATTCTTAGGGTCCATTTTGTATAATTTTTCCCTAAAATGGTTGTTTACAGAGAGGGCAAAATTTTCGTCAATGAGTTTTTTAATTAATTTCAATTTGGTTTTCAATAAATTAAGTGCTGTGTAGGTTAACAAATATTGTAGTCGGTTTTGATTTTACTCAGAGTTTTGCTTTTTTCAAGTTGTAATTTTTTTATAGTTAAGTTTGTAAATTTTGAAATTGAATCGTTGCTTTTTACTTTAGGAACCGATCTTTCTATAGCAGATAGTATAACTTCATTTAATTTAAGTAAATAAAAATCTATTTCCGAGTTTGTTAGGTTCCTGTTATTTGGAATGTTATTATTACTAATAAACTCATTTAACATAATGTTTATCAATTTTTTCCAATTTGTATTCTTATAGTTTAATTGGAGGTTAGGTGTTTCTTTAAAAAACGAGAGAAAATGGTCATTTCCATTATTTATAATAATTATTTGAATTGCATTATGGTCACTGTCATAATCCAGTGTTTTTAAACAATTTAGAGTGTTGTTTTCTCTATAGATATTCAAACGAGTGTCAGCGATACATATGTCTAAATAAGATCCACAACGTGGAAATGATGGTGACACAGAAGCATAAAAACTACATCTATAATGTATTTCGTTGCATGAAAGACATTCTTTTAACATATTGCCTTTTGTATTACATGAATCATTACCCCAATCAATATGCTTACAGTTTAGATCCCCAGCGAGTATGAAAAAATGATTAGAACATTGACAATCTAATGATTGAAACAGTTGTAGTAGTTTAGATTTAAAATATCTATTATTATTGCCAGACGGATAATATGCCGATATGATAAACAGAGTTTTGTTTGAAATAAGCGGTATCTTTATAATACATGTTTCCAAACATTTGAATGTGAGTTTTGAGCAAATAGCTCACTCACAGTCACGATCACCGTCCCTGCTCTGATACCCTGTTTATAATAAGAACTGTCTAGCTCCCTAAAAAAGCCATCAACCGCAGACTCTTCATTGTTGGCAAATATTTTACCATCGAGGCATTTTTCAAGTTTGGAAATAGAAACTAAGTTACATCAAATACTAGCGTTTTTAGCACTTTTTATTTTACAGCTTTTTAGCACTTTTTGCAATAGTTTTACGCCTTTTGCTTTAAAAAAGTTGGCATCGCCGCCTATACGTACTTTGGTAAAACTTTATAACTGAAATCTGATTTATACATTCAGATATTAATGTTATTTTCAAAAGAAAACAATGAGCAACCAAATACAATAGCATAAATAGCACTCAGACCAGAACATTCATGTATCCACAATATGTATAACATTTAAACATCCCTTTAGTAAAGGATGATGAGAAACAATATCCTTTATTTTTTCAAATATACATGTAAAGATGTTGTAAGACATTAAAAGTAAATTGTCAACATAAAGAGACCAATTTGTATTCTCACCAGAGACTAAATTAAACGTCTTGACAGATGATGATGGCGATACAATAAAAACAATAAAATCCATGAAAAGGCGTACGTCGTTAAAATTGGGATTAAATTTTTGTTAAAGAGAAAAAAAGAAAAATAAAAATAAAAGAAAATGACACTTGTAATCTGGTGCAAGTTGGACTAAGTCTTAGGAGAGATTATTAAATGAACACCACGCTTAAACAGTAGCATTAACATCAATCTGCTGCTGCTGCCTACAAAAAGCCAAGAAAGAAAAGAGTTTCACAAAAGAAAATAAAAGAACAAAAATGAGTAAGAAAGGTTTGAATGTTTTGAGATCAGTTTATTGCTAATTGAAATATTGTTTGCTAGTTAATTAAATCACCTCAACTCGTTATTTAGTTGTTAATCCTCAGGATTATTTAGTGCACGCACCTACAATAGATTGCTTTTCATGTTTAAAACCAGCCATATACAGTGCGTTCATAAATGGTAGCAAATTTGGTAATCTGTGAATCAATGTTATAGAAAATTTCTACTATGCATGCTATAATTATCATCTGCTTGTGGAACGTGTATTAATATGTTTTCTTTCCAAAACTAAACTTATATTACACAAATCTTCCAATAATTAGAAATACCGTTATTAAAATCTTCTACATCCCAATAGTTACCATATTAAAGCGTTCAAATAGTATAGCACATATGCAACAAAGTCTTTGTTTGACAAAAAGTACCGATTTAATGCAACATATTCTATTTAATTTTATTAAAAACATTAGTAATAAGCAAAATGCCAAGAGGAAAAGTGTTAAGTAAATTTGAAAAAGGTAAAATTTTAATTTTGTTCGAAAATGGTGCATCAAAAGCAGGAATTGCAAGTGAAATCGGCAGAAGACCAAAGGTTATTTATAATTACTAGCAGATTCCAGTCCTCGAAATTCGAGCGCGAATTCTAGGAAATTTTATTTATTCATTAAATAAAGACACTAAAAGTATGCATATCAATCAAAGCAACACAAAAAACAAACTCATTTTTATTAGAAACACATTAACAAATTTAATAAACACACACATAGCTTTGTATAGTTTTCTGTATGTGTTAGTAGCAACTTTAAATGCAATTTACTAAAAATAAAGGAAAAAATTAAAAAATCTGTAAATCTGCAAAACAGCTAAAAAGAAGTACCTTTCAAATAATATACTTTTGGTCAAAATCGGGATTAAACGGTAGAACAAAACATCAGTCACAAGAAATCGCCTAGCGTATTAATATAACAGATTTCAAAAATATTGTAAATTATGGAAAAAATAAAAGCACTGGTAGAAAAAATAAGTTAAATGAAGGTGAAAGTCGACTTATTTTGAACACAGGAAGCAACAGCACCAAAAGCTGTGCTCAACTTGCTGGATGCGTTTCCAACAAAGTGTGCAAAACTGCCATTTGGAATGTTCTTAAATCTTCCAAACATATTCGAAGACAAAGAATGAAGAAAATTCCTCGTCTTTTGAAACGTCATATTAATGCACGTTTGGAGTTTTGCAAAAATAATATGGGTACAAATTGGTCAAATGTAAGTTGTTAATGTTATGTTAGAAAATAATAAATTAATTTGTTTTCTATTAAAAGATAATTTTTTCAGCTGAAAAAAAATCCTATATGATTTTTGTTAAGCTAATTGGGCCTATTATATTAATGTAAATAAAAAACGTTTGTTACATATTTCTCCCAACGTTTCGTCAATTTCTTGTTGACGTCTTCAGGGGTTTGTCTATTGAATTTTTTCAAAAACATTAAACAAGTAAGAAAATTATAGTCGGTCTAGACCGACTATACGATACCCTATACCATGTGTTTAGAGGCCCTATATCTTAGGCCCAACTAATTGGATATAGAAAATAAGCATAAACCAAATTTGAGTGACATTTTTATTAATTTTTTTGGCTGCACATATGAAAAAGTTAATATCGGATGCTATATCTATATGGGGACTATGTCCAAAAATGGACCGATCCTGACCATGTTTGGTTAAGTCTCTTGTATTTTGCAAAAATATATACAAACAAAATTTGAGAAGAATCAGTGCAATATTTTTGTTTTTTTGATAGATTTAAGTGAAGATCGGGAAGCAGCTCTATATAGGGCCTATGACTAAGAGTTGTCCCATAGGGATCATTTTTGTAATAAACACATACAAACCCAATTTGACTAAGATTTATATGATAATTTGGATCTTATGGCAATTTATGTCGATTTTATAGGGGTCATTTGTATGGGGGCTAGATCTGAACATGGACCGATTCTCACCAATTTTAATAGCGTTCATCCCATGGCCGATAAAAGCTTATATACCAAATTTCATCAAAATATGTTCATATTTGCGACCTGCAGTTTGATTACAAGCTTTACATGGACACACAGACGGACGGACGGACGGACGGACGGGCATCGTTAAATCGAAGCAGATAGTGATTCTGATTCGATCGGTATAATTAAAGATGGGTCTAGATCAAATATTTTTGGTAGTTACAAACAGCAGCACAAAGTCATTATACCCAAACCACATAGTGGTATAGGGTATAAAAAGTAGTTTATCCTACAATACCGAAAAGTTATTATTGTTTCTATTAATGATTGGAGTCGCAGAAAATGTTTAGCAATATTTGGACTTATTTGTTATGCACTGGAAAATAAACTATCAAGGGCGGCCTTTTAATCGAAAGAAGATGAGGACTTCATTTGTTAATCAGCTACAATATAAACACCAGGATAGAATTTTGATCGATTTTGAAGTCATTATTTTGAAAAAAAAAAACACGTTTATATCGTCACTAACAAAAACAAAAAGTAACTAACAAAAAGTTCAAAATTGACTTTTTGTATTGTAGTTACGGCCTTTTACTTAAAAACTACTCTTTTACCAAAAATTAGCTTTTTCAGCTTGATTCCAAAATTTGGGTATTAAGTTTAAAGTAGTTTTTGTTTTATGATGTTTTTTGCTTCTCCTGTAAAAAAATGCGATATGTAGTTTTCAAGAGATATTACAAACCCAGTGTATACTTAAAACAAATATGCGTTCTGACTATTTTTCTGAGACTTAAATGATATTTTTAGAAATTAAATTCATATTTTCTAAAATACTAAAATTTAATAATTTCTGAAATAGATTTGATGTTTTCTGAAATACATTTGTTTTTTCCGAAATACATTTGATAATTTCAGAAATACATTTGGTGGTTTCTGAAATACATTTAAAATTTCCTGAAATACATTTGATGGTTTCTGAAATACATTTGATAATTTCTGAAATACATTTGGTGTTTTCTGATATACAGTTGATATTTTCTGAAATACATTTGATAATTGCTGAAATACATTTGATAAATTCCGAAATACATTTAATATTTTCTGAAATACATTTGATAATTTCTGAAACTCAATTGATATTTTCTGAAATTCAATTGATATTTTCTGAAATACAAATGATACTTTCTGAAAACTAATTGATGCTTTCTGAAATATAATTGATTATTGCTGAAAATCGATTGATATTTCCTGAAATTCAATTGATACTTTCTGAAAGTCAATTGATTTTTTCTGAAATACAATTGATACTTTCTGAAATACAATTGATTTTTTCTGAAAACCAATTAATGTTTTCTGAAACAAATTGATACTTTCTGAAATTCAATTGTTTTCTGAAATACAATGGAAAAGGTGTAGTAATTAAATAAACACCTAAGTTTATTTTTGACGTCATCAAAGTTTTCCTAAAATATATACAACTGAATATTTAAAATTAACGAAAAAGATTTGTGATTTTGTAAACAGACAGCGAACTCGGCGGTTCTGCTTACTAAAAAAGTTCTGTCAATAGCAAATATATACCTGAAATTAAAAAAAAACTACTCTGTAAGTTTGTGAACATGTTAAACTCACAACACACCTAGCGGTCAATAGCTTGAATATTTAATATTAACGAAAAAGATTTGTGATTTTGTTAAACAGCCAGCGAACTCGGCGGTTCTGCTTACTAAATACACCAATACACTTACATATACCACACACCGATTTTCCCTTACGCTGTTTTTGTGATTGTATTGTGAAATTTGATTTTACCCCCCCCCCCCTGAGCGCATAGATGTTTACACATCAAAAACATTAGCAAAGATATAAACGATGCTTTTTTTATAAAGGGTGATTTTTTAGCTATTATCTTTTTGGCAACACTGGTTTAGACAGCTGACGCACGTTTCGTGTTTTGTTTCATTGTCAAACATCTTCATTGTCAAACATCTTCGTCTTACAAACGAACAACGCTTGCAAGTTATTGAATTTTATTATCAAAATACGTGCTCTGTTAAGAAAGTTCATCGCGCGCTTCTTCCATTTTATGGTCAGTTTAATCGACCCACTAAAGCGGCTATTCGGGGTATTGTGACTAAATTTCGCACCAAATTTACATTGTTGGACATTAAACCACCAACACGCTTACGTAGAGTGCGAACTGAAGAAAATATCGCAGCTGTATCGGCCAGTGTTAATGATGACCATCAATTATCGATTCATCGCCGTTCGCAGCAATTGGGCCTCTGTTACTCAACAACGTGGAAATTTTTGAGGAAGGATTTAGGTGTGAAGCCTTTCAAAATATAGCTGGTGCAAGAATTGAAGCCGATCGACCTACCGCAACGTAGAATTTTTTGTGAATGGGCTCTTGGAAAGTTGGCCGAAGATCCACTTTTTTACCAAAAAATTGTGTTCAGCGACGAAGCTCATTTTTGGCTCAATGGGCACGTAAATAAGTACAATTGTCGATTTTGGAGTGAATATCAGCCAGAAGCATTGGAACAGCTACCAATGCATCCAGAAAAAGTCACAGTTTGGTGCGGTTTATGGGCTGGTGGCATCATTGGACCGTACTTCTTCAAAGATTATGCGAATCGTAACGTAACTTTGAATGGTGAGCGCTACCGAGAGATGATATCCAACTTTTTTTTGCCCAAAATGCAAGAGCTTGACTTGCATGACATGTGGATTCAACAAGACGGTGCCACATGCCACACAGCACGCGCAACAATGGACTTATTGAGAGGCGAGTTCGGTGAACATTTTATTTCACGTTCGGGACCGGTCAATTGGCCGCCTAGATCGTGCGATTTAACGCCTTTAGACTATTTTTTGTGGGGCTATGTTAAAGCTCATGTCCATACAGACAATCCCACTTCAATTGACGCATTGGAAGACAACATTGAAGCATTTATTCGTGAGATACCGGCCGAAATGTTGGAAAGAGTATGCCAAAATTGGACTAAGCGGATGGACCATTTGAGGTGCAGTCACGGTCAACATTTGCATGAAATAATCTTCAAACATTAAATTATATGGACCGTACTATCGATTCAAATAAAGATTTCATACATTTTTCTGAATTTTATGTGTTTTTTTTTTTAACTTTCCTATAGCTCTTAAAAAATCACCCTTTATTAGCCAAGGTTCAGAAAATACACACATCAAACACACAATGTTCTGCTCTAAAGCAGCCAACACATATTTTTATTTTCATATCAATTATGTGTATTTCTAAATTTTGTACGGTGCCAAACACAATCATGACTGTGTTTCGTTTTAATATTTCATTATCTACACGAACATTTTTCTATAACGTATTTTTTGTTTCGAACACATATAAACCACACAGATTCGAGTGTAGCTTTATTTTTAATCCAACATTATTCATATCTTCCAAAAAGAAATATGAATACACGACTTTTTCTACCTTTTAAAACCTTACCCCCCCCCCCCCCCACCATCCTCTTAAGTTCGTTTTTTTGAACGTGTACTGTTAAAAAAACAAAACATGTTCTTCAACGCGTACATCTAAAAATTCAAACATTATCCATTCGCGAGCGGAAAAAACAAAATTAAGTCATAAACAAATAAAAAATTTCTCTGTTTTCTATTTTATTACTATCTTTTTATTTTGATTTTCTTTTATCTTATATATATGTATATTTAAAGAATTTATGAAAACTAAAGTCAGTCCGTCAGGCCGATTTCCTTCATTTTGTTTTTAATGAAAGTTATTTAGACACAGATATGTCATCAAGCATTTGAATTTACTTAACTCCCACCTTACTCAAGTTATACTTTTTTCAAGATTTTTTCAATATTTTCCCTCACTCAAACCTCTATAACTAGAGTTCTAATTAATGTAGGCTGTTAACATAAGAACACTCAGTGGATCAAGCTCTTTCTTTTGAGCTATTAACTGCTTAAATTCGTTGGGTTTGAGGAAAGTTATGCGTGGACAATCAACTTTACTTTTACTGTACGTTAACTTCTCTTGGCATATTTTGGCATTACTGTACGTTAACTTCTCTTGGCAAAATTTTATAAAAATTAACATAATATAATATAATGCTGCGGAGCAGCAGGGGTCCTCTAGTATTTATTATTATCTTTTTATTTTTATTTTTTTATAACTGCTAATGAATTGTTTTAGATTTTTTTAATAAATTTTGTTGAAACAATTGTTGTCGTTATTATAGGGGTGTTTCAGAAGAATTGAGGAATTGGTTCAGTAATTCGCTGATGTTTTCTGGAAACGTTGGATTCGTACCAAATGTTATCAAATATCTAACCCAATGTAGGTTGGCGACGTAGTCATCAAAGTTGATGCGAACCTACCAAGAAATAATTGGCCAAGAGGAGTAGTGCAATCAATCTGTAAATCGAAAGATGGCAATGTTAGAAGCACAAAAGTTCTTATAAAAAGTGGTTTATTCAACCGACCAGTAACCAAACTAGCAAAATTAGATGTAAGACCACCAACGAATGCTTAAATTAACGTTGGTTAAAACAATGTTTTAACAAGGGGGAGAATGTTGGAAATATATACATACATATTTCATTTATCTTCCTCAACTTTACTTGTTAATTTTTACTTTAAACAATATAAAAAATTAAACTTAATAGCCTTAGAAAAAATTGTTCAGAATATTAAAACTTTTATTTTCAATTGGAAAAAATTCTTATTAATTTTGAAGTTTAAATAAAATTACATAATAAATAAAAAAATACTTTCAAAAAATAGTTTCTTTTCCAACAATCGATATACTCAGCCTTATTACGGTTCTCGAAAATGTGCTTCGACTATTGTCGTATTAGTTCTCGAATTTTTTTCTTTGTGGTACTACGTAAAATTTTCGACTGCAAGGAAATTGTAACAGAATAAAAAGAAGAGAGTGACACAAAATTTTAAAAATAGTTAAATATGAAATATCTGTTGTGAACTGTCAAAAATAATAATAATAAAAAGCAATTTTCGGCAAAAAGTTTCATTAAATTAAGTGTGATATTTTCTATAATTGGCATAATTTCCATAATTTTGGCATACTTGGGACAAATATTTCAGCACTTTCATTAACACAAGACACATTTCCGATTTCTTTTGAAGAACTGATACCTATTTCCTCTCCATCAGGACTAATAATGCTGTTCAATTGTAACAAAGCTGAAGCAGCTTCTATCGGTGTCAATATATATATGTTGGTTGTTTGACCCTCCACCCGTTGCGCGACATTCAGTTTTGTTATGAAGAAGTTTTTTTTTAAATTGCATTTATAATCCGCCAACACTTTCATCCATTCAGGCCCCGTACGAGAAGGTGGTCCTAAAGTGTTTAGCTTATTTGATATTTCTACCCATTCTGTGTATGCCATTGTGGTACGATTGCGCCAATTCCGGCTTTTTTTCAAACAGCTCTACCATTTTTTCAAACCGCTTCCGTGTGGTTATTTTCAATCTAAAATTATTTTTGTTACATAAAAACAGTTTCGATAGTTAATTAACAAAAATACTTACTCTTTTGATGCTTTCATAACTTCTAAATTCTCTATTATTTTTTGTCGAATGAAATAAAATAGACGACTCTTTTTTAAACTTTTGACATTGTACTTCGAGAATCGTAGTACAACAAATTGTAAAAGAATTGTTAACAGCGTTGTATTTTTATGGCGTTCGAGAAACGTAGTACCACAGTGTAAAAACGAGAAATTTAAACCTCGAATACGAGAATCGGAATTAGGCTGACTAAATATCGTCAAAAAAGCAGAACATTAAACAAAATTAATTTATTTTGGATATTTTATAGTAACAATAAACAATAATTTCAACAGAAATCATATAAAATCTCCTCCAAATCTCCAGATTTGTCTCATAAACGTTTTTTGTAAATTGTCATAGTTTAGTTAATCAACTTCATATAAAAAAAACACAATTGCAAATATTACATAGTTGGTTGCATCGATCAATCAATCAAGCATAACACTTGCTCTACTAAGACTTTCATAATCAAATTTACCGATGTTAAATGAGCCATCATTGCAAAGCAATTGTGGTAGAGTTACGTCTTTTGAAACCAACAACGAAATAAAATAGTATAAAAGTAAAACTCATTTCAATATCTGTTAGTAATAGTTGAAAATGCGATACTCATTAAAAGTATTCATAATATTTGTGCTCCTATTCTCCAGTGTGGTGGTAGCTAAAAAACACAAGGAAGAATCGTCCGAGGAAAAAGAAGAGGAGGGTAAAAAATATAAAGAAGACGAGAGTGCAGATAAAAAACACAAACATGAAAAGGGCCATAAGGAACATGAAGAATGGGATGAAGAGGAAAAGAAGCATCACGAAGAAGAAGATCATAAGCATGAGTACAAAAACGAAGGAGGCAAAAAGAAAAAAGAATTTGCTGATGATGAAAAATACGGTGAAGAGCATAAGCATGGCAAACATGTGAAGGGTGGCAAACATCATCATAACAAGAAACATAAAAAGGGTCACAAAGAATTGGAGCATCACAAGAAATTCCATAAGGACGAATATATTAAGGAAAAGAAATTCTATGATGACGAAGATAAAGGGGGACACCATAAAAAATATGGTAAGGATCATAAGCATCATGAGAAAGAGGAAGGAGAACACAAGAAAGGAGAGGAGCACGAAGCGGGAAAAAAGAAACACAAGAAAAAACATGAAGGCCACTATAAAAAAGGACATCATGATGATGATCATAAAAAATATAAAAAGGAAAAGAAACATAAGGAAAGCGATGAAGAGCATAAAAAATGGGGCAAAGAAGAAAAGAAAAAGAGCAATAAAAAGAGTGGTAAGAAAAAAGAAAGTGAAAGTAAAGATTAAATAGTGAGAAAAAAAATCAAATCCGTGCAATTTTTAAATTAATAAAACAAAGTAAATTTTTGTAAATTTAAATAAATGTTATATAAAAAAAATATCTTTGATACCCTCCACCCATGGGTTCTATGTTTATATTAATATCTGGACTAATTTCACTATTTATAACAAACTAGCAGATTCCAGCGCTCGAAATTCGAGTGCAATTTCTAAGCAACTTAGCCAATTCACAAACCAACATTTTTATGGTTTATTATTATTGTGAATGAAGATAAACTCATTAACAAACACATTAATAAATTTAATAAAACACACATAGCATATGTATAATTTTAAGTATGTGTTAGTACCAATTTTAAATGCAATTTACTCCAAAACGGAAAAAATTTAAAAATCTGTTAATCTACAAAACGGCTAAAAAGAAATAATTTTCAAATAATATACGTTGGGTCAAAATCGGGATAAAATGTTAGAACAAAACATCGGTCACAAGAAATCGCTTAGCCTATTCATATTATAGATATAAACAAAATATTTGAAAAAGTAAACAATGTAATACTAAATTATTACAACAAACACATTGAATTTGTAGCGTTTTTTAGAGGTGTTTATATTTTAGGTCAAATCTTGGTACAATGATAACCGATTTACCCCATTTTAAATACAAAGCTGCTCGCAATAATGTCAAACAATATTATCCAAACTTTAACCAGGTAAATGGTTTATTTTATTTTCAAGAGACGGAAAGACGAACAGACGGACATCGTTTTATTGACTCGAATTATTATAAGGATCAAGAATATACATATATACTACATCATTTTTCGATGCTTTACAAATGTAATGACAAACTTCACGTGTGGAGCGTATAATAACTAAAAAATTTTTTTTAGTTCCAAGTGCAAAAATTATTTTATTTATTGCAATTTAAAATGGGAAATTCTTAGATATTCGGGCCAACGTTTAGAGAACAAAAAAATATTGATACTCTAATTTAGTATACCAAATTTAGCCTTTAATGAAATAATCTGAATTAAGAAAAAATAACCATATAACCGGTTATTTTAATTACACAAATAATTTCATACTCAAATTGAATATACCGATTTTCTGTGGGAATTAACATTGTTTGTTATGGCTTCTCTACACAAAAATAATTTTTGGCTTTGTACAAAACGCATAATAATGTGAGTTTACATTTACGATTTAACACATACATATATACATACATACATACGAGTACATACATATCTAAAACTGCAGCTCCTTTGTGTTTCGTATTTGTTTTTGGGATTAGTAATAATTGAATTGAAAGATGTTTACTCCTTCTCATTTGTTGGGAGGCAATAACACATTTGAAAGGCTTAACCTTGTAGTTGTTAAACAGTAAATAAACACACCACAAGATTCATAATTTGAGTAGAGGAAAAATATGATGTGAAATTGAAATTTTTAAGCAACAATGATAATCATAATGATAATTTCCTTAAACTGTATTGAACAAACAATTCACTAAGCAATTAAGAACATTATAGTCAATCAATCTAGGCCATGAAATTAAGGAAATGATCTCACATACAGAAATATGATTGGTTAGAATTTGGTTACCACTAAACAAAATAGTTCAACTGTGATAACAAGCATTATTTAGTCTGTGATACTTAAAAAAAATTTTATTTATTTTTACATTTATATTTTTAATAATTTATATTGTGAAAACTAATGTTCATATAAAAAATAATATGTGAAATTTAATGAAAAATTTCATATTTAATAAAAAAAAAAATCTCTGAAAAAGTTCGAAAATCCCAACGAAACGTAGAAGAAAAAAAAAATAGTAATCTTTTATTTAAATCTTGAAATGACCTTGGAAGCCCGTCAGATATATAAGTTCTGAATATTCATTAAAAAATGTATTAAGGTAATAATAATATTTTTGTAATTCTTTAATATAAGGAATGAAATCATAAAAATCTTAACACACGTTTTTCCTCTTAACGTTTTGTGCAATTAATGTTTCAATTTTTATACCATACTATCTGTAACACGATGCGCTTCGCTATACCCACATTTTGTAGAAAATTTTGGCGAATTTTGATTTTGTCGATTTTTGTTTTTATAACTTTTGATTTTGGCGATTTTGACGATTTTTGATGTTGGCAACTTCTTACTTTGGCGATTATTGTTTTTTGCGATTTTTGTTTTTGGCGATTTTTGTTTTTTACGATTTTTGATGTTTTTGATTTTGGAATTTTTGTTATTCGCGATTTTCGGTTGTGGTGATTTCTGATTTTGTTGCGCTTTTTTGTTTCGATTTTTGTTATTCGCGACTTTCGGTTTTGGCAGTTTTTGATATAGACGATTTTTGATTTTGGCAATTTTTGTGTTTCGCAATATTCGGTTTTGGCGATTTTTGATTTTGGCGATTTTTTGTTTTTTTTTTTTTGCTATTTTTGTTTTTGGAGATTTTTGTGTTTTGCGATTTTTGCGATTTTTGTTATTCGTGATTTTCGATTTTGCTATTTTTGATTTTAGAGATTGTTGTTTTTTGCGATTTTTGATTTTGGCGATTTTTGTTATTCGTGATTTTCGGTTTTGGCTATTTTTGATTTTGACGATTTTTGTTTTTTGCAATTTTTGTTATTCGCGATTTTCGGTTCTGGCAATTTTTGTCTTTGTCGATTTTTGTTATTCGCGATTATCGGTTTTGGCGAATTTGGACTTTGACGATTTTTGTTTTTTGATTTTTGGCGATTTTTGGTTTTTGCAATTTTTAATTTTGGCGATTATTATTATTTGCGACTTTCGGTTTGGCGATTTTTAGTTTTGGCGATTTTTGTTTTTTGCGATTTTTGTTATTCGCGGTTTTCGGTTGTGGCGATTTATGATTTTGTTGCGTTTTTTTGTTTCGATTTTTGTTATTCGCGACTTTCGGTTTTGGCAGTTTTTGATATAGACGATTTTTGATTTTGGCAATTTTTGTAATTCGCGATATTCGGTTTTGGCGATTTTTGTTTTATTGCTATTTTGATGTTGGAGATTTTTGTGTTTTGTGATTTTTGATTTTGGCGATTTTTGTTATTCGTGATTTTCGGTTTTGCTATTTTTGATTTTGACGATTTTTGTTTTTTGCGATTTTTGTTATTCGCGATTTTCGGTTCTGGCAATTTTTGTTTTTGTCGATTTTTGTTATTCGCGATTATCGGTTTTGGCGATTTTTGACTTTGACGATTTTTGTTTTTTGATTTTGGCGATTTTTGATTTTTGCGATTTTTAATTTTGTCGATTATTATTATTCGCGACTTTCGGTTTGGCAATTATTGGTTTTAGCGATTTTTGCTTTTGGCGATTTTTGTTATTCGCGGTTTTCGGTTGTGGCGATTTTTGATTTTGTTGCGTTTTTTTTTTTGTTTCGATTTTTGTTATTCGCGACTTTCGGTTTTGGCAGTTTTTGATATAGACGATTTTTGATTTTGGCAATTTTTGTAATTCGCGATATTCGGTTTTGGCGATTTTTGATTTTGGCGATTTTTGTTTTATTGCTATTTTGATGTTGGAGATTTTTGTATTTTGCGATTTTTGCGATTTTTGATTTTGGCGATTTTTGTTATTCGTGATTTTCGGTCTTGCTATTTTTGATTTTGGACATTTTTGTTTTTTGCGATTTTTGATTTTGGCGATTTTTGTTATTCGTGATTTTCGGTTTTGCTATTTTTGATTTTGGACATTTTTGTTTTTTGCGATTTTTGATTTTGGCGATTTTTGTTATTCGTGATTTTCGGTTTTGGCTATTTTTGATTTTGGCAATTTTTGATTTTTTGCGATTTTTGTTATTCGCGATTATCGGTTTTGGCGATTTTTGACTTTGACGATTTTTTTTTGTTTTTGGCGATTTTTGTTTTTTGCGATTTTTAATTTTGGCGATTATTATTATTATTCGCGACTTTCGGTTTTGGCGATTTTTGTTTTTGGCGACCCCGCCCATATATTCACATTGGTAATTAATGTACTTGTCAAAAGTTTCAAGACCTTTTCATATAACGTCATATTTTTTTTTTATATAGGAAGTGTTACGCCCATTGGTCCGATCCCACCCATTTTTTAGGCAACTACTCACATTAATAACTCATGAAGTCAGACAAAGTCCCAAGGCTTTTTATATTATAGTGCTCCAGTTATATGATATTAAATATTAGCTTTGTATGTGGGTGACACGCCCATTAGTTCGATCCCTCCCATTTTTTGTTCGACTATTCATGGCTTTAGAAACTACAGTACTCCAGATATATGACAATAAATATTTACTTTGTATGGGGGTGCCACGCCCATTTTTCCGATCCCGCCCATTTTTTGTCTGACTACTAATATTCAGTAACCCATGAACTCAAAGTTCTAAGGTATTCTCTAGTGCAGTACTCCACATATATGATATTAAACATTTACTTTGTATGGTGGGTGCCACGCCCATTGGTCCGATCCCGCTCACTTTTTTCGCAACTCTTCAAATTAGTTTAATATAAACATGTACATAGTTTCAGAACTCTTGCTGTCGTAGTACTCCTGATATTATATGTTAAAATTAGATGTTAAAAATCCACTATATAAGGGATGTCCCACGCCCACTTGAAAAATCAAAAAAAAAAATATAGCCTATTTTTTCACTTCTCCTCTAAATGAGCTATAACTAACTATAACAAATTTCACACTCCTCCGTGAGCGCACTATGCTTAACTGGTTGAACGATTTACCTTTACGTATTAATATACATATGGGCATATCCGAAAATATGTCAACCAAGGAAAAATTTTTAAAGTTGATCCAAAATTGTTCTTGATTATATAGAATAATAGACTATATTTGTACTCTTACAAATACCATCATAAAGTATTTTTCTGACGATCCATATTACGAAAATCAGGACTTAAACTTCAGCAGCTTTACATTTTTAATATTTCACCAAAATATGCATGTTTTTGGCTGCTGTTAAACAAGCTTCACCCAAAATATGGCTGCTACATCTTCGAAAAAGTTTATTTTCTATTAATTTTCTGCAACTTTATGAAAAAAATGCTTTAAATGCTCTATTGAAACATACTAAATAAAACTGAGTAAAGTTACGTCCAAGTTTTGTAACGTCCGCAACGGAAAATAAGGATTTTCATATATAACGAAGAAACTAAAAATTTGTTTGACACCACATTAACATTTCAAACAAAACTAAAACTGCTCTTTAAAGTAGGAAAAAAAATTCTAAAATATACAAAAGTATGTTTAATTTTTTAATATCAAATTTTGTAACGTCCGCAACGGTATCGATCTGTCCCAAAATTAAGTTCTAAAAGTTGTTTTGTTTACACAAATCAATAAATTAAAACCACATACATCAATAATTATAAATATATAAGGATTGAAGGGTTAAAGAAAACTAAAAACAAATAATTTGGGAACACATTAACAAAATTGTAATATTTTCTATTTCTCTTATCATTATTTCAATGTAATTTGGCAAAGAGAGCTTCGCTTATTTTACATCTTTCTTTAACCTCTGCTGGCACTAATGTTGGCCGTCAAACGGTGCATTATTCTCTTCAGATATCTAAAAGAGTTATTGCAAATCTACGTGGACAGATGTACACGAGCCGATTTCAGTTTCAGATCATTTGAACTGCGTGAAAGACAAAAATTTCGATTACTAAGTTGGGTAAAAATGAGTACAAGTACAGAAAGATCAAAAAAATTTAGAATCAATTTAAGAAACGATATAAATAGCTTGTTGAAGCAAAGATTAAAAGATGCTGAAAGAAAGCGAGCTTATCGGAAAAAAATTAAAGATATCACGAAAGGCAACGCATCGCTTGAAAAAGAAATTAAAGCTAAGAACAAAAAATTAATGGCGAATTACAGAGAAAAACAAATTAGAAAAAAAACAACGCTAGTCAGTCCCTTTACATGCAGGTAGGCTCTATGCAAAGCAGTAAGAAAAGTTGAGCGCGTTTTGCCAAATGATATGGAGAAGAAATGTAAAGTCCTTAGTGTAGAAGCTGAACCTGAAGAGCAATTTGATGAGAAAACAAAACTGTTCACGACTTTTTATATCGAGATGACATTTCCGTGCAAGCTGCTGGAAGAAAATCGACACTACTAGCTGGTCCCATAAATTACCAGCAGTTAAGCGATTTATGATAATGACGGTGATCAGGCTTTTCAGCTGTTTCAAGCTGAGTTTTGTGATCAACAAATTTCTCGAACGAAATTCCATGAGAATCGACCAACAATAGTGGAATTGTCTGATAAGTTGCCTCACAACATGTGTGTCTGTCAATACCATGCGAATTTTTACTGGAAAGTTTGAACAAAAACATTCCTGTATTCCCTTTGAACTTTGGTGACTTTTTAAAAAGTTTTCTGCAACGTTGAAAATTAATTTTGCATGTCAAATGATTGCAATAACTGCACAAAAGACATAAAAGATGCGCTTGTCCCTTTTCTTTATAATAATGGCCTTGATTAGGTTACTAAATGGAAGCAATGGAGAATAATAGAGAATCGTATAGTGTTAAGTTGTACCGAAGCCCCAGTGGCAGATTTAATTTTTGAATTGGAATCCCAACTGCCGTCGTTCAAACTACATATTATTATTAAACGATCTCAACAAAAATACTTTGATGAAAAACGGAAAGCATTGGAGCCAAATAACCTGATTCTGCAAATTGACTTTGCCGAAAATTACAGACTTATTTCTCAAATGAAATTCAGTCTGCTCATTTCAGCTATGCTCAAGTAATTATTTTCGCTTGTGTAGCATGGCTGCACTAAATCATTTGCCATTATAAGTGATCAGCTAACACGCAATAAGTACGATATTTATTGCTTTTTATCAATACTTATTCAAAATATTCAAAAGCATCATTCAATATCTAAAATAAGTAAGAAAATTATTGTCGGTCTAGACCGACCATACGATACCCTATAGCATGGTTTAGAAACCCTATCTCTTCGGTCCAACTAACTGGATATAGAAAATAAGCAAAAACCAAATTTGAGTGGCACTGTTATTAATTTTTTTGGCTACAGATATGAAAAAGTTCATATCGGGTGCTATATTTATATGTGGACTAGGTCAAAAATTGACCGATCCTGACCATATTTGGTAAAGTCACTTATGTTTTGAAAAAATATATACAAACCAAATTTGAGAAAAATCTGTCCAATATTTTTGTTTTTTTGTTAGATTTAAGTGAAGATCGGGAAGCAGCTCTATATGGGGCCTATGACTCAGAATTGTCTAATAGAGATTATTTTTGGACTACTGATTAATGGATACAATAAACACATACAAACCCAATTTTACTAAGATCTGTATGATAATTTGGATCTTATGGCAATTAATGTCGATTTCATAGGGGTCATTTGTATGGCATTTGTAAAGCATTATGGCCACTACTAAATAGAAGGTCATTTCTAAACCCCAAGAACAAAAATCTCCTCTTCAAAAGTGTTATAAGGCCAATATTAACATACGCGTGTCCTATTTGGAGTGACGCTGTCAACTGCCACCTAAAACACTTACAAATTATACAAAACAAATGTCTTAAAATCATAAATAAAAAGCCCTGGAGGTATCCTACAAATCTTCTTCATGAAGAAACAGGTTATGAAAAAATTATCGATTTCATAACAAGGATTAATATTAATTACTTTGCCAAAATTGAAAATTCCTCTTACCCACTGATAAGAGAATGTAGAGAAATAACGTAAAATTAAAAAGAAATCACCAAATTGAAAATTATATGCTTATAGAGGCCTTTTATTTCTAATAAACCTCCTATAAGCACATAAATATTTTCAGACAGTATTTAAATTTATTAAATCATATAAAGGTTTTTTTCCTCCCATTTTCCTTTAAAAATCATTAAAAAATAAAATAAAAACTATTTAATATCTTTAGATCCTATATATTATTTGTTGCAATATCTATCTATGTACATATATGTAAAGATAAGATCTCATATGTGAATATCAAATTTGTTAAAATATGTAAATAAAGGAAGAATATTTAACTGAAAAATTGTAAATTATATGGGATTAAAGTTTTACACACATAATTTACCATAATCAAGAAAAATCTATGCCATTTTTTTAATAAATAAATAGCTATATTACAACCAACCACAATCGCCCACCAGGGGATCACACAGTTGGAGTTCAACCACTATCAAAAACCTTAAGTAAGAGAAACCATTAGTAAGAAATGTGTTGTTCAATATTTGGCCACTGCTTTAAGGGATGTTTAATTAAATCATGTTAAGAGAATATATTAGCCCTTTTGACCCGGTTAAACAATATTCACATAGATTTCCATCAGCGGTTCACATAAACCGTTGCATGTTTGTTACAATTAATAAAATTAACATGTTCAAAATATATAGACACTTGAAAGATATATAATACTTAGCAGATACAATAATTTACCTTATTATATTTTAAAGTTATTGTTCAAATTTATCAGTTATAAATACACTCGGATAATAGAAGCACTTTAAATAATTTTTATTTAACTTTTAATAATTTTAACTTTAAAATTATTCACCACAATACTGAATGTAAAGAGAACAAAATGTTTATTAACAAAATTGTGTCAATTCCATTGTTCCGTATTACACACAGATTCTATAAATAAGGAGAACTTCTAAAAATATATATAACAAGAATATAGTTAGTTGGTTCAACTAATCTTCAAACTGTTTTTGAAGTGTCAGGTTGTGCCGGTTTACACGTGCTGTTTCAGCAAGAAAACTTTCATGTGTAAACTAACACTTACACATTTTTGATTACTTATACATGTTTTCTATTTTTATATAGATTTTTTTAATTTGTTGCTAATCGAGTAATATCGAATACAATGCTGTAGCTTACCTTATAGTGCGTTTACATCTAAGCAAAATCTAGTATATACGAGATATCGAGCGAAATCTAGCTCATTTTTACTAGATTTCCCATACAAAACAAAATCTAGCTCGTTACTATGTAGATTTGTGCAAAATCTTGTCAAACTTGGGCACTACCAAATTATACTACTGTGTTTTTTTAATATCGTAGTAGAAAATTACAACGCAGTGACTGAAAAATTGTCATTTAAAAACAAAAACGAAAGCAAACAAGTTGAATAAAGAGGAAATAAAATATTAATTACTAACAACAAAAAAAATACACGAATCTATAATAAAAAAATATTTAGTAATTAAAAAATTATAACTTTTTATACTGACATGTGCCCATTCCAATCTGCTAAATAATAATTGTGAAAAATGAATTTGTTTTTGCTGTTCAAACACATTTAACAAATGCTGATTTTTTCCGCAAAATTTTAATTTCAGTTTGTGCTTTTTTCATTTTTGATGCATAATATAATTATAAAATCTGTTCCTTTTTAGAATTTTCCATATTTCCATTTTCCTATTGTTTTGTTTATTTTTGGTATTTCTAGTTTATATGTTTTATTTTTATCAGCTGTTTATTGTTGTGGAAACAAAATCTCACAAAATGTCAAAAAAATTAGATGTAAACGGTATAGATTTGGAAATATATTTCAACTAAAATCTACTAGATTTTCCTCAGATGTAAACGCACTATTAAAGTCAACCTGCATATGCTATATTCGTTCTATGTTAAATATTCTATTTAATATAATATTAACGCTCATCACTGACTACCTCATATCGAAAAAAGTAAAATTCATAAATGAGATTTATAAAACATGCCACAAGCAGTATATTCCATTAAACATGTTTAAATGGGGTAGAAAAATCTTCATGTTCCAAAACAAAACTTTTTAATTTGGTCTTATATCAGTGTCCTAGTGCCATAAGCCCGTTTCCAGAATTTCCCATCTAGTGTATTCCACATAACCCGAAAATTTTTAAAATACTTTTTGGAGATATATAATTCTTCTAAGTATTTAGATATAGCTTTTTACCCTTAGCTAAGAAAAACACTTTTTAATATGACTAAATTAACTTTTTATTGTTTTTATACTTAACGAGTCCCATCATACGAAATTTACAAACTATAGTAAATAAATTTGATATGAAATACCTTGTTTGTGTAACTCGAAACCTTGAATTTGTTCTCAATTTATCGGTTAATAATTTATTGTTAATTTATATATATTTGCATGTTTTATATAAGATAAAAACGCCTCCATGTTGGAAGAACCAATCACTATGCTGGAACTCAATAGCTGCTTAAGTAAAGTCAAGGGAACTACACCAGGACTAGACCGTATTTCCTATCAGATGGTTAAAGCTCTTTCCCATGTAAGTAAGTCAAAATTACTTGAACTGTACAACACTATTTTTCGTAGTGGTATCATTCCTCACTCCTGGAAACTAGCCATCGTAATACCCATCCCAAAAAAAAAAAATAGTTCATCAACAGTAGAATCTTACCGACCTATATCGCTGCTACCATGCCTCTCAAAAATCCTTGAACGAATCGTAGCCACAAGAATTTCATGGTTTTTAGAAAAGAAAAAACTTATCGCCATAGAACAAGTTGCTTTTAAAGCAAATAAGGGATGCGATGACGCATTACTTCACATGGACAACTACATCACAAAAGCTCTATCTGCTAAAAACCACGTAACTGTCCTTTCAATAGACTTTGAAAAAGCATTTGATAGAATTGGCTCACACATAATTTTAAATGCTCTGAAAACTTGGTCAATCGGACCAAAAGTCTTTAATTTTATCAAATCGTTTTTATCTAATAGGCAGTTTAAAGTCAAAATTAATGGTCAACTGTCAAAAACGTTCTCTCTGAAAAATGGAATCCCACAGGGATCGCCTCTTTCAGAAGTATTGTTCCAAATTGCTTTCAACGAAATCAGCAAAATAATAAACCGAAATCGTTTCGTGGATCACTGCTTGTACGCAGACGATTTATATATTCTCTGTAAAAGAATAAGTAACATGGAAACTAAAAGCATCTTAGAAGAAATACTTCATGACATTATTTATTGGACCAAATATTCCGGAGCAAAGATTTCCTTTGAGAAAACCAAAAAATTCCATATCTGCAGAAAACAAAATTGTGACTCAGATGCACATATTCTATACATTGATGGTTTCGCTATACAAAACGTGAAAAAACTAAAAATTTTGGGCTTAACTTTCTCACAAAAATACAATTGGAAAGATCACCTGACACAACTCAAAAATGTCCTAATATCCAGAGTAAACATCTTACGATACTTGTCGATGAAGAGCTTTGTCCACATCAACACATTAACCTATCTTACCAAAACACTTATATTAAGCAAAATAGATTACGGTCTATACATATATGGTAACAGCTGTAAAACGAACATCAATATCATAAAACCCATTTACCATCAAGCAGCCAGAGCTTGTGTCTACGCTTTTAGGACAACCCCAATCAACAGCATACTTCAAGAAGCTGATCTCCCATCAATAGATGAAAGAATATATGAAGTAAAATCCAGAATTCTGCCGAAACTTCTAAGTACTACAAACTCAATTATAGATATAGATGTATCTTCAACCTTAACTGCAAAAAGAACTAAGCGACTCAAATCCGCAATAGCTGAATCTCTAGAGTTAGGTCCGGAGTTAAATACACCACTGATAACCTCCAAAAAATATATAAACCAACCACCTTGGAAACTTCAAAACAACTCTTTTGATCTGTCTCTAAACAGGTTTATAAAAAACAACACCCCAGTAAATGCATTTCTTTGTTATTTTTCAGAACAAAAAACCCATTTCAAAAATAATCACTGGCGGTTTCTGTACACTGACGGTACTAAATCTCAAGGCAACCTTCCAGCTTACGCTGTCGTGAATGAAGAAGGAGAAAATCTCATCATTAACACACTTTACGAACATTCATCAATCTTCACAGCAGAAGCATGCGCAATTTACAAAGCAGTTCGTCTAGCATTAACGGAGAATACAAAAACCATAATTTTCACCGACAGCCTTTCTGCTCTGAAAGCCATTAGCAATCCTTTCAACACCAAATGAAACACAATAATAAAAATCAGAGACGCCCTTATTGGTAACGAGGACAAAATCAGAATACATTGGATTCCTAGTCACATTGGCATCGCTGGTAACGAAAGAGCCGACATCGCAGCCAAATATGCTTCATTTGCACCAGTATTAATGGATGGCACTGTGGAGAAAATTGACATCCGTCGCCACATTTCCAGCTATGTCAAACTCAAATTTAAGCGGAGTATATCACCTCACCCCCACTATTCCACTATAAACCCACACAACAACCCTCCAATTTACCCAACAGATGTGGACAAAGGCAAAATAAAAACATTTTCAAGACTACGTCTCGGTCACTCCACTTTCACTCACGAATGGATTCTAAAAAAAACCTACTCCACCCCCAACATGTCGTAGATGCAATTGCTCACTCTCCATCAAACACATTCTCATTGAATGTCCATCATTCATCAATCAAAGAAACAGACTTTTTGGCAACAGTTCGGCCCTAGAACTTCTTAAAGAACCATCCACCAATAACATCAACAAAATTTACAAATTTATAAAACTAACTAAACAAAAAATTTAATATCCAATCATATATCTTTTTCATTGTACACATATATACATATATATAAATACTCATATATTTAACTTGAGCTGATGGCCTATGCAGCTAGTGCTCTTAATTTTTACATTTAGTCTCAGAAATGTATTCCTAGTGATTAAATAAATAAATAAATAATAAATATAAGCGATTTATCAATTTGTATTATTTGTCATCACTCTTTTGCTTCTTTCACTTTGTAAACGTCACTTTAATTAGTATTGTTTGCGACAATATTTTTTTTTCCAACATTTGTTCAATTAATAAAAAGATAATATACACCAACATTCAAGATGCCTCAAATGGTCACTATGGAAAACGGACAAAGTCAAACTATTCAAGAAATGTTAGGCTGCATTGAAAGGTAAATACGAACTAATTAAAACTTAACACGCTCACAAGCAAAACATAACCTACAAAAAAATTGCAATATTTTTTAGGTACAATCCCGATCATCTCAAGACTTTGGAGGCATATGTTGAAGATCAAGCTAAGAGCAATACCTATGATTTGGAAGCTAATTTAGCTGTATTAAAATTGTATCAATTCAATCCTCATATGCTAAATTTTGATATCACATACACAATTTTGCTCAAATCATTGACCAATTTGCCACATACCGACTTTGTTATGGCCAAATGTCTGTTGTTACCTCAACAAATGAAGGATGAAACAGTGCAGACAATCATTGATTTAGCTGATATTTTAGAACGTACAGATTTCTCTTTATTCTGGCAACAGGCTGACATGAACAAAAGTATTTTCCGACATATTCAAGGATTCCACGATTCAATTCGCAAATTTGTTTGCCATGTTGTTGGTATAACTTTCCAAAGCGTTAAGAAGGATTTGTTGAAGGAATTATTAGGCGGTGTTGATGGTAAGTAAATTTAAGATTCGATCGATAGGGAAGTTTTAGAGTTTGTAATATAAAGTGTAATAGCTAGCAGAATCAGCCAAATAAGCATTTCACTTGTACTTTATATAAAAAGAACTTTGAATTTGAACCTTTCAGTATAAATAAATATTTTAAAAATTAACAGTTTCCTATTTGAAAATTAACCACTTACGCCCATATTCATAATCAAATTCTAGCAGTTGGCAAACTTTTTTTCATATAAAAATTTCAAAATTTGTATGAAAAAAACTTAGCCAACTGCTAGAATTTGATTATGAATACGGGCGTTAGTATCTAAATAAAACAAAAAGAAATTTACAAATACGAACTTTAATTTTGCTCCACAAAATTGTATATACTCATGAACCTTCCTATCTCTATAACAGAATAACGTTTTCGCTATCACATATGAATAATGATTTGACTCCAATTATACATCGAACTTCAAAGTCTGAATGGCATTTTTATATCCATTCTATACGTCTTTGAAACTCTCTACCTCCGAACATACAATTTATAAGCAATGCCATGCATTTTAAAAGGTCCATTTTTGATCTTTAAGTCGTGCAAAAACATGTTATTTTTTGTTGTTTTAATTTAATTAATTTAATTTTTGATTTGTTAATTTAATTTTTTCCCCATTTTTAATTGTAGTATAACTATGATTCATTTTTGATTTCATTTTAAACCATTTTTTTTTTATATATATTCATAAAAATTTTAAATTTTACTTGTAAATGTTTTAACATCATTGCTTATTACTATTACTCCTCCTTTACTCTAATCATAAGACTAGTCTTGTTGTATAGGAAATCAAAATAAATAAATTTCAGCGTGCGATACAGCACTGAATTACGTTATAAATGGATGGGAACTAGAAGAGGAAATGAAAAAAATTATGGCAGTTTTCTATGATTAAATGTATATATACGGTATCAAAGAAATAAATTGGAATGGTTTAAGCCAAACCCTACACATACATAGAACGTAAATCGCAAAATTTAATGGTGTTATTTCAAATTCGATAATTAATAGATTCGGAATTCCACAGGGTTTGATCCAGGGGGGCACTATTATTTATTATTTACATAAATAATATGCCAAACATAAACAAATGCAAAATAGTATTATATGCGGATGTTATTTTAATTTTTACAAAAGCAAGTACAAATGAACAAAAATAATTGGTTAAAATTTGTTATAAAATTAAAATCTCTTAATAATTTTACGAATTTATTTGTCTTACTAGCTGTTTTTACCCGGTCTTGCCCGGAATCCAAAGGGCTTTGACTTGAAAAATGGTTCACTATGCTTACCAGGCGCTGAGTACTAAGTCCCCGATGAACCATTCCTCAAAAAAATTAACTTACTCCCAAAAAATTTGTATGGGATTGGGGAATTTGTTCATGGTGAAAAAATTCCCTATGTTCACGTTTTTTGGGGTAACAATTCATGTTTTATTTCAATTTAAAATTTTGTGATTTTTTAATTTAGAACTTTTTTTATAAGACGCTGCAGCAAAAATACTTCGAAAATAAGCTGCGAAACCGCCTTAAGTTTTTTTTTTTTTTTTTTTTTTTTTTTTTTGAATTTTACTTATTTTGTAAACATCAAATATAACGGAATCGTTTGCAAATTAAAGGTATCAGAACTTTTAAAAATTGAATTACTTTATTCAATAAGTGATCATCATTGAGCAGAGACGTCAAAGAAAAACGGAAAATAAATGCGACGTTTAAAATTGTGCCGCAATGTTTCTTTAAGCAACTGATTATAGTATAGCATAGTAATTATTGCACATACGTAGGTAACATTTATCATAATACTTTTCACTGAGCTGTGTCCCGCGAGCGAGTCGCGTCCGCGCGTTTGGCAGCTACACCCGTGCTGCCGCGCAGTTGTCAATTTATTTGAATCCCAAAATATATTTTTCAGATCATTGCGATATTTTAGCTGAGCTGTGTTCCGTGGGCGCGTCGCGTCCGCGCGCCCCTTCCACGCGTTTGGCAGCTACACCCGTGCTGCCGCGCAGTTGTCAACTTATTTTAATCTCCAAAATATATTTTTCAGATCATTGCAATATTTTAGGTGAGCTGTGTTCGCGAGCGCGTCGCGTCCGCGCGTTTGGCAGCCACCAGTGCTGCCGCGCAGTTGTTAACCTATTTTAATTGCCACATTTTATTTTTCAGATCATCCCATATTTGAGTACATCTGTGTTCCGCGAGCGCATCGCGTCGCGTCCGCGCGCCGCTTTCGCGTATCGAAATTATGCTATTGAAAAGAATACAGATTTTAAATACGTTTATTGAGAGCAGTATGGAGATTTTGTTCATTTCTTTTGGAGACCTTTATTTAAAAATTTGGGGAATTTGTTCATTTTTTGGGGAATTTGTGCATTGGGGGCTAAGTGCTGAGCGCATGCTTACCACTACAACTTAGCATGTATTATTTTGAGTGTATTATGTCTAAAAGTTACGAATTTTAGTTATTCTAGAGCTTGGGGATATATAGCAATTCTGGTTTTTCCTTCTGGTGCATATACGAAAAGCTTGTTTGTGCTGGTTCCCAACTCTGGAGCAGGCGACAAATAACTGTCTATGAGAAAAACAGGGAGATTATAAGTTGATACCTGCTCCCGTAAGAGATGGTCCTCTTATGTACGTTATGTTAGGAACAACTTTTTGTACCATCTCTTGCAATGAAAAACCAACTTACAAAAGTCTTCTGGTAGGGATATTACTGTCGTTTCAAGAGTTTCACATTCCCTGGAGTTAGCTTGTCTTATCCGTTGGGCCTGAAGACATTGTTGAGTCGTTTCCGGAGTTTCAGATTCCCTCGACTACGCTTGGCTTAGCTGCTGGATTTCTAGACGCACTGGAGTAGATTCAGGCATTTCCGCTTCTCTTACAAAGCTTGTCTTGATCTTTGGACTTCAAGACGTTATTGGGTTTGCTTAGGTGTTTCAGCATTTTTCGACTCAGATTGTCTAACTCGTTGAGACTCGATACGAATTTGGGTCTGATCAGGTTCTCTAGAGTTCTGTTTTGTTTAAGCCTTTTTGCATTTGAGGTAGTACGGCCTATATGCTATGCTTTCATGTGTAAGTTACTATTGCAAATAGTTCTTTTTCCACCTTTACAACTCATTTATATAGTGAAAAAGATGAAATGGAAATATTTGTAATAGGTTGATTTCCAATGTAGCCAAAAGGCAAGATTTAAATAAATGTAATATTTTGTTTTTCATTGTATTTAAAAAGGCGAGATGCAAATATTTATAATCGGAATAATCCTGCAGCGGTAGTCAACCTATGAAATAAATCTGCACTAATTTTGGGGTGTTGCAACTCATATAGTAAAAAAGATAAGCCGGGAAAATTTGTAATAGGTTGATTTAAAATCTTCATTTCATAATGGTGTAAACTCAAGAGTAGTAAATAAAGAGATTTATGTACAAAATTTTTGGGAAGTCCATTGAAAAATTAAAATATTGAACAAACACTAAAAGCGTATATAGAAAATTAAATAAAGTGGGCGTGGCCGATAAAAGTATATGACGACCTTACCTGGGATTTGAGAATAATGTGCAGTAAATTCGAGCGAAACCCATAAAATTAAAAAAGTGGTCGCAAAAGTAGGCGTGGCCGATAAGAAGCATATGGTGACTTTCCCTGTGGCACAGAGATCGTGTGTACCAAATTTCAGAGGAAATCGTTAACAAATACAAATTTGTATAGCGAACAAATATACCAAAAAGCAGAAAATTAATTGTATATAAAAAGTGGGTGTTAAAGTAGGCGTGGTCGATAAGAAGCATATGGTGAACTTAGCTGGAGTACAGGGATCGTGTGTACCGAATCTCAAAGAACTCCGTTAACAAATAAAAATTTTTATAGCGAACAAATATACCAAAAAGTAGAAAATGAATTGCATATAAAAAGTGGGCGTTAAAGTAGGCGTGGTCGATAAAAAGTATATGGTGACCTTAGCTGGAGTACAGGGATCATGTGTACCGAATTTCAGAGAAATCCGTTAACAAATAAAAATTTGTATAGTGAACAAATATGAATAAAACAGAAAAGGAATTTTACATAAAAAGTGGGCGTAAAAGTAGGCGCGGCCGGTAAAAAGTTTATGGTGACCTTTCCTGGGGTATAGAGATCGTGTGTACAAAATTTCAGGGAAATCCGTTGAAAAATAAAAATTTGTATAGCGGTCAAACAAACAAACAGAAAATTAATTTTATATAAAGGGTGCGCCAAATAACTTTTTTTTTTTTTGAAAATGCTATAAAAAAAAAACTACTGAATATTATCTCAAATTTCTTTTTTTATTTGAAAGTACAATCCTTCCGCTTAATAATGGAAAATAATTTCATTCAAATGGCTGCCTCGGCTGGCCATGCAGTAGCCCACTTAGCGAAGCGAAAACGCATTGGATGGTCAGTTGGCTTCAACTCCTGAACCAATCGGACTTTGGTGGCGTCATACCAAGGTCTTTATGCAAAATTTGTCTCAATGATGCCTCCGAAATGTTCAATTCTTGAGAACGACGGTGAATTGATGTTGATGGCACTTCACGCACACTTTCTGCCACAGCAGCAATATTCTCGGGTGTACGCACTGTTTTTGGCTTTTCACGCTTTGGTTTATCGATGAGGATGCCAGTTTCTTTCACTTTTTTCACAAAATAACGAACATACGGTGCTGACGGTGGTTCTCTTCTTCCAAAATCCGTACGCAATTTTCGCACACATTCTGCAACATTACCATGATTTTCAAAGTAATGTCGCAATATTTCCCAGCGTTGTTCAAGCGTATACACAACCATATTCGTTCAGCGGAAGGATAAAACTAATTATCTGTCAAATCAGACATGAGCTAAGTGTTACCATTCACGAAATAAGCACTAGTTGAAAAAAAAACGTTAGATGGCGGACCCTTTATATAGATTCGAAAGATTCCACTTAAAAAAGAAAAAATAATAACATAAAATAGCTTAACTTCAGAAAATAAAACTTAAAAGTATTTATTTTTATACTATTGACAGAACAAAGGAAACCTTTACTATGCAATAATTGAAAACTTTCACATTCTTTTTGGTTTTTTAGTATTTTGTTGGGTATTTATTATTTTTTAGTACTGCTTCACAACGACGACGCATATAGTCAATTAAATTGTTGATGATATCCATTGAAATTTTCTCCCCTCTGAATTATCAGCTTCTATAAGATATGTCTTCTTCGTGTAATTTCGTGTCCGCATTTTTCGTATTCCAAAGCACTGACTGCATTAAATTGTAGCCATTCGGTTACATCTTTTGATGTGTGTTTTAGGTTATTGTCATGTTCCAGATCAGGGGCATTTTTTTCTCCGCGTTTGGATACATTCCATACATTACGTTATTTAGATTTTGACGGCATCCAATTCCAGTTAGAACATTTTTTACTACATGAATTGGACCCATTCCTTGGCTCGAAAAGCAAGCCCATATCATATTGCTGTCACCGCCAAACAACAGCTTTATTTGTATATTTTGGGTCTATGTAGTTTACAAGAAATGTTAAAAATCCAGAGTAATACTTTAAAAATATGGAATTAAACACGATAAACTTTATACAAAAAATTAAATTTAAAAATACCCGGAATATCTAATATGTTGTTAACATATGTTGGAGAATTACAAATATATGGCCTTAGAAACATGGGTAACTTTAGACTGATGCGGCAACAAGTGTGATGTAGAAAGCACTATCACTATTTCTTAAAGGACTACAAATATTTAGTACCAAATTTCTTTGAAAAATGATTTTGTGCTGTTTACTGCAGGATACTTTTAATCTTTAATGTTTGAACTAAATTGTATTTCTCTCTTATATTCTTACAGATTCCACATTGGATAAATGGATGAAACAATATGGTTGGAAACGTGAGGGTAGTTTGATTATCATAGCTTCACAAGATGAAAAAATCAAGACAAAGAACATAACCGAAAAAATTGAATTCGATAATTTGGGTGGATTAATGGCGCAATGTTTATAAATAAATATAAAAGTTTATAAACGAATAATAATTTTAACATAAAAATAAATTTCTTGAAGAATTTTTTTGTATTCCTGATTGCATTAGATCATGTAATTCTTAAAAAAAAACAGTAAGCCATTTATAAATAAATGTGTTTTATTAGAAAAAAAAACTTAAATAAATATTTTTTAATAATTCAACACTTAAGATTGAAAGGAAATTAAAGAAGCGACAAATTTATGATTGGGACTATACAATTAGTTTTTTTTAACAAAGATTTTACGCACTGTAAACAAAGCTTATTACCTACAACATATTTAAATAGTAAATTCAAATATAATTATCGAATTAGACAATAATTGAAGTTGAGGTTGCATTTTTTTTATTTATTAGCAGCCCATTATTTCTTACAGTTTCTTAATAACTACAGTTACAACTAAGTACTTTAAACCCGAAATGTAATATGTTAAGATTGTTTTTTGAACTTCTTTAAAATTGGAAATATTTTTTCAAATGCTTCATAAATTTCACCACGTACTTTAGCTCCCGTCAATACAACTTTGCCAGAAACGAAGATTAGCAGGACAATACGTGGACGTACCATACGATATATAAGACCGGGAAAAAGTTCAGGTTCGTACGAGGAGAAATTACAATGTGTTAGTACCAGACCTTCGAGACGTATAGGGAATTTAACATCACAAGAACCGACCATATTTTGTATTTTAAAATCCAAAAATTTTGCCTGAAATAAAATGAGAAATTAATAAAAATTAATTTTAATAAAAAGCAAGAAAAGTAACTCATATTTTTTGTAAAATTGTAAGTAAAATAACTATTAGAAAATTTAATGAAATAACTTTATTTAAGAAAATCCTAAGGGTCTAATCCTCGCATTATCGAAATTATTTTTTTATTTTCCAAGTTAACAAATTATGGCCAACGGCTAAGAATAAAAGTGAGACGAGTTCTAACGTTTGTCCGCCTTCTATAATTAATAAATCAAAATAAGAACTTTCGATTGATTTTACTGGAGTCGATATCGAATGCGGCGATTTGCCCCTAGATTTTCTCTCTAGATCTTTCAAAATGTATACTAAAAACAATCTATAATGTAGGTTTTCACAAAAACCAAACTTTCGACGAAATAGTACACTAATGAAAAGAGTATAGAAACAGGGGTAAATCGTCGCATTCGGTATCGAAATTTTTTATTTTTCAAACTAAAATACTAAAAATAATTTTAATCTGTCAGAGTAAGCGAATTATGGCACCCTGGTTAAGAGTAAAAGTGAAAATACAAAACCTAAATGTGGAATTTCTATATCGAATGCGACGATTTAGCCCCCAGCTCTTAGCTGTCATCTTATTTAATAATTGTTAAACAAAAAATATGCCTATTTCTCCATTTAACAATTATATCTTACCGGAAATCCTAACTTTTGTATGATACGAGCATATTTACGGGCAGCCAAACGTGAATCATCTTCACTTTTAGCACCAGTACAAACCATTTTGCCCGAGGAGAAGATCAAAGCAGTAGTTCGCGGTTCACGAATACGCATAATAACAGCAGCAAAACGTTTTGGATTATATTCGGCATTACGGGCATGTAAAGCGATCTTTTTCAAATCGAGTTTACAACACAAATTAACAGTAGATACAATATTCCTTTTGAAAAGAAAAAATTAAATTTTAATAAAAGAAAGGGAAAATTTAAATGATTTAGGACTTACTGTAATTGAGGTACAATACCAGGATCAGCAGAACCTGGTGTCATGGGTGTCATAGGTGTGGCAGGACCCATTGTTTGGTGTATATTACTTAAATTATCAGTTCGTTCACTCATAGGCACCATAGGCGACATAAGACTTTGCTAAAATCATAAAAGATTATTCAAAAAAAAAAATATTCTCTCTATACTTCATCACCACCCACCGGTGTTTGTGGCTGCATTAATGACTGTGGTGCTGTACCCGTTACGCTGGATCCCATTGTGCCCGATGAAGCCTGTGCCATAGAACTTTGGTATGAAGGCTGATACGTTTGCATTTGCTTATGCGGAACTGGTAATGTGGAATGCATACCTACCATACCAGTACCTCCTGGTGCTGGTGAATTTCCGCTACCCATTATGTGACTTAAATCATGACCATACAAATTACTTGCATTAGCGCCATGCACTCCATTTGCAGTCATATCATGATTATTGTGCTGAGGCATGGCCGACGGATGATATACAGGATTTGCCACTATCTGTTGATCAGGGTCCATTTGATGTAGCGGAGTACCAATACTTGGTATTGAGAAACCAGGACTAAGCATTTGATCCATGGTTTTTGTATTCTTTTTTTTTTTCTTAAAAATTTCTAAATTCTAACCAAAAACTTGTCCTTAGCAATGTGCAGATTCTATACTTTGGCGGCAGATTCCTTTGAGGATAACGCGATTGAATGTTTCCACTAAAAATAAACACACTTGATTCACTAACACTTAACACAAATGAAAATGTGTATTTCTAACAAGCGCAGCGCACTGATGCATTATTTTGTTATCAATAAAGTTTGATTTTTTGCTTAATAAAACCTTTTTGCCGAAAAAAACCTTCGATTCTCAAATCAACAACTTCTCAATTGTTTTTACAAAAAAAAAATCCCCAGTAGTTACCAGATTAATTAAAAAATGTTGCCATACTGTAGAAAAATGTGCCACACAAAACATTTCCCCAAAAGTGAAATTGTAACATATTTATTTATTTTTATTTATTTATTTACAAATTCCAAAACCAAGCCCTTAGGGCCAAATATGGTTTTAATACTACTTACTATATATGATACAGTAAAAAAAAAATAAAAAATTATAATACTACTAATACTATATATATATATATATATATATATTAATATTGCTATATAAAAATTATAAATTATAATATATAAGAAAAAAAAAAAGATTAAAAGAAAAACTAAATACCATATCGGGAAATTTTCGCAAGTTTATTTTAAACAATATCAAAACTATTATAAGGACTATTCATCGAAGTGCTGCCCTAGCCTACGCTTAAAAGTGGCATTAGTAACCCCAAACAGTTTTAAGTGCTTTGGAAGAGCATTCCACACTCTCGTTAATCTAACATGAAAAGACCTTTCATATATAGACAAAGATATTAGGTGACAGATTATCTGCGGGTTCCTCCTTGATCTAGAAAATTCATAATATTCATATTATGATGCAAAAAAGTTTAAACAAATTTATGAAGCTTTTAAATTTTCAGCATTAAAATACAAATTTATATTCTTTAAATAATAAACAAATGAAGAAATGAAAACAATTTTAAGAGTTAAATTAGTTCAAGGAATTTTCAATAGGAATAAAATGGAATTGGAACACTGGACACAACTTCGTACTGACAACTTTACTCGCGTAAATAAAAGCAGTCATTATTGTGAATAAAGGCAACTACAACAAACAAAAGCAAAGAAAAACAGAGAAGTGAAAACTTTGTTTTACCAATTGGTTGTTATTTTTCATCACACACAAAAATAAAGACATTTTACAAGTTATTTAAGCTAAAAAATATTTAAATATATAATGTTCATAGAATAACGAAAAAATTAAAAAAAAAACGAAATATTTTATTACGAAGAAAAAAAAAACCAAAGAACATCTCTCAAAACAAACAAAATTGGTGTGAGCAATTGGAAAAAGTTGAGTAATAATTGTTAAAATTGTGGATACTCTACGCCTTTTACAAGGTTATTAAGTTACAAAGTTAACCCATTCCTACAAAAAAGGTATAAATTAGAACCATAATTAAATATTTAAGGGAATTTTTTCGAAATTTTATGCAGAGACAACAATATTGATTTTTAACACTTTCTATATCTCTTCTGGGTTTAGTTTGTTGATTTTCTTTTTGCCTTGGTAACCTTTTGGTGATAGAATGAGTGCTAGATCGAGGCGACCTGGTACGGCCAATAGCCAAACACTTAATGAATGTGTCCAAGTTGTGGTGAGATGTCGTCCGATGAGCAACAAAGAACGTTCTGAGGGTTACGATGAAGTCATTAGTGTCTATCCCACTCGTGGTGTTATTGAAATTTCCAATTATACCGACTCGCACAAAGAACAGCGTAAAGTTTTCACTTATGATGCCGTCTACGATGCAGGTTCATCACAAACTAACGTCTATAATGAAGTTGTTTTCCCGCTGGTCAGCTCCGTGCTGGAGGGTTACAATGGTTGCATTTTTGCTTATGGTCAAACGGGTACTGGTAAAACATTTACCATGGAAGGTATACGTGGCAATGACGAATTGGTGGGCATTATTCCACGTTCTTTCGAACAAATATGGCTGCACATCAATCGTACGGAAAATTTTCAATTTCTAGTCGACGTTTCTTATTTGGAGATTTATATGGAAGAGATACGAGATCTTTTGAAACCAAATTCTAAACACTTGGAAGTTCGTGAAAGTGGCTCTGGTGTTAATGTACCCAATTTACATTCGGTTACTTGTAAGAGTGTCGATGATATGATGAATGTTATGAAAGTGGGTAACAAAAATCGTACTATTGGTTTTACCAACATGAATGAGCACAGTTCAAGGTAAGTGTGGAATTAAAAACATTTTATATAAAATGTAGTAAAATTTCTTTCAATTATCTACTTTTATATTTGATGTAATTAATTTAATAATCCTTCACTTTTCATCTTTTTACAGATCTCATGCCATTTTTGTGATCAAAATAGAAATGTGTGACATTGAAACGAACACCATTAAGGTGGGCAAACTAAATTTAATCGATTTGGCGGGCAGTGAAAGGCAAAGTAAAACGGGAGCCTCAGCCGAACGTCTTAAGGAAGCCAGTAAAATTAATTTGGCTCTTTCCTCGTTGGGCAATGTTATATCGGCTTTAGCCGAAAGTTCCCCCCATGTACCTTATCGTGATTCGAAATTAACACGCCTTTTACAAGATTCGTTGGGTGGCAATTCTAAAACTATAATGATAGCTAATGTAGGACCCTCGGCCTATAATTACAATGAAACCTTAACTACCTTACGCTACGCTTCTCGAGCTAAAGCTATTCAAAATCAACCAGTTAAAAATGAAGATCCTCAAGATGCTAAACTTAAAGAATATCAAGAAGAAATTGAACGTCTTAAGCGTTTGATAGGATCTAAACAACAACAGGTCAAGGTAGAGAAGCCGCTTAAGAGAGTGATTAAAAAACCTAAGGTGGAGAAAAAGGAAAAATTACACAAAGAATGTATGGACGAGAGTATTTCGCAGACGCCTTCTGAAATAAATGATATGGACGAAGAAAAAGAAGAACCCGAATCGGATAAAGAAAATGAAGTCGAGGAAGAAGTGGCCAAGACGAATGAACAATTGGAATGTGAACGTTTGGAGACGGCTAAATTGGCTACTAAACTTAAAGAACTTGAATCACAAATGGTAAGAGGAGGTAAAAATTTACTCGATACCTATAGCGAAAGACAAATTGAATTGGAGAAAAAGTTAGTGGAAATAGCAGAACGTAAGAAACGTGAAATCGAAATGCAACAAAAACTGGAATTACAAGAAGAAACTACACTCGAGATTAAAGGCACAGTCACTTCTCTCGAACAAGAAGTGGAATTGAAAAAACGCAAACTTTCCAAATGTTATGCTAAATATTTGGCTTTGCAACAAGAACTAAATGACTGTAAATTCGAACATAATCAGGACTTACGGGAATTGGAAATGGCACAAAATGAATTGGTTAAAGAACTAAAACGGCAACTGCTCATAATAGATAATTTTGTGCCGGTAGAGGTTAAACAACGTCTTTACACTCAAGCAAAATACGATGAAGAGCAAGAAGAATGGAAATTCTCCTCATTACCGATATACAATGATGGCAGCTACAATAATAAACGTCCCGTTTCGCATGCCCAAAGGCGAAGACCCATCTCAGAATATGCCTTGTTGGAAGCTAAAAACAATACCTCAGAAGCTGCACTACGTTTCAAAAGTGAAAATATTGTTAACTACGAGCTAGAAATGCCTTGTCGTACTACCCAAGAATATAAGACACCCAAGGTATCAGCTTCATTGCAGGCTGTATTGGCGCAAGCTATGCATACTGGTGATGATATTGATATAGTAGAAAATCATACAAACTCTATACGTAGTCGTTTGGAAAGTATTATCAATGCTAGTGCTAATGCAGCCGCAGCCGCTGCTACGGCTTCATCAAACAGTAATGGTCACATCGCCAATGGTATAACCAACGGTGTTAGTGGCGTTGGCGTACCTTTGAATAATGGTGTACGTTCAATAAAATCTAGTCGTGCTACTGGTATACCAGCTTCAGCCTTGGATTCGAATAGACGTCCGCCCACTGGTCGTACGCCTTCAAAAAAAACTGGTTCTGCTTATCCGAAAGCCAGAGGCCTAGTCACTAAATGAACTTAACTAAAAAAAGAAACTATATATGTTCTGTATCTCAAATATTCGTTATTAATGTTTTTTTATGTTTAACACGACTCACATACATGACTAATAGTGCAATATATATATATTTATTTTTAATTTATTCCATTTTTTATTTAATTATGCTATTTAGCTTAATTTATTTTTTAACGCAACAATATTATATGTCAATAAAAAGGGCATTTTTTGTTATTTTTATTTAAATAGCCATATAGTTTAATATGATTTTAAAATATTTATTTCATTATAAAACAGACACCCGAATAATTTCATTAAACTTTTACCAAATGTCTATGGCGTAAATATGATTTCGTTCCCAGCAAAATTTATACGAAATTTTAAAGAAATTAACAAATTGTTTGTCTCGTTTTGGCTCGCTTTGATTTTGAAAATATTTATTCTATAGACATAATATGTTTCATCCAGAATTTGTATAAAATAATCAAAACAACACTATTAAAATTTTGAAGTAAATTTTAGATTTATATTTCCTAATCTAATTTTTTCTTCTTACAATTCCGATTACCTTCAAAACATTAATTTTTTCTTTTGAAACTTAGCTTAAAAAATGGTATAATTTTATTAATAGATTGAGTTGTTCGAAATATGGAATCCTTTAGTAAAAAGTGAATTTATTCCGTTATCATAAAATTTTGCTATCAGTCTTGGCTTAAAAAAATCTGCTATTAATCGTGGCTTCACTGATTTGAACTTTTGTTAAATTGCATTTATTTTATATTTTATGAAAAGTTTTAAATTGAAGAAATCTCTTTAAAGTTGGAATACTGAAATTTACAAATAAATGTCAATTGCTCCTTATTTTACAATTCTTTTATATTTTTCATTAGCACAAACTGATTAACTCAAATAAAAAAGCACACAAAAAGCCAATTCAATTGTTTTACTTAAATAAAAAAACATGGAATTATAATTTGTCTAAAACATACAGTCAGTAACATAATTCAAAGCAAGCTGGGGTCTAATCGTCGCATTGGTCATCGAAATTTCTCGTTCGAATTTTTTTTATTTTCCAAAATAAAATACTAATTTTACTCTATCGCATTAAGAAGTCTGATTTTTGTCCATCTTATAAAAATAATAAACCAAAGTATAGAATTTCGATTGATTTTACTCAGCTTGATGCCAGAATAGTTTTTTTTTTACTAACTGTATATTTACAATACATTATTTTCTTATTGCTAAAAATTTATTTCTCCAAATTATTTAAACCCGTTTTTTCCACCAAATCTAATAAGGCCTGTAATTTATTATCGAATAATTCACAACGAATTGGCATTTCCAGGGAATAGAAAGGATTTTTTAAAGCATAATCCGAATATAATTCATAAATTTTGCGCAGCAAAATATCCATGCCACTTAAACCTGTATCACTTATAACTATAAATTTGACACCCGTCAAAGTTTGGAAACAGTGTAAAGTAAAAGTATCTGCCTCTAAAATCTCAATGCCAGACGATTTTGGTTCTGGACTCAATTGACAGGCTATAGCAAAGAGAGGATAAAACATACTGGCTAAAAAGATTTTTTCATTTGTAGTCATTTTGGGACGGCTGAATTTAAGATTAATAGGATAATTTTCTGAAGATTCTAATACAGATTTAACATCACGGCCGTCTTCCAAAGTGGCACCATTTACTAGGGTGCCATTAACCGCCACTAAAACATGACCAACTGTTCAGGAATAGATAAAAAAAATTAGGATTTCATATAATTTATCTCAATTATTTAACCACCTACCATTAATACCATCTTTACGATTGAACACCACCGTGACTCTTTTGGGATTATTGTAATCTAACATAAGATCTAGCGGATAAGTGAATGTTTTTTCATGTTCTATACGTGGCACATTGTTATCCAAATTAAATATAAGACCACCCGATTTACTAACAATATATACCCCATATATAATCATGGTTCTTAAAAATTCTAATTTTGTTGAAATTTTTACTTTTTGTTGTGGAAGCAAATATTTGAAAAATTATAATCAGCTGTATTTTATTTATTCGTACGTGTATACAATTGCAAAGAAATCCATTTAAAAAGATCTGGCAACACACCATAGTGACAGTTTTTTAAAACAGCTGATTTTGACAACACAACTTTTTATCTAGCAACCACTAAAACAGAAATTAGTAGAATTTTTTTTAACAACAAATATCGATAAAAAGTTTATGAATTAGAAGTTGCCAAAAGAGCTATTAAAAATGGGTTCCGATGATACTAGTACAGCCTCTAGTGAAAGTGGCGAACGAGGAGAACGCATCCAAAGAGGTTTCCAAATAAACTATATGATTTTACGTGATGCTGATACGGGTAAGGTCATCTGGCAAGAAAATAAAGATTTTTCATCACCAGATGACGAACATGAAGCACGAGTACCTGTTAAAATATTGGATTTACGGGCAGTTTCACGAGAAATCAACTTTAGCACAATTGAAGCAATGGAGAATTTTCGTTTAGATCAAAAGGTGTTATTTAAAGGACGCATAATGGAAGAATGGTTTTTCGAAATGGGCTGGGTAGGAGCAAATACCACTAATACTTGGCAATCAACCATAGAAGCCGCGCCCGAATCACAAATGATGCCTGCTAAAGTTTTAAATGGCAATGTTACCATTCAAACCTGTTTCTATGACAACGATACACTCATTACCAAATCTGTGGTACGACTTTATTATATATAAGCTTATTATTATTTTTTTTTGAAAACACAAAAGCTGTAACAAACTTATATAGGAGCTGAAACATTAGATCAAATCATAATCTACACCTACACACCGGTACGAAATTTCACTGCTATTTTTGTCTTTATCCAGAGCTTCAAACGTATTCATTACTTAAGCGATTTTTATTTATCTTTGTATTGAAATCAGTCGAAGGACTTATTGCATTCTAACTATTATTAACTTTGGAAAAAGAAGATATCACCCATTGAAGCTCTAGGCATCATATTGTTTTATCCATAAATTGTATTTGATCTCTAGACAAAATATGTTTTCAAACATTTTACTGCATTGCAAATGTAATAAATATATACAAATGCTTAGTTGTTTAAGAAAAATGAGATTTTAAGCATTTCGTTTGTAACTATTAATAATTCATTATTTTATGTAACGGGTGATTTTTTTGAGGTTAGGATTTTCATGCATTAGTATTTGACAGACCACGTAGGATTTCAGACATGGTGTCAAAGAGAAAGATGCTCAGTATGCTTTGACATTTCATCATGAATAGACTTACTAACGAGCAACGCTTGCAAATCATTGAATTTTATTACCAAAATCAGTGTTCGGTTCGAAATGTGTTTCGCGATTTACGTCCGATTTATGGTCTACATAATCGACCAAGTGAGCAAACAATTAATGCGATTGTGACCAAGTTTCGCACTCAGTTTACTTTATTGGACATTAAACCAACCACACGAATGCGTACAGTGCGTACAGAAGAGAATATTGCGTCTGTTTCTGAGAGTGTTACTGAAGACCGTGAAATGTCGATTCGTCGCCGTTCGCAGCAATTGGGTTTGTGTTATTCGACCACATGGAAGATTTTACGCAAAGATCTTGGTGTAAAACCGTATAAAATACAGCTCGTGCAAGAACTGAAGCCGAACGATCTGCCACAACGTCTAATTTTCAGTGAATGGGCCCTAGAAAAGTTGGCAGAAAATCCGCTTTTTTATCGACAAATTTTGTTCAGCGATGAGGCTCATTTCTGGTTGAATGGCTTCGTAAATAAGCAAAATTGCCGTATTTGGAGTGAAGAGCAACCAGAAGCCGTTCAAGAACTGCCCATGCATCCCGAAAAATGCACTGTTTGGTGTGGTTTGTACGCTGGTGGAATCATTGGACCGTATTTTTTCAAAGATGCTGTTGGACGCAACGTTACGGTGAATGGCGATCGCTATCGTTCGATGCTAACAAACTTTTTGTTGCCAAAAATGGAAGAACTGAACTTGGTTGACATGTGGTTTCAACAAGATGGCGCTACATGCCACACAGCTCGCGATTCTATGGCCATTTTGAGGGAAAACTTCGGAGAACAATTCATCTCAAGAAATGGACCGGTAAGTTGGCCACCAAGATCATGCGATTTGACGCCTTTAGACTATTTTTTGTGGGGCTACGTCAAGTCTAAAGTCTACAGAAATAAGCCAGCAACTATTCCAGCTTTGGAAGACAACATTTCCGAAGAAATTCGGGCTATTCCGGCCGAAATGCTCGAAAAAGTTGCCCAAAATTGGACTTTCCGAATGGACCACCTAAGACGCAGCCGCGGTCAAGATTTAAATGAAATTATCTTCAAAAAGTAAATGTCATGGACCAATCTAACGTTTCAAATAAAGAACCGATGAGATTTTGCAAATTTTATGCGTTTTTTTTTAAAAAAAAGTTATCAAGCTCTTAAAAAATCACCCGTTATATGTATACTACAAGTTGTATGTATATTTTTAAACAATATCGTTGCATTTTTTTTTAACAACAAACAATTTCGAGGCCATAAACATTATGGTGTTCTATAAATTTTATTGTTGTTTCTTTTCTCAATTTTAATGCTGCTTTATCACTAAAATAAGCAATAAAAAATAAGATATTTGTTTATGTTTAATTATATTGAAATAAGTGTATTGTTTTCGAAATATGTAAAAAAATAAATAACAATTATTTAGAATTTTAATTCAGTTATATATAAATTAGTTTCTTTATATAATTGTCGAAAAACTTTCGAACAGAACTTTCATTACAGAATTAAACAAAGAAGGTTTAATTTATTGATTGGAATTCGAGAAAAACTTTCGAAAAGAATTTCATTACGAAAACGTCAAAATTTTCCTTATATAAGTTAAAAACACAAACAGTTCTGAATAAACGAAGTTTTAACATTTATACAAATGGATTAATTTAATGGTCGAAATTTTTTCGAATCGTGTTACACAGTAACCCCCCAGATGTGCCACAATTTTCGTTAGGAATTAATTTGATTCCATAGTTAACATTCCGATGTGGTTTGTTGTTGTTGCTCTTCAGATTTCGTTCGTTTTCAATAAAAAATAAAAGTTTCAAAATGTATATGTGACCCTGCATATGAAAACCCACGTAGTGTGTGAAAACAAGTTTTAGAGTAAAAGACAATTAAATTTTCCCCCTCTGTGTTGCATTTCCACAGTGTGTATTTTATATAATTGCATTTTTACATTACTTTCCAATGTTTTTGCGACTTGCGAGCGGTTCCATATGAAAATTTGAGGTTTTTTTTCAACAAAAAAGTGAATTCATGAAATTTGACACACTAGGTTGGGTTTTCTTAAGCAGGGTCACATATAGTAAATTTAGTATTTTTCAACTCTTTTAAAAATTTAGCTATTTTTTAATGGATATAAAACCAATTTTCAAAATTTGAAAAATATTGCCTAAGAAAAATTATCAAAATCCCTAAAAGTATGCTAAGCTTTTATAAAGTTCTAAACAAATTTAAGAGAAGCGAACACCAATTTTTCTTAGCAAATTAAAAGTGGGTACATTTCGAAACGCTTTACGTTCTCTAAAGAAGCAAAGCACAGAGACAATTCCACTTTCATGTTGCATATTTCATGTATATTTCAAGGATTTCTAATTTTACTTTCAGTTATTGCTTGATTTGACACGATTCTTACTGAAGAGCTCAGAAATTAAATACAGTGTAAAATAAGAATGATAAAAAATTTTCATAAAGTAAAGTGCAGCTGATTAAAGTTTGACAGAAACAAGTGCAACACAATTTCCCATCCAATTGTGAAATAATTGGTTACAAAAGCAAGTTATCCAAATTTAATAAATTTATATAAAAAGTTATCTAACTTATAGTTAAATTAATTTATTATATTATAAACTAAATTTAATTGTTTTAGTACCTATTATATTATTTTTAACTTCCAAAATAAAAGCTAATAAAAAACCACAATTAATATTTTATATGAACAAACATTAAAAAAAATTTTATTTACAATTATTTTACATTATTAATTTTATTCTTTATTATTAGTATTTAAAACACTTTTAATATACAAAATGATTATAAATTATTATTTTTTTACAAAGCATACAATATTTTTATTAAATTCATCTATATTATGTTCCGTTTTTATGTTGTTTGGCAATGTGTTGTATAGTTGTAATCCTTTGTAGAACAGTGATCGTTGCATTGCAGTTGTTGATGCCCTCTGAAGTCTAAAATTTGCAATATTTTTTTTTTTTTTTAATAAATTTTATTGTGTTTAATTGAAGCCTTTGTTCTACAGTCAGCCATTTAAGTGAATCTAACATAAAATTAATTGATGTGTACCGGTTACATTTCAATATGACACGCATTGATTTATTTTGAAATTTTTGCAGTCTTTCAATTTGATTTCATGTGCAGCATGAGTATATCATTGTTGACCCGAATTCGAAATGAGGTTTAATCATTGTATTGTATATATTAATTGCTGTTAGAGTCGATATATGTTTTCTTAACCTTAACCGTTTGAAGAAATTTATTTTTTTGCCAATCTTTTTACAGAAAAATTTTTTTAACAAATTTAATTTAGGCGATTTTATTTAAGAAATTTCAGCAAAAAATATTTTTATACTTAATAAATAAACATTTATAATTTTTTTTTCAAACCTTTTCCTATTTTCATTGATTTACCAATAATCAGGGCATTTTCCTGCCCTGTGCCCCAGATAAAAAATCCCTTATATTTCATAAAAGTGCCAACACTGACACAAGAGAAAAACAGTTTATTGACAACTCTTTCCTTCATTCTTGTTTGTACTTGTAAACAAACCAAATTCGTGCGAATTAATTAATCAAAATAATGTACAATAAACGTAAAATTTTATTTTAATAAAGTGTAAATAAATAAACAAATATTAACTTAAAAGTGCAATATGAAAAATAAGAGAAATTTGTGAACAATTTCGGAAATTTGCAAATATACAAAGTGTACGAAAAAAAAACATAAGGTAGAAAAACATAAAACTGAACAAGACAGAATATATGTATGAGAAATATTAAAAACTAGATAAAATTTTAGATCGAGCTCGTAATGTTAGCAAAAAATAAAAATTTAATTAAGTTTAACATTTGTAGATTTCGATAAGAACAATAGTATTGTTATAGCCCGTGGTGTTATTTTTCCCCCACTTCCCTTGGTATTCGTTGTGCAAGATTGGTTTTTGATTTTTTTTTTTGCCGTGACTCGATTCGTGAGTTCAACAAATTCGATTTTTTCTTATTGTTTTTGTAGCCACACACTCACATTCAATCATCCATTTTGTATGTACAGTGTGCCCAGATTAATAACAATTAATACCGATAATAATGCAAAACTCGGCTTAAGAAATTCATATTGATGGATATATCACGGACGACTATGGCAGTATAATTACATATATAACTTTTTGTGAAAGCATCATAATCTGTAGTATAGGAGAGAAGTTTAACTATGAAAATAATCATTTAAACCATTTTCAATGATTGATCGTCGTATTTTTCAATGGAAATCGGTGGTAATATAGAAAGTTATTTAAAGTTTTTAATAAAACATTTGCTTATCATTTCCTGACTAAAACGTATATACCAGGCATGGGCAAATGAGGCCCTACGGGCCGCATGCGGCCCACGAACAAATTTTGTGTGGCCCCATATAAATTTAAAACAAAATAAAAAAAATTTGTTTGTTAATTAAAAAACAAGAATTTTAAACACGTAAGAAAATTATAGTCGGTCTATCCCGACTATACGATACCCCATACCATGGTTTAGAGACCCTATCTCTTATGTCCAACTAATTAGATATAGAAAATAAGCATAAACCATATTTAGTTGGCATTGTTATTAATTTTTTAGGCTGCAGCAGATATGGAAAAGTTCATATCGGGTGCTACATTTATATGGGAACTAGGTCGACCGATCCTGACCATATTTGGTAAAGTCACTTATATTTTCAAAAAATATATACAAATCAAATTTGAAAAAAATCATATTGCACAGATTTTTGTTATTTGATAGATTTAAGTGAAGATCGGGAAGCAGCTCTTTATGGGGGCTATGACTAAGAATTGTCCTACAGGGATTATTTTTGGAAAGGCGGACGGACAGACGGACGGACGGACATCGATAAATCGACTCAGAAAGAGATTCTGAGTCGATCGGTATAACAAAAGATGGGTCCAGGGAAAATATTTTTGGTAGTTACAGACAGCAGCACAAAGTCATTATACCCAAACCGCATAGTGGTATAGAGTATAAAAATTTCAAAATGTTTTTTTAAATTTTATTAAGAATTTAACTAAAAATCACTAATATCTCTATTATTTTACCTTAATAAATGCGAAATTAAACCTAAGCTCTCTTTTGATGTGTCTTATTTCTGACTTTCTGGTTGAATTTTCCGTTTTGGTGTATTCAGAGACTTATAGTTAAATTTCACGGCGAATATTTGTGCGGCACATTTTAACCGCGTAAATCCCTTTTTTAATGGTGTTTTTGTTCTTTTTAAAAGAAGGACAAAATGACCCATAACTTGAGGAGTTAAAGGGTTAACATATACAAAAAATGTTCTCCGTAACATCGGTATTTTTTTTTTTTTTTGCTATTTTGTTTGAAAGTGGATATTTGTACAGAAATATAATAGTGCGGCCCACGGTTAGTAGGTGAAATTCCAAATTTGGCCCAACAAGCCATTTACGTGCCCACCCCTGGTATATACTATCATAGTCCAGCCCTCGAATTCGAGTGCAAATTCTAGGAAGTTTTATTTTTTAATTTACTAATAAATTTTATAAGAGCCTAATTTTCGCCAATTCACAATTCAACACTTTTTAAATAAAATTCATTAAATTTTATTATAAATATATGTTGAACACACAGAAGATATGTATATACATAAATGGGTTTGTTAATAAATAATGGTAATGTTAAAGGTTCTAAAGGATACTAATCAATTTTAGCTGTTGATATTTATAATAAACACACACACAATATGTGTTTTATGTATGTGTTAGTAGCAACTTTAAATGAGCATTACTAAAAATAATGTTCCAGACGGTGCAAATCTGTAAATCTGGTGGACAGCTGAAAAGTAATACCTTTCAAATGAGGTATGTTCGGTCTAAATCGGTTATTAACTACAATTTTCATATCGGTCACAATAAATCGCCTTGCCTATTAATATTATAGACATGTATATAAGTTAGTTATCGTTAACCTAGTAAGATATCAAGAGAGATTCGAAAATATTTATATTCGAATTTCAAATAATTTTAAACACATTTTAACAGTCGTTGGTAGATTTTCTTTCTGGCCAGGGGGTATCACTTAAAGATCTATCTGATTCAACTATTGCCAAAGCAATTGTTTAGAATTATGCACCTAGATTTGGAATTTCTTTAACATTTACTGTTTACAGAGGATCACAATTTACCTCAAAATGTTTTTAGTGAATCGACAACTCTACTTGGATCACATAAAATCCATGAATGATCTTTAAGCTAACAGAATGGTTTATTTATTACAACGCCAACTTCAAACTTCGATTTTAACGAGCAACAATATCAAAATATGGTCAGAGAAGCTACCGTTAATATTGTAAGTTATAAGTACATCTGTCAAAAATGATTTGCAAGTGCTAAATTTTGAACAATGCTTAAAAATTCCAGGCGAACTTGTTGTGGAATCTATAGATAACATATCTATTGACTTCTCTCTCAGTTAAGACTACTTTTCTATAAAATAAGAAGTAAGATATTATATATCAACAAATAAAGGCAATATATGCCGAAATCTCCGTCCACTCTGTTTGAAAGTCTATATAAGACTTTAGATAAAAAAAATACAAAACCTCTTATATTCAATATGTCAATTCAGTTCTGTCAATTGCTATTGATTTGATTAAACTATTTTTTATAACTAAAGATGAACCATATAGGTATGTTTAATAATCACGGTACAACCATCCGAAATTGTTGTACAATGTAATTTTTTAGATATTTATTAATTAATTCTTCCTATAAAAAAACATCATTGTTTTTATAAAAACACAATAAATAAGAAGTTATAAAAAACACTTGTCGAAAAAGAAAAGCAATTAACTTTAAATTTAAACGGTATTAGAATTTAAAGGTTAAATATACTGTACAACAGTTCGAAAATTGTTGTTCAGAGTAATCACCTTTCTAAAATTACTAATGAAATTACATTTTTATCTTAAGTTTACAAGCATCCACCTCCAAAGTTAGTATTGTACAGTGTAATATTCCAGCAAAGATATTAATTGCGTTAGTTTAGATAAAAATGGTTAAACATCATTTCCATTTAAATTTGTTTTTAATATTTAATTTAAGCAGAACTTGTTATGGTTCGATCAGTGTTTTGACGTAATAAAAATTTTTTCGTTTTGACTTTTTCGTTTAATTTAATTTGTTTTAATTTACTTTTCTGTTATTTCTAATTTATTTATTGTATACATATATTGACTAACACACACTGGAACAAACTGAAAAAAGGCGTGGAAAGATTGTATAGATTGCAGAACAAAAGAGAGAAGTGTCAAGTGTTTTTATTTTTACAATTTCACTTTGAATAATAATATTCTTTTAATATGCATTTACTGTCATAGGCTTTACTTTTTTTTTTGCTTTGATCATAATAACTTGTTATGTTCTAATCGAACATTAATACAAATTATTTGTCTTCGATCATAAAAACGTGAATTTTATTGAATTTAAAATGCATAGCAAAAGAATGTCAATTGATGTGATCCAGGTGGTTTAGTACAACCACTACTCGGGAAAACAGTACAAGAATTATCCGAAATTATCTTTAACAAGACAGGCAGTTTGTAATATTTGAAATTGCGCAGAACACGGCGGTAGACTCGAATATAAGCCTTCAAGTGGGCACCCACGTAAGATTTCGGATAGAGTAGTTTACATATTACGAAGAAAGTTAGATGAAAACTCAATGGTTTCTACTAAGAAAGTTGCATGTAAACTCAAAAATGAATTTGGTGTTTTAGTCTCCCACGAAATAGAGAGAATAGAGAGGTTTTGAAAATGAACGAGTATTCATCAAGACTTGCTCGAAAGAACTTTTACTTACAATACATCACAAAGAAAATAGATTGTCATTCGGTACAATGCACAATCTGCGCTGAGACGAAAGTGATGATCTACTATAATGATGAGCCCAATAGAATAAGGAGATAGCCGTAGAAAGTGCTGGAAAGTTGAAATACAATTCCAACGGTGAAATTTGGAAAACTTCTGGTCATGGTTTGGGGGTGCATATCCAGTATAGAAGTAGGGGAGATTTGTTTTATTGAGAACACCATGGATGCGCAACAATAGTTTTATGTGTCATGTAATTAACAGCGCAGTTAAATTTCGGCTTTATTCAAGATAATGACCTAAAATATAAAGCGCATAAGGTAGGTCTTAGCTCTCTACAACTGTAGCAACGTGTCGAATACACCTGTCCAGAGACCAAACCTAAACCCAATCGAAAACTTTTTGAAAAAACGCTGCGAAGGGGCATCCTAAAAACAAAACTGATCTGAAAATAATATGAAATAGATAATTCAATGAAAAGATGTATGGCAAGCTGTCATTGATGCCAAAGGTGACCATACAAAGTACTAATTATTTCACTTTATTTTTCATTTCATTTTTTTTTTTCGTACAAACAAGCGATGTTGAACACTATCTTGGCAACAACAAAGTGTTTCAACATCTTTTGTTTTTGTTTTAGCTTATTCATACTTAATTTTGTTTTTGTTAACTTTTGTTACTGTTAGTTAATACGGAATAAAAAAAAATCATGTGAGTCCGATCACAGGGGAGATGTGTAAACATCTGGTAATAAATAAAATGCAGAAAACAGCGACAAAAAGGTTTTTTCGTATAATAATTTTTTCACCAAATAATCATGTCATACCGATTTGTCTTAATGGTCACATCTTACGCGTAAGATGTGACTCTCACATGTACGCTGTTTTTGTGATTGTATTGTGAAATAGAAATTTACCCCCCCCCCCCCCTGCGCGTATAGATGTTTACACATCAAAAAAATAAAAAAATATTTAAAATAAAACAGGACAACAAAATTTGAAACAACAGAAATTTATTTTGTCAAAATACTTTCTTGGCACAGATTGTATATTCAAAATTCTGGATAATCATAAAATGTACCAGTAACAAACGCCCTTTGCTATTATGAACTGTTCTATAATTTTTTTTTATCTAACCATGGTTTTGAGGAATTTTTGGAGATTTAATTTCTGAAATATATGTATATAAAAAGTTCACAATTTTCTGGCAACTTTGTATCCTCAATTTGTTTTGTTGAAACTTTTCGCGTTTCTTGTTGCCTTAAGAAAACTCAAAACACGCAATATTATACATGTGTAGGTACATACAGTCATACGTACATACATACATAGATTGTGTGTGAATTTCTTCTTTCATGGCTTAAACTAAAGTAGTGGATGTTGGCTATGTACATGTTGTGTTATTAACTGGCCTGTAGTGGTTATGGCTTGAAACACGGCAATGTAACAGCAGAGCACGTCTAAAATATGTTTTTTTTTATTGTACTCAGCACAGTTTGTGCTGTGGTTGATGGCGATGTTGCCGTTTGCCGTCTGATTGTCGTTACTTTTTGGTTGGTTTGAGTTTTGCTTGGGTGACTTTTAATATTTTCAGACTCTCGACTAATATCGTCGTCGTCGTCGCTTACTTGATATGGCTGTTATTATATGGCACAGCTTTTTCTGTTTTAATTGTAGATTGAAAATCGTGAGCCTCTTCTTGTCGTGGTCGTTGATGTCGATGTTGTTATTGCTGTGTTTGGTGGTGGTACCTCTCCTGCCACTCTCCTATAACATCATTACTCTAACTCGTTTATTTGCCGTCTTCCTGCACAATTTTTCATTATTATCTACTCTACTTGCAGTACTTTGAAAGAATTTCGTATAATAGAAATATAATTTTCATTTACTTTAACAATTGGGTTATTTAAGGTTAAATCTATTAACTAGTAGTATACTTAAAATTCCAATAACTTAAACAACTATAAATCTTTTAAATTAAAAACTCCTGTTTCAATTGTTTAAAATCAACCCCAAAATTATTTTCGATTTTATATTTTAATTGGGCTACTTAATACTACTGTGCCCAATGAAAAATTGGATATTCACTTTTAAACTTCGCGGATTTATCGATTTTGTTAGGACTGTTTTTCATATCTGTGTCAAATTTCATGTAAATATCTGCATTGGTTCAATAGTAAGTAATGCTCGTGAATTTGGCGATTTTTGCAATGTCTGATTTTGTTGAACAAAGAACTTCCATTAAATTTTGTCTACGTAAAAAATTTCTACTGAAGAAACGTTATGGATGTTGCAGAAGGGGACCAGGCTACGCCCAAAAAATAAGGCAAATAAAGTGTTGAAAACAATGAGCGCTCTGGAAGACAAAAAGATCAGTGATGAGCAACAAAGATTTGGTGCTGAAAAGTTGTCGATTGCTGGTGCTGTTGACATTTCAAAAGGACTAATCAACTTCATTTTAAATAATACTAGCAAAGCCCAGCACTCGAAATTCGAGTGCAAATTCTACGAAATTTTTTTTCATACATTTTTTTTCTTTCAATGTTTTTGAATTTTTATACCCTATACCACTATGTGGTTTGGGTATAATGACTTTGTGCTGCTGTTTGTAACTACCAAAAATATTTGACCTAGACCCATCTTTTATTATACCGATCGAATCAGAATCACTATCTGATTCGATTTAACGATGTCCGTCCGTCCGTCCGTCTGTGTGTACATGTAAAGCTTGTAATCAAACTGCAGGTCGCAAATATAAATATATTTTAGTGAAATTTGGTATATAAGCTTTTATCGGCCATAGGATGAACGCTATTGAAATTGATGAGAATCGGTCCATGTTCAGACCTAGCCCCCATACAAATGACCCCTATGAAATCTACATAAAATGCCATAAGATCCAAATTATATAAATCTTAGTCAAATTGGGTTTGTATGTGTTTATTACATCCATAAATCAGTAGTCCAAAAATTATCCCTATGGGACAACTCTTAGTCATAGGCCCCATGTAGAGCTGCTTCCCGATCTTCACCTAAATCTATCAAAAAACAAATATATTGCACTGATTCTTCTCAAATTTTGTTTGTATATATTTTTGCAAAATACAAGAGACTTTACCAAACATGGTCAGGATCGGTTCATTTTTGGGCCTAGTCCCCATATAGCTATATCATCCGATATGAACTTTTTCATATCTGCAGCCAAAAAAATTAATAAAAATCCCACTCAAATTTGATTTATGCTTATTTTCTATATCCAGTTAGTTGGGCCTGACATATAGGGTCTCTAAACGCATGGTATAGGGTATCGTATAGTCGGTCTAGACCGACTATAATTTTCTTACTTGTTATATATATAAAATTTATGAATACTTAAATAAAATTCATTAAATTGTGAACTTTTAAATAAAATTGATTAAATTTCATTATAAATATTTGTTGAACACACAGAAGTTATATAAATGGGTTTATTAATAAATAATTTTATAAGAGCCTAAAGGTATGCTATTAAATTTTAGCCAATTCACAATTCAAGACAGGGCTTTTGATATACAATTTTTGCAAACACATTATTATGTTATTGTATGTGTTAGTAGCAACTTTAAATGATTATTACTAAAAAAAAAATGTAGCAGATGGTGCACATCTGTAAAGAAAACCATTCAAATGATATATTTTTTGTCAAAATCGGTTGATAACTAAAAACAAATGATATTATAGTTTTTTTAAAAGCGTCGCATTTATATCTCTGAAACAATTTTTTCTGACTACCAGAAAAAAATATGAAACGCATCATTAGGTGAAGAAACTTGGATCTATGTCTATAACCCTAAAATAACCGAGCAGTCAATCGAATATCATGCAAAAAGTGAAGCAAGACCGGAAATATCACGCCAAAGACATTAAAAAAGGTCATGTCTTCAGTTTTCCTCGATTATCGTGGTGTGGTGCATTATGAATCCAGTATGCTAGGCTAAATTATTAACAAGGAATATTATTTGAGTGTTATGTGTTGTTTGCATGAAGCTATTTTCAAAAATAGGCCTGACTTAATGGCAGAAAAATCTTGGTTTTTGCACCATGATAATACACAGTCTCACACGGTATTTGTTCTTCGAGACCATTTCGCACAAAATTCGGCACAATAATCGCCTAGTTCAGCACCGTGTGTCTTCTGGTTATTTAATAATCTCAAAACATCACTACGGCGATACAATTTTCAATTGATTTAGGAGACAAATCCCGAATAGCTGCGCTTTTTAAAGGGCATTTCGGAAATCGATCTTAACAACTGTTCCCAGGATTATAAAGAACATTGGCAAAAGTGTATTGTATCGGAGTGGTATTTCTTTCACAAATTTATGTTTATTTATTGACATTTAAGAATAAGAACCTATTAACTGGAACCTATTAAGTCCCGGTTTACACATGAAATTTTTCTTTCTGAAACTATATGAAATTCCCTTTTATACTTTCATCCGTGTCTACACACTGAAATTTTTGTATTAAAATTCAAGATTTGTTCATGTTTACTTTATCATTTTTGCTATTTATTTTATCATTTTATTGCATTAAATTTACTTTATTTCAATTTATTATCTTTCTTAACACAAAAAACGAACATAAAAATTAAAAAAAAAACGTAAAATAACTTCACTTTGAAAATTACGAAGCAAGAAACAAAAGAGAATTTCAGAGTACATGAAAGTATGTACCCCTTGCCATTCTTCTCTCTCGTCTCACATATAAACTCAAGACTTTCAGCAAGAAAACTTTCATGTGTAAACCAGAACTAAGTGTTGCAAAACTTTTCAATCCACCTGCGCTGTATGCATATTTGAAATTGATTTCATTTTTATACCCAATACCACTATATTCTACCGATCAACTCAGAATCATTTTCTGGTTCCATTTAGCGATGTCCGTCTGTCTGTCTGTGTGTCCATGTAAACCTTGTAACCAAACTTGAGACGAATATTTTTTGATGAAATTTGGTATATAAACTTTTATCGACCATAGGATGAACACTATTGAAATTGTTGAAAATCGGTGTATGTTCAAATCTAGCCCCATACAAAACACCCCTATCAGACACACTAAAATAGTCGTAAGATCCAGATTATCCTATATATATATATATATATATTGATAAAATTTCGTACATGTCTATTATACCCACTAATCAGTAATCCAAAAATAAACCCTGTAGGAACATTTTTAGTCAATCCCCATATAAAGCTGCTTCCCGATCTTCACCTAAATCTATAAAAAAAAAATAGAATAATTGCATAGATTTATTTCAAATTTCGTTTGGATATGTTTTTGAGAAAAGTAAGTAACTTTACATTTTTTAACCTAGTGTATTACACCGATAATATTACTTTCGATACCAATCAATTGCAGCTTTGAAATAGTGGCATAAAGCTAAATCAGGCCAAAACTTTACTGAGGAATGGTGACGTTGATAAGATGCAGCAAACATTTCTGGAAACATTCTTTTATATAAATAACCTAAGTCATAATGTTGAAGAGCTCACAAGCGGAACGCTCTTTAGGCCGTAACTGTAAAAAGGCTATCAAATAAATCATAGTCTCTTTACCAAATTTATCTAATTTTGTATTTGAGATTCGTATTGGCATATCCACGGCTGGCTCAAATATAAAATTTAGGTCGTGGCGTAACATAAGTTTTATCATCTATAATTTTTAATAGGCAAGGCGTTTTCTTGTGACCGATATAAAAATTGTAGTTGATAACCGATTTTGACCAAACATACCTCATTTGGAAGGTATTTCTTCTTAGCTGCCCACCGGATTTACAGATTTATACCGTCTGGAACATTTTTTTGGAGTAATGTTCATTTAAAGTTGCTACTAACACATACATAAAACACATACTGTGTTTATTATAAATATCAAAAGTCCTATGTTGAATCGTGAATTGACTAAATTTGATTAGCATACCTTTAGGCTCTTATAAAATTATTTATTAAATGAAAAAATAAAATATCGTCGAATCTGCACTCGAATTTCGAGGACTGGGCTCTGCTAGTCCATATTAAGGCAGTTATTGAATTTTGTTAAAACTATTTTGCAAAGCAAACAAGCTCGTTTTTTGTAACGCTATCCAGACGTATTCTTCTTGCGTTACCTACATACTTCCGTTGGTGTTATATTTTTGGCGTACATTCTTCGAAAGTTCTTGCTTTCAATAAGTTCTTGCTTTCTTTTAGTGACTTTCGTTCTTTTTGTTTAAGATCCATACATAAGGTTTCCTTGTCACTTTTAATAACATCATTCACCATACTTTTTGGAAGCTTTAGTTTTTTTAGCAATAACTAAACCCGACCATGTCAATATTCTAGAAAATTGTACACAATTTTTTTTTATTTTGATTTTCCATTGCTCACCAAGCGTAGAAATATTTTTCAATACTAACACTAATTTTCCGAAAGTTCGAAATATTCTTATGATGGGATTCGTGTAATATCGAAATGGTACCGGCTTTTATTATTATTTAATAAGAAAACCCACCAAGTGTGTCAAATTTCATGAATTCACTTTTTTTTTAATTTGTATGTAAAAACCTTAAATTTTCATATGAAACCGCTCACAAGTCTCAAAAACATCGGAAAGTAATGTAAAAATGAATGCAATGGCGATAAATCATAATGTTCAATATCAAATGCATTGCTCAGTTGATCAAATTCATCACACTCCCGAGACATTTTCACAATAATTAAAATAAACTCCGAGTTCTAGCACTAAATGATAAAACAAACATTGAAATTAATCAAAAACAAATCAAAACAAACATTCAAAAATGAAATGGGAACGCGCACACTATGAAAATGCAACACAGAGGGGGAAACTTTAATTGCGTTTTACTCGAAAACTTGTTTTGACACACTAGCTGGGTTTTCATATGCAGGTATATAAAAGTTTAAATATAATTACTATCTACATTTGGAGTAGCAATATTGCTGAAAGCCAGACTGAGATGCTTAACGAGATGACAATTGATTCTGGCAGTTCTTTTGCCGCTTTATGAGAAGAAATATACTGATTGTATCCATGTTTTTTTCTGACCTAAAATTGCAGTTAGTAGCAAAACTGGTTTGTTCCATTTACCAGTTATTTTCAAAACTATCTCATTGCATGTTTCATAGTAAAGGTCGCTGGTTCACTGTTTGAAGTGCGCCAAGATAGCATTATGTATGCCGAGTTTTCAAAACATTATCTCAGAAAACTCCAGTCAAACGTAGAGTTCGCAAAAATTATGAGAGGCAACTAAGCAATGAGCAAAGAACAAGCTCTATAACTATCAAAGATTTTGTAAAAACTCGCTTTAAGGATATGCTACAAGTTTGTTCGAAAGCATTTCTTATTCTAAATTTCGTGTACAAAATAGTGGTAAAAACTATCTTTTGGATCAGAAGTCTCCAAAAGAACGAAGAGGTGGTGATAGAATGCCACAGAAATTTAAATTTAAAAAGGTAGGAGTTTTTAATTTTATAAAATCCTTGCACTTTGTAGATTCCCATTATACTCGGGAAAAATCCTACAGGCAGTATTTGCTAAGCGATTGCACTGTCAAATATTTATGGAAGTCAAATATTCCTATTTTCTTAAAATTTTCAATTGTGACTTTAACATTAGCCTTAAAACTCCAGCAACAGATGCTTGTTCGCAATGTATTCGTTTTAAATCACAAATAAAAGAAAAGCCTTCAGGACCAAGGATGGCTGAAGTAAAGGCTCAATATACAGTGCATAAGCAGAATCTAATGACTGCCGAAAAACCATATGGAATATAGCAAAACTCGGTTTTTTTTTCGAAAATTCTTAGCCAAACTCGTTCGTTCCAAATTTTAATACATTATTTTTCTATATTTCAGTAAGTTTAGATTTTTCAACTGTGGAGTTTTTAATCAAGAATCGCATAAGAATCGAAAACATTCAACTAATTAGGTTAATTTAATTAGCCGCAATAAGTTTTTTGCTTTTTCCAAAAATTTGATTAATGTTTAACGAACGAGTTTTGCATCTCAGCTACTCATATGATTTCTACATTTTATACATAGTTATTATTCACCTGAAGAACCAATAACAAAACGATATTGTACTGGTAACTACGGAATTAAATCAATTCAGAACGGAATTTGTGACCAATCTTATTATAGTTCATTTAAAGCATTAAGAGCAACTAGCAGATTCCAGCGCTCGAAATTCGAGTGCAATTTCTAGGCAACTTTATTTTTCAACTTAGCCAATTCACAAACCAGTACTTTTTTGGTTTATGATTATTGTGAATGAAGATAACAAACTCATTAACAAACACATTAACAAATTTAATAAACACACACATATCATGTGTATAATTTTATATACACTTGTGCTCACATAATTAAGTCACTAGTATGCTACTCGGCATTATTGTCAAAAATACGTGAACCCTTTTTTTAATGCGAATATAATTTTTTTTATTATTCTTATATGTTAGCAATCAATTTACAGTAAAATTAAAAATTACAAAATTTTGGTTCATTCCAAAAAAATTAAAAAACTTGGAAATTAGCCAAAAAGAGCTGCTCACATAATTAAGTCATCTGAAAAAAAATGGTTGAAATTGTAGAAATAAGTAATAAATTTCGTCGAGAGTCCCATTTTTTCATTAGCTTACCTCAATATTGAGTAGGATAATCTTTTTGCTTCAATACTGTGGAGCAACGCTTTGGCATGCTAGCTACAAGAGAATCGCACTGGCCTGAATTAATTTTGTGCCACTCCTCTTCGATAACTTTCCATAACATGTCCTTATTTGGCGGTTTTCGTGCTGCAATGACTCGTTTTATTTTGCCCCACAAGTTCTCGATAGAGTTTAAGTCCGGACTCTGCGGCGGCCATTCCAGAAGCTTGATGGACTGTGTTGCCAACCACGACTTAACCAGCTTCGAACAATGATTCGGGTCATTGTCGTGTTGGAAAATCCACGCAAGCGGCAAATTGTCAGCATATTCGGTGGCCAAATTTTCCTTTAGTATATTTTTATACATTTCCCCATTCACTATACCGTCAATCTTGACTATAGGACCCACACCGAATGCGGTAAAGCAACCCCACACCATGACTGATGAGCCACCGTGTTTCACAGTTGTTTGGGGTATTTTAGATCCAATCCCTTAAGTGGAGGACGTCGCACATGTGGTCTACCATCATTTACAAAAACATTAATATTGGATTCGTCGCTACAAACAATAAAATTTCAAAAATTAAGGCCTTTAGCAAGATGGTCAGTCGCAAATCGGAGTTCCGCTTCGTAGTGTTCTTCAAGGAAACCAACGGTTTCTTTCTGGCCATTCGTTCATGCAAATTGTTTTCTTGCAAACGTCGTGTTATGGTCTGCGACGAAATATTTACGCCATAATCCGTTTCCATTTTAGCTCTGAAGTTAAAAAAGATCAGTTTTCTCAGGTTTGCAATGCGTCTATCATCATTTAAAGTAATTTTTCTCGGTTTTTGGCACGGAATATTTTCAAAAGTTTCATATTTTTTGTAACGCGTAATGGCATTTGTAATTTTACCACGAGGAAAGTTAAAAATCTCCACTACTTCTGCAATATTATTGTATCTTTGGAAACAATCCCATATTATTTTCATTTCAGCAGAATTCGAATTTTTTTGTTTACCCATAGCGTTTCAGCTGATGTTATTTCTTTTTAATTTATTTGTTTTTAATTTATTTATTATTTAAACTGCAAAAAAATCTTCAAAACACTAATTTGCTCACGATACTCGTGGTGACTTAATTATGTGAGCACAGCGCATATGACCTTTTTGACGTTTTCCACATTTTTCGGGGAATACCCAAATTCTTAATTTTGCTTCAATCAATGTAAACAACTGCTAGCATAGCAGGGTTCCACAAAATAGTAAGGTTATAATCGGAAGAATTAGGTTTAATAGAAAAACTACAAAAAACCTTTCAGCATACCCATGACTTAATGATGTGAGCACAAGTGTATGTATGTGTTAGTAGCAACCTTAAATGCAATTTACTCAAAATAAAGGGAAAAAATTAAAAATCTGTAAATCTGGAAAACAGCTAAAAAGAAATACCTTTCAAATAATATACGATTCGGGATAAAACGGTGGAACAAAACGTCAGTCACAAGAAATCGCCTAGCCTATTAATATTATAGATTTGTGATATCTGTGTACTGTGTTGTTATTATTTATTTATTTATTTATATTTTCTGTGTAGTGTGAAGTCCAGTTTTTTTTAGATAAATAAGTTATTATAACCACAAAGATGTAATATAGAATCATTAATAAATAAAAACACTCCTGAAGAATCTTATATGAAAATTAATTGATTTTTATTTACACAAAATTTGACCATCATAAGCCCGTCAGGAAACTTCTTTTTACAACAAAAAAGGTCAAAGAGTAAATTTTATAAATTTTGAAATACAAAATTTAATTTCCGCGTTAATTCACAAAATATCAGTCCGATTGAAAATGTTTATTTTTTCAGGTCACTAATGATCATACTGACTTTACAAGAATGTTATCGCGATTTAAGAAAATTTCATAGAATTAATTCTTTTAGGTACAGTTGACTGTCTGCCATGTTGTTGTAGCCGTTGTGGTGTGTGATTCCAGTTTAGAGTGATCACGAACACTCTAAACACAGAAACTGAAACAACAAATAAAAAACAGCTAAAGTCCGTTGCCGAGCAAATGCTTTTGATACGTGTATTGCATGTTGTTATTGTTGTTGCAATGTCGAGTGTTTAGCCGAGTAAAACAACTGTGTTTTGCCGTTGTTGTTGTTTTGTTTTTTCTTATTAGTATATTTTTCCAATTTATATACATACATATATATTTTTTTTTGTTTTCAAGCGTTTCTTTTGTATTGTTGTACATCTCCCATGTTTAGTAGTTGTTGTGGTGACGCAGTGAAATCCAGTTGGATTTAGAGAGTTTGTTGGAAAACAACATCCAAGAAAATTGCACAGTTTTGCGTTGCAATATATTTTTTTAAATTAGTTAAAATAAAACCAAGATATATATAAATATAGATATATATATATTGAATTAAAAAATCGTTTTTGTTTTAAAGATTTGTTGTTAAATTTGTTAAAATATTGTACATATATATATGAACAAAAAAATTATTGGCTTACCAATTCATCGAGTGGGAAAATTCGTTGTGTGCCGTTTTTCTTTGATATTTGAAACGTATGTATTGTGTTTATGTATTGGTTTGGTATTTTGCATGGCTTTGTTGATTATAAAAATATGTGTATGTAGATATGTACGTAGAGTTCAAATATTAAATAACTCATAAGCTTATCAGAGTAAAAATAATTAAGTTGATTTGCATTGTACACTAACGCTAAAATGATATAAAAGATTACAATAATTGTACGACTTGTCAAATTTTGACTTTCCAATGTAGCACGATGTAAGACGATGTTTAAACGAACGATTTAAACACGAAGTTGAAGTTTGCGACTTCGTTAAAATTATCCTTATCTCTTTGGGTTTACATTGAAAACCTTGTGTATTCTCTTACCATTTAATCATTAATAAGGATTCTTCTTATTTAACATATTCACACTAAGCTGGGATGGTCTCAGCTGTACCAAGGTCCCTTAATTAATTTTATACTCAATAATGAAACACTTCACTTCACTTTATAAATTTCTTTATTACGCTGCGGTTATATGTTGTTGCTGGTTTCGCGGATATTGATGGTTGCTGTTGTTGCGGATATTGATGGTTGCTGGTGTCGCGATTACTGATGGTTGCTGGTGTCGGGTATTGATGGTTGCTTCTCGCTGTTGGGTTCCAATCTTAATGCTTGGCAACAAACGAGTCTCCGTCTCATGGAAAACACTTATTGCGCTTTTTGTTTGCGCGGTCCCTTGTCGTTTCCCGAAATTTTTTTGTAGCACTCTCGTGTTAGAATATTACGTCGTCTGCACTCCCAGCAGAAAAGAATACATGGGTTTATACAATTTCGGTACACATGCCGATTTTCACCACATCGCCTGAATGCTGCTCACTTCACGGCGGTTAGCTTTGAGTCATCCGAATTATTCAGCCATTCTTACCAGCTCATCCAGGTTGCTGAAGTCTCGTCAACGTATCTATATCTGATAATCCGCGGGAACATTTCTAAATATTCTTTCAAGCTGCTGCTCGCTGGTGTAGGGCGCATGCCACATTATTTTTGCATCGCTATGACGTATAACTTGAAGCTTTTGCGTAATTTTTGAAGTCTTCAACGGATTTGTCTTCAAAGTATCGGGAGGGAAGCAAGAAAGCTAGGATATCCCTTCGAAACATCTACTAAGAAATCCATTGTAGGTTGTTGTTGCGGAACCACATCAGTGCGTTGTCGTTTAATAGTTCCGGCATTGTTCTTAGCAACATGTTACAAACCATGCCGTAAACTTCAGCCAACTCCACAACTCTTTCTACGTAGCTAATGGGGTCTCTTGCTCCATCATATCTTAATGACCATTTGATTACTGCAGCGTACTGCATTCCGGGGTTTGACTGCGGGGTTGCTGACTACGGTAGGTTCAATGCTGATAGATTGTCGGCCGGGCCTTTGGATGCACTCAAGCCGGATGCTACCTCTGTTAGGGGAATTGGTGAAGCTGCTCGGCTGTACATTAGCTCCATCTCTTCCATAGCGCGATCACTGATCTTGTGCTAGCCTTGGATGAACGCCGCTAATTTTCTACGTAGTTCTTCTATTGTGCGACTTATCTCTAGGCCAAACTCTGTAAGAACTTATACATTTGCCACTCTGCGAAACGAGTAGATGCAGTTGCTTTGGAACATTCCTCTTCTTCCGTTTTCCTCTCAGCTTTGTTTTCCTGTGCGTAGTCGTCTGCTCGGGCGCCATTATTAAATTGTTGCTAGGTTGGGTGACCAATTTTTTGACTCCTTCAGAAGCCGGTCGACCGCTTTTTATATCCTACACACAGAAAAAATATTTGCCAACCGAATTGGTCTAAAGTGGAACAACTGTATTTTCGATTATATCAACAGAAATTTAATATCATCTGCAAATTTTCTATTATGATAAAATATTTACTGTTAATGCAATATAATTGTAATCATCGTGAATTCGAAAATAGGTTACTAGCGTTATCGCAATTCGGTTGGTAATAAATTCGGTAGCCACAATGAATCTGTTTTCTGTGTGTATAATGAGTTTGTACTGATGTTTGCAATTAACAAGAATAATTGATCCATCTTTTATTATACCGATCGACACAGAACCACTTTCTGAGTCTGTCTGTCTGTATCAAAGAATTGCAAAAATATTTTTTCTTAATTGTACATACCCTAAAATTTTTATTCACATTTAATCATTCACCAAAACACAGCGTTAAATAAAATCATTATCCTGTTGAGGATGTAGTTCGGATCAGTTCGGGTCGGCTGATAGAACATGTTTCATTCACATGTTTATTGTTGTGTTGTATTTTTTTTATTGAAAACTATTCTTGCTTTTTTCTTAGTTTTATGTAACAACAAAAAAGAAATATGAAATATGAAAACAAACAAACTCGCGTTCATTTTTGCTTTTTCTTTTATTCTTCATCAGAATAATCGTTGCTGAGCCGAACGAACAAACATCCGATGTGATTGTTATGAAAACGAACGATGCTTAAAATACAGACGCAACAACAAGCGCATGGGTTTCTTGCTGTAAAAGCAACACCGAATATGTGTATCTGAGTTGAACTCAAATGACTGTTTATTCGGGTGTTGATTATGTACATATGCACGTTTTTTCAATCACCTGTTGCAGTTCTCTGGTCTGTTTGTGTGTCCACGTAATTATTTATTTTGATAAAATTTTGTATATAAGCTTTTGTCGGCCAAAGGACGATCGCTATTGAAATTGGTGAAAATTAGTCCATGTTCAGACCTAGCCCCCATGCAAATAACCTCTATCAGATCGACTTAAATTGCCGTAAGATCTAGGATATTATATACATATACAGTGATTGACAATACAATGGAAACTTTTAACAAAATATATTTTTGACGACTTGAACGCTCAATACCAAAAAATTGGATCATAAAATTAAAAACTCTTTTATTAATTTAAAAATGTTTATGTTTTATTTATTTAAAAAAGAAAAACTATTAACACGAAATAGCTTAACTTCAGAAAAAAAAAAAAACAAAACTTAAAAGTAATCATTTTTATGCTGTTGAGAAAACATAATTGATAATTGAACACTTTCCCTCTTTTTTTGGTTTTCAATGTTTTGTTTGGTAACCATTATTTTTTAGTACTGCTTCACAACGCCGAGGCATGGAGTGATCTATTTACATAGATCACATAGGTTTTCTATGGGATTGAGATCTGGTAATTGGGCTGGCATTAGATTGCAGTCATTCGGTTACACTGTCATGTTGCAACTTCCAGACCATGGGCATATTTTCCTCCCACATTACGTCATTTAGAAATTGCATCTATCCAGTTCATGGATTGGACCAATCCTTGGCCCTAAAAGCAACCCCAACGTACAACGGTCTTCCATCATGGCCTCTTAAATTAAACTTGAACTCATGTCTGAACATGAACCAACATACACCAATTTCAATACCGAACCCAGCTATGACCGTTAAAAGCTTATACACAAACAAGTGAGAAAATTATAGTCGGTCTAGACCGACCATACGACACTCTGGATCATGCGTTTAAAGAAAGGGTCTAAGGCTAAACATACAAAATCTGAACTTGACCGAGATCTTTGTATAATTTGGATATTATGGCAATTTAAATCGATCTCATGGTCATTTGTATGGGGACTAGGTCTGAACGTAAACCGAATTTCTCCAATTTCAAACTAGCGTTCGACCTATGACCGATAAGAGCTTATGTATATAAAAAATTATATCAAAATATATTCATATTTGCGAACCGTAGTTTGATGACAAGGCTTACATTGGCATACAGATGGATGGATGGACAGACGAATGGAACATCGCAGAAAGTGATTCTGACTCGATCAGCACATCATCACAACATCAGCACAAATTCATTAGATCGTGACCACATAGTAGTATAGGCTATAAAAATCATACAAATCTATTTATAATAGTGAATGGTTTTTATTGATATCATCAACTGTTATAAGATTGACCAGATCTTCCTAAATTTTCTCAATCATCAAATCACTATCCACATTTTACAAATCCATCAACATCAATTGCTGTGATAGAGTTATAGCTTCACACCACAACTGTTTTTTTTTTTTTTTTTTTTTTTTTTTTTTTTTTTTTTTTTTTTTAGTTTTCACCACTGACTTGTTCTGGCAACATTTTTCTCCAATAAGCATGAAGTTCATTCATAGCAAAATATGCATGTTTAATGCAATTCATTATCGTACAGCTTTTAAATTCTTTCACGATCGTCAAGTTTCTTTGCTCGATAAATCAAAAATATTTAAAAATAATTGGTTTATGTTATATACGTTGCTCTCATAACCCAATCCAATGGCTAACAAGAAATAATGTTAAATTCCGCTGTGCCAAATCTTTGATACCACCCTCCATATCTTAAACTCTATATTATAACTAATGTTGAGTACGGTTACCATTTTAATGAGTTCTAATACCATTTCAATCTATAGTTAATTGTCTTTCTGTTTTGACCAGTATTTATTATTATTTAAAGACAGTGATGGTTTTTTTTTCTGGAAAGAATTCTATCGGAAAAATTTCATTATTTTTCTATTATTATAGTAGGCTTTCCAATGCTGGGTCATGTGTAAGCAAGAAAAGAAATCGGCTAACCCTACTACAATTATTATAGTCTTTGACAAGTTTAAGATGGTTAAGCCATAAAAGCTTCAGAAAAATTTTGTAAATTTTTTTTATTAGCAGTATTTTTAATTTAAATACATTTTCTCTTGGCGCCGGCGCCGCACAGTGGACCATATTTTGAGAAGGCGGCCAAAAATCATTTTTTTTTGTTACCGATTTTAAAGTTATGTTATTCATTTGAAAGTAAATACTAGTAAACCTCGGGAGCCAAAAAATTGCGACTCTATCTCAACTATATCACAACGAACAGGGTCTTCGAAAATGGGCTTTCTCAGTATTTTGCTAAAATTAAAAATTTCTTTGTAAATTTTTATTTTTGAATGACTGTAACTTTTTTGATTTAAAATTTTGTATAATTTTGTGGCTTCCATACTATTAATGTTAAAAATGTAAAATCACTGAGTCATTCCGAAATTTAAAAAAAAAAAAAATTTTTAAAAAAGGTCAAAATTTTCCAAAAATCTCCTACTTAATAGAGCATAACTCCTGCCAGTCAAAAGCAGTCAGAAAAAATCTTGCACTCTTCTATAGTCCGAACCCTCCCCTCTACTCCTATACCCCATTATACACCCGCCACTTTCCGCCCGTGTGCACCAGAACAATTTTTCTGACCCAAGGTTAGATATTTTCTGCAAAATTTAGGAATACAAAAGTTCTCCACTATGTGGTTAGGATATATTAAGTTTGAGGTGATGTTTGTAACTGCCAAAAATATTGGCATCGGATCGACTCAAAAACACTTTCTGAGTCGATTAAACGATGTCCGTCCGTCCGTCTGAGTGTTATGTATACAAAAGTTGGTCGTACCGGTGCACCGCGGTGTATTTTTTGCGTATCGGTAGAGTTGTCAGGAGTTGTTATATACTTATAAAAAAGGGTTGAGATATAATGCGCTTAATTGTTACAGGTACATTTACATATCTTTCAAAAACATTAATAGTCTGAATTAGAGTTATATAGTTTAAATACCTGACAAAATGGGAAACAATTTAAATGACAGGTAAATGGTAAAAAAAAACTATTGCGACATAGACCTTTAAGATATGAACAGGTATGCTTCACCTTTTAAAAGGGGTTAGGGTGTGGGTTTTTTATGCTTCTAAAAGTGGTAATAAAAGATAAAAAATTTTATTTTACATAATTGCAAGAAAGAGTATTTATAATAATGTTTCCACAATTATTATTCATTACAATTTGTGCAATGGCTCAGTACTGTTACAGAGATCTGGCAGATATTTATTTTCTACGAAATGATGTAGACGATGTAATTTTGCACATAGTGAGCAACGACTTCTTTAAGAATTGTAACCTAGAAGACATTGAAATGCACAAAGGAAAAATTACTAATTTTGCATCGAATTTGAAAAGACGGTACATTGAATGCTCTCATAGCAAGGCAAAGATGTACAAACGTTACCAATACTGGTTAATAAAGGAACTTATTTTTGAGAGTGCATCTACAACTGCCAACGAAAGTGGAAAAAAGGGTCGACCAGCAAAACCAATTGACGGATGTAGTGAAAGATCTCGAAGGCGCAAGCTGGAGAATATCAATGAAGAAATTTCTCAAAGAATTATTAAGGATTTTTGCACCAAATTCAACCAACCCAAAATAAAAAAAAAATAAAATTGAAATAATTGGAAAAATAGTAGAAGCGAGCCCAAGGCGCACAAAGAGGATTTTGAAAAGCATTCCTACACCAATTGAAGATAAGAAATTTACGCCGGAAGAAGCGTTCGCCCTATTTTTGGATTTGAAATTGACCAAAAATCAATATAAGGAATTGCGGAAGCGAACCAATGAAAAGATTTTTCCAGAGTATCGAGATTTAGTTTCTGCCAAAAAAGAATGCTTACCATCACAATCTGCTATTAGTGTCACTTCAGCATCAGCAGAAATAAAATTGCAAGATCTCCTTGAACATACTGCAGAACGATTGCTAAATACGCTTGATACTGATCATTTAAAAAAAATTGGTAATGGCAGCATTACTTTAATTTCTAAATGGGGATGTGATGGATCCTCTGGTCAGAAACAATACAAGCAATTTAATGCCAAAAATTCATCAGATGCTAAATTATTTATGGTATCTTTCGTTCCATTGCGCTTAACAAAAAGGTATAGCGTCTTAGAGCCGTCAACTAGTAGAGCAACAGAAATTGATATATGGAAAAATGAAATTCCTTCTTCAACAATGCATTGCAGACAAATAAAATTTGCATTCAAAAAGGAAACCAAAGATGTCATAACTGAAGAAGTTCAAAAAATAAAAGATCAAATTAAGGAACTTCAACCAGTAATATTTAAATTTGATGACCAAGACTTTGAAGTACATTTTAAAATGTGTCTCACAATGATTGATGGAAAAGTTGCACAAGCTTTAACTGGAACAAAGTCAACGTCAAGCTGCATTATATGCCAAAAGACATCAAGTCAATTAAGACGATAGTTTTAAGGAAGCCAACGAATTCGGAATGACCCCTCTTCATGCTAGAATACGTTTCATGGAGCATATTCTTAAATTGAATTATGATTTGGAATTTGGTCCGTTAGGCGAAACAGTGAGAAAAAACAAAGAAAATGAAGAAAAAAGAAAGCAAAAAAAAAACAAATTCAACAAAAATATCTACAGCTAGGCCTCGTAATCGACCAACCAAAACAAGGGGAAGGAAACACAAATGATGGAAATACTGCAAGGAGATTTTTTTGCGATCCGGAAACTGCAGCATCTATCACAGGTGTAGATCATGCATTAATAAGACGATTCAAAATCATATTACAAGTTCTAGCATGCAGCAGAAAGATAAATGCAAAAAAAATTTGGAGAGTACGCCAATAAAACAGCTATACTTTATAATGAAAAATACTCTTGAAGATATATGCCATCCACAATTCATAAAATTTTGTACCATGGGGAACAAATAATTCAAAACAATATGCTACCAATAGGAGATCTATCTGAAGAAGCGCAAGAACAAAGGAACAAAGACTACAGATTCTTTCGCGAGCACAACAAAAGGAAAATGTCCAGATGCTGTACTAATGAAGACCTTATTACTATTTTGTTGTGCACTTCAGATCCATATATGTCCAACATTCGTCAAAAATGGAAAACTACCTCTATTGAATTAGACGAAGAAGCTAAACAACTTCTAGAAGATGAAAATCAAGGCTATTTAGAAGAAATTTTTACTAAAATTAGTTGATTTAAAGTACGTTTTCATTACACTAACAATAAGTTACACTTTTGTTTATATAGTTAAAAAATTTTCTTGATTTAAAAATTTATATATTTTGTAAATTTACAATAAAAATTGTTATATTTCATAAATTTACCATAAAAATTGATATAGAAATATTTAAAAAGAAAATAAAAAAAAATTTAACTAAAGCAAAAACATACGAGTTTTTCATTGAAACTTCTCTATCTTGAACCAATATAAGGTAACTTTTACGTTCGCTGCTTAATAAATTATATTTTAACTCGGGATCTTTCAAAAAATAAAAACAACCTTTGGCCCCTGTGCACGTTAGGACTAAAAAGTTTACGGGGGCCAAAGTTAGGCATTTCTGAAAAAATTAACTTAAAAAATTGTGAAAAAGTATTAGTTGTAAAATTAAGTGAAAAAATAAGACATTATATTAAAAAAAAAAACCTTTTTTAACCTTTTAACACTTCACTTTTGTACTAAAATTCAACTACAAATGAAAATGTATTTTAAACCCTCCGTAACTTTTTTTATTTTCGGTCGAGAATTACGTTTATAGCAAAACTTAAACACCTACCAAACAAAGAAAACCGCATATCAAAATTCCAATTCAATCAAAAGTTATAGATTTTTGATATTTGGTATATATCGTATTGAAATTAATAGAAATAGTACTACAAGAAAACTGGACGGGACCACGCCCTTTTTAGAAAAATTAAAATCCATAATAACTTCTATTAAGCCCTTGACTATATAAAGTTGTTAGTGCAATAATTATTTCTAAATTAAATAAATAATATTTTGTTAATGTATAAATATATTTTTTTTATTTTATTTTATTTTATTTTATTTTATAACGATGAGGGGTAGCGAAGCACACCGGGTTCAGCTAGTACATATATAAAACTGAATGTATGTATGTATGTTCCGTATGGACTCCAAAATGACGGGACTGATTTTGATTAAATTTTCAGGGAATCTTTAGAATAACCTGGCGGGTGACACTGGGAAGTCTGATTTTTGGTTTGTGGGCGGAGGGGCGTGGCACTGAACATATAGATATCAGCTAAAACTTTCGGGGGAGCACGTGCTTTACTTTTTTCCGACACTGTGTATTAAAATTTAGATGCAATATACAAACCAGATGATGGCAGATTTTTTATCTACGAAAACAGAGATAAATTATAAATATGAATTTCGTTGTTTTAAAAAACTAGCTCCTATGCGTCACAGTCGTTGTTTGTGTAGTTATCATTCTTTGAATTGAAAAAAAATCTCAAATATTGTGTAATGCAAAGCCTACTATGTGATAAATATGAATTTCTTTTAAAGAACGAACAAAAAGAAAATATATTTTATTTTATGTACATCTTTCGTTATTTAGAAATTTGTTTTTTTAGATATTGATTTTTTATGTTTTTCCTATTGCGTACCATAATATCTTGTTAAGGATGGATTTGATTTTTCATATATGCCGCTCCAATGTGCCAGTCGCCCCGAGCCATGGCTTTAATGGCTCGACCCTGCGCCAAGCCGGCTTAAATCGCACCCTGGACCTCTCGACACTTGAAGTATAGCCATACATACACTCATGAAGCAAATGATACAAATACAATTACCACAACAACAATAGCAACAACATTTACAGCTATCACATAGAAGAAACAACATTTTTAATAACAACAATAACAAGAACAACATAGAAAAATCATAATTTTGCCAAGAGTTTTTTATATTTTCATTGAAATCTCGTGACCTATTGAAACGATTTTTTGATAATTAGTTAAATAGCATCCTGTTCAGGATGTCAGTTAATCATTTTTCCTAAAAATGAGCAACCCAGCTGACCTATTCAGGGCGTGATTGTGATTTCCACAGACGGACAGACGGACATCGCTTTATCAACTCCGCTTGTTATAGGGATCAAGAATATAAATATTTTATGGGGTCCACACTTTTTTTAAGTATTGGAAACGGAATGACACACAATATACTTATATAATAAGAACAGGCGAATTGAAAATAGAGATCAGCCCAACAAATTTTAAGAGTACGATTTAAAAATATCGCCTTCTACTAATTTTGTTGTACACATTCTAAGCCTTTTAAAAATACAAATAATTCTGGCCGAACTCATCTAAGTGGAAAATGTATTACTTTTCAATTTTAATGTTTATAAAATTTTCAGATTAGAATTATTTGGTTATAAATAATCAAATGAAGTAGCCCCCATCCAAGTACGGCATCTGGAGAGAGCAATATGCAATCGTCGCTACATAGCAAAGTTCTTCCTTATTTTTGGTCCTTGCGTCTCTAACACCTTTCTTAACATCCATCCAAAGATGTTCTATTGTATTAAGGTCCGACGATTGTACCGGCCGATCCATAACATGAATCTTGGATAACCGCTTCGCTTTCTTTGTTTTGTTTTGGAACGTTGTCTTGCTGGAAGACCCATTGCAAAGGCATTTCCTCTTCAGCGTAAGGCAACATTACGGCTTCAAAAATATTGTTGACGAAGTAGGTAGCATCCATCTTTTTAACGATTTAAGTTTTAGGTCCAAGCCCGTTCCACCCAAAGCACCACCAAAACATGAGCCTGACACCGCCATGTTTGTTTCCTTTGGTCGTGTACTTCTCGTTGAATTGTTGATTAGGAGGGAGTCTAACGTATCTTTGCCGTAATCGAACTGGAATACTTTTGATTCATCGGTCCATAATATATTACACCAAAAAGTGTCAGTTTCATTGATAAACCTTTTGGCAAACTGAAGTCTCTTTAGATGAATTTTTTTCAAAGGAGCTACTTATCTGGAAATTTTTGCTGTAAGACTGACGACAATTAATCATTTCCCCACCTACCCCGACTTTAGATCTTTGGTGAACAGTTCCGCGCATTTGTTATCATTCCGTTGAAACGCCAAGAAGTCACCTTATGAAAAGTTTTGTCTTCACTTCCGTTAGTCACTATTCTGCACAAAAAACTATTAACGGCTTTGGAATTCTCTCACGTGTGGGATTGCCTTTCCCACATGATTTACCCGCCCGTTATACAGGCCACTGTCAGTTCGAAAAACTTAATAGACACACATTTTTTTACTAATACACATTTTTCGCAGTGGTAACACTAATGGCACCAAATTTTTCGTGCGAGTAATTGCTGCCACTAACGATGATAAATGTTACCCTGTTAAAAATTTAATACAAATTTGCTGGATTACTGCAAAGTTTTAAATAAAGTTTTAACTTGTTAAATGTATTATTATGATTCATTTTTTGAAATGCGCATATAAAAATGCAAGTTTGTTAATTATAGAGCATAAATATTATTAAAATAATACTACTAATAGTTAATAAATGTTAACCTTTTCCCCCAAAATGTGGCTATATTATGAACTCGGTAAACAAAACAAAAAATGGACGTCAAATTGAAAAAGGGGAATATTTTAAAATTAATAAATTTATACCATTACCACCCCTTTTTGTGGGATATGAACAATAAATCTTAACGATTTAAAGAACAAAGCCTATGAAAACATAGCAAAAGAAATGAGCATGATGATGGAAGTTTACGGTTCGACAACATTATTATCTTTATTCTTAAAAAGTTAAAATGTTTACAATAAAATTAATAGAAAGCGACATTTTTCATTCTTACTCTTATTATTTCGAACACGTCTGCATACCCTCTACACACTGATGTGGAACAACTTTAAAAATTTATATTTTCTTTATTTAAAAAATTATTTTGGGATTCGTGTTAGAAAAAATTATTCTGAAAAAAGGAGGGTGTGGTCCTTTATGGCGACCGTGTTATTTCAAAATCATGTAGAAAAAGACCGTGTAAAAAAAGAGTTTGGTGTACTTGAATCAGCGCCATCTACTCCGCAAGTTATAATTCAAGTCACTATCAATAACAATTTTAATTTTTAATTTTTAAATCCAAAAAACAAAATTTTTAAATCCTTATTCAATAAACCGGATAACTCGATAATACGGATCTGAATTATATTATCCAAATTTACGATGTAATACTGCACAGAAAACTTGTCGATATCAATAACTCTGATTCTCAAAACTCCCAGATTCTAATGAAATTTTATATAGAAATACTCACAGTAAGAATTTAATGTGGAAACCTTTTTCAAAATGAGTTCGAAATTGTTGAACGGCATATAAAACTAAAACTATTTTCGAGCCACTAATTCTCGCTGATAATTATCTCAATTTCACCATTTTCTCTAATGAATCATTCAATATGTCTGCTTACAGTAAATGGAAATTATTATGAAAGTAAAATGTTCATCAAGTCCAGGAGCTGGCTCTTCGCCACACTCAACTTTGAAAATAGTTGATCATCACCATCAGTTGCAACAACACTCCTACGGAAGCACCGGCTACGAATCTAATACACCACCACAGCATGTAATGCCGACAAGAACATATACACCAAATACACATCAAACTAGTGGTGACTATCAAATTTCATCCGGTGGTCCACCACCTTCTTCTTCATGTAACGACTGTTCCTTGGGATATTGTTGTAATATGGCATCTTGTTGTGTTACAACACCTCATTATCAACATGCCACGCAACAACCGCCACCTGAACAGTTTTACAATAGTCCATATCTTACATCACCTCCACCGGTAGAAGAACCCGAATTTGTCTCCATAGATGATGAAAAAGTCAAACAGTATCTTATGAAATTGGGACAGCAGCAATTACAAAAACAACAGCAGAAACAACAAATTCTGAGAACGCAAAAAGAACCAAAAATTACTCATATTATCTCGGCACCCGACACTGAGACTGCTGCAAGACCGGTTGTCTATGAAATCATTGAATTAGATGACGAAGATGAACGAGAAAAGTTGAAATTAATCAAACAACAAGCTGAACAAAATTTAGCCAATAAGAAAACAACTCCCAATCTCAATATCAGCTTTGCCGCCCGACACACTAAATCTTTAGATATTAGTCTAATACCCAAAACATCTGAAACTTCTGGATAACGACAACAATCTTGCCAACAACAACAAAAACAACAAATGCCTTTAACATCACATAATTCAGGATCGAATAAAACAACAAGATCTACGAATCACAAAATTATTGCAGAAATTGACTTGATGGACAGTAGCAATGACTCATATATGAACGATGATGATGATGAGACACTACCTCTAGTGGCTGTTAGTTGTGAACTACAATGTGATGATGAGGATGACGAGAATTTAACAACCACCACAAGTAATAAAAATCAGTCTTATGTGAACTACCTAAATAGCAGCAGTCGCCACCTCCCCCCATCTATGAACTATTCAAAAACTTCGAAAGATAATGTGGGATCAGATGACGAAATGAAAAACCATGATGGAAATCTTTTGGTACGTTGGGAGGAATATGAAGGCCAGAAGGAACAACGCATATTTTTCGAATGTTTCTTATGTGGTAAAAAAGTACAATCTAGCTATAATTTAAGACGCCACATGATGATACATACAGGTGAGTTGAAAAAATTTATACTCTAGATACATATGCATCAGACAATCAAACAATCAGAGAATAAGATATATTATTTATAAAATATTAACGGTCATCACTAACTCAATGATTATGTTATGGTCGGTTATCCCCTAAAATATGCTTTAATTTTTCTGATTTTTATTCTTTAACATTTGTAACCCACGTCATTTTTCTATGGGCGCCATAAGTGCCTTAATAGATTACATTCAAATTGGCAGAGTTAGCCCATCTGCATTTTATCATCATGCTCCACTCTACATAAGGGTATATTCTGTTATTGTTGTGAATCTTTCTTAAACATGTTTTGTAATGTAGTCAAAATTATTATAATCGAATTTTTGCTAAACACTATTTTTATTTAAAAAAAAAAGTTTAAATGTTACCTCGATCATAGACTTAAACAAGATTTTTCAAATCTGCACTTGCTGGAAAAAGTATGCGTACACTTGAATATGAAAATTTCAATTATTAATAAAATATTTTGAATTATGAACTTTTTACCATTGACATATTAGGAATTTTACTTGTTTTTCAAAACAACTTACGGAACGTTTCTACATAATTTTTTTTCTTTATAACGACAAAAACGAAGTATACTCGTTAATTAATCACAACTACCAAACACGGCTGAATTCTGAAGGAAGATTAAAAATTCCGAAATACCAAAAAAAAAAATGTGGAAAAACGCGTTGGCTGTCGTACTACCTACAATTTGGATCTTATGGCAATTTAATAGCGTTTATCCTAAGGTCGACAGAAGCTTATGTACTAAATTTCGTCAAAACATATACATATTTGCGACTGGTAGTTTGATTACAAGGATTACATGGACACACAGATGGACGGGCGGACAGACGGACCGACGGACATCGCTAGAAAGTGATTCTGAGTCGATCGGTATAATAAATGGGTCAAATATTTATGGTAGTTACAAACATCAGCAAAGTCCTTATACCCTGACCACACAGTGGCATAAGGTATGAAAACGTCCAACAAATTACATTTTCTCTACAATATGACGTAGCAGCGCCCTCGCAAGGGCTACCAAGTCTGTTTCATGTGTGAAAATTATAATTTCTTGCGAAAAATTTATGTTTTATGTGATAGTTGGCAACCCTGTAAAAATGTAAACGTAAAGTGTACAGTGGGCAAATGGGCTAACCACCAAAGTGAAGGTGGGCTAAGTAAGACATCAAATTCATTAATGGAAACGCTGAAATCAAGTGATGCAATATTTTTAAAATTAAATGGCGAAAAATTGTTGCTTACAAGCGGATAAAGGGTTTTTCTATAAGAGCACTACAAAAGTTTTTTAAATAAAACAAAATCGGTTTTGGATATCAATGAAATTCTTTATTCCTGTGAAAGTACGTTCGATGCCATTATGTATGGAAATCGATCTCTTTTGCATGGCCACCACGGGCACGCTTGCAGAAGTCCAGACGCTGAACCCAATTTTCGACGGTTTTCAAGCATAAATCGGCCGATACTGCTGCAATTTCACGTTCGATATTCGTACGAAGTTCATCAATCGTCGCTGGCTTGTTGGCATAGACCATAGACTTGACGTAGCCCCACAGGAAATAGTCCAAAGGCGTCAAATCGCACGACCGAGGCGGCCAATTGACTGGACCATTTCTTGAGATAACACGTTCTCCAAACTTGGTTTCCAATAAATTGATTGTGACATTAGCTGTGTGGCTTGTGGCGCCGTCCAATTGGGGCCAAAAATATTCGGTTATCATTGAACGGTAGCGATTCCCATTCACAGTAGCGTGCCGGTCTTGATCATCACGGAAGAAGTACGGCCCAATGACGCCGCCGGCCCACAAATCGCACCAAACCGTAATTTTTTCGGGATGCAATGATGACTCATGGAGTACGTGTGGATTGCTGTCTGACCAATAACGCATATTTTGTTTATTGACGAAGCCATTCAGCCAGAAATGAGCCTCATCGCTGAAGATGATTTTTCGTTGAAAATTCGAATCATTTTCAAGTTGTTGCTCAGCCCAATTCACGAACATACGACGCTTCTGGTGGTCAAGCGGCTTCAGTTCTCGCGTCAATTTGATCTTGTAAGGATGTAGGCCAAGATCTTTTCGCAAAATTCGCCACAACGACGTCACAGAGATGCCCAACGCTTGAGAACGACTTGTGAGAGACACATTTGGGCTTTCTTCAACTGAAGCCTCAGTGGCAGCAATATTCTCGACACTACGGGCACTTCTTTATCTCACTGGCACGGGAAAATTTTGTACTGTGCCTGTGGATTCAAATTTTTCCACTAGACGCTCAATTGTTGATCTGCTAGGACGATTATGACGACCATAAATTGGACGTAGCGCTCTTAACGTTGAGGCCACTGACTCCGAATTTCGGTAGTAAATTTTAATAATTTCGTCTCGTTGGCTCGTATATCTTTCCATCATGAAATGGCAAACCTTACTGAAGAGAAATGTCAAAAGAGCGGCAAGCAATATGGCGTCGTTTGCTGTCCCTGTCTTTCTACTTTTGTACCGTCCCTGTTGAAAAACCCTTTATTTGCAAAAACATTTGCTAGAAGCAAAAGACATTGAAGCAATTGAATAAGTGAAAAAACTTTTTTTTGATGTAGAATGTATTTTAGAATGTGCAAATATTGTTAGGAAGGCTGAAGTCCTGGCAAATACATTTGTCCAAGCAAATAACCTCACTTCGAACTACAACCACTCAGCGGAGTAATAAATACAATAGTAAATAATTTAAGAAGGAAAATCCTTGTTCTGAATCAGCAATCAACAATTTATACATCTCTAGAAGAAGTAATAAATATTGTCTCATCAATAAAACCCTCAAAATCTCCTGGATTTGACAATGTTCCCAACCTGCTCTTAAAGAAACTACCACTCAAAGCTCTAAAATTACTGGTTATAATATTTAACAGCTGCATCAAACTCATTTCAAAAATGCTAAGGTTATAGCTATCAACAAACCTAGTAAGCCAAAAAATAACCCAAATAGCTATAGACCTATTAGTCTATTAAGTAACTTAGGTAAAATATTTGAAAAAATAATACATTCTCGTCTTAGTGAATTTGTATCGACCAATTCTATTGTTGCTAAAGAACAATTTGGATTTAAAAAAGGGCATAGCATTACTCACCAAATAAACATAATTAAAAATCAAATAATCACCAATAAAAACAATAAACGTCAACGGGTCTATTTATTGTTAGATATCGAAAAAGCGTTTGACACTGTTTGGCATATTTATGCAAAGTTATTTCAGATTTCATTCACGGCAGAAGCTTTAAAGTTGCGATTAATAATGAAACATCAAAAACCATTACCACAGGGTTACCTCAAGGATCAGTCTTGTCGCCATTGTTTTACTCGATATATACATCCGATTTTAAAGTCCCGAAATATATGAAAATTGCTTATTACGCAGATGATACTGCGTTAATTTCTTCAAACAAACTTACAAGTGCACTCCTGAAGAAAATGGAAAAGGGACTTGTAAATTGCAGTAAATATTTTCACAAATGGAAAATCAAAATTAATCCAAACAAGACCCAAGCAATAATTTTTCCATTCAACAAATCTCCCAAAAGACTGCCAAGACGTCATCTTCTTATTGGAAATAATACCATAAATGTACTTAATCATGTCAAATATCTCGGAGTTGTCTTGGACAAAAAGCTTACTTTTAAACAACATATTATGGCTACGTGCCAAAAAGCTATAAAATCATTTAAAGCTTTATGGCCACTACTAAATAAAAGGTCATTTCTAAACCACAAAAACAAAAATCTCCTCTTCAAAAGTGTTATAAGGCCAATATTAACATACGCGTGTCCTATTTGGAGTGACGCTGTCAGCTGCCACCTAAAACGCTTACAAATTATACAAAACAAATGTCTTAAAATGATAAATAAAAAGCCCTGGAGGTATCCTACAAATCTTCTTCATGAAAAACAGGTTATGAAAAAATTATCGATTTCATAACAAGGATTAATAACAATTACTTTGCCAAAATTGAAAATTCCTCTTACCCACTGATAAGAGAATGTAGAGAAATAACGTAAAATTAAAAAGAAATCACCAAATTGAAAATTATATGCTTTTAGAGGTCTATTATTTCTAATAAACCTCCTATAAGCACATAAATATTTTCAGATAGTATTTGAATTTATTAAATCATATAAAGGGGTTTTTTTCCTGCCATTTTCCTTTAAAAATCATTAAAAAATAAAATAAAAACTATTTAATATCTTTAGATCCTATATATTATTTGTTGCAATATCTATATGTAAAGATAAGATCTCATATGTGAATATCAAATTTGTTAAAATATGTAAGTAAAGGAAGAATATATAATTGAAAAAAAATTAAAAAAAAAATATTGTTAGACAATTTTCATTTAGTGAATGTAAAATAAATAAATTAACAAATGACGACGTTGGAGCCAGACTGATCTAATTCTTCCATGCCACACTTATGTAATTGCTCTTCAGCCCTTTTCTTCTTGAGAAATCGCAACATCTCACTATAGAATTAGTGCGGTCTGCAAAGTAAAGGCATGCCATACTGATATCAGTAATGAAGTGCACTTATATCATTATGGTCCCAATTTTATAAGAGTTGTTACCGTTTATGGAAAACCAAAGTGATCTAAGTTCATTATCGTGTTATTACCAATTTTTTTATATCATATCTACGTTTATATACTATTATTCAACAAAACTGAATATTGCATTTCTGTATATTTTTTAAACAGGCAACAACAGCCAAGTTCGTCAAAAAAAAAATTCAAAATCGTTGTGATTTACGCTTGTGATTATCTATTGTCTTATTCTTAAATATTCTTCTTACCATCCAGAGAAAAATGAAGAAAGTTCCACAGAATTAGAAAGCAATGGTGGTATGTACATATGTGCTGCTTCTGTGCTTCTGGTGTGGGTTACAGTTGATGCTATTATTTACAGATAGTGAACAAGTCAGAGCAAATCCAGAGGTTCCTATTGGTAATTTGGGAGAAATAGACAATCCAGATGTCGATGATCGTGTCAGAGGAAAAAAAAGAGTTCAAAATTTCAACAATTGGGCTAAAAATATAAGGAAGTGAAAAAGAACAGCAGGCAAAGAATATACCAATGTACGAGGTAATGTTGGGCCGGCCAAACAATTTACACCAGTTTTATGTAACTGTAGGTTCAAATGCAGTGAGCTGGTTTCATCTGAAAACCAAAAAGCAGCACACGAAATGTTTTACCGGCTCACTTCGTGGGACGCTCAAACAACATGGCTGTGCAGCGTACGCCATGTACGCCAATTCATGCTATTTGATAAAAGAGTACGCAAAAGTTTCTTTTTAAAAGTCGTGCAAATATCTAACAAGAGATTAGATTATGCATTAAGTTATAAAAAAAATCTGTTTTTGGAATTGAGGAAAGGGACAAGAGAGGACAACATGTAACTTCTAACAAGCTATCTGATGAAAATTTGACATGGATTAGGGACCATATTAATAGTTTCCCAAAATATGTAAGTCACTATGGAGAAAGACGATCAACCCGCCAATATTTACGCCGAGACCTTTCAATGAACAAAATGTATGATCTTTTTAAAGCAAAATGCGAGTCAGAAGGAAAATCAATAGTGAAAAAAATGGCTACATCAAAACATTTACAACCGAGTTTAATTTACACTTTTATATACCTAAGACAGATACTTGTAAAACCTGTTATATGCTCGATATCTCAATAAAATCTGAAGAAGACCTAGAAAAATGCATAGCTATAAGAGTGCAAAAATATGAGCATATTAAAATTGCAGGCGAAGTACGAAACATATAAAATGACTGTAAAGGTGAAGTGAAAACCGATGAATCTTTATTAGTAGCTACTTTTGACCTAGGACGAACCCGGCCTCTTCCTTATTTGAACATTGGAGAAGTTTATTACTTAAGACAACTGCAAATGCTTAACAAAAATCTTAATGAATATGTGGCCAGAACATTATGGGGCTAGAGGCTCTCAAGAAATTATGTCCTTACTGCACTGCTTTCTTGAAGATTCCGTGCCAGACACCGTCAAATCTCTATCCCCCGAATTCATAATGAAAAGTTAGCTGCTGTTTACATGTCGCGCTCAACGAGGTTCTTACTAGTCAGCCGATTAGCCTTAGTTTTTAGTTAGCACATAGTTTATTCAAAATCAATTTTTTGTTGTCATCTAATAGCTTTAAAAACAAATCTGAAATTTGTAATGCCACCATATTTTTTGCATTAATGCTACCTGATATAGTGAAAATCAACTCTGTTTACATTTCAATTTGTGTGATTTTACTCCTTCATTTTTTTAAATTTATATTTACAAGTGTTAAGTTTACAACAAAAATATTTTAATTTGAAACTTATGTAAAAAAAAATGTTTAAAAGATCCGCAAAGTAAAAAATATTTGTTTTGCACTTAAAAATAATTTATATAATAATTTATAATTTTAATACTTGCTGGGTACTGCATAACTTTTCATTATAAATACGGCCGTATGTTTTTTTAGCGACTGTTGCTCTGGTCAAAACAGAAACTGGAATGTTTTACACTTTTTGATGTTTCGGTTATCTAGAAACCATACACTATCTCGTCAGTGGCCATACTTACCTGCCTAACGACACCGCCTTCTCTTTTATAAGTCGAGAACAAAAAAAAGTCTGATATCTATACACCAGAAGATTGGATGAAGCTCGTCTGTGATATAAGAAAAATTCTTGCCTCCCATCCATCATCACTTTTACTTGACATTACCACATGCTCCTAGAAGAAGTGGCAATCAGGAAGCACTAGATGATGAAAACTTATTTCCTGCTGCGTTAGGTGATAATTAAGATGTGCTTTATCTTATGATGTCAAAGTACATTGTTTTTCCCTTACAACTACCTACATATTAAATATATTTTTCAAATTTGTATTATGCCATACTGATCTAAGTAATTTGTTCTTCGCAAAAACACGAATATTTGCTTTATTAAATAAACTACATATATAGATAAAACTTGTTCCTAATATATTTCATACTCATCAGAAGTAGATTTAACTAAAAAAATAATAAAAACCCCATAGGTATCTCACAACACCGCGTAACGCGTTTCCTTAGTTTTCTCAGAAACTTACTTTTGTGCCGTAGATCAGTCTGGCTCCAACGTCGTCAAAAGTATAAAAATAAAATTTTTTGCTAACAAATAATTTGGTGAGAAAAATCATAAATTATCCCACTGTTATGTCCTTGCATAAACATAACAGAGCTGGAAATTATAAGCGTGACGTCAGGGCGCCTACGTGCGCAGAAGATTTTAATTTTGTCTGCGTGATAACGTAATCTTAAATTTTATCGTTCTTGCATAAGAACTATTAAGGAGAACATGTGCTTACAAACATAAACAAAAATACTATTAAAATTTTTAATTTAATGTGAATTTATGATAAAAATACCAAAAAATAAATTAACTTCCCAAAGAAAAGTTGAAAGTACGAATCCCACAAATTTAATTTCTAACAGTTTTGACCCATAGCTCATTTTGAATTTAAGAATTTCATAACAAAACACAACAAAACAAAAATTATTTATTTATTGAAAACAAAAATGCATTTTTTTATTTACAGGTGAACGTCCCTTTGGATGCGATTTATGTGAACGTAGATTTCGTGAGTTTAGCGATTTGAAAAAACATCGTCGACGTCATTCTAATGAACCCAATTTCATGTGTATGGTTTGTCACAAGCTTAAGCCGATTGAGAACGATTCAACTCGTTGTATCAACTGTTGTACACAATCAAAAAATGCCGTTCTTTTGGCAGCAATGAAACCAGCTACAGATGCTGATAATGCAGCCGAAAAAAATGAACTTAAGTCTCCGGCAGCTGCAGAAGTAAAATTGCCTATTAAAACCGCACCAGCAACACCGCCTGCGCAAGCATCATCGCCAGCACCACGTAATTTTCCAACAATCTCTTCAGTAACAAGTTTTAATATATCAGCCACAACAACATCACAGTTTTCCTCCAATAATAGTAACAACAGTACGGGTACAAATATCAATACGAAAACTTCCGAAGAAACACAACGTTTTCTAGAAAATATACCAGCTGTACATCGTCCCGGTTATAATGAGTTAGGTATGATCACCCGCAAGGAATTTCCCTGTCCTTTGTGTAATCGAGCTTTCGGTACTCGACACAATCTTAAAAGACACTACATGATTCACACTGGCGAAAAACCGTTCAGCTGTACAAAATGTCGTAAACCTTTTAGGGAATTCTCCACTCTTAAAAAGCATATGGTTACTCATATACGAGAACGTTGGTATAAATGTATGCGTTGTCCTGTTAAATTTCGCGATTTCCTCAAATACACTGACCACAAAGATACTCATCGAAATGATAGCGATAGTGAAGAGCATCCTACCGCCTCCGGATCATCATCGAATGCAAAATATCCCTCAATGCAATTAGATGCTTACATGGATTCAAACGATGATGATTCTGGTTCAGAAGATTGGTTAGAGTGCTGTGAATGTGGGCAACGTTTTAATGAAATCGATGCCTATAATGATCACTTAAAAGAGCATGATGCGAGTTCACAAATTTTCCAATGTTACATATGTAAACAACAATTTGCAACACGCCGTAAGTTAGATGAACATCTTTTGCAACACAACCCGGATGAAGATAATATTGATGAAGAAGATGATGATGATAATGTATGAGTTTAATCTGTATATAGCTTGAGGAAGTTCTTCTTTGTTTCTCCATGTATTTTAAAGATTTGTTGATTATTGTTTTCCAATACAAGCTCGCTCTCCCCTTTTGTTTTAAATCCCGGGTTTTGGAGATATTTTCTATAACATTCCCGATTTTTTTATGTTTAAACATTTATTGATCAAGCGACGCCCTCCTTAGATTTTAGTATTATGAGATTATTTTATTTTTTTTTTATATATATTTATATATTTATCTATTAATGTTTTATGCTCTCTTCCACAATCTCTTCGCCCATGATATAAATCTCTTTTGTACATTTTTAGTGCAATTGTTAAGAATTTATCATTTATTTAATAAATTAACAAAATTTTATTGTATACAAACTTTTAAACAATTAACATTTGCTTTTGTAAGTTCTTTAATAGTTATATAAATAGAAATATTTATGCTTAAGTTTCTAATTGTGCATTCTTTTACTCGAAAACATTCCAATTAAAAGAAAAATAAATAATAAATTCCCTTTTCGATATTATTAGCATGTATTTTCTTCCTAGAAAAGAAATAAGTTAACTTTTTCAAAAACTTTCAAAATCAGCAAATTTTTCCAAAGAAATTGCAACTGATAGTTTAATTTAAAGTTAAAAAATAAAGTAGTAACTCAATTCAATAGAAATACTGTTTACCGAAATAAGTTTATAACACAAAAAAATTGGAAAAAAAAATTAATGTCTTTATGGTTATATTTTGAAATAATGGAAAAAAATTCAGATCAAAACTGAAATAGGTTGTCAATGGGCTACTGAAATACTTAATCTGAAATAAATTACACATCAATAAGCACTCAAGTGCCATATATACACTTCGAGACAAACATAGTCACCATGGCAACATATTTTTGTTCCTCTATAAATCTGACCTACAGTGGAAAATTTTACAAAATTTTAAATTTGCCAATTTCGCTTTTGAAAAATTTCGCGTTAAGTCCTAAAATTATGTTTTTTTGCAAAACCACTCTTTGGTGTGTTCTCTATCGCAAGATAACAAATTTATTACAAAAAATACAATTTAAAAAAATTTTCATAAGCGAAAAAAACATTTTTTATAAACATCTTTTATAAAGAAACAAATGTATCAATAAATCAAGGACTAATAAGCTCCATACCTCTATTCGATTCTAACCATCATTTGATATGTGGAGACCTTAACACACAAAACACAATATGGGGTTCCCAATACACTTCACAAGCCGGAAACTTATGGGAGTTTTTTGCAAACGAAAGAAATCTAACTTTTTTAAACGATGGATCTCCTACACTATTAAGCACTAGACATACATTCACAGCGATAGACGTCTCAATGGCTACAGTTGGTTTAGCTCTCTCTCTAAGCTGGCAGTGTTTAGATCATGGAATGAGTGACCACTTCCCAATCTTTATCCAGAAAGTGAACAACAACAATTACACAAAAAAACAAGTCAAAAATTTTAATGATAAAAGTGCGGACTGGGTTTCTTTCTCTAAATGCACGACTGAATTATCTAACTCCACACCTTTCTCCGATAACATCAACAAAGAAGCAGCAGTACTAGGTAAAATTATAAGAAGCTCAGCAAACAAAACAATGCCGATAAGTCAAGGCCCGAAACAAAACAACCAAAACAACCCGCTATGGTTCAACACTCACATTGCAATGCTTATTAAAGAAAAAAACAAAGCCTGGAAGCTTTTTAGAAGAAGAAACACTCTATCACATGCTGTAAATTATAGGAAAAATTGTGCATTAGTGCGCAAAGCCTGCAGAGAAGCCAAACGAAAAACTTGGGAAAACTTTTTAAATTCAATCAACCCCCAAGCAGACTCTAGAACATTGTGGAATAAAGTAAGAAAAATAACGTCAACCAGGTCAATCGGGTTTCCTTCAATTTATCAAGAAAATCAAATTTTATCGCACCCTGAAGAGATAGGAGATGCATTTGCAAAATCGTGGTGTTCAATAGGCTCCAACAATTCGTTTAGTTCCACAATTATACAAGAAAAAAATCAGCTGGACATTGATCTTCTTAGCAACAATTCTAACGAAATTATCAGTTTAAATGAACCAATATCCAAAATTGATTTAAAAAATGCACTGCAAAAATGTAAGGGTTCAACACCAGGCTTGGATAAAATCAGCTATGCAATGATAAAGAACTCCTCAATAACTTTCAAATTAAGACTTTGCAAATTATATACCAATATTTTGACTAAAGGAATATACCCCCATGCATGGAAACATGCAGTTTTATCACCAATTCCAAAACCTGGAAAAAACTTAAATAGCATCGAGGGATATAGACCAATCTCACTGTTGTCCGTCATATCGAAGGTGTTAGACAAAATCATTTCACAACGATTGTGGAAACACTGCCAAACCAGTATAGTAAATGAACAGCATGCATACCTACCCAACAGAGGAGTATTCACATTAGTTCACCAAATTGAGAGTAAAATAAAGGAAAATGTAGGAAAAAACAAACACTCGGTCATTTTGTCAGAAGATCTGGAAAAAGCATTTGACAAAGTTGTCAATTTCGTTGTTATACAAGAATTACACAAATGGGGTGTACCAAAAAATTTATTAAAACTTGTACATTCTTTTCTTTCTCATAGAAAAATATCAGTAAGAGTAGATGGTTTTCTATCTAGATAATGGAGTCCCACAGGGCTCTCCACTTTCTGTGGTACTGTACACAGCATACGTAAACTCATTATTAGTAAAACTTAAAAGACTCAATGGCATTGACCACATATCGATATACGCAGACAACATATTTGTCATAATTTCAGGCACACATAATGAAATCGCTACATCTCTAAATCGGTGCGATTTAGAAATAAACGAATGGACAAATAATACAGGAGCATCTATCCCCATAAACAAATGTGAAATAATTCATGTTTGCAAAAAATACAAATGTAATTTAACATCCTTTCATATAAGAGGACAAAATATCCCAACAAAGTCCGAATTGAGAATCCTCGGTATAACATTTACAAAAAATATTCTTTGGAACAAACATATACAGAACAACATCGATAAATTAAAAAGAACCAATAATCTCTTAAAAATAGTTTGTACCAAACAGAAAGGTCCTCATATGGAAACTGCAATTTCAATTTGCCGCACGTTGACAGAGGGCATTATTCAGCACTGTATAACAAAATATGGCTGGACAACAAAAACAAACATAAACAAGATAAACGCCAGCATAAACAGATGTTTTCGCACAGCCACAGGCATTCTTCAGGCAACTCCTATTGATGCGTTAAGAATAGAAGCCAAAATAAATGACTTCGAAACCATCTTAAAAAGACAATCCATCAAGCTATTAGCTAAAGGGATAACTAACATCAACCACGGCTTATACGAGCAGATCTGGAAATGTATGGACCTGGAGGAATTACCCCATCCTTGTAGTATAAAACACATAATAAATTATGCCAAGGAAATGCAGATACCACTTCCATCTCGATCAAGTATTACAACAACAAAAAATCCATCTAATGCCAAATTAATCATTAATACTACACTTAACTCTATTAAAAAAGATGGAATTAATCTAGATATTTTCCAGCAACTATACTTAAGAGAAAAGGAAAAATATAATACTAACACCACAATATTTACCGATGGGTCTTTTTCTAATGGAAACACCTCATATGCTGTCGTTGAACAAAACAATGAAAACTTCGAAACCATTAAACAATCTATTCTTCCTAATCATGCAGGCATTTTCGCAGCCGAACTAGCAGCCATAAGGCACGCTGTATGCTATGCATCAAAAAAACGAGAAAAATCTTTGATATGTACTGACAGTCTTAGTGCAGTCAAATCACTAAAACTTGATAGCGAAAGCAGAAAATTTGTACTCGGTAATTCCATATTGCTTAATGAAATTATTATCCTTTGGATTCCAGGACACGTAGGGATCAAAGGTAACGAATCCGCTGACAAAGCTGCTAAAAATGCAAACAATCATCCATTAATTACAGAAGTACCACCTTTTGTGCCTGTGATATCAAACTTCCATAAACACCTTCAACTAGAGCTCCAACAACAACGATGGAGTACATCAAACAACTTTTTAAAATCTCACAACAGCAGTACGTCACGACCTTCTTACAATAAACACTTCAGCAGAAAAGACTGCATCACAATAGCCAGAATCAGAGTTGGAACAACAATATTTAGCACACAACATTTTTTTGAAAGAACGCAACGTAGGCAATGTGAAAATTGCTCAGAGGAACTTACAATAAGTCACATCTTCAAAGATTGTCCCATAAGCTCAACAAATGAACCACTTGAAGAAGTACTCAACTGCAATAACAAGAACACAGTAACAAAAATTAAGAATATCCTTAGATTTGCCAATGTATTAAATGAAATTTAAATTCAAAATATATAGTGTAATGGCCTAGTAGCCCACACTATTTCTTCTTTGTATTTTATAAATTTATCTTTATATAATACTTTCAATAAATAAATACATAAATAAAACATTTTTTAGTGTTGCCGAAACGATGGAAACTTTTGTACCAGAGTTGATCAAAACAATAAAAATTGAAGATGATATGAAAGAAAATGCATAAAATCTTAACCGTCATTTATATATTTATAGTTTCTGACGTTTTTTTTCAACTGTTAAAAACCACAACAACAGATGATTTTACTACTGCAAAAAAGAATTGTTAAAAATATTCTATGAATAAATCCATAACATCCAAAATTATCAATAAATATCGTGAAAGAGGTACGATGACGACTAAACACTTAGGCTCAGGCCCCGTAAAACGAGTTGAAGACAGGATAATATAAAAACAAGAGAGTTTAAAAAAATGTCCAAAAATGCTATCTAGAGATCATTAACAATCTGAAACTAAAAATATATGCTCGAAGTATTTCTAGACGAACAATGGAGGCTGGTCTTGGTTGTTATCGTCCTGTGAAGAAATCACTGATATCAGAGAAAAACATGAAGTGATCAAGAAGGAATCGGAATATTGTTCTCTTTTCAGATGCGTCCAGGTTTAATTTAAAAGGCCATGATGGAAGAACGTTTGTACGACGACCAAAAATATCTATAATATTATATCTATAATTTCTTGTGACCGATGTTTTGTTCCACCGTTTTATCCCGATTTTGACCAAACGTATATTATTTGAAAGGTATTTCTTTTTAGCCGATTTTCAGATTTACAGATTTTTAAATGTTTTCTTTTGTTTTGAGTAAATTGCATTTGAAGTTGCTACTAACACATACATAAAATAATACAATTCTATTTGTGTGTTTATTAAATTTGCTAATGTGTTTGTAATAAAAATGAGTTTGTTTTTTGTGTTGATTTGTGAATTGGCTATAATTGATTAGCATACTTTTGGGTCTTTATTTAATAAAAAAAAATTCCTAGAATTTGCGCTCGAATTTCGAGGGCTGGAATCTGCTAGTGTATAAAAAATAAGTTATGTTTACAGATTTACAGATTTTTAAATGTTTTCTTTTGTTTTGAGTAAATTGCATTTAAAGTTGCTACTAACACATACATAAAATTATACAATGCATTATGTGTGTTTTTAAATTTGTTAATGTGTTTCTAATAAAAATGAGTTTGTTTTTTGTGTTGATTTGTGAATTGGCTACGATTGATTAGCATACCTTTAGGGTCTTTATTTAATGAAAAAATAAAATTTTCTAGAATTTGCACTCGAATTTCGAGGGCTGGAATCTGCTAGTACAAATAAAACTGTTAAGTTCGGCGGTAGAAATATTTTGATATGGGGTTGCTTTTCAGGCCAATTCATGTAGTAAATGATACTCTAACTGGAATTGGATAATGGCAAATTCTAAATGACGTAATGTATCCATACGAGGAAAATATGATCCTAGTTTGGAAGTTCCAACATGACATGACCCAAAACAAACCTCCAAAGTTGTAACTGGATGGCTACAACCTAAAGCAGTTACTGTTTTTGAATGGTCAGCAGACCTCAATCCCATAGAAAATCTATGGAAAATACGGACAAAATTACACAAACAAACGAGATCTCACAGAAGCAGTTAATTCAGAGTGACAAAAAATTTCGATGGATATCATCGACAATTTAATTGAAGCAGTAATAAAAAATAATGGATACCCAACAAAATGTCAAAACCAAAAATATAGTGAAAGTTTGCACTATTTTAAATGAATACCAGATTTCTGTTTTTGTTCTTAAATATGGGAAATATGCACATCTAGAAATCTACTTCTATATAAAAAAAATATATACTACAGTAAGTGACAATACAATAGAAACTTTTAACAAAATATATTTTAGACGAGTTGAACGGTCAATACCATAAAATTAAAAACTTTTATATACTAAAAAATTGTATTGAATTTAAAAAATATTAACAAAATAGCTTATTTCAGAAAAAATAACAAAACTTAAAAGTATTTGTAGAGTTCACCGAATGATTACTATGGCAGTAAAAGGATTATTGAATGTTGAGGATAAAGTTAATGTTGACCAACCCCGACACATAAATCAGTGTCGACATTAAGCTTTATTTCCCTATAGATTCCATTTAAGGTAATGGCAAGTAAACGAACACAATAGATATGCTGCATTACTAGAATGATTCTTTATTTTACTAGGGTGTTTATATCCTAAAACTCTTTTATTTTGACAAATGCAATAACAACAGAAAAATGTAAACATAACTTACTTTTTTATACATTAGCGGTATTCACTCTTGGTGTTAAATTTACAACCCTGTTATATTTACAACGATTTTATATTACAAAGCGTGAACGTCTTTTCCGTGTATATTGTATTGTGTATTGTAAATTAATGAATCAGCTGATTTTTGTTTTGTTTTCCATCAATTTGAAAACAAAAAAATATCAAAAAGCATTTGAAGATTAGAAAAATGCTAAATTTACCTATCAGTCCATCTTTATTATTAATTAATTTATTATTTTGATCCATTTTTTTATTATTTATTTTGATAGTGACCACAAAATGAACAATAAAATTAAACAATTGTTTTGGCAGCTCAACGATCAGCTGTTTTAGCCTTGTAAATGTTTAGTCTTGTTAATGTACTATACCTTTTACCCTTGTACTTTAACCACAGCGTAGTAAATTTTCATTTCATAAATTTTGTTGTTGCGGTGTTGCAAATAATAGTACTTTTACTATATCTACAACATTTACAAGGGTTACAAGGGTACTTTACTACCAAGAGTGAAAACCCTTAGTATAAAACTGTAATTAAGAAAAAAAAATCTTTTTCCCCTAGTTCAATAAAAAAGTGCCGCCCGTAGAGCAAACGAGGTTGCAAAAATCAAAATTTTCATGTGCGCCGACGAAGTTTTGAATAAACCCATGTTATAGGAAACTTTTCAACGATTTCAAATATGCTAGTCTTAATAATATCACATTTTTAGTTTAGAAGATATAACCGTTCAAATTTGACCGACTTTCGGTTTTCAAAAAAAACACACAATTTTTAGTCAATTTGTTGCGATTTCAGGTGTAATATCACGAAAAATAGGTAACGAATCGCCTTATTTTTTGTTTGTATTGATTAATGTATTTATTAAAACTATAATGATAAAAAAAAATTAACTGTTTGCTTTGTGTTTCTCCTGGTAAATCACTATTTAAAAACTATCCGTTTTCAACTTTGACGGAAAATAAAAAAAATCTATATTTTTCTATATTTGCCATATTTGCAAAACATGTTCTTTGATTATTTCTTTACATAATTCAAAAGGTTTTATCTGCCCGTACGTGCCCGTTTGGCTTCTAGAGGTAAAAAAGGTTAAAAAGACATGGTTGCAGAAATTGTATGGCGTGCATCCCTTACATGTTTTGACTGACAGTAGTTTGATCTAATAGTTTCAAAAATTACATTTTAAGTCGGTTGTCTACCTGTGAGCCTCTGCCAAAGTCTACTCACAATATTCTGTTACAGACACAGGATGCACAAAAAACTCCTCGAAATTCGCAGGTACGCACTTGGAGTACAAATGGTCAAGAACAATATTGACTTATGGTCCCTCCAGGTAGGCACAAATCTTATTTAGACACGAGCATAATATCAAAATTGCATAATTCAGCCTAAATCCATATTTATGCAGGGAACAGGTAAATTTTTAGGCATGGTAGCATAAGCCTATATATTGCAAAATAAGCATAATGCCTGGATTAGTCTACGACTGAAAGTTGGCGCAACAAGTACTGAAACCATGGCGTTAAACAATTAAAAATTATTTGAACTGTTTAGAAGGTCAACCACACCAAAGTTTTTCACGGAAGCTGCTTTAGAAGAACTTGATAGCTTATACGGAAATATTGAAAGAAGCGAAATTATAAAAAATAATTTTTATCTGATATATGCAAATATTAAGGCAAAATGGGTGAAATCTAATCGAACCATTCAGAACTTCAACTCCAAATACGAGGACGGGCTTAATGAAGACACCATCCTGGATATATTGGCAGTAGATAAACCCACCACATCAACCAGAGGAGCAAATGGAAGGCCAAAAAAAAGTATTGAGGAGTGTTCAATTTTTCACAAGAAAGAGGAAACTTGCCGATGCCACCAATGACTTGACCACGAAGCATTTATCGGACGCGCTGTCTATTAAATATACAAAGGATAGTGAAAGAGTTAGATCGCAGATTACAAAATTTGTTGCTGATGCAAGCCTACTGCGACTAAAAAGGATTAAGGAACACATTCCCACGCCCACAAACGCACACATTAAAAAGTATGGTTCCGAAGAAGCCTTGGCCTTGTTTATGGACTTACAACTTTCCAAAGAAAAATATGAGATACTACAGGCATCCTTGATGCGACACGGGGCTGACGTTTTACCAGGATACAAGCATATTACGCAAGCCAAAATAAATTCACGACCACTGCATACGGAGTTTACGGAAGTCTCTGTGAAAGCCAATCTGCAGGATCTCATGGGCCATACAGCAAAACGGTTGTTGGAGAGTCTTCCTGAAAATGAGGTGAAAATTCTTCCTGAGAAACTGACATTGATCAGCAAATGGGGCTGCGATGGATCATCCGGACAAAGCGTTTATAAGGAAAGGATATCTTCCGATGACGCTACAATATCGGACGGAAATATGTTTATGGCATCTGTTGTTCCTTTGCGGCTAAAATCTGATGTTTCCCTACACTGGAAAAATCCACGACCGTCATCAGTGCATTATTGCCGACCAATAATGTTTGAGTTTGCAAGGGAATCGGCAGAACTCATAAGGACCACGGTGAAGGACATTGAAGAACAAATAAGCAAGATTAAGCCTACAAAGCTGCAAATTGGAGAAGGAAAATATATTGAATGCAATTACGAGTTCCACCTGACCATGGTTGACGGAAAAGTCGTAAACGAACTGACAGGAACAACCTCAACATCGTCATGCCCGATTTGCAAAAAGAGTCAGAAGAACTTTGGTAATTTAAACGATTCTACAAACGAGGAGAATTACGAATATGGAATGTCACCATTGCACGCAAGGATATGGTGTATGGAGTTCTTGCTAAAACTGGCGTATACCCTACCACAAGAGGAGGAAAACTTCGATGAAAATACATCAATAAAGGATAAGGAAAAGATCAGAAAGAAGCAAATACAGGATGCTTTTTTTAAACAAGTTGGACTAAAAGTAGACTGTCCCAAGCACAGATACGGTAACTCAAACGATGGAAACACTTCAGGAGATCACTGGAATTGACAATCAAATCGTGAAAAGATTGGGAACGATCTTGAATGTTTTAAACTGCAAAGAAAATGTCAATTCTACAAAATATGGGGAATATGCATCGAAAACTGCATCTCTTTTAGCAGAAATGTATCCACAGAAGAAGCTGACCCCGACCGTCCATAAAATATTGGCGCATGGCAAAGATATAATTGAGTACCAGTCTTTGCCAATTGGAGAGCTTTCTGAAGAAGCACAGGAGTCTCTTAACTAATTTTATAAAAAATATAGATTGCAGAACACATTCAAAGCATCAAGGGTAAGGCAAAATGAGGACCTCTTCAACATGTTGGCAGCATCTTCCGATCCACTTATTTCTTCCCTGCGGCATGTGAAGTCACGAATAGAGTTAGAAAATAATTATAGTTTAGAAATGATTAGTCTTTTAGATATACCTTCTCTTACGAATTGGGATGAATATTTTACAGAAAATTGAAAAAATAAATTTAAAAAAGAAGTAATTTTTTTTTAATTTTTTGGGTAATAATTTAAAACATAAAACCCTAAAGAAAAAAAATAAAAACAATCTAAAAATGTAAAAATTATTTTTTTTAGTTACCATAAAATTGATTTTTCTACAAATTTTAACTTTGATAACCCATAAGTAGGCCCCTACAAAGCGTAGCACCCTTTCCAAACGCTCATTTCATAGGCTGAACAGTTATCTATCATATGCTGTTCAAACTGTTCAATTATGTTATTCGGTTCAAAAGATATGATTTTTGCAACGAAAAAAACTCAAATGACGCCACTGTGCGTTGACTGCTTCGAATCTAGACAGTATTAATTTTTATGCCGCTGACAAAAAATTTGTCTTCAATATTTTTTTGGGTATTCATTGACATTTTTTGCCACTCTGAATTAACTTTCTCTATGAGATCTGTCTTGTTTGTGTATTTTCGTGTCTGTATTTTTTGGTCTACAATTTCCCATAGACTTTCTTTGGCATTTAGATCTGGTAATTGGGCTGGCCATTCCAAAACACTAACTGTATCAGTTTGTAGACATTCGGTTACATCTTTGGAGGTGTGTTTTGGGTTATTGTCATGTTCCAGATCAAGGGCATATTTTCCGCGTTCCAATTCCAGTTAGAGCACCTTTTACTACATGAATTGGACCTATTCCTTCACCCGAAAACAACCCCATACCATAATACTGCCACCGCAAAACTTACAGTTTCATTTGTATATTTTGTGTCCAGTCTTTTTCCCTTTGGTCGTCGTACAAACGTTGTTCCATCGTGGCCTCTTCAATTTAACTTGAACTCTTCTGAAAAGATAACAGTATTCCAACTCCATCTTGTTTATGTGTTCTTTATTAAAACTGATGCGAGCCAGACGATTTTTCTCTGATATCAGTGGTTTCTTCACACGACGATAACAACCTAAATCAGCCTCTATTGTCCGTTGGTAAACAGATAGAACACATATTTTTAATTTCAGATTGTTAATGACCTCTTTGGGTAGTATTTTTGAACATTTTTAAATTCTCTTGCTTTTAAATTATCCTTTCTTTGACTCGTTTAAGGGGGCCTGCCGCCTAAATGTTGAGTCGTGACCGTACCTCTTTCACGATATTTCTTGATAAATTTTGAAATTATGGTTTTATTCCCAGAATATTTCTCACAAATTTTCTTTTGCTTAAGGCCAGCAGTAAAATTATTATTTTTATTATTATTGCCATTATTTTATAATAATTATAAGATAAAACATTGAAAATTACAATTGTGTTTAAAAAACAGTTTAAAGAAAACGTCAGAAACTATAAATATTTAAATAATGTTTAAGATTTTATAAATTTTTTTCGTACCATCTTCTATTTTTATGGTTTTAATCAACTCTGGCACAGTAATTTAAAAGTTTCCATTGTTTTGGCATTACTAAAAAAATACTTTTTTTCGTTTATATTTTTTTTAATTGTATTTTTTTGTACTATATTTATTATCTTTCGATAGAGAACACACCAAAGAGTGATTTCGCAAAAAAAAATAATTTTAGGACTTGGCAAATTTACCCCTATATATGTGACTAAAAGCATTTTAAACTTTTTGGTCAAATTTGTAGAGAAAGGTTTTTAGAAACGGTCACCGTGCAAAAAATTTTATATGCTTGAAATAAAAAAGAAATTCAAAACCATTAATACAAAGAAGTTCAAATGTCCAATGCCTTGTCACGCACTGACAAATGACAAGTTTTTTTTTATTACTTCATTTTTCGCTGCTTTTTTGCCAATAAAATAAGTTTATAATAGTGTCCGAGTTTGGCTGGAAGTAATTGTATATTGTGTATGACTCAGAATCATTTCAATGGTGAAATTTTGAAACAAATCTGTGTTATAACTACTCTTTATACCAATTCTTTCAGATGGTTGGTACAAAATGAAAAACTCATTTATCATCCCGGATTCAGAAGAGTAAAATTTTGTGTTTAGCAGAAAGCACTCAATTAAAATTAGCGTTTCAGAACACACTTTATATGTCGCATTTCTGCGTTAACCAGGTTAACCGCTCTAAATAAAGATCAAATCATGTAGATAATGATTAAATAATGTAAGCTCTAGCTAATAGGGAAGTTGGAGAAAATTCTATTACAAAAATCTTTTTCCAAATTAACAAGGAGAAATAGCAATCGGATTGTGGTAAAAATTATAAAGTAATGTATTGTCATCCACTTTAGGTAAATGTTGAATGTCTCCGAAGTCTACCTAGTTGGGAAGTTGGTGAAAAATTAGTTATAAGGTTCCGCTTCAAAGAAACAAACAGACAAAGAGATTTAATTAAAAACATACCTATAAAAAGAAAATAAATAGCCAAACTTTCTGTCGGAATTCAATTTGGTTGGAAACAACAATCATTTTTTATTTCTCGTGTAAAAAGTTTTTCTTCTGTATGTATACAATATATTCGCTATAATATTACTTATATTATATTATATTATATACATATGGACTCCAAATAGATTACAATAAATATTTATATGGGAAGTACTACACCCTCTTGTCCGTTCCCACCGATTTTTCGGTCGGTGTCAAGATTCTCGCTACTACTATAGTACTCTATACATGATAAATATTTACTTTGTATGGGAGGTGATACGTCTTCTAATTCTATAAAAATAGAAGAGCTCGAACCAAACCTGTGGTGTAAGTCATAACTCGATAGCTTTTATGGTTCCGGAGATCAATTTTAAGAAACAAATAAACCAACGATTTTATATTCATACATAAATCATACCTGTTTCAATGCCACTGCACCAAATAATGGTCAGAGTATTAAATTTTATTTCACACAGCAAAAACTAATTAAATATCTTTGGTACTCACCAATCAATTGCTTGAGGTACGGCTAATTTTATGATGATAAAATGCAAGTTCTATGTTTTATACATTTTTTCGTTGTAGATACATATTTACACATTTTTCAATAATTTTACACTTTTTATATTTGCACACATTTTACAAAACTTTTTCTAACACATTTCGATATTTCTTAAATAATATTCAAGATGAAAAATGCAATAAGCCTGATTAAATTTTCTATGAATGTTTTTATTTACCTCCAAAAACACCGTTACTTTTTTCATTATAATGCAAAATACTCACTGTAAAATGATAACATACAAAATACATGCATATAAATTCCTCTTGTTTAATGCCACATACGTATTAAACTCATAATAATAATTGAATAAACTAAAGTTTTTGTATGATATGTATAAAATAAATTTAAAAAAATCAGAAATAACATTGAAATATGTCTCTGCAATCAGGAAATTTATTATTGGCTAAAGGCATAAAATTTCTAGATATGGCAAGATTGTTACTTTTTTCCTAAATCTCTTTTGATCGTTATTTGTTCTTCCTCTATTTTGTTCTTGTTATGATAAGAACAGCTGATTTTAGTAAACAAACCCATAACCCGCAAAACAAGCATTGTAAATAGTGTATTTTTTATATTTATAATTATAACATATATAAGTTATTTTACTATAAAAACACCCAATTATTTCAATATTAGTTGCTAAGAAATCATGTTGTAATAGTGTTTTGTTATACACCCAGCCATTTTTTTGTATATGAAGATTTCACATAAAAAATATTGGGTACAAAAATTGAAAACACAACACGTGCCTGAATTGTTTACACTTTTCTTAAAATAAATAATGGAAGAAACTAAAGGTTTTTACGATATGTGTATACCATATAATAAAGATGAAAAGGCTTTCCGAGATATATGTGAAGAACTAGTCGATTGTAAGTAAAATTGTGTTGCTATTGAAATTTTAAGCTTTTAAAGATATTTTCAGTGGGCTATAAAACAATTGCTGTAGAACAACAATTTGACCATAGTAAAAAGGAAAGTGTTAAAAGATCTTCTGATATATTTCCCGCACCGGCGAATATTAAGTGGCTACAGGATGAATTCAAAAATAAATTAAAAATTTTACAACGTTTAACTATTATTTATGTTGATGTAGCAGTAGCTCATGCAATGGTAGGTAAAAATAAACTATGCATGTGTATATTTATTTCTGTCGTTAACAAGTTGCTTTATTTATAGGGCAACTCTTTGAACTTAAAAAAATTCAACATAATTGCAGGACAACCGAAGACTGATGCTGCTTTAACGGTAATATATGAAAATAACACTTGCCTAGACATAACTAAGCATATTTTTTCTTTCAGCATTGTTGCACTACTTTCAATGGTGATATAGTTACGTTTGATTCCTCGGGAGGTGGTCGTTTATATGTTAATCGCAAAGCCTACCAGGTGGCGGTGAAGCGTGGTATATTCTTTGAAATTAAATATTCGCCCGTTATATCAGATTCATCTTTTCGTAAAGATATGATAAAAGTCGCTCATAACTATTTTGTCAGAGGAAAATCAAAAAGTGTTATTATATCCAGTGGAGCCACAAATGTATTTCAATTAAGAGGACCTTATGATGTAGCAAATCTGTAAGCGAGTTTTTAATACTAAATCGAGGGAAAATTTTTATAATTTTTCATAATAATTTTAGATCATTTATATTTGGTTTATCAGAAGATCAGGGAAAATGTGCCATAGATCGATTTTGTCGTCAATTGTTTTTAAGAGCAGGTAACGTATATTTTTTTTTATCATTAAAAAAGCTTCAAACATTTTTTCGCAGAATCTCGAAGGCTGGGAAAAACTATAATGTTTGTTAAAGCATCTGGTCCAGTGGTGTTTTCCGATTCTTCTGACTCCGAAAATGAGGAAGAAGAACAAACTGATGGCAAGTTAGCAGATGTTATACAATTTAGTAAAGACTCTGATCCTGAATCTATTGAGAATGACGATGATGTTGAACAACCAAATAAAAAAAAGAAATATTGTTAAGTTGAAACAAAAATATTAAATGAAAAATTTAACAATATTGATTGAATATAATTTTGATTAAAAACAAGTTTAAATAAAAAAAATATTGCATTTATACGATTTCGTGTAAATCGAGAGATATAATGACCTGATCAAGTAGAAATTAATTAAGCAATATGTTGTCATCCGTTTTAAGTAACTGTTGAAAGTTTTAGGACTTTAGCTAGTCGGGAAGTTGGTGAGAATTAAAATTCAGGTTAACCGCGAAAAATAAAGACCAGATCGTGGCAAAAAATTTATCGTCATCCTTGGGTATTACCAAATGATACAGGGGGGCGCACAATGAGCTATATGGTTTGAATCCTTTATAACTTTTTTAATTATTTTATTTTTTTCTTCAGCATTTTGTGAAGAAGACTTGGGAATAACTATACAATAGAACAACGCTCAAAAATACTTGAATTTTATTTTTTAAAACAAAAATCCATTGTGTTGACTCAGCGTGCATATCGTTGTCATTGTAATGAGCGCATTGCGCCCACAGCGTCAGCAATAAACCATTTGATGGGAAATTTTCGTCAACATGGGTCTGTAAAAAGCCGTCGTGGTGCCGGAAGAGCACCTACCGTGAACACTGCTCAAAATATAGAAAATATAGTCCCATCAATATCAACACGGAGACGTTCGACACAAGTTGGACTATAACGGCGGTTGCTGCAGAGAATTTTGAGTACATTAGACTTGTACCCATATAAAGTTCAACTTGTGCAAGAATTGAAGACGACAGACTACCAGCAACGGTAGTCAATGATTTTAACTGGCCTCCACGTTCACCGGTTTTAACAGCTCCTGACAGTTTTCTTTGGGAATATTTAAAAGAAGGAGTGTATGTTATCAAGCCACGAACCATTCCCCAACTAAAAACCAATATTCGAAATGAAATCATGGCCATCACAACCGGAATCTGCGAAGTTATGGACAATATGTTAAAAAGAGCATGTTTGTGCAAAGCAGAAAATGGACGTCACTTACAAGATATCATTTTTCAGAGCTTATTGAAAAAATTCCCCAGTAATATAGTGTATTAAAAGAATCATGTGAGTCCGATCGCAGGGGAGATGTGTAAACATCTACGCCCGTATTCATAATCAAATTCTAGCAGTTGGCTAACTTTTTTTCATACTAAAATTTCAAAATTTGTATGAAAAAAAGTTATCCAACTGCTAGAATTTGATTATGAATACGGGCGCTAGTAATTAAATTAAGCACTTTCTTCAAATCAAACAGAAAGCGTATCACTTATAGCAATCAACTGCAGGGGCTCTGTTAATATAAAAATATTTATTATTATTTATTATTTTAACCGGTTAATTTTTTATTTTTCGTTTTTTATTTTTAATTTTTCGTTTTTCATTTTTCGTTTTTAATTTTTTTTTAATTATTCATTTTTTATTTTTCTTTTTTTATTTTTCATTTTTTATTTTTCAATTTTCATTTTTTATTTTTCATTTTTTATATTTAATTTTTTATTTTTCATTATTCATTTTTAATTTCATTTTTTATTTTTAATTTTTCCTTATTTTTTTTTTTAATTTTTTATTTATTATTTTTAATTTTTTGTTTTTTATTTTTATTCTTAATCTTTTATTTTTCGTTTTTCATTTTTTATTTTTCATTTTTCGTTTTTTATTTTTTATTTTTCATTCATTTTTTATTTTTAATTTTTTTACTTTTCATTTTTCAGTAATCATTTTTAATTTTTCGTTTTTCATTTTTGTTTCTCATTTTTTATTTTTTATGTTTAATATTTTATTTTTAATTTTTTATTTTTAATTTTTCATTTTTGATTTGTAATTTTTCATTTTTTATTATTCATTTTTAATTTTTCGTTTTTCATTTTTATTTTTAATTTTTTTTTTTTACATTCTTAATCTTTAAGTTTTTATTTTTCATTTTTTTCAATTTTTTATTTTTCATTTTTAATTTTCAAACAGGTTATCATAATATCATAATTTTTTCACCAATGCAATCACATTTTGTCTTACGACTCACAAGTTACGCTCACATGTTACGCTTACATGTTACGCTGTTTTTAAAATTTACCCCCCTGCGCGTATAGATGTTTACACATCAAAAAATTATAATAATCGCGTAAATAACGTTATAAACCATTTAAACCATATAGCTCATTCTGCGCCACCCTGTACTATTGTGTCTTTTTTATTATTGTAGTAGAAAATTACAACGGTGACTGGAAAGTTGACATTTAAAAACAAAAGCAAACAAGTTGAATAAAAAGGAAATAAAATATTAATTATTAATAAAAAATTACGAATCTATAATAAAAAAAAACTAGGTGAGTCCGACACAGGGGAGATGTGTAAACATCTATTTACACATCAATTAAAATCAAACAGTAAGCGCCATCTATGTATAGCAAACAACTGCTATGGTCACCAAAGACATATAATATAAAGATATTGCAAGATGCATAACGGTTTTAGTTCAAGAATACGACAATAGATGGGGTAAAACGAGCTGCAATTTATGGAATATTTTTTTAATATTGGAAATATTCTCTGGAATATTTATAAATATTCGAAATTGCTCTCTTAAAAAATCATGGCCATTAATCAAACAAATTCGGAAAAATTTGACATTTAACAATATTTTTGAAAACATAATTTATATACAGTGCCTCCAACTAACAATCGAACAAATATTTTTTCTTCAAAATAAATTATATAATCAATAATTTGAATTATTTTCCAATTATCATTTTTGGTTATTATTATCTATATCGATGTATATGTTTAGAGAAAATGTGGAAAATAAAAGCACAGATGGACAAAGAAAAAATATTAAATGATCACATGTAATGTGAAAAACGTGTTTTCTAGTAACCCATTTACATCCACTGACAAAAAGAAAATAGATTTTTAAGTCCAATAAATGAAAAAATACGCATATCTTTACGTATCATATCATTGAGTTGGTGGTTTATTTCTTCTGGTAGGTAAAAAATAGTCATCTTAATCGGTTCAGACGGCGTAAACCAAACAAAGAATTTAATAAAAAAAAATTACAAAAATTAAATCAAAATGCATACCCTGTCGCCCAAAAAAATTATTTTTTTTTGTTTCTATTATTCTATAGAAACTATTATTTCTTGTATTATTTAATAAAGAATAGCTTTTGTATCAGCAATATATTATAAAAATCTAAACTTTAAGTGAGATTTGTATTGTACTGTTAAAAAACTGTATAAGGCTGTCCGATTATTTGTTTGAGGCACTGTAATTGTCTCTGTATTTATTTTTGTTTATTTTTATTAAAAATTTATTTATAATGAATGAAAATGTGATTTTATATAGGAAAATGGGTTGCAGGTTTTGGGGTTGTTCATTTTGTAGTTTTTTTTTTTAGCTTCGTTCACTTTATTTCTGTGGGACTATGTATTTTTTCCGATCCATCCCTTCAACATGCTTTTTACAAAAGTTAAAAAATTCTGCATGGCCTTTGAGAAATTTTCTTCGTTTAATGTCGCAAATATTTCGTAGTTATATCCAATAAAAACATCACTTAATTTATCTAATGTTTTGGTTTATTTTTAGTTTATTAAAAAAAACAAACAAACAACTTTTTTCAAAATTTAAATTTCAATGTTTACAATTTATTTTATTCTGACATTTTCACGTCAACACAAAATTGTTTACATTTCTTTTCGAATATTGCTCAGAAAATGACTGGAATAATAAACTATTCCAATTGCATTTTTGTAAATTTCATCCGCAAGTGCCATCTATGTATCACTTATAGCAATCAAGTGCAGGGGCTCTGATCAAAGACATATAATATAAAGATATTGCAAGATGCATAACGGTTTTAGTTCAAGAATACGACAATAGATGGGGTAAAACGAGCTGCAATTTATGGAATATTTTTTTAATATTGGAAATATTCTCTGGAATATTTATAAATATTCGAAATTGCTCTCTTAAAAAATCATGGACATTAATCAAACAAATTCGGAAAAATTTGACATTTAACAATATTTTTGAAAACATAATTTATATACAGTGCCTCCAACTAACAATCGAACAAATATTTTTTCTTCAAAATAAATTATATAATCAATAATTTGAATTATTTTCCAATTATCATTTTTGGTTATTATTATCTATATCGATGTATATGTTTAGAGAAAATGTGGAAAATAAAAGCACAGATGGACAAAGAAAAAATATTAAATGATCACATGTAATGTGAAAAACGTGTTTTCTAGTAACCCATTTACATCCACTGACAAAAAGAAAATAGATTTTTAAGTCCAATAAATGAAAAAATACGCATATCTTTACGTATCATATCATTGAGTTGGTGGTTTATTTCTTCTGGTAGGTAAAAAATAGTCATCTTAATCGGTTCAGACGGCGTAAACCAAACAAAGAATTTAATAAAAAAAAATTACAAAAATTAAATCAAAATGCATACCCTGTCGCCCAAAAAAATTATTTTTTTTTGTTTCTATTATTCTATAGAAACTATTATTTCTTGTATTATTTAATAAAGAATAGCTTTTGTATCAGCAATATATTATAAAAATCTAAACTTTAAGTGAGATTTGTATTGTACTGTTAAAAAACTGTATAAGGCTGTCCGATTATTTGTTTGAGGCACTGTAATTGTCTCTGTATTTATTTTTGTTTATTTTTATTAAAAATTTATTTATAATGAATGAAAATGTGATTTTATATAGGAAAATGGGTTGCAGGTTTTGGGGTTGTTCATTTTGTAGTTTTTTTTTTTTAGCTTCGTTCACTTTATTTCTGTGGGACTATGTATTTTTTCCGATCCATCCCTTCAACATGCTTTTTACAAAAGTTAAAAAATTCTGCATGGCCTTTGAGAAATTTTCTTCGTTTAATGTCGCAAATATTTCGTAGTTATATCCAATAAAAACATCACTTAATTTATCTAATGTTTTGGTTTATTTTTAGTTTATTAAAAAAAACAAACAAACAACTTTTTTCAAAATTTAAATTTCAATGTTTACAATTTATTTTATTCTGACATTTTCACGTCAACACAAAATTGTTTACATTTCTTTTCGAATATTGCTCAGAAAATGACTGGAATAATAAACTATTCCAATTGCATTTTTGTAAATTTCATCCGCAAGTGCCATCTATGTATCACTTATAGCAATCAAGTGCACAAAGACATATAATATAAAGATATTGCAAGATGCATAACGGTTTTAGTTCAAGAATACGACAATAGATGGGGTAAAACGAGCTGCAATTTATGGAATATTTTTTTAATATTGGAAATATTCTCTGGAATATTTATAAATATTCGAAATTGCTCTCTTAAAAAATCATGGCCATTAATCAAACAAATTCGGAAAAATTTGACATTTAACAATATTTTTGAAAACATAATTTATATACAGTGCCTCCAACTAACAATCGAACAAATATTTTTTCTTCAAAATAAATTATATAATCAATAATTTGAATTATTTTCCAATTATCATTTTTGGTTATTATTATCTATATCGATGTATATGTTTAGAGAAAATGTGGAAAATAAAAGCACAGATGGACAAAGAAAAAATATTAAATGATCACATGTAATGTGAAAAACGTGTTTTCTAGTAACCCATTTACATCCACTGACAAAAAGAAAATAGATTTTTAAGTCCAATAAATGAAAAAATACGCATATCTTTACGTATCATATCATTGAGTTGGTGGTTTATTTCTTCTGGTAGGTAAAAAATAGTCATCTTAATCGGTTCAGACGGCGTAAACCAAACAAAGAATTTAATAAAAAAAAATTACAAAAATTAAATCAAAATGCATACCCTGTCGCCCAAAAAAATTATTTTTTTTTGTTTCTATTATTCTATAGAAACTATTATTTCTTGTATTATTTAATAAAGAATAGCTTTTGTATCAGCAATATATTATAAAAATCTAAACTTTAAGTGAGATTTGTATTGTACTGTTAAAAAACTGTATAAGGCTGTCCGATTATTTGTTTGAGGCACTGTAATTGTCTCTGTATTTATTTTTGTTTATTTTTATTAAAAATTTATTTATAATGAATGAAAATGTGATTTTATATAGGAAAATGGGTTGCAGGTTTTGGGGTTGTTCATTTTGTAGTTTTTTTTTTTTAGCTTCGTTCACTTTATTTCTGTGGGACTATGTATTTTTTCCGATCCATCCCTTCAACATGCTTTTTACAAAAGTTAAAAAATTCTGCATGGCCTTTGAGAAATTTTCTTCGTTTAATGTCGCAAATATTTCGTAGTTATATCCAATAAAAACATCACTTAATTTATCTAATGTTTTGGTTTATTTTTAGTTTATTAAAAAAAACAAACAAACAACTTTTTTCAAAATTTAAATTTCAATGTTTACAATTTATTTTATTCTGACATTTTCACGTCAACACAAAATTGTTTACATTTCTTTTCGAATATTGCTCAGAAAATGACTGGAATAATAAACTATTCCAATTGCATTTTTGTAAATTTCATCCGCAAGTGCCATCTATGTATCACTTATAGCAATCAAGTGCAGGGGCTCTGAAGTGCAGGGGCTCTGCTCTGATACATTCATGGCGCTCTGTTGGTTGTTGAATCAGCTAAATAAATTGAAATCATAATCTTTGAACCAATACACTTACATATACCTCACATCGATTTTCCCTTACGCTGTTTTTGTGATTGTATTGTGAAATAGATGTTTACACATCAATAATATTTAGTAATTGAGAAGTTATAACTTTTTACACTGACAATCCAATCTGCTAAATAATAATTGAGGAAAATATTTTTTTTTTGCTGTACATTTAACAAATGCCAATCTTTTTTTTTTTTGCAAAATTTCTATTTCAGCTTATCCTTTTTTCATTTTTTTTTATATAATAATAAAATCTGTTCCTTTTTGGAATTTTCCATTTTCCAACATTGGATCGTGTCAAACAGCGAAGTTAGTAGACTTATGCCCGTTTTCTCAATAGGCGATTATCTTTTATCCCAACGAGATACTGCCGATTAAAGAAATTTGTTTTTCTCAATGTCTGGTTTGCTTCTATTTTGTCGCAAAGCTAACCGGCACTCATCTGCCAGTTATTTATTTATCATACAGATAAATTATTCTCCCAACTTTCATATCGATTTTTAGAGGCATTGCCAACTGAAAATAATTCTCCCAACTTTCATACGTATTTTGAGAGGCATTGCCAACTGAAAATAAGGTTTTTGTCGGTACATTGAGGAAACCAAAATTGTTAACCGGCAGTTTATCGGTCCAATAAATTTATGTCCTGGTTAAGTAACAGGCAGTTTGATGATACATTGAGAAAACCGGCATTAAGCTTATAAAATTCCTAAGACTGCGACTAGGATTAACTCACGAACATTTAATAAATAAAAAAGATCCACATATATGCAACTGCAATCACACCACAATATTGAGTGTCAAACATATTCTGTCCGAATATCCAATTTATGGACAAGAAATAATACGACCCCATCCTAGTCCTCTCCTCTCTATCCTATGATTCTATCAAAAATATCGTAACATTTTTAAAAGAAACTAAGTTATTTCATCTCATTTAAAATAAAAATATTTTTTTTCTTTCTTCTTATTTAGTTATATTTAAGAATTTATAAGTTACATTATCTCTACAGATACGTTATATTAGCTTAAGGCCTAGTAGCTATGTATATATTTATATATATATATATATATATATATATGTTTAATGTTAAACATAAATAAAATATTAAAAATAAATATATAAATAAAATATTAATTTTAAATTTTAGTATTGCTACTAACCGCTTACTGATGAAGTAGCGCTGAAATAAAGAAACAAAAATAAAAAACGAGTTGCCAATTTTCATAGAAATATATTTTAGGGATTTATTTGTAATTTAAAATTGTTTGATATTTCGAAGATCGATAAAAATCTCGAGATTTTCAACACAATTGGAAACCTTTATAACAGTTTCTTATATTTAGAAAGAATTTGTAAACAAAAAGAACAATATGAATAAATAACCAAAATAAAAGATTTTGAGCAAAATGTCAAGATTTCAAACTATATGTATACGCCCTTAAAGTATGCGTATCAGCCGGACTGGTAATGCCCATTTTTATTCTGAACTTGTTAAAATATTTAACTTATATTGTAAAGTGTTGTCCTTTTAAACATCCACTCCGTTCATTAAACTTCCGTGCATGCTCTAAAATGACTATTACAGAGACTAACAGAAACTTATAATTATTTTTGGAACCTTTGTTTTTTGCTACTATAAATCTACATTTTAATTATATTAAAGAACCAGATTTTAGTTGAAAATTGTAAGGTCATTTGTGTCCCAGTAAATTAGATGTTATTCACACAAATTTTTTTATAGTCGGTTCGCTGCGTTGTACAGAGTAAAAGTTGGCAGCACTTTTTCGTTTTTCTTTCTTCAAACAGTAGATATCTCTTTCGTACTTTTGCAAAAGGCGGTAAATATTTCTTTTTGTTACCATGCCTGGTTCGTTCTGCATGCTTTTCTTAATTTTATTTTCCGCATAATACAACTCTGTTTTATGTAGCTTTTGCGCTCTCTATCCGTTTTTTCATAATTTGGCTAGTCGGCAAAAAGAATCAAAAATTTTTAAAACAAAATGGTGGTCTTTGATGTGGTGCGTACATTATTTGTCTTGAGTGATGAGTAGAAAAATTGCAAAAACGGTAAATTTAAGTGAAATTAAATTAAAAATTAAAAAAGATAAAAAAAATATAACAAAAAAGTAAACAAATAATATGTAAATAAGGAGAATTACATTAAGTAATAAAAGAATAAAAAGCATTTGAGAAATGTTAACTTGTGAATAAGTGTTGGAAAAAATGTGTATGAACGGGTGAAAATGATGAAAGAAAGACAAAAATGTTACTTTGCATAACAAATGCATGCAAAATTAAAGATATATGTACATTAAAACTTACAAAAAGTGTATTATTAAGAATTCAACAAAATTTAAAATTATGAGTTCAAGTGAAAAATTTTTTGTCTGTACTTCATAAGACCCTTTCTCATCATAAAAAAATTATCAGCAACAACAACAATAAAAAGAAAGAAAAAACGGACAATAACGACAACGTTGTCGTCAGTGTTAACGAATGCCGCAAACGACAATTATTTACCCACGAATTAAAAAATTATACATATACTATACAGTTTTCTTATAATTAAGCTTAAGCTAAAAAAGTAATTACCATAGCATTGCCTAATAAAGTTGAGTAATAAATTAAAAAAATTACGGTGAATAGTAGCACAATTAATTATTTTCTAGTTACTTTAAAGACATAACCAAATAGACTAAAGAAAATGTCATTAAAATAAGGCCGCATGTGTTTTGTTAAAAAAAGTAAACTAAAATTAAAAATAATGTATGAAAGTAAAACAAAATTAAATATTTGATTTTAGAAAGCCAATATATATGTCTTTGCATAATTGAAAAGAAATAAATTTTGGTGTGGTGTTTGCCTTTGTGCTCTTAGTAAAGTGTAGAGAAAATAAGAAAAAAAAGTTTTCTTGACGCCGCTGATATATTATGTTGTTTATTGTAACGTTTTTTTTTAGTTAAAGTCACTCGTCGTTGCTTTATTTTGGTAAGTATTTGTAATATAATTTAAATCTAGTTTGTAGGACATACGTTTACTAATATTAATAAAATTCCATACATATTTTCTAATTCGTTTTCTTATTTTTCCTCTAGTTTTTGTATCTCAATTTTTTTCATTATAATTTATAGCGTTGCAAAATTTAGTACTTTTTTTCATTTAAATAATGAGTATTCTTTCATTCTTTACTTCTTTTGTTTTCTTGTGTTCTGTTAAATTCCTGCTCCTATTTTCTTTCATTACACCTGTACATTTTGCACTTTCTCATTTTTTTTATTGTTTAAAATCTTTATACGATGATGGTTTTTTTTCATTATGGGATAAGCAATTTTTCTGTGATTTAATTAAATTAATTGCAAGTGTGTTGTAATTATAAAAAGTTAACTTTGATTTATAAATCTATTACGGTGACTCAAATTTAAATATGTCTGTGAGTTGAATAAATATTTTGTATTTCAAGTGTTCAAAAAAAAAATTTTTTTTTAATATCAATTGAATTACATATATACCTACATACATATAAAAAATGCATGCTTGGCATATTTTGCATTGGTAAGAATGGTTTTAAATTTAAATATTTTTATAGAAGATTTATATTTAAAAAGTTTTTACTCTTTTTTTTACGTTGAGCACATTTATCAATATTGATAAATAAAAAAAATTTCCTTCGATTTTATTGAGTTTTGATTTGTTTTTATTTAACTCTGAGGCGAAATCTTGTAACTAAATTTTCATCAACTTCCCACCTATAATATATTTTATAATTTGAAAAAGAGCTGTGAAACTTTCAGTGGATGACAATACATACATAATTTTATAACTTAAAAAGAGCTCTGAAACTTTCAGTGGATAACAATACATAATTTTTTACCACTAAACATTATTTTTCATGGTTAACTTGAAACCCGATTTTAGCAAAAACAATTTTCACCAACTTTCCGACCAGTTAGAGCTCTAAACTTTTTCACCACTATCTGATCATTATGTTGAAAAAAGATTTTTGTAATAAAATTTTAATAACTTCCCGACTACTTTAAGCGGATTACTACATCTTATTTAATTAATTCATACATGATCTCTTCATTTTATCGCGATCAATTAGTAATCGCATAAAAGCATATCTTAAATTTATTTTGATTTATACTTGTTTTAATAACTTTTGTTTTTTTTATTTTTTGTAAATAAATTCCTAATTTTTAAGAATGTTCTTTCTTAAAACAATCACTGATAATTATGAGGATTTTCTTCTTCAAATAAATAAAACAACTCCCATTCTTTTTATTTTTTTGCCTAAAGAAACTTCTTTCTGCTTTCGCTAAAGAAAAATGTCCCAGTTTTTTCTTTTAAACATTTTATTTTAATATCAATCTAATCCTTTGGACACGTCATAATATTTTAAAAAGTGATTGTGTTTTCGCCCAAGAAAGCTGCAACTTATTTCTTAACAATTTTTTTTTATGATCCAACAGTTCTGGAAGATCTCATTAGCTGGGACTACAATTTTATGCCAATTTAGAACATATTACTAATCAGAAAAAATGATTTTAGATGAAACTTATTAAAATTTTAGATAAAAGAAACTTTTATTTAATTTTTATGAAATAAAAGCTAGTAATTATTTTCTTTCGGACCTTGTGAATTATTGTACAAATTTATATATATAATTTGTTGTTAAATATATAAATGATACATACATATGTATAATATTCAATTATCATTATCTTAACTTTTATTTCAATTATTTTTATCATCTTCAAGTGCAATACTTTATTAACCAAAAAATTGTTTTTACTTATTAAATAAATTAAATAAATAAAAAAATATTAAAGTCCGGAATACGAAGCAGATGCATTTGCATCACTTATAAAACATCAGCCATAATCCTAATGCAGTAATAATAACCATAAAATTATTTAGTTTTCTTTTCTTTTCAATATGGTAGTTTTGCTTGGTTTGTCTTTATTGTCAATCGTCAGCCATTATTATTTTAAATTGAGTCTGTTTTGATTATTGAATGTACATATGTACGTATGTATGTACACAACACAACACAATATTATATTAAATATGTACATACTTACATATGAATGACTGAATAAATGTCTATATGTACATAGATAGATACATACAAGTCATAAAATTGCAATTCTTTTTCTTTTACACTTATTCTCAAAACTCAACTCACAATATACATATGTATAAAAACTTGTTACATGACACACATGTATGGATAGATGGGTTAAACAAAAAACAAATAATATACATACATATGTATATATATATTTTTTATAATTTTTATTATAATATAGTTTTGTGTATTGTTTCTATGGCATTTTATACTTCTTTTTACCTCTCTTTTTTTAATTCAATAATTATTGCACAAAAATTATTGCAAATCAGCCACAGACAACAACACTGCAACGAATATGGTAAAAACCTTTAAACTTTAGCTAATTTTTAATGTAATGAATGCTCAGGCCTCTCTAATCCATTATAAAATGTGTTGTACAGTGGTATAAATACGAAAATACATATTAATAAATATTTCCAAAAACAATGAAAAATTGTGTAAACCTTTTTAATAGTTTGTTTCCTCCATTGCGATACTTAATTATAGCCCTGTTTTGAATGGTGTTGTATATACAATCATTATTCGGGATAAAACCTATGAACTATTTATATAAGATTTGAAAATATGAAAATAGGGAAACGATTTTAAGAGTCTTCGTTGTCGTTATTGTTTGTAGAGAAAACCGAAACCGTTCTAACATAATAGTTTGATTAACCCTTAGGCACCTAACGTAACGTCGATCATGATGACCGCTTACTTAATTTCTGTACTCAAAAGTATAAATATAATAATGAAACACGCAAAAACCTCCATCACATAACTATTTTATACCTTTAATTAAATTAATGATAACAAAAAATTAACTGAACACTATTTTCATATTCCTATAAAATTTTTGATTTATTGATATACAAATTTTGTGAGAAAACGTAGATACTTTTATGAAATGAGATCTAAATAGGAATAAAAAATATCTGAACTTAAAACATTTTTCTTTGTTTATAACTTAAAAACATGGACTTCAATATTAAACTGTTTTTGGCACGATTAAATCGCAATTAAAATAAAATTGCAACCTCAGAATTTTTGACGACATTTTTTGGGAACATTCAACACAAATTGGATTTTTGCATTCAAAACACATGTGAAATGTTTTGGGCCACATAATGAACAGGTTTTACGTTTTTCAAATTTTTCTATTTTGCTGGTCAGCGATGTGCTGGGCACTTATCCATTTTCAATACACGGCGTATAACGCCTTGAAGTTGTCTGAGCAATCCAATCTGGTATACACGGCGTTTTAAGTATGGTTTTAAAAGATCTCCAGCTAATTTCTTCATAAAATTAAACCGAGGCAACTTTTGCTATGTTTGGTTCATCTTGATAACGATATATGTATGCATTTACAGCAGGGACATCTAGAAAGATCGCCAATGGCTATCTCTCTATAATAAACCATTACCATTTCTGTTTAGTATTAGGATCAATGGTTGATGTCTGATGCATGCTGGACAGAATAAGAACGGATATTTTCGGATTTTGCACAAAATTAATTATATGATCTATAGGAGCGTCTTCTAGGTCACTACAGTCTTCATTAGTATAATTCAATGCAGTTCCTTTTATCCTCCGACTCCGAGTCCAAATCTTTCAACCATCTATAACTATAAAACAACAAAAAAATATATCGGCACTAAAATTCTTTAATTCTTTAATTCTAACGTCGGTCACAATGAGCGCAAGCAAAATTGTTTTGCATTATAATTTTTGAATTGGTACGTACACGTGTAAACTGAAAATGTACGTGGACCGACAACTGTGCAGCTTGCATTATAGTGGGGATATTTGACAAATAAAAAACGGTGGAGTCACTGTGACCGGCGTTAGGTGGCAAAATTTTTCCATATTTGTTTAAAAAAAATTTGTTTTTGGTTTAAAAATAATTTTATAAATAGGGCCCTTAATGTATAGATTGTTTCAAAATTCACGTAAGATTTGAATTGCATTGTTTTTTTTTTATTGAATCATAAAGAATATAGGATGGGGTTTTGTATGGAAGAACACATCAAGCAACAGGCTTTGCTGCCACATACGAATTCTTTTACCGAAATTTTCAATGATATTTTCGCATAAATGTGACTGTATTTCGTTGATGCAGCGTTGAATTTCCTCCTTCAATGCATGGTTGGTTGTAGGCCTGCTGGCATACACTGAGTAACAATTCAATGGAAATTTTTAACAAAATATTTTTTTGACGACTTGAACGGTAAATTCCAAAAAAAAAACTGTGTCATAAAATTAAAAACGGTTTTATCAATTTAGCTTAACTTCAGAAAAAAAACGAAAATTTAAAAGTATACGTTGTTATGCTGCTGACAAAACATTGGAAACCTTTACTATACAATTATTGAAAATTTTCCCTCTATTTTTGGTTTCAAAATTTTTTTGGGTACTCATTATTTTTAAGTACTGCTCCACAACGTCGAGGCATGGTGTCTAATTATTTCTTGATCATATCCATGGAAATTTTTTGCCACTCTGAATTAACTACCTCTATGATCTGTCTTGTTTGTGTAATTTTGTATCCGAATTTTTCGATCTACAGTTTCTCATATATTTTCTATGGGATTGAGATCTGTTGATTGGGCTGGCCATTCCGAAACACTAACTACTCGTAAATTTGATTGTAGTCATCCAGATATAACTTTGGAGGTGTGTTTTGGGTCATTGCCACATAGCAATAATTTCGAATTGACATAATTAGGTAGCGTATTATATATTTTTAGTCATCTAAAGTTTTCCGCGTTTCTTAGGTTATGTGGTTGAGCTTCTCCCTCAGTTCGTCGATCAAGCATTCTGGAGCATTTCCCATTGCCACCGTCAAAACTTTAGAATTTTAGTTTTTTATTATGGGGCCAGTCTTTATCCCTTTGGTCGACGTACTAACGTTCTTTAAGCATGGCCTTTTAAATTAAACTTGGACTCATCTGAAAAGCAATAAGTATTCTAATTCCATATTGACCAGTTCATGTGTTTTTTTAGCAAAATTTATGCGAACCATAAGAGTTTTCTCTGCTATCAGTGGCTTCTTCACAGGACGATAGCAACCAAGATCAACTCCAATTGCTCGTCGGGAAACAGTTCGCCTAAATGTTGAGTCTTCACAATATTTCTTGAGAAGTTTTGCAATTGTGGGTTTATTTATAGATTACATCTTACAAATTTGCTTTTGCTTAAGATCAGCAGTAAATTCAAATATTATTCTGGTTTTTAACTCTTCACAAAAGTTTATTCTTGCCATAATTGTATAATAATTTATTATAAGCTTAAAACAGTGAATTGTGTTTAAATACAGAACTGTAAATATTTAAATAACAGTTAAGATTTTATAAATTTTCCACCATACCATCTTCTATTTTTATTGTTTTAATCAACTCTGGTACAGAAGCTTAAAAGTTTTCATTGTTTTGTCATCACTAAAAAAATAATATTTTTTCGTTTATCTATGTATTTATTTTTAAAACTGTATTTTTGTAACAAATTTGTTATCCTTCGAAAGAGAACACACTAAGGAGTGATTTCACAAATCTGTGGTTTTCTGGAATAACCGCGTATGTCCATTTTTGTCAGTTTTGAGTTAACGATGCCAAATATATTAATTTTTAACGCTCTTTACATGTGTTAAATTAAAAAAAAGAATATTGACCATTTCTGAGTTTTTTCTGTAAATAACGACGTAACTTAAATGTTTATTAAATTAATTTGCAGCACTATCGACGTATGTCAACCTACGTTTGATCGCTGACATATTATTTTCTCAGAAAACAACACATAGCGACATACGTTGTTATTAATGAAAAAAAAATTCAAAATAATTTTGGATTATTTTTCAGTTTATAACCACTTATAAAAACTTGTGTGTTTATTTCTGTTATTTTTTGTCACTATTATTCTTGATACGTTGTTATATTCTCATCATAAGTCCCGTTAACTTTATGTTGGCGAACAAAAAAAATCCATTTTTCAAGCAACAACAACTTATGTCTACATGGGTGGTTGCATTGGTAGTTTTCTTTTTAAAAGAAAATGACGTTTGTCGACATAAGTTGTTTTATCTGCACACACTTTAAGTGTGATTTACATATTGTTTTTTCGTCCTTCTCTAGATTTTTGATTCAAAATTTTATATAAAGCATTTATTGCCCATATCTACAGGACTGTTAAATAAAAAGCTCTAAAAACTTTATATCGCGCCCATAATTTCAAATATAACGTTTTTGGCTCCCTTGAACATTTTGATTTTATGACATACGCGGTTATTTTAGAAAACCACAGAAATAAAAATTGCAAAATCAGAATTTTGTAAAAGTTTCCAAATGTATTGTCACCCACTGTATACATGTGACTTCAAATATCACCCATAGAAATAAATCTAATGGTGTTAAATCGCGCGATCTAGTTCTGATCACCGAAGCGAGACTGTACACGACCAAGAACAATCGTATGCAGTAATTGAAAAGATTCACGGGCTATATGGTATGTGGCAGCATTTAGTTGAACTCTGTTAACATGCGATATCGAGCACCAGTAAGTCACTGGTTGACCAGCCCCATTTTAGAAAAAGTATGGTGCAATGAGATGCCCTCAGCCCAAAATCCGCACCAAATAGTGACCCATTATGGATGCATTTGTGTCTCAAGAAACACATGTGCGTTCTCTATACCCCGAAACTATCAAGGCGGCAATGTGCTTCATCGCTTACGATGATTTTGTTCGATAAATCAGCATCCACTTGTTGAAGTTCAATAATTAATCCATTCAACGAACTCTCTTCGCTGTCCATGGTCATTGGGCTTCACTTCTTGTGTCGATTGAACTGCAGAGAGCATCTTGGAATTTGCAAATCTGACCCACTACGCCGAATTATTGTTCTGGACTTTCCACCAAGGTTCAGAAAATACACACATGAAACACACAATGTTCTGTTCAAAAGCAGCCACCACATATCTTTATTTTCATATCAATTATGTGCGTTTCTAAATTTTCTACGGTGCCCAACACAACCATGACTGTGTTCGTTTTAATATTTCGTTATTTACACGAACATTTTTGTATCACGTACTTTTTGTTTCAATCACACATAAACCACACATTTTTGAGTGTTGCTTTATTTGAAGTATATGTTCTGGTACGTGTACTGAAAAAAAAACAGAACATGTACAATAAACAGGTTCGAGTTCAGTTATATTTTAAGTCGTGTTGTGGCTCGTGTTCTAAGAAAAAACAGAACATGTACAATAAACAGGTTCGAGTTCAGTTATATTTTAAACACGACTTAAAACACGACTTAAAATATAACTGAATTCGAACCTGTTTATTGTACATGTTCTGTTTTTTCTTAGAACACGAGCCACAACACGACTTAAAATATAACTGAACTCGAACCTGTTTATTGTACATGTTCTGTTTTTTTTTTCAGTACACGTACCAGAACATGAACTTCAAATAAAGCAACACTCGAAAATGTGTGGTTTATGTGTGATTGAAACAAAAATTACGTGATACAAAAATGTTCGTGTAAATAACGAAATATTGAAACGAACACAGTCATGATTATGTTGGGCACCGAAGAAAATTTAAAAACAAACATAATTGATATGAAAATAAAAATATGTGTGTGTTGATCTAAGTTATGTTTGTTTACATATATGTACGAGTTTTTTATTCAGTGTGTGTTTTTTTCTGAACTCTGCTTTCCACTGATTCGATATTGAAATTTGTACGGCTTGTTTTTGGACGACCCCAGTGTGTTTATAATCACCAATTGATTTAGTCTGCCTAAATTTTTCCATTACTTCTGATTATATTTTGTGAAAAATTTTTGAGCTGTAGCCACCAATCTTTAATTTTTTTTATATATCGTTTAACAATGAAAACGACTGTTCTATCGTGTGTTGCTCCATTTTTACTAACCCTAAACTTTCAGCTGTCAAACTGTATTTACTGCACAAATAACGGCAAATTCCAAATTGGGACACCCTTTAGAAAAACACCCTTTTAACTTCTGCACAAAATTAGTATCATTAATAATTAACCCCCTGTTTACACAACAGGAACGATAGGCAAACAAAATTAAAAAAATATATATATTTTGACATTGGCTTTCGTCTTGATTATCGTTAATGTAATAACATTAACAAGCTCTAAATTACTTTCGTCCGCGTGTTAATTTTTTTTACATATTAGATTTTTGTTTATAGGTTTTATAGAAGTTTGCTTATAGACCCACGGCTGGATACTTAAATTAAAAAAAAAAAAAAAAAATAGAGGAATCTTGGAAAGATCGAGCTAAATCGATATGTGAAAGAAATCGCGAATTGGTTTCATGGAGTGATAGACTACTAAAAAAAAATACTAAAAAAATTAAAGTATAAAGTTTAAGTTTTCATGTCTCGCGGCTAGTTAGTGGGTCAAAAGTGAGCAAAATCAGAATAAAAGTAAAGTAAATTTGTAAATCCGACCTGATAACTCAGCATTTGATGCCCACTATCTTATAAAGAAATTTCTACCCGGGTGGCACCATTCGTCTGGATTATAGATATTTAAATAGCCATTTCGGCGTCAGAGGGTTCTAAAATCATTAAAATATGTTAGATTTTATTTAATTCGGCTATATGATGGATTCAACACCCTACACCGTAACATTTTTGATGATACAAAATAATATGTCAAAATAAAAACTCTTAATAATCTACACTTATGATCATAGTAATAGGTGCACCTTATAATTTTCTTTTCAGAATAAAACAAAATCATTTTTATGATATTTATAAATAAATAGTGTCCATTTTTATTCATTGTGGTCAAATATATGTATACACTACCGTCCAAAAGTATTTGCCAATCCTCCTCCTTAAATTTCAAAAGTTTAACACATATTCTTTATTATTTACTTTTACTATTTACATCTATAATACTAATAGGCAAGGCGATTTCTTGTGACCGATATAAAAATGTTAATTACAAGCCGATTTGGACCAAACATACATCATTTGAAAGGTATTTATTTTTAGTTCTCCACCATATTTACAGATTTGCACCGTCTGGGACATTTTTTTTTGAGTAATGCTTATTTAAAGTTGTTACTAACACATACATAAAACACATACTGCGTGTGTGTTTATTATAAGTTCCAAAAGCCCTATGTTGAATTGTGAATTGGCTAAAATTGATCAGCATACCTCTAGGCTCTTATAAAATAATTTATTAAATGAAAAAATAAAATTTCATAGAATTTGCACTCGAATTTCGAGGACTGGGCTCGACTAGTAAATATTATTTTGAAACTACATGTACTCTATTCTTAAATTTTAGACCCATCAATGTGACCACCTCAATTTCGTATAATTTCACGACGTAGTCTTGGAATTCTTTGAATCAACTTATTTTTAAGTTTCTGTAGTGATCTGGTTCCATGCTTCCTGCAGTTTATTCCACACGTCTTCCTTAGATGTAGGACAGGTAGTTTGAACCTTCCTGTTCAATTCATCCCACAGTAACTCTATTGGATTGAGTTCAGGTGACTGTGGTGGCCATTCTGCTTTCTGGGTCTCTAAATACTACTTACAAATTTTTTCTGTATGTTTTGGGTCATAATCTGAAGTATAAATTTCCGACCCACAATCTTTTAGGATAGTTTTGTACTGGGTTTTATTGAGTATTTCTTCGATTCTACATAACTCGGCAACATGTTCGCAGCAAAGCAACCATAAGCCATTATGGGACCTCCCCCGTATTTGCCTGTTGGCACTAGGCATGCATACGACGCACGTTCTCCAGCTCAGCGCCTCACAACAACTCGGCTCTTGTAGCATAACCCTTCTAACTTCTATCCATCGGACCAAAAACCTTGCACCAATCGTTGATAGCTGGGCTTTTCATATTTTTTACCCCACTAACCTTTTCCTTTTATTTTGTGAGCGAAGGTTGTCGTTATTATTACATGATCCTCACGTTTTGTTGTTACTCGATTTTAATTCCCACAATCAAGTCCACGGTTCGATACAATATTTTGAGCTCCTTTGCAACTGTTTGATTGCTTTTCTCAATTTTTTGTAGAGAAATAATATGGTGGCGAGTTTCAACTGAAATCTCCGCAGTTATTATACTTTTAATTCAATTATAAATTTAAATTTTCACTTTTACGTGTTAGGTCTTAGTTACGAAGTTTTCGTTTTTTGTTTAACGTGTTTCAATTTGCATGTTCAATTATTTATACTTTCTTTTGGGTAAAAAATTAAAATACTTGCCACTATCTGCTGTCTTGTAAAAAGCCCACGAAGCTAATCCTAAATGAAATATTAATAATAAAATAAAAATACCGTCACTGAACTGCTAGCAAACAGGCGAGAACTGAATGTGCCAAAGCATTAAGGCGCGAAAAGTTACTTTACGAGCAGCGCATTCGTGCTAAAGTTCTTTCTGCTCCTCGGGGCAGTCAGTTCATTTGTTAAAAGAAAAAAGAATAATTCTAGTTCTGCTATCCCAACTCTTATAATGAATGACAAAATATTCGCTGAACAGGTTGATAAGGCTAATCTTTTAGCTGAACTTTTTGCAAAAAATTAATTTTTGCCAGATAGTGATCAACCACTGTCCGAACTTGAAAGGGTGTCTTGTACTATGCCTAAAATATTCTTAAGAGCACGTGCAGTTAAAAAGGTTCTTTCGAATCTCAACGTAAATAAGTCTCTGGTGCCGGATGGTATACCAGCACTGGTTCTGAAACAGCCAAGCCTTTTGGAGGTTGGAGGCGGACATTGTATGACACACTCAATCAAGCCTTTTAACAATCTCCGGTGGGGTAAAGCAAATAGGATTGATTTCAATGCACAGAAGACTCAATGTTGTTTGTTGACCCATAGGGCCATGGATTCAACAATGTCATCTGTATATATGGTTAGTATAGGTATTGAGGAATATGATACTCTTGATGTTCTGGGCATGAAGCATTCAAGTGTCTTGGTTTTCTAAAACGGTGCAAAAATGACTTCACTCCTTCTGATCTCCTTAAAATCTGTACCACTTACATCCGACCGAAAATGGAATACAACTTCCATATGTGGGCAGGAGCTTCAAAGTCTATTTCGGAGCTACTGGACCTTGTGCAAAGCAGGGCGTTGATGCTCATTAATGACAGTAGAGTATCCAACTATATAGACTCGTTGGAACATCGTCGGAATGTGGGTTGTGTAGCACTGTTCTATAGATACTACCATGGGAAATGCTCTTCTGAGATTAGCGAACTCATTCCAAGTGCCCGAGTTTCAGTTCGCTCTACCCGCTTCTCTAGTAGATCACATCCGTTTGAAATCTATTGTCCAGTTAACCGAACAACGGATTTCAGAGAAAATTTGTTTGTCATTCGAACTCCCCGCACAGGTCTTTCCTTACAGTTACAATCTAACAAATTTTAAATCAAACATCCGCAAGCACTACTCCGTCTTTTCTCCTTCCCATAACCTACTTTCCCGAAATCAATATAATGCAGTTCAATTGTAGGGAACAAACATTGAGTGTTGGTTCAAAATAATTTAAAAAAAAAACTCAATAATGAATGAAAAATTCCATCTGTAATAATTTTATGACTTTCAAAGGGAAACTATTAGTGAAAAACTACATATTTTAGGAATGGCAAATACTTTTGAACGGTAGAGTAGTATTGAATTAAATTTTAAATATTCTTACCACTATATGATATTTTAGAAAGAAAAAATTAATAATTTCTTTTAAATTGAACAAATAAGGAGGAACCCTGCTTGTACTTATTATTATGATCAGTTAATTTTGGCATTTTTAATAAGTAAAGGTACACTTGCAATATTTTTGTAATTGATATCATTGCCACATAGTGAAATTTACAAAATGAGTAAATTTTCTTTTTAAATAATTGGAATTTGTCAGATATTAACATTTAAATATTTATAACCTTAGTGTAACTTTATAATCATAGATGTATACATATATGAAGTACCGTGATAATCTAGGATAGAAATCTAGGGTCAGCCGTTGATGGGTTAATAATAAGAGCAATGTAATTTAAAACGCAATTATCGAAGGATGTAAAGCTCATTTCAGTCTAGTCTTCCATAATACTGCATTTGTGTATTGTTTAATTTTTATGCCCGGGTTATTTCGCCTCTCCATTCTTAGCACGATTATTTAGCCTATTTGGAATTTTTTAAGCCTTAAATGATTTCGTTTATTCCTACATCCGTTTTTATTTTAAGAAGTACAATATGGTCCATAGATACGGCCACAGTATGGCTGGTTTTGAGCAAAATGGGATCGGAACTCGCTTAAACATGCTCAAAATTCAAAGCTCCGCCATAGCAATGTCTGTTAAATTATTTTTCTGTCCGATTTTTGCTTTCGGCCAATGTCACAAATTTTGTTCGTTTGCAATTGATTTTTTTTAATAAGCAAAATTACAAAAAATAGTGTACTTACTACAAAACAAAATTTAAAAAATTAGTTTTTCTTATAATGGTTTTAAATCTCGAGGTTTGGTTGAAATTTTCATCTTTGAATTACGATATTTTTATTTTCATGGCTGATATACACACATTGAAAAATTTTGGAAAATTGTGAATTGCCAATTTTGTTTTTTTATTTTGAAATCACCTTTATTGAGTTCTCTATCGAAAGTAACAAATTTGTTACAAAAAATAAAATTAAAAAATATTGATAAACTAAAACAAAGTATTTTTTTAATGATGAGAAAACAATGGAAACTTTTAAACTTCTGTACCAGAGTTGATTAAAACAATACAAATGGAAGATGGTATGAAAGAAAATGTATAAAATCTTAACCGTTTTTTTTTTTTATTAATATTTATAGTTTCTGACACTTTCTTTTAACTGTCTTTTAAACACAATTGTATTTTTCAGTGTTTTATTAATCTTATAATTAATTATTATAATGGCAAGAGTAAAGTTTTGTGAAGCGTTAAAAACTGAGCAAAAGAAAATTTGTGAGAAATTTTCTATGAATAAATCCATAATTTCAAAAATTAATTATCTTGAGTCAAAACAGGATAATATAATAGCAAGAGCGTCATTATGAATATAAAACTAAACATATGTGGTCGAACTGTTTCCCAGCGAGCAATTGATGCTGATCTTGGTTATCGTCCTGTGAAGAAACCGCTCATATCAGAGAATAACCGTCTGGCTTGCAAAAATTTTGCCACAGAAGGCATGAACTGGTCAAGACGAATTTGGATCACTGTTTTATTTCGGATGAGTCCAAGTTGTATTTAATTTAGATATTTTCGGGCAAATGAATGGATCCAATTTATGTAGGAACAGATACTCTAACTGGAATTGAAAATGTATCCATACGCGGAGGCAAATATGCCGCTCGTCCGGAAGTTCCTACCTGACAATGACCTAAAACACACCTCCAATGTTGTAACCGAATGGCTACAATCTAATGCAGAAAATTGTCGATCGAGAAACACGGATACGAAATTACACAAACAAGAAAGATCTCATAGAGGCGGTTAATTCCGAGTGTCTGTTACCCCTAATCTTAGGTAATAGGCTTTTCACACTTACTGCGGTTTCAGGAAACGCCAGCGTTTTGCTCTCTTTCATGATATTCATGCTAAATCACACTATAAATCACACATAATTCCATATAAAAAAAACGCAGACATTTTGCTCATTTTACTGTGATTTGTTTGAAATCACAGTAAACACAAGAGAAAGAACAGGGTTGCTCTCCAATGGTAGTTAAAAAAGCATTAAAATGAAAAAAATTTGCATTGCTTATGTCAGAAAAATAATGAAAAAAATGTGTTTGTTTATATTTCGTGATTGCTTTGTTCTGGTAAGTACTTATTTATTATTTATTTATTTATTGTTATTAATGCAAAACATTTAATTTTAACTAATTACAGAAGGAAAAATGGAGCCAATAAGTGATATATTGTGAGAATCTTAATTTTATATTGACTTTTCATCATAAAAATTTCATTTCATTTAAATAGAAACCAAAGAAAGAAGTACAAAAAGCGAAGCCAATGGACGGACACGGCAGAGCAAGTTCTGCTTGAGCTGTGGGAAGACAAGATTCTGCAGCTCCGCGGTTACAGGAAATAATATAATATAAAAATACAATGATATAAACTCATATATTATTAAAATTAAATTCATTTTCCGATTTTTTATTATATTTGTTTATTTACGCGCTTGTGTTGTTTACAATCAAAACAAACTTGCTGCAGAAATGAGAAATGTCAAATGAAACCGCAGTAAATAACAAAAACATAATGTGAACAGTATGACTTCGAAATCATCTCAAGAGAGCGAATTTCTGGGGTTTCGCTGAAACGCAGTAAGTGTGAAAAGCCTATAAAGAGTGTTGAGATGCTAATACCGGGAGATCAGTTGTCGACTTTTTCGGAGCGAAAACGATAGTTTCCGTCATCCCGCATTACGTCGAAAAGAGATTCGACTTCTAGCCGTCTTCAAAAAAATAATAAAAATATTTAACAGCATCTCAGGTAAAGAATGGTGAGATGCTGATACCGGGAGACCAGTTATCGACTTTTTCGGAGCTGAAAACGAGTGTTTTAGTCTTCTTTTTTCTTTAAACACGTTTTTAACACCGTCAAAAACTGTGCGATATAAGATGCTATTTTATATATGCGAAGAAATTATTTTCAAGATAAATTACCAGAACTTTTGATAAAAGCTTCGGAGACTATAGAACTTTGCTGAGTAGTACTTCTTCATGGTCAAATGCGCAAAATCTGATGAGATGCTGATATATTTTTTGCGAAGTCAGCATTCAATCAAATCGCGATTTTAAGGCAGAATCAGCAGAACTATTGTTAAAACCATCGGATACTATAGAACTATGCTGGATGCAACTTTTCTAAGGACATATATTCAAAATCTGATGAGATGCTGAGATTTTTTTTGCGAAGTTGGCATCTGATACCTTTAAATCGCGATTTTAAAGTCAAATCAATAAAACTATTGCCGAAACTCATCAGGAACTATAGAACTATGCTGGATGCAAGTATATTTGCATGTTCTTAGTGAGATGCTAAAGTTCGAGATGCTAACTTCATTGACATCAATTCAGAGTGACAAAAAATTGCAATTAATATCATCAAAAATTTAATTGACTCCATGCCTCGGCATTGTGGAGCAGTACTAAAAAACAATGGATACCCAAGGAAGTATTGAAACCAAAAAAAGGGGGAAGTTTTCAATTATTTAGTAGTAAAGGTTTCCATTGTTTTACCAGCACCATAAAAATGAATACTCTAAATACTTTAAAACATAAAAATTTTTAAATTAACAAAAGAGTTTTTAATTTTATGATCCAATTTTTTTTTTGTATTAACCGTTCAAGTCGTCAAAAATATATTTTGTTAAAAGTGTCTATTGTATTGTCACTCACTGTATATAGTTAGTTGATTTATGTAAGCAAAAGATAATTTAAATTAAAAATTTTCAAAATTTATAAAAAATTATATATGTATATATCTAAAACAAAACATATTCTATTAATATATTGAAAGAAAAGGCATCGGTTTTTATACCTTCCACACCACTGTGCAACAACTCGAATTGATACAGCGATATCCGCCTGTCTGTTGAAATCACGCTCATTCACAAAATGAACCATTTATAATAACATTGTTTGCCATTATTTCGAGCAGGTTGGCATTGAAAATGGGGTTAATCGGGCATCATTCTACCGAGATATGTCCCAAAAGATGAAGACACCACGACTGCGAAGTTAGCCCCCCATTTTTGGAAATAAAATTTTTTGAAGATTGTTCCACATTGTTCTAGGATTGTTCTACAATGTTCCAAAACGATGAGTTTCTAAAATATAATTTGTACCGGTAAATCGAAAAAAAAAACGAATTTTAAACTTTGCCCCCCACTTTTGGAAAAAATATCAACGTTATTAAACGATATCAATATTTTTATGCAACACGAAAGTTAACGTACAGATTCCAAAATTTCTTTCCTGAATGGCACCCTCAGCTCTATTTTAATCAACCCCAAATATACGGGTCCCTTAATTTTACATGCTCTCTATAACATGTCCACGTTTCAGAGCGATCTGAGGGTGCCAATCAGGATACCTTGTACGAAAGAAATTTTGGAATCTGTACGTTAACTTTCGTGTTGCATAAAAATATTGATATCGATTAATAACGTTGATATTTTTTTTCCCCAAAAGTGGGGGGCAAAGTTTAAAATTCGTTTTTTTCGATTTACCGGTACAAATTTCATTTTAGAAACTCATCGTTTTGGAACATTGTTGAAAAATCCTAGAACATTTCGAAACAATCTTCAAAAAATAGTATTTCCAAAAATGGGGGGCTAACTTCGCACACTTGAAGACACCTCTAAAAAAATTTAAGAACTCGGTATGTTTGTCGGAATAATTAATTTTATCAAATTGTTGATTTTTAAAATATTTCGTTTGTTGTAAATAGTGCAATAAGTCCAGATATTTATTTTTTATTTATTTTTTATTGTATTTGATATTTATTACAATCAAATTATAATAAATCTTAAATTTAAAGCACTAGCAACATGGGCTATCGGTTTGGATATTAATGTACACGTAAAACTGGTGTGGAGGTTTCCAAAGATTCGGCACAGCCGAATTTAGCACTCTTACTTGTTAGTTCTAATTTCGTTTATTTATTAAAAATTTAAAAATAAAAAATTACCAAAGAAAACGAAACATTCACAGAATATTCGAATAGTTTAATTCATAAGTAAATTCTGTGTAACCGTGGAATAACTGGAATAACCGCGTATGTCCATTTTTGTCAGTTTTGAGTTAACGATGCCAAATATATTAATTTTTAACGCTCTTTACATGTGTTAAATATTTTTTTAAAAAATATTGACCATTTCTGAGTTTTTTCTTTAAATAACGCCGTAACATAAATGTTTATTAAATTAATTTGCAGCACTATCGACGTATGTCAATCTACGTTTGATCGCTGACAAATTTTTTTCTCAGAAAACGACACATAGCGACATACGTTGTTATTAATGAAAAAAAAAATGCTAAATAACTTTGGATTATTTTTCAGTTTATAACCACTTATAAAAACTTGTGTGTTTCTTTCTGTTATTTTTTGTTTGATATTATTCTTGATACGTTGTTATATTCTCATCCTAAGTCCCGTTAACTTTTTGTTGACGAACAAAAAAATCCATTTTTTAAGCAACAACAACTTATGTCTACATGGGTGGTTGCATTGATAGTTTTCTTTTTCAAAGAAAACGACATTTTTCGACATAAGTTGTTTTATCTGCACACACTTTAAGTGTTATTTACATATTGTCTTTTCGTCCTTCTCTAGGATCTATTCCTCTGAAGATTTTTGACTCAAAATTTTATATAAAGTATTTATTGCCCATATCTACAGGACTGTTAAATAAATAGCTCTAAAAACTTTATATCGAGCCCATAATTTCAAATATAACCTTTTTGGCTCCCCTGAACGTTTTGATTTTATGACATACGCGGTTATTCTAGAAAACCACAGAATTAAGCTTTAGATAACTTTTAACTTTTTAATTATTTTTTTTTTCTAAATCTGACTTTTTAAACGTCAAATTTAGTCTCATACTCAAAAACGACGCTGTTTTCCCCGAGTTTTCTTGTTAAGTTTGGAAATTCTAGCTTTAATTTACCCGAAGACATTAAATACTGATTCAATTCTACCTTCAAATGAAATTTGCCTCCACGACTTGGCTTCCGAGTGACTTTTGTCTCTTTACTATTTTTTAGTATTTGCAAAAACACTCCATGGTCCCAGATTAAAGGGTCATCGCTGTAATTTATGACGACAGTAATGATTTTGTTTTAAAACTACTTACGGGTTTTGCAAACAGTGCACACAGAATATCACACGACCGTACATTTTCTGTTTTGCAAAGTTTCCAAAGTTTACAAATTGCCCATCGTGAATACACTCAAATATTATTATAAAAGTTTATATTTTCTATGTTGTTATTACAACATCAGCGAAATGTAGAAAAAATCGTCTTATATTCTACCGGAAAAGTAAGAAAGAAGACTAACAAAGATATTGGCTAGATACGATTAAGATTACCTAGCAAAAAATACGTGTTAAAATAGTGAACATGAACAAATTGTCAAAAATTGCTAAACAAATCAAGTTTTTACAATTTCTTTAATACTTTGTATTTTTTTTCTTCCAATTATGAATTTCGATATAAACATGCGATAATAATTAAAATTGGTTTCTTCATATCCCAGTTGCTCTTTAATAATGTATGTATGTATATTAATTTGTTTGCATTCCCCACGTCACATTGACAGCAGCGCTAAAACTGAATTTTACTCAGATACAAATATTGTGGTAATTATAAAATAAGCATGGAAACAAAATTAATGATTTTCTATATACTACAACAACATCTATTCAAAGACTTGCAAAAGAATGAATTCTTTAAAATTTCTATATTCAGCAAGTGAAAACTGAAATCGAAAAATATATAATAGCTAAATGTTTTGCATCTATTACAGCGTAGAAATTAATGTATTATATGTATTTTAAAATACTTCTTAATAACAGCGTGTTATAAAATAGAAAAAATATAACATATTTTTAAAATGACCTAATGTATGTTGTAGGGCCGTTTGAGTAAATCACTTTCAGAATTTTGAATACGCCCTCAAAATCCGAAATTATCGGCAAAAAAAAGTTTTTTCAACACTTCACGGACTAAAATATTTTTTTTTCAATGGTGGGTGGTAGAGAAGAAGAAAGCATATATTTAAAAAAATCATAACTACACTGTATTCTTAATCGGAACGGTTTCTGGTTGGGAAAGGTGTAGACTGTTCGATGGAACAGATGTAATGCGGTGCCTTAAATGTAAGGGATATAACAATATCGCAAAAGAATGCAAAAATCTAAAAATATGTTTAAGATGTCATGGACAACATAAAACAAAAGAATGCAGTAATACTGAACAAATAATGAAATGTATAAATTGCGTGAAAATGAATAATAAACTTAATATGGACTTAGATGAAAATCATTTTACAAACAATAGAGAATGTCCCGTTTATCAAAATAAATTGAATTTAAAAATGCGAAGAACTGGTTTATCAGTTTAACAATCAAAGAATATACGAGCTCTATACACAAAAGTGCAAGGATTAGTAAATAATTATAATCAAGTGGAAGTCATTGCATCAACAGAAAACCCGGACATATTTATACTTTCGGAAACCCATATAACAAACGACGTCGAAGAAAATGAATTTACATTACAAGACTATGATCATATTGTGTCGCTTTCTACATCTAAAAAAAATGGGTGGAGTCGTTATTTATTTTAAAAAAATATGGAAATTAACTAAAATTATTGAAAAGATAGACAGACTGTGTTAAATATTGGATACTAGTATGTAAAGCCACATGTCAAGACAATCAAATGATAATTGCTGCAATATACAAATCACCTACTTATGGAGAGTCAGAGTTTCTCAAAAATTTTGAAGAGGTAATAGAAGAAATCAGTGATTATAATTGCAATATTTTAATAACGGGAGATTTCAATATAGACTGGTCCAAAAATTCGCAATATAAGAATCAATTGGAATTCATACTAAATGACAATGGTCTCAGACAATTAGTCAGTGAATATACAAGAGTCACAAAAAGTCCAAGTACCATAATTGACTTTGTAATAACAAATAACTATGATATATCAGTAAACAACAGCAATACAAATAAAATATCGGATCACGAAATGATAAATATTTTAATTATGAGTGAAAGTAATGATCATACCACAATAGAAAATAAAGAAGTTGAAATTTTTAAGTACCAATTTTTAAGTACCAATTCAATAATTACTTTGTAGACAGTATTAAATTTATAAGAGACTCAGTTGAAAACGTGCAATATGAAAACAAAATAACTGTGGTAATTTATAAATTCAAATTCCGTACAGTAAACATTTTAGAACTTAAGAATATAATTATACAAATGAAAAATAAAACAGACTGTTATAAAATATCCAATAAAATCATTCTTGATAACTGGAACATAACTGGAGAAACATTATTAAAAATATTAAAACATCATTCTTAAAAATCATTAGAGACAGGGGAATTTCCTGACAACTGGAAAAAAAAAACTATGATAACGCCAATTGAAAAAGTACCAAAAACAAATAAATGCGAAGAATACCGACCGATAAATACATTGAAAACATGTGAAAAAATCTTGGAAAAGGTTGTGAAGGAGCAATTAGAAAAATATTTTGAAAATAATTCAATATTGTCAAAGTATCAATCTGGATTTCGTAAAAAAAATACTCATGCGAAATGACTGTGAACTATGTAATAAGTAAATGGAAAAATATAGAAAAAACAAAAAAAGTGATGGCAATATTTCTCGATTTTAAACGAGCCTTTGAAACAATACACAGACAAATAATGTTGAAAAAACTATGTATGTATGGAAACAAGGCACATATTTGAAAAATAGAAATCAAATAACAAAGGTTAATAATGTAATATCGGATGAAATCGAAAATGATTTCGGAGTACCTTAAGGATCAATTTTAGGAGCCCTTTTATTTATTATATATATTAATGATATGCCAAAGGTATTAGACAGAAGTGAAATGGTCCTATACGCAGACGATACGTTAATATACACAGAAGGAGAAGATGATGAAAGCTGTAGAAGAAATATGTACCACGACATCAATAAAATTAACACTTGGTTAAACATGAATAAATTAAAACTTAACGAAAGTAAAACAAAAATAATTGAAATAAATATGAATACTGAAGCAATATTTAAAATTAACGATAAAATAATAGAAAAGGTAGAACACATAAAATATCTCGGTTTTATAATAGATAAAGAATTTAAGTTTAAAGAACATATAGACTATACATGTAAGAAAATCGGATTTTTTAAAAGAATAAGAAACAAAATATCAAAAATAACTACAATAAATATTTATAACACGATAATTAAACCACATTTTGAATATGGATCGACGATAATTTATACATGCTGCAATGATAGTAAGGTAGAAAGAATGCAAAAACTCCAAAACAAAGCAATGAGGGTTATTCTTAAATGCAATCGATATACACACATCATCGAATCATCGAGAACAAAAATGGATGAATATTAATCAAAGACTGAAATACAATACTTTAATTTTCATTAAAAAAAATTAAACAAAGTGATGCCCCAGAATATCTCTGCGATCAAATAAAATACGTTGGAAAAGTACAACCGTATGGATTAAGAAAGGCTGAAGATTTTCGAATCCAAAGAGTCACGGCAACACACATGCAGAAATCTCTTTTCTACAAGGGCTTCAAGCTATTTAATGAGTTACCAAACAATATGAAACTTGAAAGAAATTATGTATTTAGAAAAAAATGGACAAATTTTGTAAGATTACATGTATTTATATAGAGCTTACAACAAATGAATTAAGAATTGATGTAATATTTATTTGTGAATATTCAAAGTATTTTTAATACTAATATAAAAAAAAATCAGCGTTCATCAGCGATTTATTGAATATTGTGATAATTGTTATGTTATAATTGAATAGATTATTTCTATACGAAATTTTTCTACTTAGGGCGGCCGTGAGGTTTGAACTTTGAACCTTGACATACACTCGTACTTGCACTTTTTGGTCAGCGCTTTAACAAACTCACGTAAAGTCAGGCCTACGAGCAGTGTGGTTAGAATCAGTTTTCATACCATACAGCTTTTATTTCGTATTAATATCTTCTCTACCATGCACCATTGAAACAAAATTAAAATTTGCATATTAATTGCAGCATTAATTGCAATATGTCTGAAAAATAACTACAAATCTAACAAACTAAAATATTTTTTATATAAATCAGTTTTGACCCGATATTAAATTTTTAGAGAGTTGAATTGTTAAGCTTTCAACAAAGTAAACATATTAGGTCAAACTACGTACCTACTGAAAAATTTAGAATCATTCGATCAAAAATAACGATTTTTTAACTAAAATTTAAAACGCCCTAACTGCAAGAGCACAATTACAATTACAAAAAGTGACAGAGTAAAGAACAATATGTGTGAATTGAACTTTGATAGTGGTGCAGCAGGCACTGTCCAAAATTAGAAACAATTGAACACTTAGTAGCCAACAAAATCGAATGGAATGGTAGTAAGAAATACCAAGGCTTCTGTAAAGAAAATGTAATTATTGAGCGTGAGCCTAGAGAAATTAATGATGCATGTATGCCAAAGTTTAGTGATATGGCTCCCATTTTACTAAAATTATTCGAAAATAAATTTTTGACTCCTTCTGGAAAATGTCTTGGGATAACAAAAAGCTTTATGTTACCAACCTCGCTGAATGTTCGAAACAAAAACGTATTAATGTTGAAAACTTTAAACGCAAAACATTCTTTTCTAAAGCACGATGCAAATCGTATCCAAGTATGTAGATAAATGATTCTATCAATTTTAGGTTTATGGGTAATTTTCAGTAACTTACAAACGTTTTCTGGAGAAAAAAGAAAACTCACTAATGATACAATATAATGTAAAACTAATCTATTTACGTAAATGGTTGGAATGGTTTACGAATGGTATTTTGAAGCAGACTTTAAAAGTTACAGACATGTAATGAAAATAAAGATATTAAAATTGTGTTGGTCTTATAAAACAAAGAACCTGTCGCAGGAACAGTTTCATAGTCATCGAAATGAAATTGAGAAAATGAGGAATGAAAAAGTTAACTTTGTAACGAATGCTAAAGATGGATTATGTCCTTTACTTTGCATAGATATGCAAGTTGTAAAGTTTTTACCGCAATCAAAGGCCAATTCATCTTATTATAAAATTAAACTTCAGGTTCATAATTTCACAATTTAGAACGTTATTAATTAAGAGTTCCATAATTATGTTTGGGATGAAACTAAGGGAAATCGGGTGTCATCTACATTTACCACAATTATCATAATATATTTAAGAAATATAATTCAGTAATTTCTTGATATTAACCACGTTATTATTTACTCCGATGGTTGCTTTTACCAAAACAGAAATGTTGTGCTTTAGTTACTTTTTGTGTGGAAAAGACATTACTATAGAACACAAATACTTGGTAGTCAGTTGGTCACACGCAAATGGAATGCGACTCAACCCACCCACTCTCTTTTTGAAAGCAAGATCCATAATATGCAATTAAACTTGCCATTTGAAATATGTAATAAAAGCTGCTCGAAGAAACCCACACCTCTAAAAGTTCATGATATAGATCCGAAATATTTTCTTGATTATTATGAAGAATTCATTACGTTTATTTACATTTTTACGAAAGAAGGCTGAAGATCCCAAAGTCAAGATGGCGACCAGGTCTGAACATGAACTGATTTTCACCAATTTCAATAGGGTTCATCCTATGACTGATAGAAGCTTATATACTAAATAATATATAATATATACTGTAGTTTGATTACAAGCTTTACATGGACACACAGACTCAGAAAGAGATTCTGAGTCGATCGGTCTAACAAAAGATGGGTGTAAGTAAAATATTTTTGGTAGTTACAAACATCACCCTGACCGCATAAATTATAAAATATCGTTTTTAAGATGTTGCAACGCAAATAATATTTTAGAATGGCCCACGTTTAAATAAGACCTCGATTAGAATAATAGGTTAACTAGTTTCGGAGCTAAACGCCACTTAATTTAGCTTTTAAATGATTTTGTTTTTAACATTTCGAGGGGTGGTATCTCAGGAGCTGTTGGAGTCAACTTCAAAAAGCTTGCTTATCAAAGCATATTTTCTTCGATGTTTATAATGAAGTTCCCATATACATATTTAAGAAATCGTATCGTTTTTAGGTCTAAATTCTAATATATCCTTAGCATAAGAAATGCAAAATGCCGTTTATTAATATATTTAAATATGTATATGTACATATATATGAAAATGCTGGTATTATAATTGTAATTTTCTCTGCTGGCCAAGAATATTGTATCTGCAGATACAATATAAACATAAACATAACATAATTCATTCTATTAAAGTTCTGATCTATGTACATATAATATAATTTGCAATTACTTTTTTACTGTTGTTGTTTATTATTATTGCTCTTTTTACAGTTGTTGGTTGGTTTGCTGTTGTTGTCATTTTTTAGGTGTTGCTTGATTTTGTTTTATATATTTTTCTCTGTCGATGCCCCTTTTGTCTACTACAGATACTATTTTTTTATTTCACAGAGCACGTCGTGTATGCATACTAATTTTTTTTTTTGTAATTTTCAAGAAAACAGAAAAAATTAAAAACCACAATTTATGCGTATGTTGCAAATATCAAAAAATCGACAGAGCTGTTTAAATTTTGAAAGCGTATAGACAATTTTTCTCTAAACAAATGAAAATTATATTTTTTCAGGCATTTTTAACAATCAGCAAAAAGAAATACATATGTAATAAATATTAGTTATTTTTAAAATTTTTGTGAATATTTCGAAAGCAAATTATTTATATCACTTTCAATAAAATCTAATTATTTTTAGTTTAAATGGATAACAGCTACTACTGATTTAATTTAATACTACTACTATTTTTTGTGGTAATTTTTATAAGAATTATTCATTAATAATTTCATTTCTAAATTATTTTCCCTCTGACTTTTATAGTTATTAAAGCTTCTTAAAGGTATTTTTGTAATAATAGATACTTTTTTTTAAATAAAAAGTACTTTTTTAATAAAATGTACTTTTAATAAAAGGTACTTTTTTTTAAATAGAAAGTACTTTTTTTATTAAAATGTAAGATATCCTTTTTTGATAAAAGGCCCTTTTAATAAAAGGTACTTTTTTAATAAAAGAGACTTTTTTTAAATTAAAATGTATTTTTTTTTTTAATAAAAGGTACTTTTATAAGAAAAGATGCTTATTCAATATATATAAATAAAAAAAGGTACTTTTACAATAAAATATACTTTTTTAATAAAAGGTACTTTTTAATAACGAGTACTTTTTTATTAAAAATGTAAAAGGTACTTTTTTTTTGAATAAAAGGTACTTTTTAAATAAAAGGTGAGCTGATAGCCTTTATTGCTTTGCTCATAAATCTGTATTAGCTTTATAAGTTATAATTATAAATGTAATAAATATTAATAATAATTAAAAGGTACTTTTTTATTAAAATGTAAAGAGTACTTTTTTATTAAAATGTAAAGTACTTTTTATTCAAATATAAATGGTACACTTTTAAATAAAATGTACTTTTTTAATAAAAGGTACTTTTTAAATAAAAGGTAGTGTTTTAATAAAAGGTACTTTTTAATAAAAGGTACATACTTTTTTAATAAATGGTGCTTTTACAATAAAATATACTTTTTTAATAAAAGGTACTTTTTAATAAAGTGTACTTTTACAATAAAATATACTTTTATTTAAAATGTACTTCTTTAATAAAAGGTACTTTTTTTTAATAAAAAGTGTTGTTTTAATCAAACTTATTTTTTAAATAAAAGGTACTTTTTTTAATAAAAAGTGTTCTTTTAATCAAACTTATTTTTTTAAATAAAAGGTACTTTTTTCTATAAAAAAAAATACTTTATTAATAAGAGCTACTTTTTTAATGAAAGTTATCTTTTTTTTAAATAAAATGTACTTTTTTTAATAAAGGGTACTTTTTAAATAAGTTATTTTTTTAAATAAAAGATACTTTTTAATAAAAGGTACCTTTTAATAAAACGTACTTTTTTAATAAAGGTACTTTTATAATAAAATATACTTTTTTTAATAAAACGCACTTTTTTAAAAAGATACTTTTTTAATAAATGGTACTTTTACAATGAAATATACTTTTTTAATAAAAAGTACTTTTAAATAAATACTAGATATATAATTCCACGTGGATGGGAAAGTATTTGCGTTTTCAACAATGTTCACTTGTTCCTAAATTATCTGAAAAATATATTCTATTTTATATGTCACGGAAAATTGCCCATCAAGTGGTACTGGCCTTAATTTATCTTTTAATAACTCTTTCGCTTTTTTACATTTGTATGATTAGTCATTGAGGCAACAGTAGTTGATAACTAAGTAATTAACAGTAAAAAAAAATAAATTATTGTATTTGTATTTATGATCATTGCTATCAAAGAAGGGTATATATGTATGTACATACTTAGGTATATATTTACTAATTAATTCTTTTTTATAATGTGTAGAATATTTCGCTATGAAATTTTGTCTTAAATATTTTTTTGTTTTTATTTTAGATTTTTCTCTGATTGTGGACTGAATCGATTATAGAGCTAAACTGTTTTTTTGTGGTGAAACACATCGGCTTTACTTTTCCGAAACTATTTTATTTATATTGATTGTTGTTGCTGATAAAAACAAATAAAAACGATAAATAATATTTGCTCTTTAAATACAATCCAATCATCAGATATACATACATACATATGTATAACCAAACAAAATCTTTAGTCTCCTAAATTGAATACCGTTGAAAAACTAAACACAATTGCTGTGCTGTGGTAAGTTTTTATTTTATTTTATACCTATAAAACTCTTGAAAAAACAAATACCGAGTATTAAAATTTCATTTAGTTATTCGGTATGAAAGATCAACTTCACAAAAGAAATGCATTGTCTTTTATTAAACCATGTCAAAAGAAATATGTTTATTAAAATCTTTAATTTCGTTTAATGAAAATAAAATAAAAACCAATTAAAAAATATGAATTTCACAATTTGATTGGTGAAACTTCGAGAAATTTACAACAATGGTCAGGCAGAAAATGCCTTTTAGAAATGGTACGTAATTATATATCTTTTAAACAGCAAAAACACACCGTCTATTTGTATGTACATTTATTGTGCCAACAACAAACACTCAGCATATAATAATAACACCAATAAGAAAAAAAAACACACACACACTCAAAACGACGATGAGAAGCAACACGACTTTAGATACGACAACGAATGAATATAATAACGATGGCGATGGTTTTGTTGGCATTTTTGTGTATCGTTTAGTGATGTTAACTTAATTAAAAGTTAAAAAAAACGCATTCTTTTTCAAATGTTACTAGCAGAGCCCAGCCCTCGAAATTCGAGTGAAAATTCTAGGAAATTTTATTTTATCATTCAATTTATTTCTTTCAATGTTTTTAATCTATTTAATTCATTAATTTTATTTCATTATAAATATTTGTTGAACACACAGAAATAAAGGGCACCTTGTATGCCATCTAAAGGTATTAAAATTTTTGGCAATTCACAATTCAACACAGAGTATGTGTTGTGCAATTATTGTAATGAAATCTGTACGTTAACTTGCGTGTTGCATAATGTAACTTTCCTCAAACTCAACGAATTTAAACAGTTAATAGCTCAAAAGAAAGAGCTTGATCCAATGAGTGTTCTTAGTTTTGTGTCAACAGCCTATGTTAATTCTGTGGTTTTCTGGAATAACCGCGTATGTCCATTTTTATCACTTTTGAGTTAACGATGCCAAATATATTAATTTTTAACGCTCTTTACATGTGTTCATTTTTTTTTTTAAATATTGACCATTTCAGCGTTTTTTCTTTAAATAACGACGTAACTTAAATGTTTATTAAATTAATTTGTAGCACTAACGACGTATGTCAACCTACGTTTGATCGCTGACAAATTATTTTCTCAGAAAACGACACATAGCGACATACGTTGTTATTAATAAAAAAAAATGCAAAATAGTTTTGGATTAGTTTTCAGTTTATAACCACTTATAAAAACTTTTGTGTTTATTTCTGTTATTTTTTGTCACTATTATTCTTGGTACATTGTTATATTCTCATCCTAAGTGCCGTTAAACTTTTGTTGACGAACAAAAAAATCCATTTTTCAAGCAACAACAACTTATGTCTACATGGGTGGTTGCATTGGTAATTTTCTTTTTCAAATAAAACGACGTTTGTCGACATAAGTTGTTTTATCTGCACACACTTTTAAGTGTTATTTACATATTATTTTTTTCGTCCTTCTCTAGGATCTATTCCTCTGAAGATTTTTGACTCAAAATTTTATATTAAGTATTTATTGCCCATATCTCCAGGACTGTTAAATAAAAAGTTCTAAAAACTTTATATCGAGCCCATAATTTCAAATATAACGTTTTTTGGCTCCCCTGAACACTTTGATTTTATGACATACGCGGTTATTCTAGAAAACCACAGAATTAGAACTCTAGTTATAGAGGTTTGAGTGAAGGAAAATATTGAAAAATTGAATGTTGGTTGTGTGTGCACGCATAACTTTCCTCAAACTCATCGAATTTAAGCAGTTAATAGCTCAAAAGAAAGAGCTTGGTCCACTGAGTGTTCTGAGAGTGAAATGATCAAGATCAATTCATTAGCTATGAGAATTCGAATTGCTTGAGTGAATGACGGACTGACTTTAGTTTTCATAATTTTTTTTAAATATATAAGTTTCTAATTATTTAATTAAATGGGTTTGAAATGATCTAAATTTTGCTATTTAAATAGGAAAAGATTTTTTATAAAAAATTCATTATATCCGTGGTAAATAATTATTTAATCAAAAGTAGAAAAAATATCTAAAAAACTGTTACTGATTGCGCAGTTTCCATAAGTAAACATCTTCATAAAATTTGTTTTACAACATTGTGGGCAACACATTTGAAAAGTCATGCTTTGATTTTGTATTTTTTATTGAACGTCTTATTTTATTTTTTGTTAAAATCAAAAATACGGCTAGTATAAATTTGACTAATTTCAGTTCTTTATTTGATATTTCTTTACATCAATTATTTAAATTGTTTGGTTACACACTTTGCGAAATAATATTAAGTTGAATTTTTTTATTCAATACAAAATATAATTTGAAAAAATGTTTTAATAAAATTCAATACGTTTCTACAAATCAATATATCGCACCTGTACCTCTAAAGTGAGTCAACTCAAAATTTAAAAATTTTCAGTAGAGGCAAAAACGGTTTTTTTTAATATTTACTATAAAATTTAAAAATGTTTGTTTCATTGTAAAGAATTGTGAATAATAAGTATAAAACAGTAGTTGTTTTTTCGATTTTTTCAGTGATCATAAAAAATACCAAGTTTTTTTGGATGGAACTCAAAATATGTCTTTTTAGTCGATTCTAAAGAAGCTACTCTTATAACACAAAGAGGGTTACAACTGTATTTTTTTTTGCGAAAGACTAGAAAAATCGATGTAAGATTTTTACAGTGGATAGATATGACCACTGTATATAGTTTTCTTGCAAAAAGCGAAAATTTAAAAATTTTGAGTTGACTCACTTTAGAGGTACAGGTGCGATATGTATATCACATTTCTGCAATAATTTGTTTCCAAAACCTTTTTAAGCTCAGTTCTTGTAACAGCTGGTGCGAAATAATTATAAAGCCATCAATTGTGACTGAGAGACAAAAACGACAGATTAAAAGTATTGTCAATAAAGAAAACATAAGTCCGCGAAACATACACAAATTATATATGGAAGTTGGTGTGCGTAAACTACAGCAAATAGTGAGAAACGTTTAGGACCTTAGATATGAGAAAAACTTGGCTAGCCATTACTTAGTCCCAAACATAAATTGGGAACATTGCGTTTTGCAGAAAAGTATGGATTTTGCGACCATGAATGGAGAACTGTCGTGCTTTCGGATGAGAAAAAATTGAATTTAGACGGACCAAATAGAGGAACCACTCCAATGTGTTTTGTTTATATAGATTTATTGGATAATATTTAATCCACTATGGAGAAGAAATTGATGGCCCAGAATTTATTAGCTATAAGTCTGGATCTAAACCCAAAGTTTCCGCCAAAGTTTTTGCCAATGGACATCAATTTTCTACATTAAGAAACCTTTAAAATGCCGTTCAGCAGGAATGGCGTAACATTCCAGCAGAACATGTCCACAGTCTTATAAATTCCATGCCAAGACGTTTATATGCGTCATGGTTATAATAAAGGTCGTTATTTTTACATAAAATAAATAAATATTTGATTATTCAAAAACATATTAACTTTTAATATGTATAGGTATGTATATAAAAACGACAATTTCTAGTGTCTACCTTGTGCAGTTTACTTAAAAAAGTTGGCATCACTTGTTTCATGTTTACGCCAGAGCATTTACAGACATAACGAACATGGCTTTGGTGGTACTCTTATTTAAACATTAGCTCAATTTTTTTTATTCTTTTTTCGATAAAGTTGGATTACCCCCAATAATGAACACTACACTCATCACAACCAGTCCTCACAGTTGTGAGAGCATCAAGAAGCAGTGGAAGATAAAAAAATCAATCAACTCTGTATCTTTCTTTTTTGTTACTTTTCCTTTACATTTTAGAACAGAGCCAAAAGAGTTTATTTTTAAATCTGAATATTATAAAATAAACAAAAGAACATATAGATTGAAAGACAAATAACTATCTTTTTAACTAAAACTTATAACTCTCCAAATATGTGTTTTTTTTTCTTGATACTCTCCATAATATTATGCAGAAAGGGGCCATCATTTCAACATTTGTTTTATTCATCTTTATTATGGTCATGTTTTAGGTACATTTTTTTTAAAATAATACTCGTTTTAACTCGTGTATTATATATTTCTTGCTGTTGTTGTTGTTCATGTAGTTTTTATTCGCCTAAACAACAATAATGATTATCACGATGTGAAGTGAGCGACAAACAAACGTTGTTTGTTTGTTGGCTAAATACTTTGTTATGTGCAAATGAGAATATTAATACAACATACATACATACATATGTATATCTATACACAAGTATTCGTATCCAGTTATCGAAAGTGTATCATTATTTAAAAAGCACTTTAAATAATATTTCGTACAACCATGTTTCTGGTCTTTTCGCGAATTTTCTGTTGTAAATCAATCTTTTCGCATTAACCCTGTTATGTATGCAATAAAATTCTATTAATAAAGTAACATTATAATATTTGTATGCCTTAATATTTTCCAACATAAGTTTTAAAACGGCCAACTTTATATTAAAAATGCAGTTATTTACTGAATATTTAATTGACACAAAAAAATATTATTTCATTGAATCTTTATAACATCTGCAAGTAAAATTTTGCACTTAATGACCTGAAGTATTTATTATTTAATAAAATGATTTTTATTGTTTTATTACCAATTATTAGCAAAACCGAATATAAATAGTTTTTTTTTTGTTCCATGGAATATCGATGTTAAAAGACAGTCATGGGGTTAAACACGAATCATTAAAGTAACTAACGAATTTTTAGAGTAACTCATCTAAAAACGAACAAAATAATAATCAGTAAACATACGAACGAGTGCCTCCACTAACATAAGCAACCTGGGCTGGCTTTTTTGCGAATGAACATTCAAACAAAAAACAACACCCGTCAAACATGGTGGTAGCACTGTTTGTTATATACATATATCAAACATCCCAAACAAACGACCTAAAAAGTGCAAAAATCACATTATATATAAAAAAAATAAAACACACACTTATTTTATTATTCATTCTAATTTAAACTCCACCTTCTCTCTTTGGATATATTCGATGTTCGACAACGACAGTTATATTCTTTTATGTTTATGCTTTCCTTAAAATAATCATTTATTAAATTGTGTTTTTTATATTCCCTATATACATATAGCATATATGTATATATATTTTTGTGAATTTCGTACATTTGAATATGTACAACGTATGTACGTCATTGCCTACTTACTGCTCTACTATCAGTGATGCTAACTTGGTGGTTTTTGCACTAAACCATAAGATTTCTATCAATAGAATTAGAAGTTTTTAAAATTGTCGCGATTTTATAGATGTTCTCACTTTTCTTTGTCAATTAGAAAAATAAACAAGTTCTCTTAAAGAAAATATCTAGTAAATTAAGCTCAAACTCAGTTAAAATATACAAAATTTTCAGCATAAGATGAATTCAAGACGTTTCAAGTTTCATACCTATCGCTTTAAAACAATGAAATATGTATGTAAAACTCATTGGATATTGGCGACAAGTATTTATTTAAAGTTCATTACAACCTGACCATTCTGAAATTTCCATTAAACAAAGAAAAAAATTTTATAACTATTTTTTTTCTGTAAAAGTAGGCATCACTATTTGCAAAAGACGCGTCACCATCATCATATCATCTCTTTCCTTTTATTCAACTGCAAAATTTAAATGTGTGTGTTGGTTAGTTTTGGTTGTCAATTTTAGTAGTATCCCATTATCATTGCGCCACTCTACTTATTGTGCTCTGTTTGACGTTTTATTTTAACGGAATTTCCTATTGATATTGTTTTCACGCCGCCTTAATGTCATACACACATACATATTTGTTGGTGTAATTGCATTTATTGCTCAAAATGCATATACAACTCAATACCCATTTTAAAGTTATGTATTTATAAATTCTCTCTTTGTATCTTAAAAGTCGTTGTTGTTGTTCTTTATTATTAAACTGTCAATATTTGTTGTTAATTTGTTATTTTTTCATTGTGTTTTTTTTATTAATAATAAAACTCGTGTTTCTGTTGTGATACTTTTCCTATATTGTTGTATTTATTGTATTAATATATCTACTACTACAAATATCTGCTGTGTTGTATAAAATACTCGTGCAAAAAAATTACAACACTATAAACAACAACAAAAACCTCCTCTTCGTGATAACTCGAAGCTCTACCGTATGAATTTCTTCATGTCTGTCCGTCCTTCTGTGTGTCTGCCGGTATATCCGTTCATTTATTCGTTTATAGTATAAAGGCCGTCTGTCTGGTTTCGTTCAATGTTTTTGTTTTTGTTATTGTTATTATATACTTGAACAGAAAGTCTGGCGAGTATCTGCACGTGATATTGTTGTGTTTATTATTATTATTTTTTTTTTGTATTTTTATTTTTGTTTATATTTTTTATATTTACTTTTTTGTTCAATTCTGGCAGCATTTGTTTTTTTTTTGTTTCCTTTTCGATTCAATTTTTATCTGTGTATTTACTTTGAACATTTTGAACTCACTTGTTGTGGGATTTCACTCTCCCTCTCTCTCTCTCTCTGTCATATCTTCTTATTTTCATTCTCTCAACAAGTTTTGTTATTTATTCATTCATGTAAGAATTTTGCTCTCCTTTTCGAAATTTATACTCTGTTCAGTCATACAGTCATAAGTCATTGCCGTTTGTGGTTGTTTAACTGAGTAGTTAGTAGTTTTTTAACGCCTGCGTTTTTAGCTCTTGGTTTTACATAAGTATACACAATCAAATCAACCATACAGAAAGATATATGTATTTTCTTATGGTTTATTAATTTATTTGTTTTTTATTTTTGCGAATTTTTTGGTCTTCAGATATTGCTGACAAGTATAGATTATCTTTTTCTTAGGTCTTATTTAATCATTTCGATTTTTTAATAAAAGAAAATCTATGTTTTCAAATGTTTAATGCTGAAATGCAATACTTCTGTTAACATCGATATACCTATACCAAAAAGATTTAGTTCAATATGTTTTTGTAATTCTTATATAATTCTTATTTATTTAAAAAATTTATATATTTAATAATTCCATATTGTGGTTCGTTGTATATATTTTTTTCTTATTGCTCAAGGCCGCTTTAAACACTGACCTACCCCAATCTCATGAACGACAGATTGGCTTTTTCCTATGACATACATATATGTAGGTAAAATAATTGTATGTCACAATGAAAATTTGGTGTTTATTCAAGAATATTGTTTAACAGTATGCAGAAATATTGAAACAAGGGTTTAATATATACATATAGTTTCGTTTCTGAAACATGATTTGAAATATTTATTCAATTAAAAAATGACAAAATATTAACAATAATTTTGATGCTAGTCGAATCATAAAAAAATGAAGCTTTCATATACATAATTATTTATTTATTCACATAAAATTTATTGAAAAATATTTTTTTTTTTAATAAGTTCAAATTTCGAATATCTTTCTGCTTATACTAAACTATTCTTCATATCTTTATCTTTTTATTGCGCTCTTTATACAATTCATTTTAAAGGAATCTTCCACCACCATTGTAATAGCAAATGTTTACCTTTTGACTACTATTTCACCATCGTCATATAATACGATGTCTAATATTTTTGTACATTTGTTTTTCTAACAGTAGAGGTATTCATGTTAACTGTTGCAAACTTGTAAAAATAAAAAAATAAAAATAGAATTTGTATGAAGAAATCGAATATAAAGATTATAATTATAATAATCGTGTTTTGTAAAATCAATCTGATTTATATGTGATTTATTCAGTTCCGGATTTCAGAAGATCAAAATTTAATGATTTGATACAAAACATAATCTGACTATATCTCTAAGTAATAAATAATGATTCAAAACACATGTTAAAAAATTTAAAATTTTTTCTGTAACTGCTTTGGTTGAAGTTACTAATTTTGGGGTCTTGAATTCACCGGTAAAATCAATTTTTCTCTATCGCGTTAATTAATTTAATTTTAAAATTAAAAAAATACCGTATAAGTAATATTAAATACATATGAAGTACTATACGAATGAATAATATTTAATAAAATTTCGTCATGATACTGATACGAATAATAATCATGCAACGGGCCTCATATGGACGCATGTGGCACGCGGGCCTCGGGTTGTCCATGTACGAATGAATAATATTTAATGAAATTTCATCAGTTGTAAATGTCTCACCATATCAGAAATTATGTACATACATTAACGTAGAGAAAATTACAAGGATCCAAATCTATTTGCCAAATTTACGAAATCCATCGAAATTCTAAGTTGTTATCATCTGCAAATATCGAAGGTTTCAAATTTGTAAAAATCCTGAAGATATAGAGCATTTTCAAGGTTAGATTCGGATTTAACGCACCAAAATTCGATGTGATACATCACATCCCAGATACACAATGACTGTTAACTAGTGAGACAAGTCAATTTTTGGTATTTAAATATTTGTAAAGACGTCATTTTGGTACTTTTTGCAATAGTTAAACGATTTTGTGAAATGTGGCAACGATGTAATCTTCTAATAATTGTCAATCAGCTCCTCTTTTTGAAATGTTCCACGCCAAGAGTTTTGGGAAGATACTAAACACCAAAATTCAGAAAAAATTTCAAAAATTTTCAACTTTCGCCCAAAATAAATAGGTCCCGTAAGAATTACTAAGTAAAAAAAAAATAAAATATTTTTTTTTGTATGAAACCATTATTATAACTCGAAAAACTAATGATGCACTTCGATTCCTATGACTCGAAACGTTGATCCAAGCATGTCTTTTTTCGACTTGCCTATATTATTAACTTTTATTATAATTATGTATAATAATTAACATTTTTGAAAAACTTCACTCACACTGCAAGCTCTTGAAAACACGATTTCTATTTTTAACTATTTTCAAAGCAACATGCCTACTAATCTGTATGTACTTGAATAATATCGTTGGATGCTTTGTTGCCATCAGATAAGAATGTTTCAAAGTGAACAATTTGCTTTATATAGAGTGACGGCATTTTATAAAAAACTGAACACACTTAATTTTTGTTTTTTTTGTACTATTTTTTAGACCCTTGTATATTTTGTTAACCGCGGTGACTTATTTATCAAAAGGAACCGAAATGTTTAATATTTTCTCAGACCTTTTATACCTTATACCACTGGTCAGGGTATAATGACTGTCTGTCCGCCCGTCTGTGTGTCCATGTAAACCTTGTAATCAAACTATATGAATATATTTTAATGAAATTTAGTATATAAGCTTAAATTGCCATAAGACACATGTTATCATATAGATCTTGGTCAAATTTGGTTTGTATGTGTTTATTACACCAAATTATCAGCAGTAAAAATATAAACCTTAGTCCTAGCCGCATATAAAGCTGCTTCCTGATCTTCACTTAAATCTATAAAAAAAAAACAAAATTATTCCACAGATTTTTCTATCAAATATGGTCAGTTTTTTGACCTAGTCCCCACGTAAAAATAGCATCCGATATGAACTTCATATCTGCAGGCAAAAAAAAAATAATAATGCCACTCAAATTTGGTTTATGTTTATTTTCATTGTCCAATTATTTGGACCTGAGACCCCTTCTCTAAACGCATGGTATAATCGGTCTAGACCGACTATGATTTTTTACTTGTTTTTTTATTTTTATTTTTTTTGGAACGACTTAGCCATTTGGTCGATAAATTAAATAGCACACATTAGTTAAACTTTAAAATCCTTTTATTTCCCTAAAAGAAAAAGAAAAGAAAAAAAAAACTGAAATTCATTTGACTACTACTTTGTTGGATAACCTTTATTTTTAATAACGGCAGAGCATCGACGCTGCATTGACGATATTAATTTCCGACATCTTTTCAATGGTATTGAATTTCATGCCTTTTGGATTTCTTCCCATAATAGATTTAAATTTGTAGCTTTGGTACGGTAAATTCGTAATTTTACGTCGCTCCACAGATCCTCGATCGTGTTTAGATCCGGGGATTCGGCGGGCCATTGTACAAGATCGTTTAGGATTGTTTCTGTACCTTCTTACATATAAGAGGCATTTTTTCCATTATATAAGGCATCATAACGTCTGCTAAAATGTTTTTTGTTTACATACTATGTGATTCATAGTGCCCTCTATACACAAAATTGGACCCATTCCATACCAGGAATAGCTTTCCCAGACTAATATGCTTCCTTCCCCATGTTTCACCGTTTTTGAATTGTGTATAGGATGAAATTCTGTGTTTGGATTACGTCTCACGTACCTTTTTCCATCTGATATGAAGAGATTTAACTTAGATTCATCCGTAAAAAGAATATTGTAGTGAAATCATCTATTACTCTGGTTTTTAACTTTTCTCAAAACTTTATTCTTGCCATTATTTTATAATTAATTATAAAAAATTTTTTTTAAATTCAATTGTGTCTAAGAAACAATTGAAAGAAAAAGTCCAGAAGCGTTAAATAATTAAATAACGGTTAAGATTTTATACATTTTCTTTCATACCATCTTCCATTTATATTGTTTTAATCAACTCTGGTACTAAAAAAATAATTTTTCTTAATTATATTTTTTGTAAAAAATTTAATCTTTCGTTTGAAAACACATCAAAGAGTGTTTTCGCAGAAAAATATATAATTTGGGGACTAAGATTCGGAATTTTGTAAAAGCTTCCAATGTATTGTAACCCAATGTATAGTTAAGAAAATTAAAACTAGTGAATATTCCTAAGTGCTATAGTTTTTTTTGTTGGTTGCTTTTATTATTTTGATACTTATTCGTACAACCTTGTAGTGTTTTTTTAAGTAGTTATAAATAATTTAATTTTTAGTTATTTTTTATGAAAACTGTAGCCAACGACTTTTTAACTGCAATGAGTGCAGCTGCATAAATCATTCGGAATTCCTATTAAATTTCTTGTCTAATTTTATTTTCCTTAAGATCAGCTGTTTTTGGTTTTAAAAATAGTTGTATAAATTTAGTAATAACCAGTGTTGCCAAAATAATAACCAAATAGTAAGCAAAATTTAAAAGAAGTTAATGGGTTAAAAAATTACCAAAATTATAATTTTTTTCTTTAAATATACATATTAACAATTCGTCGTTCGTAAATTATTGTGTTCCATATGTTTTTTTTTTTTTTTTTTTTGATTATTCCATGTTTAAGTTCTAATAGTTCTTACTCTTAAAGGCGTTTTCAAAGAGGAATTTTTTTTAAACAGAAAAAACCACAAACTGTAGTACTTTCCTTGGTAGGAAGGTCGCAACAATTTTATCGGTTCAGTTTTTTTTAATTAGCAACTAAACTTTAGCAACTAAACTTTAACAAAAAACATATAGAACACAATAATTTACGAACGACGATATGTATTATTTAAATTTGTTTGTTCAGAGCTAACAAAAAATACAAATTAAAAATTATAGTTTTCATGTTAAATACTAAGTAACTAAAAAACTTAAATGTATTAAATTAGTTTCGATAACGTTAGAACATCTCTTTGGCAGACCACGCCATTATATTATTAAGTTCAGAAAATTTTGAACGAAGCAATTTAGTTCTTCAAAATATTTTTTATCCCTTTCATTTTTGTTTTTGGATTCTCTCTTTATATCAACTAGCAGAGCACAGCCCGCGAAATTCGAGTGCAAATTCTAGGAAATTTTCTTTTTTCATAAAATTTTTTATTTCAATGTTTTTTTATTCAAGAAGAAATAAAACGCATATAATTTAATGTTATTGCCAAAAATTTAGCTTTATTATAAAGATAAGGGTTTGCCATTATGTTTCCCGATCCCGATTTTCACAAGAAAATTTTGTTCAGTGATGAAGCTCACTTTTTTGTTAGTGTGTACGTTAATAAACAAAATTGTCTCATTTGGAGTGATGATAATCCAAAAGCCATTGTTGAGACGCCGTTAAATCCTCAAAAAGTCACTGTTTGGTGTGCTCCATGGGCAGAGGGAATCATTGGTCCATATTTCTTCAAAACTGACGCTGGCCATAATGTTACAGTCAATGGGGAACGCTATAGAGCCATGATTAATTACTTTTTCGTGCCTGAATTGGAGGATGTTGATGTGGACGACCTTTGGTTCCAACAAGACGGCGCTGCATGCCATACAGCCAACGCTACAATCAATTCACTGAAGGAAACTTTTGGTGAGCGCATTATCTCACGTCGTGGGTCTTGACCTCCAAGATCGCGCGATTTAACACCGCTGGACTATTTTTTGTAGGGGTTATGTGAAGTCGTTTGTCTACGCAGATAAATATGCCCGAGACGATTGACGCCTTGGAAGACAATATTCGGCGCGTTATTGCTGACATACGGCCCCAAATGCTGCAAAAAGTGGTCGAAAATTGGGCCTCTTGACTGAAATTTATTCGAGCCAGCCGCAGCGGCCACTTACCCCAAATCTTTTTTAGAACATAATGGCAAGCCCTTATCTTTATAATAAAGCTGAATTCTTGTCCATAACATTAAATTATATGCGTTTTATTTCTTCTTGAAAACCACAAGTCTAAAAAAACACCCTTTATATATATAAAATTGTTTTGAATATTCATTAAATTGTGAATTTTTAAATAAAATTTATTAAATTTCATTATAAATATTTGTTGAACACACAGAACACATACATATAACTGGGTTTGTTAATAAATAAGTTTATAGGAGCTAATGAATTGTAGCCAATTTACAATTCAACACAAATTTAATAAACAACCACACAGCATTGTATAGTTTTTCACTTGAAGCTTAAATATGTGTTTTATGTATGTGTTAGTAGAAACTTTAAATGAATTTTTCTCCAAAAATCTTTACCAGATGGTGAACATCTGCAAAGAAATACATTTTCAAATGGTATATTTTTTGCCAAATCGATTGGTAATTAAAGGTGTAAAATATGTCACAAGAAATCGCCTTGCCTATTATTATTATAATGTTCGCAAATCTTAATAATGTTTTCTTCATTACCGCCTGTTAAGTTTTGGAGAGATGACAGTAAAGACTACAAAGTAATTTCTAAATTATTTAAAACTTGATTTGGTGCTATTATGGCAAGAGGTTTTAAATCTTTTCTTGGAAAGATAAAGCATTTTGAAATATTTTTTTTTAAAGTTCTATATGAAAATATTAAGGGTACTCATGATAACGGTTAAAACCCTCGTAAACTATGGAAACCGCGCATTTTTCCACTCTCGCAAATGAACTGTCAAAAATTGTTTGAAAATTCACTTGTTTGAAAATTCACAACTCTTGTGAATTTGCCAGACAATTTAGTCTCGTAAACTTGAACTGTTTAATTGTGCAATTGATAAGTCAGCTGTTTTGTGTTTACTTTTATTACAAAAAATAAAACAGTGATGTAAGAAATTAAAATTTCTTACGCTGTTTGTTTATCTGTAAAATTTCAACAAAGTGGTAAAATAATAAAAAAAAAAAAAAAATATATATAAATAAATTATGATTACCGTCATTTGGTCAAAAAAATTATAAAGTTTTTATTGTTAGATAAAATTTATATGCTTTGTTATACCCTATACCACTATGTGGTTTGGGTATAATGACTTTGTGCTGCTGTTTGTAACTATCAAAAATATTTTATCTAGACCCATCTTTTATTATACCGATCGACTCAGAATTATTTTCTGAGTTGATTTAGCGATGTCCGTTCACCGTCCGTCCGTCTGTGTGTCCATGTAAACCTTGCAATCAAACTACAGGTCGCAAATATGAATATATTTTGATGAAATTCAGTACATAAGCTTTTATTGGCCATAGGATGAACGGTATTAAAATTCGTGAAATTCGGGCCATGTTCAGACATAGTCCCCATACAAATGACCCCTATGAAATCGACATAAATTGCCATATGATCCAAATTATCATATAGATATCAGACAAATTGAGTGTGTATGTGTTTATTATATTATATTATTATATCCATTAATGAGTAGTCCAAAAATAATCCCTAAAGGACAATTCTTAGTTATAGGCCCCATATAGAGCTGCTTCCCGATCTTCACTTAAATCTATCAAAAAACATAAATATTGCACAAATTTTTCTCAAATTTGGTTTATATATATTTTTTCAAAATATAAGTGACTACCATATAAATATAGCACCCGATATGACCTTTTTCATATTCAAAGGAAAAAAATTAATAACAATGCCACTCAAATTTGTTTATGCTTATTTTCTGTATCTAATTAGTTGGGCTTAAGAGATAGGGTCTATAAATCCATGGTATAGGGTATCGTATAGTCGGTCTAGGACCGACTATAATTTTCTTACTTATTTTTCTTTAATTTATTTTTTGTTTTGACATTTCTATCAAATTGAATTAAAAATTGCACAATATTTTAAAAAGTCGCAAATTTGACCAATTGCACAAATGTTAATTTTAAGCGTTTTCATGAGTTCCCTTATTATATATTTAATATTAATGCCATATTTTTTTAAGTAGGACAAGTTACCTTCATGCATCCATAGTTCAGTTCTACAGCCATTTAACTATACTAGCAGATTCCAGTATCGAAATTCGAGTGCAAATTCTAGGAAATTTAATTTTTTCATTAAATTAAGACCCTAAAGGTATGCTAATCAATTATAGCCAATTCACAAATCAACACAAAAAAAAAAACAAACTCATTTTTATTACAAACACATTAACAAATTTAATAAACACACACATAACATTGTATAATATTATGTATATGTTAGTAGCAACTTTAAATGCAATTTACTCAAAATAAAGGCAAAAATTATAAAATCTGTAAAGTTGCAAAACGGCTAAAAAGAAATACCTTTCAAATAACATACGTTTGTTCAAAATCGGGATAAAACGGTAGAACAAAACATCGATCACAAGAAATCGCCTAGCCTATTAAGATTATAGATTTGCCACCAACACTTTAACTTACATAGAAATTGTTCAGAGTAATTTGTTTCATAATATGTTTCGTTGATAGAATGGCGTCAATTAAAAAAGTAATACGTGTTTGGGTAACCCAGTGTTGATTATTTTAGTAAAACAATCTACATACTTTTTTTTTTTTTTTGCAAAATTTAACAGTGTTATCAAAACATCGAAATAAAACATACTAGCAGATTCCAGCCCTCGAAATTCGAGTGCAAATTCTAAATTATTTTATAAGACAATTCACAATTCAACACTTTTTAAATATCGATTGCGTTATTGGTTTATGTATGTCCAAAATTATTTTTCAATTCAACACAATTATTATTGTGAATAAAGAAAACAAACAAATTTAATAAACACACACATAGCATTGTATGATTTTGTGTATGTGTTAGTAGCAACTTTAAATTAATTTTACTCCAGCAAACTGTAAAAATTTAAAAATCTGTAAATCAGGTGGACAGCTAAAAGAAATAACTTTCAGATAAGATATGTTTTGTCAAAATCAGGAGAAAACTTTTAACAAATCATCGGTTACAAGAACTCGCCTTACCTATTAATATTATAGATATAACAATCTATGGTATTAAATAAATCTTAAAAAATTTGGAAATTTATAAATAATAAAAAAAAAAAAAAAAAAAAACAACAATTTTGGTTACAAAATATCCAAAACAGCAACGCTGGTAATAACATATTTTTATTTCTCAGGTACCGGGCCAAAAAAATCCCCGTAATCGGGAAGAGAAAGAACAGTAAAATTTCCGGATATTTTCTCCATGCATAGAATTTGTAAATAAATTGTATAGACTTTAAAAAACTATCATACACATACACCGACTACGTGCGTCACAAGGGTTGAGTGTGATTAATACTGTTTTGTCAAAGCATACATTGACAAATCGAGCTAACGGTTTCATAGAAAAAAATGAATGAATGCCCTTAATAGTAATAATAGAAAAATCTCAATGGTTTATGCCTCTTATGCCTCTTTTTTTTTTGCCATTCAGTGCCAAGCGGTTTTCATGAAAATCCAGGTTTTCGACTATTCACTCATTACTTATGGTGAAGCATATTTATGCAATTATATCTGTTTTCTTTACATGTCGTACGTTTTTGTAACATTCTGGAAGAATGTCGTAGGGCTATGTAGTATATAAAACTAATTTTTTTAGGCAATGGCCAACGTGTATAATAAATATATTATGTATATGGGTGTCGCACGAAAATGTATAACGTGGCACTCAATGTGCTAAAGTGGATGGATGGATTTATGCTTATATAGTATGTATGTATGTATATGGATAATTTTATTGAGATGGTCTGTTTTTGTGTCTCTAATCTTTTTCTAAATGTTTGCTGCGATTATATTTTACTTGAACGTACGTCGTACGTACTACGTAAATTGTGTGTATGTTTTCATCTTGATATTTTCGCACTGTATCACAACACAAAAGACGTATCTAATTTCAGTCAGCCAGTCAGTCACTCAGCCAGTCATTCATTTAGTCAATTCGTTCAGTACGTCAGTATTTCATTTATGTATCTTTACAAAAACAAAAACAACAAAAATTAATACCCGTAAAAGTAATTTTTTTGTATGTGTGTAGGTATAAGAAAAAGTCTACATAAGTAAAATTGTTGCTCTACAAATTCGTTCAGAATCCAATCATTTATTTATTTCATTGCTGTTGTTTTTAGTTTGAGTTGTTGTTGCTGTTGTTGTTGGTTTTGTTTTTTACAATTGCCACCATTGATTCAGCTACTTTAGCTACTTTTGTATTATATTTAATGTTAATTTATTATTTTACCCAACTGTACTTTTCTTTCGTGTGTTTTTTTTTTTTGTTTCCAACAGTTTGTTGAATGTAGCACTAGTCTCTTAGTATCGCGGTGGTACGTACATACATATAGTATTTTCATGTCTTTTTGAAAAATGTATGTGATTTAATATTTTCAAATTTTATTAATACTCGTATTTGAATAAAATATTTTATTGACTTAATATTTTGCATAATCCTAATATTAAAATCTTTAGATATCGACAATGGATGGTGTCATTCTATACTTAAATAGTGGTTTCAATATTATATAACCGTTAAGACTTAAATTTCTTAAAAGTAATTTATCATATTTTCGATTTTTATCATTTTAATGAAAGAGTTAGAAATTAATCATGCTCCAATGAAATGTTTTTACTTTAATTAAAGCAAAAATGTTTTTACTTTACATTAAATAAAGCAAAAACATTGGCTGACACAGTTGCTTCAAAAAATGATTCACATTCTGCAAGACAGGTTATACAGCTGTTTCGGGTAGAGTAGCCAACTCTTATCAGTAACCGAAAGCAGTAAATAGTTTGTATGCTGCAACTAATGAGAATCCAAACAAAGAGTTATAATATTTAAGCCTTTTTCAATATAGCAAACTAAAATATAAAATAACTTTGAAAGAAATTTTAAAAATATTTATTGACACGGTCCTACATATTTAAGGCCCATTTACACGATACCACTCAGTCGTATGATTTTTGGAAATAAAAGTCCGATGAATTTCATCGGAATGTCATAAAGTCGTACATACACTATTTCTGCATACTTAGGCCATTTACATCAGCTCTGTTCGTTTACGTGATAATTTGTAATAATTTGTACAAATTATCACAAAATTTACTGGATCCTGTTCGTTTACTTCAAAAACCCAGTAAAAGAGAACAAATGAGAGCGTAAAGTGACAGTTAATTTTTTGAAATCTTGCTAGTTTTTACTGGATATATTTTTGCCAGTAAGAATTAGCAAGCAAGAAAAAACATATGTTTGAAAAACATGATTGAGTTTTGTGGTAATTAAAATAAATTCTTCTAATTAAGGTAAATTTCTTTTTTTAACTAATTTAGAGTATCACTTCTTCTTCACTTTACAAATGTGTTTACAATCAGCTGCTTCTATGAACTTGCAAATTCTTACAAATTGCGGTTCGTTTACTATTTTGGATATTTATGTTTTTGAGAACTAATTGTTCTTACTCTCTGAAATTTCGGTTGTTACTGGTTTTAACTGGGAAAGTAAACGAACAGAGCTTTCATCACACTCAAGTCTTATGAAAACAGCTGTTTAGAATAACAAACAAATTTGTTTTGAAATCTATATTTTATTTCCACTTTCTTTGTTTTGCCTTTTTTTAATATTTCAAAAAAAAAAAAAAAAAAAAAAAAGAAAAAAACTGGTCCGATGAAAATTTATTTTTTTAGAAATGTTTCTAAAAATGAAAAAAAAAAACCATCTAACTTCGAAAATAAAATCAGACAGACTGTCAAATAAATAGAGGGCCGGGGCCTCGTTATTATTTTTTTTTTAATAAGTGTCCGGGGTCGTCATACCTTTTGTACTTTTCTCCCATATATTTTTTATTGTATTGAAACTTTTAATTTGTTGGCATAGCTGTATTGTTGCTGTTATTTCAAATGACTTGGCATCACTTTGATTGCCAAAATGTAAATCTTTTCAGCAATGATGCCAACTCTTTTAAAGCAAAATGCGCACAAAAATTTTAAAAACGCGTAAAAATACGTATGTTTTGAGAAGCAGTACGTAGAAATCACTTCTTATCAGCTGTTATGTGTCGTAACGTTTGCTCTCCGTGAAAAGCAGTAAGTTATTAAATATAAATTCAAAGTGTATTAATTTTCTAATTTCAGAATTTTAAGTTCAGAATGACTTTTTTATTTTTATTGATAAGTTTAATAAGGAATAAAAATGTTTTTCTTTATAAAAATATATTTTTAAAAAAGTTAATTTATTAAAAAAATTTTCCTCTTTTTGGAGACAAATGTCCTCCTTTTTCGAGGTTGAAGTCCTCAAAAAAAAGTGTCAAACCTACCCATATATGGTAAATATACTTCCCAATCTTCATTTAAATCTATAAATAAATGTTGCACAGATTTTTCTAAATTTTGGTTCGTATATGTTGTTGCAAAAAATAAGTGACTACCAAATATGGTCATGATTGGTCCATTTTGCGACCTATTCCTTATATAAAAATAGCGTCCCATATAAACTTTTTCATGTCAGTATGCAACAAATAATAACAAATTTAATTTATGCTTCTTTTCTATAACCATTAAAGTGTAGGATCGAGAATATCGTAACACACGTTTTTCCTCTTAACTTTTTTCGCAAGCATTATTTGAATTTTTCTTTTGATCAGATTATCTTTGAAAAATATGTCAGTTATTATGTTTAATGCGAACATTGTTCATTTGTTGTTAGTTTGATTAAAATAAGTGATGAAATAGAAGTACGTGGTAAAATTATTAAATATTTTCAACAAAATCCAACTTGGTCCTACAAAAAGTTGACCAAAGAATCAAAGGTCACTGACGTCACTCTATTTCTCATGTTATTATAAATAATCAGGTGAATTTGACCATTGATAGGAAACGTGGTTCGGGAAGAGATATAGGTCCGTATTATGTTTGTAAGGCCAAAGAAATTGAAAGCCTATTGAAAAGAGCTCCCAACACATCCGATAGAAAAGCAGCCCGATTAGCCCAGTGATCGGATTATGTGGTGCGAAAAGTTAAAGCCAATGTATGTTGGAAAATACATAAAGTAAAAAAGTTCCAGACAGAAACGCTGTAAAAAATTGAGAGACCAAAAACAGAGCAGAGAAATTTACATCATGTTTCATAAAAGTAATTCTCCTACATACTAATGAACGAAGAAAAGTATGTAGTGGAAAATGAAAATGTTGAAGATAAGTTTAGGACCTAAAAGCAGGCAAAATTTCCAAAAAGGTTATGTAAAGGGCTCCATAAAAATCGAAATATATATTAAAGAGTGTTTGCAAAACAGACTCCTTCCTTTCTCCAGTCAACACAAAGTGTCCACATATTTTTGGCTCTATGTGGCATCCTGTCGCTACGGCAAGAACAATAACTTGGTTTTTGTACCAAAGGAGGCAAATCCTCCAAAGTGTCCGGAGCTTAGGTCGGTGGACAGGAATTGTGATCTTCTGAAAAGGGAGTTGAAAGACACAAAAATGTATGCCAAAATGTGGATGATTTTAACCGGAAATGGACTACAACTTCTAAAAAAGGGTCAGAAAGCACTATATCTCCCTAATGTTGTAATATCAATTAAATAATAAAAAAAAATTAAAACTCTTAAGATCAATGCTTTCCTTATTATTACATTTTATATGTGTTAACATTTTTTCGAACTCATTTTTTCTACCCTTTATCTAAACTCTTGGTATCGTATAGTCAATCTAGACCGACTATAATTTTATTACATGTTTGTATTAGATTTTTTTCTTTATGCATAATATGCATCCTTTAGTAGTTTTGAACAACACGATCCATAAACTGAATTGAACAATTAAAACTATCAAAATAAAAACAAGATTTAATCATTTACAGTCACTACAGCTTTATTCTGGTCCCATTAATAAAATAAATTAAAATGTTACTTCTTATTGTCATTATCCTAAACATTTTTACAAATATCAAGTTATGTACATAATTTGCATTGGAATTTTCAGACTGAACTGTAATACATTTTGTAATGATATACAAAAAAAATCAAAAATTTAGCAAACCACATACATACATTATCTTGGTATAACTAACCGTAAATTACAAATGGATTAAAAATAAAATTATCTCCAATGTACGACAGTATATTGTCGCCTGAAAGATAAAATGGATGAAGCAAATTCATTAGAACTTGAAACGAGTCTTAAAAAAATTAATATGGAATTGTAATTTAATTTCATAAAATTGTTTGCGTAGCGTGGCCGTGAGGAAATAATATATGACATATAAATTGGTTCTTAGAGGGGATTTCGACGGTGCGTTTCCAAGCTGCGGGAATAGGCTTGCGTTTCGTATTTGTTGTCAAACGGGGTAGAGAAGCAAGCGGGGTAGAAAAAGTCTCATTTTCTGTTCTTGAGGCTTTTTTGACATTTCTTTCTACACTCTTTCGTTTTCTTGACAAGTTGTTTTATTCGTATTCTAGTCTCAACAAAGTGACAAGTGATTTTATAAACCACCATAGAAAAAAATACGTTTAAAGTGATTTTATTAAGCGCCATTTAAATAAAAAAAAAAAATAATAATAAAATGTGGACTAAAGAATTGGTCGAACTTTTGATAATTAAATACCAACAAATGGTTCTTAAGTTGTTTATTTGTTGCAAAATAAATAGTTGCAACCAAAAAGGCACAATTGAAAACGCACGGGGACACACAATTTTGTAAGAAAAAATAACCAAATGTAAACAACAGAGACTTTGGTCTGTCGCTGCAAAAACCAGTCAAATGGTCTTTGTCACCCGGCTTATCCCTGGACCCAAATTAGAATACAAATTTACTTTGCATTGTAATTAATATAAATAAATATATAAAAATTTAAAATTATTGCCGTCGACGTTCCCTGTTATTGTTGTTTTCGGTAATTTTCAGCAGTGGAAACGCACCGTACCGTGCTGTTGTTGTAAATATACTCTGATTGACCGGTTAAACGACAAAAAATTAGCGTGCAAATCGGTGTTTCCATCCTTTTTACACAAACCTTAAAATTCATACAAGTTTTTGTTTGGTGTGTATGACTTATTTAACACAGTTCAGTGACAGGTGCACACATATTCAGAATGTACATATAATCTCTGATAGAATGTGTAACACATTTTTGACTTCTACAGGAAGTTGCCCGGTGGTATGGCGTATTAAAAACTCAGTACAATTGAATTACTAAAAACAGTGCATACGATAAAATGGACAGTGCATACGAATGCGGACAGGTAGTGAAAAAAATGAATGCCTTCCGTACTTCATATAGGAAGGAACTAAAAGTTAACGAAAGCCAAAAAACGGCTTTTTTTAATAAGTTTTGAAAAAGATTGCTGCTGCCATAAGGTATTTGGATATGATTAGTTTTCAATGTTCTATAAATCTTAGCATATTAAGTTCAGATCTTTTTCTACCGTCCATTCCACTGTGCAGAGGGTTTCAAACGCATCGAAAAACGAATTTCCTTATCCGTATAACAACTCGAGTTGAAATAGCGATGCATGTCTGCCCGCCTGTCTGTCTGTCTGTTGAAAACACGCTAATTCGTAAAATAAACCATTTAATTGTTTGTTGTTGTTGATTGACTGTTTGTATGTAATATTTGTATTTTGTATGCAGCTTGCTAAGGAATCAAAAACTTCATATAAAAAAACGCTTCAGAAATGCTTAAGGAATTTTTCTGTCAAAAAATTTCTGTTGATAGTCTGCAGCTATTTAAAAAAGTAGTATTGTTTTTACTACTTTTTTTTTGACGTAAATTAAGTTAGGCAACCCAGGTTTTGAGCAGGAATATAAAATTTTTCGTTCTTTCTGAACGGAATTTTGACAGGAGAGGTAAGCATAAACAAAATGTAATATGCTAAAAAAAATAAAAGTTATTTTTCAGTTGCAAACATGGAAAAAAACGAACAAAATTCGGCAAAGAAAAACAAGAAGCGGATGGGTAATTTTGATACTGAGCTTAAAAAGCGTTTAGCAGGCCAAATAAAGCAGAACCGAAGAATTGATTTGTTTTCAATTTCACAATTCTTAATAATTGACAGAAAACAGCTGATTGCTAGCGTTGCACTGAAAGGTACTTTTGTGCTTTATTTCTTTAAGAGCTGTACGCAGCTTGTTAAGGAATCTTAACAGAAAATTTTCATATATTTCTTAATGTTTGTCATTATTTCGAGCAGGTTGATATTTAAAATGGGGTATATCGGACATCACTGTGCCAAGATATGACCTGAAATATAGAGACACCTCTAAAAAATGTTAACAATTCAGTGTGTTCTTTGTAATAATTTGGTATTAAGTTTATCAAATTGTTTCCTTTTTTAAATATTTTGTTTACATTTGTTATAAATAGTGCAATAAGGCGAGATATCAATGTAAACGCAAAACCCTGATGGAGCGTATCAAAGATTCGGCATAGCCGAATTTTACACTCTTACTTGCTTTTTCCAAATTTTTGATAACATTTGAAACACTTTGATCTAATAGTTTAAGATATTTGTTTGTGTCGCTTATTTAACCCATAAGTCTCGTTTTTATATAATACATATTTTAGTTTTAGTCCTGTTCTTAACATTTTTTTTTAGAAAATACTGGCTATGTGCAGTCAAAAGCTAAGGCTGTATGGAAATACTTTTTGTTTTTATTTTAATCGTCAGATCATAACGGAAAATATTTAAACAAAACACACATTTTCCCGTTTACTTTTCAGTTCACGATATCTATAATAATAATAATAAAAGGCTATATCGACAACGAATACGGTAAAGAATTCAGAAAACAAGAAATATAAATAAATAACTCAATAAATAAATAACTATGGCATTAACACAAGAATTGTCAGAAACCAGTTACAGTTATAATAGTTTTTAATGAACGAACTAAAATACATTGGAGATACAAGAAATATAATTAAAAAAAATTATAGAGAGTAGCAAATAATATTTGCAGATTTTAGACATTTAAATGAGAAAAAATGAAAAAGAAGGCAAACAGTAAAAAAAAACCCAACTAACATTAAAAAAAGAAAAAAAAAAAAAAACAGTAGACATAATTTAGACTTGCCACTCATCGCAAAACAAGATTTGTCAACATTGCGGTTTAGTAATAATAATCTGGCCACAAAATTAAAAAAGGTGCAGAATGAACAACTAAAAATTCAAGTTAAGAGCGTGAAGTATTTGACGAATCAGTGTAAATACACAAATTGTACAAAAGTACTTAAACAATATGTATAAGACAAATTTCCGCTTTTTGTTATACATATGTATAATGAATTATTATGGGTTCATTGACCTAATACCCAAAGCTTTTAACATTTTATTTAGTTAAACATTAAATACTTTTTCTGCATATTTAACTAATTAAAAATATGTTTTTATTAAGTTTTCACGACTCAAAACATTATTCTTGTTCTAAAAAAAGTATTTTTGAAAGTTTTAGAACAAATTTCTCTAATGAAAACTCATATTTTCCAACGAAAAAAAGTAGTTAGAGTTAATTCGAGTAATGGGCAAATAATTATTATTTTTTTTTTTTAATAAAATTAAAGTTAAGTTTAATAACTTTTATGAAACTCTGGAATTTTCCATAAAATGTATGTATTTATCGGAAACAGTAAAAGCGATCGATTTTCTGAATGATAATTTTATCAGAGTAGATGACCCATTTTTTAAGACGAATCAGACCGCTAAGATTTAGCAAAAAAAAAATATACCAACTTTTAAAGCCTAATAACATGTTAATATACACTTTTCTAATGGAAACAATCTTGCAAAAACTTTCATTATAATTTTAAATTACTTCATAACACTGTGGAACATTTCCGGGGTGATTGTCTCGGCGGTGAGAAATTCCAAATCAGTGTGAAAGTACTAGACCATTATTGTAAAACCTCCCAAGGTTTTGTCGTTCTTAGGCCTTGATGTTTCTTTGCTTAGTTTTTAGCTGTAACTCGAGAACCATTGATGATTTCTCATTTCATTATTCAGCAATATTGTACCTAATGCTTAAATACATAATTTTTATTAATACTTATGCCGTTTTCTTTTCTGACAAAAAATGTCGCACTTTATTTGCACTTTTTTCGAAAAGTGTATTTTTCTTTATATTCTGAATTATGAGCAACATTATCTTATTCATCAATTGAAAGGTTTTTAAGTCGAGCACTCGTAAATCGCAAAAAATTGCAGCCATAGACTTCTTTCAGATCATAGTGGGAGAATGTTTCCCCATTGTTCCCCTTTTTGAATATTTTCACGCTATGACTTCAAAGAGGATAATAATAGATTTTTTTGTTTCATTTTATGAACACAACTCTTTGAGACCTTTGAATTGATGTATAAGATAAGATAGCTCTTAATTTAGAATATATTAAAAAAATACACTTTTCGAGAAACGTGCAAGTAAAATGCTACATTTTTTGTTAGAAATGAAAACGGCATTAGTATATCCATTAGGGTGCTTGAAAAAAAGGATTGTGAGTTATTGACTGGGCCACCCCCTAAAAATATGTATTTGGATGTAAAATAAAGTCTCCCAGAAAATTAGGACACTTGGATAAGAGGAGGACGTGCCTCAACGGCCCTGAAGTTTGAAAAACGGTATACATGGGAAAAATATGACTTTTTTAAATTTCTTAAAATTTTTAATATTTTAAATTGATCTTGAATTAAAATGATTACAAAATCATAATAAACAGTTAATTATCGTTCTAATAAGGCAATAAAAACCAAAATCGGTTAAAAAAAAAAACCAAGTTATTACAATTGTCCCGGACAACTAATGTGTTCAGAACGCTTAATGAAGAAGTTCGAACCCAAATTTTGAAATTTGTAGAAATAATATAATGCAAAAACATTTTTGTATTTGATTAACTCCAAGGTACTCAATTAAAAAGTATTTTTTTATTAAGTGCTTTGGAAACTCGTTTTAAATTAAAGCCAAAAAGTCTGAATTTTTAAACCAGTTTTAAAATCTCCAATTTAAAAGATTCAAAATTTTTTTATAGAAATTGAAAAAAGTCAACGATTGGACTTTAATGTTTAATTAAGCACTTATTAAGGACTAAAACCTCCAAATTGAAGGTATTCCTCTTTTCATTTGGCCAGTGCAGCGATTTAACTTCAGCGGATTTCGAGAAAACAGCGATTTATTTCACTTATTAAGGTTTTTATAAATTTTCATATTTTTTATTTTTCAAATTCAACGCAAATTTTAAAACTTCAATGCTCTAGAATATTTAATTATTTTAATTATTTTAATACTTTTTATTTTCAACTCTGAATTTTGATTTTAACGTTTATTTTATTCTACTAAAAAATACATCTCTGTATTTAACATGTATAGTTCTGATTTCGTGTGCTTTTAGACACGGGTGTTTTTTTCTGGCAATGAGTCCAAACAATTTATTTTCACGCAGTCTATTTTTTATTTGTGCTTGGGGATAAATTAATGTAAAATTTTTCCTGTATTTGTTCCCAAATTCCGCCTTGCACATACGAACTATAGCATGGTTGGTTTTTTCGTGATGTTTCTACTCATTTTTGAAATAATGTGGTCTGTTGTTTCAGTTTTTGCAAAGCCTTATACACATTCTTTTTGGAATATTTCTTTTTGTGAACTGTTTCGGTGTCTTTGAGATATCCAAGATATTCAAAATAACATGTGTTATTTTAAATGTCAGCTTTATTAGTACAATTGATCTAACTTTAACACCTTTTTGAAATTGAATCTCTGTTTTTCTATTTAAAACGCTATAAAAATTTCAACAACACTTAAAAGAAAAAATAACTGTAAACAGAATTACATGATAAAAAACAAAGTAAGAAATTTTTGTATAATTTAATGATCGTTAGTAAACGGGCTATTTAAAATATCGCCACTATATAAATCTATTCTACTTTACTGATCTATAATATTAATAGGCAAGGCGATTTCTTGTGATCGATTTTAAAAATTCAATTACCAACCGATTTTGACAAAAAAAAAAATGTACCATTTGAAATGTATTTATTTTTAGCTGTCCGCCAAATTTACAGATTTGCACCACCTGGAATATTTTTATTGATTTCATTTAAAATTGATACTACAAATACATAAAACACATATATTAGCTTCAAATAAAAAACCATACAATGCTGTGTTTATTAAATTTGTGTTGAATTGTGAATTGGCTAAAATTGATTAGCATACCTTTCGGCTCCTATAAAATTATATATTAACAAACCCAGTTATATATCTTATAAAATTTCCTAGAATTTGCACTCGAATTTCGTGGGCTGGGCTCTGCTAGTAAATAACAATTATACGCCCCGCCCCGAATATGTTATGTTATTCACAAAATTGATTAAAAAAAGGGGGAAAAAAAGATATTTTTTTGAAGATTTCATTCGATAAAATTATTCCATCTTGAGTTGCTGAAGAATGAAATAAGAAATCATCAATGGTTCTTGAGTTATAGCTCAACAACTAAACAAACAAAGGAAAAAATATAAACGGTCATAAAAATAAAGTTTGGCCTGAGAATGCCAAAACCTTTTGTAGTTTTACTGTACTGGCCTAGTACTTTCACCCTCACTTGGAATATCTCAACCCACCCTCCCCCCAACAGAATGGCTGCGCACTGTTTTATAGCCTATCAAAGTTGCTAGAAATAGACCTTTTTAAATTTTCATGCGACTTTCTCGTGATAATGATGTAAAAAATTGGAAAATAGATTTAGAATCAGAACATTAAACTTTATGTAAAACAGTCATCAAACGTCAGGTTAGTTTAACAATTTTCATTCGTTACAAATCAAATTAATTTCACTGTTTTTTCTTTTCTATGCACTTGCTAGAAAAAGTATCTGTACGTACACCTGAAGTTAATACTGTCATATTACGAAAAAAGAAGAGAAAATTAAGTAAACTGAATTATTTTCTAATTTTCTAATAAATTTTAAAGCTATTTATGTAGTTTAATTAAATTTATTTAGGGTTTACTGCCTTTAACAAATTTTAAAAAGAAAAATTCATAAGAAAAAGTATTCGTACATTTGTAATATTAATTCATGTCGTTTTCTTTTCTGACAAAAAATGTTGCACTTTATTTGCACTTTTTTCGAAAAGTATTTTTTTATATATTCTAAATTAAGAGCAACCTTATCTTATACATCAATCGAAAGGTCTTAAAGAGCTGTGTTCATTAAATGGAAAAAAATTTGATTATTATACTCTTTCCAGTCATAGGGTAAAAATATTAAAGAAAGGGGATCAATGGGGAAATATTCTCATACTGTGACCTGAAAGAAGTCAAAGGCTGCAATTTTTTTGTAATTTACGAGGGCATGATATATAAAAAAAAAATGCACTTTTCGAAAAAAGTGCAAATAAAGTGCGACATTTTTTGTCAGAAAAGAAAACGACATAAATTTATATTAAAACTGGTTAAGTTAGTAACCTGTAGGATTTCTTTTGCTCTCTAGGACTTCTGTGAGCCCTCTTTACTTTACATTTTAACATTTCTTTTTAGGTTATTTTATATTGGCGGATTCTGCGCGCCGGTATATCCCATAAATCCTATATAGGATTACGATCGGTTGATTGGGGTTTTGATTTCAATTGAGGTTATTTTATACTAACGGATTCTGTGCGCCGATAAATCCCATAAATCCTATGTAGGATTCAGATCGATTGATTGGGGTGGTGATTTCAATTGATTTTTGCTATTGTAGAGCAATCACGCTGATTGTGCGTTGTACGTTTTGGATCATTATCCTCTTGGAACTAAAAATCTTCTCCAAGGCTCAGTTGTTTTGAGCTTTGTTATAAATTTTCTTTTAAAATGTTTATGTATCCAAATTGATCTATTATAGACTCAATAAATACGAGTTTACCAGCCCCGTTGCCTGCCATACAATCCCAAACCATTATGACACACCTACACCGTGTTTAACAGTTGGCAAAAGATTTTTTTTTAATATAATACACTTCCACTTTTTTCCTTGGATACCGAAAATACTAAACTTGCTTTCACCTGGAAAAAAAAAAAAAACACGTTCCCAACATTCCCAACATCGGAAATAAATGGTTTTCTATGTACTACAAGACCATGATAATCAGATTTTTTTTTAAATTTTGAGAACGGTATCTTCATGGATGTCTTTGCCGGAAGATTCTTTGATTTTAGAACTAATTTGGGAATCAGTATTTTCTGTTTTACTGACGCCAAAATAGTTCCCTATTCGAGCTCAGAGTTAGTTTGGAAGGGCGAACAGAACGAGGTTTTGACAAAATTGAATTGGTGGATTTGTAGTTTTGATCGATGTACTGCGCTGAGGAGTGGCTTCTGCCTTTGATTCATGAAAAGATTTACACTCATTTCCAAGCTTTAGTGTAATATTTCTCTCGTCAACACCGATTTCTTTGGAACTCATGTCAAAATATAGTTTCCAAAAGAAATATAATTAAGTCAAACACAAGTATAATTTTATAAAATATATATAAAAAAAAATAATCTTCGGTCGGTGATATTACGTTTTGTAGACATTCCTTTATATACAAATTTTTGTTTGAAGTGGCACGTGGCACGTATGGTTTGGTGTAAAGTCAGCTACATATGGCCTGCGACACAAATTTTTAAATTTTTTATATTTAAATTTCTTCTTTACACCATATCTGACATTAGCCGTATAAAATTGAACACCGGGGATTTGCTTTAAATCACTTTTAAAGTATGTCTAATCATCCCTCAATAGGCACCCGTTAAAATTTTTCAATTCTAATGTTACTTTTTGGTTCTCGTTTTGGCTCTTCTATCCACTTTATCATTTCTGTTTGTAACTTTTATAACTTTAAATGATCTCTTCTTGAATTTCTTTTTGACTTTATGCACATATGCAGGTGATACATTGTTTTTTTTTTTTTTTTTTTTTTTTTAACCAAATTACGTTCAGATAGACCTGGATTTAGTTTAACATTTTTAGCTACTTTTGGATTCATAAATCCTGGTTTTGTGGTATAGGTCTTAGTCTGTTGGAACTGATTCGGGTAGTATTTTCTATTGGAAAACAAAGAAATAATGTTGATCCAAAAATTTCGATAACTAATGCGACGGTAAGACCCCTGAATTAAAGAATATAATTTAACTACTTTGGTTCTTTGTTCTGTAATTCATTATAATTTTCCCAAGTTCTTCAAAGAAGTTAATTTAAAAAAAAAAAAAAAAAAATATTCGCCATTCACAAATCATAACGCGCCATATGCGCCATCCGGTACGAACAAGTTGATCTAAAATAAAATCGATGTAACATATCTGTACGTCGTTGCATAAATCATAGAATTCCCCTAATTGTAACTGAACGAATGCTTTTTCTGGCTCTTATAATTGTGTTTTTTTCGTCGTAAACAAAAATATTAAAGTAGTATGTAAGTCTGTAAGTTTTTTGAAAAACAAGTAAAATTCGTAATGTGTCAATGGTAAAAAGTTTGTAATTGAAAATATTTTATTAATTTATTAGTTTTCATCTTCAAGTGAACGGATACTTTTTCTGGCAAGTGTATATGACATATATTAAATTTATATGAATGTTGCAATGATATGGTAGTTTTTTGTATACCTATTATAAATATTTTTTTGTATCAACATATTTTTCACATGTTTTACTTGAGTTGAAACTAGAATAATTACATACATACATACATACTTATGTATGTATAAATAAATTTGTTTCTACTACGCCTAGAGTACCCCACCAATTGTTTAGATAAAGCAACTTTTAATGGAATAGTTTTTTTTTTTAATTGAATCACCGAATAACTAGACTATTTGCAAATTGTTTCATTATATGGTTGATTATGGTTAACATTTATATAAGTATGTACATATAAATTTCGCAATTGTTTCCAAATGACACACAAAAACTGATATACGAGTATGTTTGTATGTATGTATGTAGAAAACAAAACGAGCGACTAAATATGATAAAAAAAATAAATTACAATTAGTATAACAACCATGAGTGCTTGTTATTAGAAAAAGAAATCAAGAAGAATATTGAGAACTAAGTAAAGCATGTTTTCTATATACTTACATACATACACAGATATACATACATAAGTGTGAAAAATTGGGTAGCTGAATTGATAATTATGTTTATTAAATATCCGGATAATATTTAAATATTTTTAGAATTCTTGAGATACGAGGGCGATGTGAAAAGTACCAGACCTTGAATGAAAAGAAACACGTCCATTTTATTTATGTAGAATCTCTTTTTTGCAACGTTTTGATTCCGTCCGAGTAATCGGTTTTCATCAGTCCTTCAAAATAGGCATTTGTATCAGTAATCACTTCATCTCATCATCGGAGCCAAATCCTTTTCTACTACTTTTATAGTTTCGAAACAGGAAAAAGTTATATTGGGCCAAATCTTGAGGATACGGCTGATGAGGAAGCAATTCATACCTTTATTTATGTATATGGGTGTCGTACAACAACGTACAACGTGGCACTCAACGTGTCTTTTGTATATCTTCCCATAACACTGTACACCAAAATTACAATTAAAGTACCCCAAAATAAATTAAAATAAAATTGTTAATAAATGCGAAAATAACCCTAAGCTCTTAAACCCTAAGCTTTTTGATGTATTCAGGAACTTATAGTAAAATTTCACGGCGAATATTTTTGCGGAACATTTTAACCCCTTAAATCCCTGTTTTAATGGTGTTTTTTTTGCTCTTTTAAGAATGTGACAGAGCTGGGAAACTTTAACCCCCCTCAGATGAAATTCAGATGTAAACTTTCAAATGTCTTTTTTATACCCTCCCAATCTCAGAGGGTATATATAGGTTTGTCATTCCGTTTGTACCGCATGGAAATAAATTCCGGAAACCCCAAAACCATATATTTTCTTGATCATTATAACAAGGGAAGTTGATTTAGCGATGCCCATCTGTTCGTCTGTCTGTGGAAATCACGATCACGTCGTCATTACCTAAGCTAGACCGTTCGTTTTTGTATAAAATCGATTATTAACATCCCAAAGGAGTTGCTATTTAAAATCGTCAAAGGGATCACGAGTTATGAATGAAACTTTGAAAAAACTCTTGAAAAAATAAAATTTTTTATGTCATTATGAAGTCATTGCAATTGTGTGTATATTAATACTGCACGTGTCTATTGTCCTAAGCAAGTATTACCACATATTTTTTTATCGTTAAAATTAAAAATTAAATATTAAAAATTAATAAAAATAAAAATTAATAAAAATAAAAAATAAAAGTTAAATATTAAAAATTTTAAATTAAAAATGAAAAATGAAAAATGACAAACGGAAAATGAAAAATTAAAAAATAAAAATTAATAATTAAAAATTAAAAATTAAAAATTGAAAATTAAAAATTAAAAATTAAAAATTAAAAATTAAAAATTAAAAATTAAAATTAAAAATTAAAAATTAAAAATTAAAAATTAAAAATTAAAAATTAAAAATTAAAAATTAAAAATTAAAAATTAAAAATTAAAAATTAAAATTTAAAAATTAAAAATTAAAAATTAAAAATTAAAAAAAAAAATTAAAAATTAAAAATTAAAAATTAAAAATTAAAAATTAAAAATTAAAAATTAAAAATTAAAAATTAAAAATTAAAAATTAAAAATTAATAATTAAAAATTAATAAAAATAAAAAATAAAAGTTAAATATTAAAAATTTTAAATTAAAAATGAAAAATGACAAACAGAAAATGAAAAGTGAAAAATGAAAAATGAAAAATGAAAAATTTAAAATTTAAAACTAAAAATTAAAAATTAAAAATTAAAAATTAAAAATTAAAAATTAAAAATTAAAAATTAAAAATTAAAAAGTAAAAATTAAAAATTAAAAATTAAAAATTAAAAATTAAAAATTAAAAATTAAAAATTAAAAATTAAAAATTAAAAATTAAAAACTAAAAATTAAAAATTAAAAATTAAAAATTAAAAATTAAAAATTAAAAATTAAAAATTAAAAATTAAAAATTAAAAATTAAAAATTAAAAATTAAAAATTAAAAATTAAAAATTAAAAATTAAAAATTAAAAATTAAAAATTAAAAATTAAAAATTAAAAATTAAAAATTAAAAATTAAAAATTAAAAATTAAAAATTAAAAATTAAAAATTAAAAATTAAAAATTAAAAATTAAAAATTAAAAATTAAAAATTAAAAATTAAAAATTAGAAATTGAAAATTAAAAAGTAAAAATTAACAATTAAAAATTAAAAATTAGAAATTAGAAATTAAAAATTAAATATTAAAAATTAAATATTAAAAATTAAAAATTTTAAATTAAATATTAAAAATTAAAAAGTAAAAATTAACAATTTAAAATTTAAAATTAAAAATTAAAAATTAAAAATTAAAAACTAAAAATTAAAAATTAAAAATTAAAAATTAAAAATTAAAAATTAAAAATTAAAAATTAGAAATTGAAAATTAAAAAGTAAAAATTAACAATTAAAAATTAGAAATTAGAAATTAAAAATTAAATTTTAAATTAAATATTAAAAAGTAAAAATTAACAATTTAAAATTTAAAATTAAAAATTTAAGATTAAAAGTTAAAAATTAAAAATTTAAAACAAAAATTTTTAGCCAAGAATGAACTTTTTAATTTTTTTTTTTCTGAATTATGAATTATTGTGCTTGTGGATAAATTAATGTAAAAATTTTCCTGAATTTGTTCCCTAATTCTGGGTGCAGTCAAAATGGTATCCGCCTTGCACGTACGAAATATAGCATGGTCGGTTCTCTCGGTCGTCTTTCTACTCATTTTTAAAATAACGTTGTCTGTGGTTTTAGTTTTTGCATAGGTTTGATAGAATTATACACTTTCTTTTTGGAACATTTCATTTTATGGGCTACTTCGGTGTACGTCAGCTTGTCTTTGAGATATTCAAGGATACACAATTGAAATTTAGGATTTGAGTGCTATGCTCGTCTTATCCTTTAAAAAAATATACATATATATTTTTTATATTGACTCCTTAGTTGAATTTCTTACCTTTTTAAATATAAAAGTTAAAAAATATATATTTTTTTATATATACATATCGCACCTGTACCTCAACATTTTTCAATTTTCACTTTTTGCAAGAAAACGATACACAGTGGTCATATCTATCCACTGTAAAAACCAGGGCTCCCCATTACTCGAGCTTCGAGCTACTCGAGCTACTCGAGCTACTCGAGCTGCTCGAGTAGTTGATGAGCTACTCGAGCTCAACGAGTAGCTCGAGTAGTAAAAATTAGCATTTTTCATGTTTGAAAGCATATAAAAAGTTAAATATTGGTATTTAGTATAACAAATGTATACTTTTTAGAATCGTACAGATACCAAGAATATCACTATTAAATTTCACTTGAATAGGAGTGTCCCACTTGCGTGGGCAAACTACTACTCGAAAAAGCTCGACGACTTTCCATACAAATGTATGAAAATATTAACTTCATAGATGTTTGACTTCATTTAAGAAAAAATTTTCCCCAAATACATGGCATTATTTTATATATTTTGAAGTCAGTTACACTGATAGATTACCCTCCTGAAATATTAAAACATTCTGATAAAAACTATGGAGTGGGCTAACTACTACTCGAAAAAGATCATCCACTTTCCACTCAAATGTATGAAAATATGATCTTCGTATATGTTTGATGCCTATTTACAAAAAAATTTTTAAGAACACTTGGAAAAACCTCTTAGTATTTTAATTTGAATATATGTAGAGGGTATGTTTTCAAAATTTCAAAGCATTTGGACAAAAATGTTGGCGTGTGGGAACAACTACTCGAAAAAGATCGGAAATTTTGCAAAAAATGTAAAAAAATAAAAAAAAAATTTTTATATTTTTTCACTGCCTGTAATTGACTATATTCAGAGATTACTCGTAAAAAAAATTAAGCCATTCCGACCAAAATTGTGGCGTCGGTATAGCACTACTCGACTGATATTGACCACTTTCTATACAAATGTGTGAAAATATGCTCTTATTTGAAGTTTGATGATATTTTCCAGAAAATTTTCCACAATGACGTAATAAAAAATTACATTCGTTAGCGCTGTATATACAAGGAGAACACTTCCTTCAAGTTTCAAAGCATTGAAGCTTGGAGGAACTACTACTCGACGAAAAACAAAAAAAAAAAAAAAAAAATTTTTCCAAAAAAAAAAAAAATGTTTTTTTCTTTCTTTTTACTGCCCGTAATTGACCTTATTCACAGATGACTCATTAAGCCATTCCGATGAAAATTGAGCTCTGGGCGAACAACTACTCGAAAAAGATCAGCCACTTTCAATACAAATGTGTGCAAATTTGCTCTTATTTCAAGTTTGATGTAACTTTAAAAAAAATTTTCCATCACGACTTCTTAAAATTTTTTACTGCTTGTAGTTGCAAATATATCAAGATAATCTTCTTAAAATTTCAAAGTATTGCGACAATAATTGTGCTGTTGGCGAACTACTACTCGAAAAAGCTCGACCACTTTCCATACAAATTTATGAAAAAATACACTTCATGCAAGTTTGACATCGATTCACACAAAATATTTAAGGCACACATGGTACAAATTTATGCTTTTTAAAGTTGGAAATATGATTACATTTCGTACACGAAATTCCAAAGTAATCTGACCAAAATTGTGGCTCGGACGAACTACTACTCGAAAAAGATCAGACTCTTCCAATACAAAAGTGTGAAAATTTGCTCTTATTTCATGTTTGAGATAATTTTACAGAAAATTTTTTATAATGACATAGCCGAAAGTTATATGTTTTAGATTTAGAAATGTAAGGAGAGTATTTATTTTAAATTTCAAACGTTTCCGACAATAATGGTGGGGTGGACAAAGTACTACTCAGAAAAGCTCGAAATACTACTCGAAAAAAATCAGCCAGTTTCCATAAATGTGTTAAAATTTGCTTTTCTTTTAAGTTTGATGTAATTTTACAGAACATTTTCCTTCCCGACTTGCTAAAAGTTTATATATTGTGAAGTTTTCGATTTGAGGACATTGTATCCTTTAAATTTCAAACTATTCTAAGAAAATTATGGAGGCGGCGAACTACTACTCGAAAAAATTCAGCTACTTACATACAGTGTGCGCAGATTTACTCTTCTTTCAAGTTTGATGTAAGTTATTACATTTATTTTAGTGAATATTTCATTTTATTTAAGTACATAAAATCTTATAATTTTTTTAACAATGAATGTTGAAAAATTATGGTTTTAGCGAACTTCTTTTAGCAGTGACAACATTATCAGCCGTATAAAAGCACCGCTCTGATTATGCTGAAGTTGCTGGGATATAAAGGAATCTCTTGGCCATTCGTGATATGTTCGGGTACTTTTCTTCACGATCCTGCCACCATTTTAGTGGACAGTCTTTCCACTCGATTTGTTTTTCACGTTGATATCTCGACCACTCGATGTCAAGGTTATCATTTGTGCTCTGCGTTCGTTTTAAAAGTTTGTCGATAGCGCATATTTTAGAATGCTGAAATGTTGTATATTCTGTTGGTAATTCTTTTTCTTTACACAAAAGCCCCTTCAATTCCTTTCTTGTTGCTACATCTGGTTAGATCCTCAAATTAAAGCGACTTTCCATTCTGCCTTGACGTTAGTTTTAAAAGAAATTGTCCAATCATCGTCGGTTATATCATCATTTAAGTACCCTTCAATCCAGTGGTTTAGTATTGGGCGAACCATCGAAATCGAAGATCTGTTAGAGCACAAAATATCGGTAAGAAGGTATGGTGGTTCCGGAACGCTTTTTATTTGTTCAATTTTGCTCCACTCAGCTTCAGATAATTCAAAATCCACCGCAACTCGCTGAATAGTCACATTTCTGTCCGCCAACAAGTTTATTAAAGATGTACGATTTTGGATGACACAAACGAACATGTTATACGTCGAGTTCCTTCTCGTCTTATAGCACTGCAAGAATTTTAGTTCCGGAATACCTAATTGTGCTTGTTTTTCCTTTAGCGCATTTGTGCACGTGTTGTACATGGCAAAAAACGGTAATAATAAAAATAATAATCGCTTTACTGACCTCTTAACCGCAATAAAAACGTACTTTTTAATTTTGAAAATATTAAACACCAAAACACCATAAAAATTTAAAATTTTTTTTGTCCTCTTATATTAATATTAATTTTTACCATATACTTTTGAAAAATTTTTTGTAAATCGATGTCAAACTTCCATGAAGGGAATGTTTTCATACATTTGTATGGAAAGTGGTCGAGCTTTTCCGAGTAGTAGTTTGTCCACCCCACCATTATTGTCGGAAACGTTTGAAATTTAAAAGAAATACTCTTCTTACATTTCTAAATCTAAAAAATATAACTTTCGGCTATGTCATTATAAAAAATTTTCTGTAAAATTATCTCAAACATGAAATAAGAGCAAATTTTCACACTTTTGTATTGGAAGAGTCTGATCTTTTTCGAGTAGTAGTTCGTCCGAGCCACAATTTTGGTCAGATTACTTTGGAATTTCGTGTACGAAATGTAATCATATTTCCAACTTTAAAAAGCATAAATTTGTACCATGTGTGCCTTAAATATTTTGTGTGAATCGATGTCAAACTTGCATGAAGTGTATTTTTTCATATATTTGTATGGAAAGTGGTCGAGCTTTTTCGAGTAGTAGTTCGCCAACAGCACAATTATTGTCGCAATACTTTGAAATTTTAAGAAGATTATCTTGATATATTTGCAACTACAAGCAGTAAAAAATTTTAAGAAGTCGTGATGGAAAATTTTTTTTAAAGTTACATCAAACTTGAAATAAGAGCAAATTTGCACACATTTGTATTGAAAGTGGCTGATCTTTTTCGAGTAGTTGTTCGCCCAGAGCTCAATTTTCATCGGAAATGAGTCATTTGAAATGAGTCATCTGTGAATAAGGTCAATTACGGGCAGTAAAAAGAAAGAAAAAAACATTTTTTTTTTTTGGAAAATTTTTTTTTTTTTTTCGTCGAGTAGTAGTTCCTCCAAGCTTCAATGCTTTGAAACTTGAAGGAAGTGTTTTCCTTGTATATACAGCGCTAACGAATGTAATTTTTTATTACGTCATTGTGGAAAATTTTCTGGAAAATATCATCAAACTTCAAATAAGAGCATATTTTCACACATTTGTATAGAAAGTGGTCAATATCAGTCGAGTAGTGCTATACCGACGCCACAATTTTGGTCGGAATGGCTTAAATTTTTTTACGAGTAATCTCTGAATATAGTCAATTACAGGCAGTGAAAAAATATAAAAATTTTTTTTTTTTATTTTTTTACATTTTTTGCAAAATTTCCGATCTTTTTCGAGTAGTTGTTCCCACACGCCAACATTTTTGTCCAAATGCTTTGAAATTTTGAAAACATACCCTCTACATATATTCAAATTAAAATACTAAGAGGTTTTTCCAAGTGTTCTTAAAAAATTTTTTGTAAATAGGCATCAAACATATACGAAGATCATATTTTCATACATTTGAGTGGAAAGTGGATGATCTTTTTCGAGTAGTAGTTAGCCCACTCCATAGTTTTTATCAGAATGTTTTAATATTTCAGGAGGGTAATCTATCAGTGTAACTGACTTCAAAATATATAAAATCATGCCATGTATTTTGGGAAAAATTTTTCTTAAATGAAGTCAAACATCTATGAAGTTAATATTTTCATACATTTGTATGGAAAGTCGTCGAGCTTTTTCGAGTAGTAGTTTGCCCACGCAAGTGGGACACTCCGATTCAAGTGAAATTTAATAGTGATATTCTTGGTATCTGTACGATTCTAAAAAGTATACATTTGTTATACTAAATACCAACATTTAACTTTTTACATGCTTTCAAACATGAAAAATGCTAATTTTTACTACTCGAGCTACTCGTTGAGCTCGAGTAGCTCATTAACTACTCGAGTAGCTCGAGCTTCGAGTAGCTCGAGTAGCTCGAGTACTCGAGCTTGACCGTAGGCTCTGGTAAAAACCTTACATCGATTTTTTTAGTCTTTCGCAAAAAAATACAGTTGTAACCCTCTTTGTGTCATTAGAATCCACTAAAAAGCCTACATATTTTGAGTTCCACCCAAAAAACTTGTTATTTTTGATGATCACTGAAAAAAATCGCAAAAACAACTACTGTTGTATACTTATTATTCGCAATTCTTTACAATGAAACAACTGTTTTTAAATTTTATAGTAAATATTTTAAAAACCGTTTTTTGTCTCTACTGAAAATTTGCAAATTTTGAGTTGACTAACTTTAGAGGTACAGGTGCAATATGTAGAAAATTTTTGCATGTGCTACTTTAAATGTAAGCTTTATTAGTACAATTGATCTAACTTTAACACTTTTTTCAAATAGAACCTCTCAATTTTCTATTTAAAACTATATAAAAATAACAACAACACTTAAAAGAAAAAATAACTTTAAAAACAATTACATGATAAAAACAATATAACAAATATTTGTATAATTAAATGTTCGTTAGTAAACGATCTATTTAAAATGTCGTTTTCAGTTATGTTCTATGACTTCATAATTCAATTTTCCTTGTAAATGCTATTGAATTACAGTGTAATACAAGTGCATTTTAAGGCTTGCAAATGGAATACATGGCCGTCATTCAACTTGATTTCAATTCAAATTCCAGCAAATTTGATTGGGTCATTATTGTATATTATATTACAAATAACTTTAACTTCTTATAAAACTCACTACTTATGTATGTATATATGTACATTCAGACACATTTAATAAAAACAAGTAAGAAAATTATAGTCGGTCTAGACCGACTTTACGATACCCTATACCATGGTTAAGAGACCTTATCTCTCCGGTGCAACTAATTGAATATAGAAAATAAGCATAAACTAAATTTGAGTGGCATTTTTATAAATTTTTTTGGCTGCAGATATGAAAAAGTTCATATCGGGTGCTATATTTATATGGTGACTAGGTCGAAAAATGAACCGATCCTGACCATATTTGCTAAAGTCACTTATATTTTGAAAAATTATATACAAACCAAATTTGAGAAAAATCTGTTCTATATATTTGTTTTTTGATAGATTTAAGTGAAGATCGGGAAGCAGCTCTATACGGGGCCTATGACTAAGTATTGTCATATAGGGATTATTTTTGGACTACTGATTAATGGATATAATAAACGCATACAAACCCAATTTGACTGAGATCTGTATGATAATTTGGATCTTATGGCAATTTATGTCGATTTCATAGGGGTCATTTGTATGGGGACTAGGTCTGAACATGGACCGAATTTCAACAATTTCAATAGCGTTCATCCTATGGCTGATAAAAGATTATATACCAAATCTTATCAAAATATATTCATATTGGCGACCTGTAGTTTGATTACAAGGTTTACATGGACACACAGACGGACGGACGGACGGACATCGCTAAATCGACTCAGCAAGTGATTCTGAGTCGATCGGTATAATAAAAGATGGGTCTAGGTCAAATATTTTTGGTAGTTACAAACAGCAGCACAAAGTAATTATACCCAAACCACATATGTAGTGGTATAGGGTATAAAAATTAAATTAAGATGGACCATAGAGCAAAAGACGAAGACTTTTAGAAATTTCACTTCTCCTTTATTATGCTTAGCATTAATTTTTTTAGATTTATTGTTGTTATTATTGGTGTTGTTTAGGTAAAAGTCGCCATCATATTTGAGTTTTTAAGTTTATACATCCCATCCGTCCATTTAAACAAACATTATACATTCATACATATTTGATGTTACCTACAAAACATACACATCCCATATACATAAACAATTATACATTTTATTATCATCAACTATATATAATCGATTTTTGCTCTCATTTGCAACAACAACAATACACCAACACACACACACACACAAAAGTACAGTCTCGCTGCTAACTGTAACAATTTTAATGTGACGCGTTTTATATAAATAAGTAAAATAACACACAAAAAAAAAAAAACAAAAATACTACTCTTCGTACTCACTTACAAACATACATATATCTACATTTGTTTAAGTTTTCTGTATATTATATACTTTTTATTCATAATAGGTGTTTCTTGTTAGTATGTTTGGCTACTAAACACACAACGAATACATTTTTTTTATATTAAATTGATTGTCACCTTCATTTATACACCAGTCATAATATTTTAAAACAGATAAATTGTTTTAAAAAAACGAATTTTTAATTATTTTTATTCTTTTCTTTTTTTTTTTTGCACTTGCAGCATAATTATGTATCGTTCTATTTCTTTAAATTTCATATTACTTATAACCATGTTTAATATTTGAATATACTTACATAAGTATTATTTTTAACACCGTATTTTTTTTCAATAATTCGTGATAAATTAAAATTTTTGTTGTTTCAAAATACGAGGGCCGTATGAAAACTATCTACATACTTATATATGTATGTATGTATAAACAATACTTCTTGTTTAGCAAATGCAACCTTCAACAAAGCAAATATTAAAATTAAAGACAGTTACAGTTTCACTGATAGCTATTGAAAGTTAATATTAAAAAAAAAAAAAAAAATAAAAAAAAAAATGTGTAGACATTTTTTATTTGCTGGATCAAAGAAAAGTTTAGTGAAGTATTGTAAAATAACCACAAAAAACGCGTTGTATGCAACACGATTTTTTTAAAAGTATAACTGTTGTACTCGTATCTAGCTGTCAATTCCTAAATTAAAACTAGCATGATAAATAAGTATTTATAAGTCATAAAAAAATTTGTGAAAAATTAAATGGTGCGCCATGTTTAGGTCAGAATTTGAAAAATCTTTCATTTATAACACAGTTAAATTGGTTCATGGCATTATAAAAGTAGAAAGAAGTATTGGTTCGGCGGGAAATGTCGGTTACAAGATTCAAAAGCTTGGCATAAATTAAAAGCTGATACATTTTTATTCAAAATGCCACTAACTGAATTAGAGAGTCGTACAATAATTTTTATGAAGAAATTCCAGCCATAACCAAAAATGAAATTGTTCTTGGAGAATAATATCAAAGCAAAAAATATCGGGCGGGAAATACCGGTTACAAGATTCGAAAGTACGGAATAAATAAGATTTAACCAGGGGGTCACAGAACCACATTAAAAAATATCTGCAATCCATCTGCAAAAAACAACTGGGGTTAAAATCATCGTATTCGTTATCGAAATTTTTCGATCGAAATTATTTTTGTACTTTCCAAAATAAAATATTAAGAATAATTTTATTCTGTTGGGAGCAAATGTGAAACGAGTGCTGACGTTTGTCCGTCTTCTTTAAATAATAAACCAAAATATAGAATTTCGATTGATTTTACTCGATATCGATCCAGCTACCTCTGAGAGACATATCAAAGTGACCAGAAGCAGATTGTGTCAACTTTGCCAAACTTACAATACTTCTAAAATTCCTTTCAGTTTTAATGTGTGATGGATGATAAGTTTTTACCAGTGGAAATTAAAACTTTATTTTAAAGTATATTATTTTTATTAAAATATATTATTAAGTCGAAGCTCCTAGGAAAGGCTTTATTGTATCCTATGTTTTTCAAAGAAGGATAAGCTGCGCAAATTTTGTAATAAAAATGTGTTTCAGCTTTTCAGAAAGGTTACAAATGAAAATATAATAATACAGATACCGAATTTTTGACAAAGAATTTTATTTCCTCCAAATATATGTAAAGTACTGTTCAAAATTATAGCACACTCATAAAAAACTTTTTTGCCTAAATTTTAACTTTAAATAAAATAAAAAAATATTTTTTTTTTTTTTTGGATACAAATCAGATTTATTACAAATTATTGAAATCATGTCACAATTCAGTTAACAAAAAGTAAAATAAATTAAATATATGTACATACCTACATATGTATGTATTTTTTTGAAACAACTCAAAAATTCATTGTTCAAAATTATAGCGCATATATGTACATTGCAATTAATAGCTTATTATTATTATTATTGATTATTGATGCATTTGATTCTATTTGGAATGGATTTTATTAATTTATTACAGTCATCAATGGTAATCTTCGACCAAATGTCTTTTATAGCATTTTTAAATTCTCTGTGGTTGATATTTTGTACTTTTGGATATCGCGATCAATAATAGACAAAATATTTTCGATCAGATTCAGATCTAGAGATGCTGGTGGCCAATCCAAAAGGGCTATATTGTTAGTTTTGAACCAATTAATCGAAAATTTTGCCTTATGGCATGAAGCATTATCTTGCTGAAAATAGCTTTGTGTCGTTCCAGACCCTAAAACTAATATATAATATGATGGAAACTCTTCCGAGATTAAATCAATATAGCTTCTAGCATTCAATCGTCCATCATAAAATAATAATAAGCCCGTTCCATGTGCCGTAAAGCACCCACCACCCTGCATTCTAGGCTAGAAGCAAAACGGCTAATCCTTTTCTTCCATTGTACGGCAGATAAATGATAGATTTTTACGATTGCTTAACTAAAAGTGGGCATCGACATTAAAAACAACCCGATTCCAATCTCGTTCAGTCCAATTAGCATACTTTTTGCACCAAGTTAATCTCTTTTTTATATGGCGATTTTTTTGGTATAGCTTTTGAGGCCGTGGTTATAAAGACGGCGTCGGGTTGTAACGGCACTAACTGATTTCCCAAGAGAGTTTGACCATTCCAACGCTAATTCACGACTACTGGCGGAACGATTGTTCTTACACATTTGTATTAAAAGCCGATCTTGAGCAGGAGTTGTGCATTTTAAGCGGCCTCGACCTGGCTTTGTGTCATTATAAACACATTTTCGGGAAACTCCAAGTCTTTTTGATATTTCTGATATTTTTTTGCTCCTAAGTGACGGTTTATCGACCTATTGCTTTGTATATTTATAATGAAAAAAAAATTTAAAAAAAATCAAAAATCTTGACCGCGATGCTTAAATGTGACTCACAACACGCGGTTTAAAAAAAATGTATGCATTTTCATGTTTTAAATAAAATAATTTGAGCAAATAGTACCGTTATAATTTTTACAGATATGTTCTAAAAGAGTCCGCTATAATTGTGAACCACTCAAATATGACATACAATTTTGAATTTAATTCCACTCTTTTGTTTTTAATGTCACAACATTTTTTCTTGTAACATAAATTTACACTGTTGAGTACATACAAAAAATACAACAAAAATTATTTTATAAGAACGCCTTTTAAAAATCAACACGAAAGTTTAAATTTAAAAGTGAGCTATAATTTTGAACAGTGCTTTATGTGAACTTAAAATATTTTAACCTTTTTGACAAATTTCGAAGAGAGAGGTTTTAAGGAACGGCCACCGTACAAAAAATGTTAAATGCTTCATTGCAAAAATAAAAAAGGAATTAAAAACCGTCGATACAATGGAAATTAAAAAGTCTACGGCTAAGTTCAGATAAAAGTTCGGAAATCAATCTTATATGAGGTTATTTTTATTGTTTGGTTTTCTTTTGCATACCATAAATAAATATTTAAATTTTTCCACCTTTTGTTTGTTTGCTCATACGTTAGTAACAATAAAATATTCTACTTCATAATTCATAATAATAAATCGAAAACAAGATTATTTTTACCTTCTTAAAAAAAAAGCGGGAGCTGAAACGTAAACACCGCGTTATAAACACCCCTTGATTATAATATAATAAAAAAATTAATAATCGCGATTGTAATGCTAATTTTGCGGATCATTTTACCGATGTTTAAAAGGAAAAAATAGTTCACATTTGGATATAAACAAATTCGCACTTTTTCCTCGTTCCAAACATAAATAAATATCTGGCAACGAAATGTTTTTCAATGTATTATTCACAAGGATCTATAAGTAATTATATCGAGCTAGAAGAAAAATATCTTGCATTTTTTTTTTTCGATCGATGCTAGGTTATTAAACAACCCTCGTTAGTGCTTAAAATATACTGGAATAACTTACTTATCAATCTTGTAACAAATTTGTTCACTCGGAATTGCAATTCATTCAATCAAAAGTATTAACCCGCATTATTTGTTTAAAGAATCAATATTAACTTTTGCTTCAATGGCAAACTATTTTATTTATTGAACTCTGAACAAATTTTCTTTACCACTAGCAATAAAATATTTTTAATTAATTTTTATGATATTATATGATGATTTTTATTGTGACATATTGTGACATATTTTGTTAAAAAAAAAAAATTATATCCTCCACGTCACTGTGCAGAGGGTATACATATATCAGTTTGTCATTCCGTTTGTAACGCATCGAAAAATGCATTTCATTCATATAACAATTGGAGTCGATATAATGATGTCCGTCTGTCAGTCTGTCTGTTGAAATCATGCTCATTCACAAAATACCTGGGTAAAATTATGATAATATTGTTTGTCATTATTTCGAGCAGGTTGATATTGAAAATGGAGTAAATCGGGTATCATTATGCCAAGATATGTTCAAAAATTTGAAGACACATCTAAAAATTTTTTGTTTGTTGCAATAATTTATTTGATGTTAATGTTAATGTAAAACCCATATGGAGGGTATCAAAGATTCGGTATAGCCGAACTTCACACTGTTGTTTTTATTAAAATATTTTTTATTTGTTTTAGTTTGTAAAGCGCCTAAGTCGGCTGGTAAAGAATGATGACTATATTTTTCAATAAAATGCACTTTTCAATACGTAGGTACCTTTTAAGAAAAGACATTTTTAAGAAAAGGATTTTAAAGAAAATGATTTTTTTTTTTTGTTGGGAAAATGTGATTTTTTTTATTAATAAATTGTACTTTCTGAAGAAAATGTACTTCTTAATAAAAGGTACTTTTTGAAGACAATTTACTTTATTTTGAAGTAAACGTACTTTTGTAAGAAAATAAATTATTTAATCAAAGGTTCTGTTTTAAGAAGTACTTTTTAAAGAAAATATACTTTTCTAAGAAACGTTACTGTTTTAAGGAAAGATTTTTATTTATGAAAATGCAATATTTTTAGAAAACGTACTTTTGTACAAAAATAAAATATTTAAGCATCGGGGAGTTTTTTTTTTTAGAAGAAGTACTTTTTAAAGAAACTTACTTCTTAAGTAAAGATACTTTTTTAAGAAAATTTACTTTTAAGAAAAAAATTGTACTTTTTTTTAAAAAAGAAAGGGTACTTTTTTTTTTTTTTTTTTTTAAGAAAACGCATTTTTTTACTTTATTAAGAAAATTTAATTTTTTTAAGAAAAGGTGCAGTTTTAAGAAAATGTACTTTTTAAGAAAAGGTACTTTTTAAGAAAAGGTACTTTTCAAGAAAAGGAAGGTACTTTTTTAAGAAAAAGCAATATTTTAAGAAAACATACTTTTGTAAGAAAATAAACTATTTAAGCAAAGGTTCTGTTTTAAGAAGTACTTTTTAAAGAAAATTTATTTCTTAAGAAAAGAGGTACTTTTTTTTAAAAATAAAATGCAATAATTTAAGAAAATTGACTTGTAAGAAAATAGACTGTTAAAGCAAAGTTTTCTTTTTAAGAAAACGCACTCTTTTAAGAAACATACCTTTCAAAGTAACGGTAATTTATCAAGAAACAAAATTTTTTTAAGAAAAGGTACTTTTTAAGAAAAGGCACTTTTTTAAGAAAAGGCACTTTTTTTGAGAAAAAGGCACTTTTTTTGAGAGAAGGTACTTTTTGAAGAAAATGCTTTATTAAAGAACATATACTTTATTAAGAAAATTTAATTTATTTTGAAGAAAAGGTGCAATTTTATGAAAATATACTTTTAAAAAAGGCATTTTTTTTTAGGAAAACTTACTTTTTTTAAGAAAACGTACTTTTTACGAAAATTAAATTTTTTAAGAAAATCTACTATTTTAAGAAAAGGTTATTTTTGTTAAAGAAAATCTACTTTTTAAGAAAATCTACTTATTTTTAAGGAAAGGTACTCATTTAAGAAAATGCACTTTATTTAGAAAATACAGTTTTAAAAGAAGGCTCTTTTAGGATACACAAATAAAAAAATGTATGGTGGAGAATGTAAATTCCAATTTTCAAGTTCCTAGCTCAAATATATTAATATTTTGACGTAATTTTAGGAAACGAAATCATAATCAGACATCGTTATATATCAGCGAGTAACTACTTATATACATACATATGTATGAATATGAGTATAACCATATATAATTGATAATTATCAATTAAAGCGACCATATAGCTGTTTTTTTTTTTATATTATTTTTTTATTTTTATAAATAAATACCCATGTCAATAATAATCTTTCTTATCATTTTAGTTAACATCGAATTTTACGTTGTTAATTTTTCAAAAGATTCATTTGTATCTGTCTGTGAAAAATATGACTTGTGTTCTTTAAATCACATCCTTTAATCACATTTGCATTCCTCTTTACTCTTCTTTATTTCTATTTCTTTTTTATGTACAAATTCGGAGTGTTTACAAATATTTTGACACTTGCTTTAAGCTGAAATTCTAAATTCTTTGTTTTCCACAATTATTTGTTTTGCTTTGCTAACAAAAATTTGACAGCATCTTTTCTCTCTCAAATATTTTGCATCCTTAAAAACAAAAAGGAAAAAAAAAAGAAAAAAACAACAATAAATAGAGATGAAATGCCAATAATGGAGCATGACAATTTATGGTCTCTCAGAAAAGAAATCCTTGTTTTATTTGACATATGAAAATTTTTCTTTTGTATTGTAAGCAGCAGCAACATGCTGAAAAGTTTATAAAACTTACAAAAAATTATAAACTGTTTAATAAAAGTAAAATAAAAAATATTTGTAATTAATTAATGTAAATTATCATCAATATATTGTGTTGAAAGTGTTTGTTTAAAAGATTTGGATCTCAATTTGAAGCCTACCGTACATTTTTTCCCCAAATCCTTTGTGTTATAAATTATAAATGTCTGGTCGTTTTTTTTTTTTTTTTTTTTTTTGGTGCTGTGCTACCCACACTTTTAGTGTAAGTTTGAATATAATTTATTATGACTTTTTGTATTCTCGTTTTTTATTATAGTATTAATTATTTAAAACATTTATGTCAGGGTGAACCAAATTATTTCAATTATTTTGATTTATATATTTATAAAAAAAAAAATCCGATAAACGAAAAAAAAAACTGAAGAAATATATAATTTTGCTGCCCTTTCTATGTTTGATGCTATTGTTAGATAAAAAAAAAAAAAGAGTATGAGTGGTTGGTGGTGTTGTCGCCAGCAGTCATACCCCTAAGTTTTTCGTGTGTTGTGTAAAAAAAATGTATATATTTTATTCAAATTTTATATGATTAAAACTTTTTTTTTTGCATCCCATTTGCCACCTTCTTTTTTATGTGTTCCTTTCTTTTATTCGTTAACCATTTATTGTACTGTTTGGCAAGGAGCGTCTATTTCGAGACATAAAAATCAATAATTGTTTTTTTAAAGGACTTTTTTGTTGTTGTTCTTCTTGTGGTTGTTAAATGTAACCTTTTTATGGGTTGACTTAACATTTTGGTTGTTTTATTATTTTAATGCATTCTAGCAATGCTAAGGGACATTTTTCAGAATTATAAAATCTCTCTTTCTCAGTTGTCCTGAATAATGTCTTCGTAATTTACTTTGTGTAATAAATTTTCCCAATCACATTAACATATTTTTGCTGAAATCCCTATAACAATAGTGTATTGTTAGTGCAATAACTCTTGAAATAAAATTTATCTGGGCCGAGCTACCTTATTAATTCTATCACCACCTTTCTTTTGACAATTGCTTACCTCCAAAGATGCGTCATTAGACTGTAGGTCCCTTTGTACATTTTATATATATATATATATATATATATATATATATATATATATATATATATATATATAAAAAGACAGCAAACCTAATTACAATTTTGTTGAAGTGCCAGCCATAAAAGATGAGAGTCAATAAAAAATTTTGTATAAGAAAAATTTATATCTTAAAAAATAAATGTTTCAAAATTTCCAATATACACCCATGTTCTGGGATTCACATTCCCATGAAAGTGAATTTTTTTCGTTTTACTTTTCCTGTATTTTAATCTTGGAGAAAGTAAAACAAATACATTTTTTTCCTAATACGAATTAATTGACAAACTTAATTTAGATCATAAACACATACAACCCCTGCGTTTTCTTTGCGTTAAGTTTTTTTGTATACGATTTTGACAGTAAAAACGCAGTGCGTTTTCACTTATCACGTTGCTACATTTTTATAATAAAATAAAAAAGAATAATAAGGATGGAATAATTATTCTTTTTTTTTTTGAAAAACATGGAAATACAAAACCATGTTTTTTCTTGTTAAAATTTATAAAAATGTGGATCCAATGAAATAAGTAAGAGTGTCGGCTGTGACAACAAACACATTGAATATTTTTATTTTCTCAAGAGTTTTTTCACATCTTCATTTATATCTCGTGACTCTTAAAACCGATTTTGATGATTTTAAATAGCCTCCTGCATGATGTTGATAAACGTTTTTATGTAAAAACGAAGAGCCTGTTTAGTTATTGAGGGTGTGATCGTGATTTACACAGGCAGACGCACATCGCTAAATCAACTTCCCTTGTTATAAGTAATAAGAAAATATATGGTTTTGGGGTCTCTGGAATTTATTTCGATGATTTGTAAACGTAATGACAAACCTATACGAGTATATATCTTCTGTAGTTAAATTCGGATGTATTTTCAATTAAAAATCGGATAATTACAAAAAATACTTCCAATTGTATTTTAGAAAACATCAAATGTATTTCAGTAGATATCAAATGTATTTCAGAAATTATCAAATATATCATTCAAAAACTAATTTTATAAAAAGTCCATAAACTTAAAGTTTTTCTAGTTTTTAACCAAAATACGGGTAGAAGAAACACAAAATGTAAATAACACGGGTAGAAGAAACACAAAATGTAAATAACATTAAAAGAATAAAAAAACAAAATTAAATAAAATACTAAGTAATTAAAAATTTTTAAAAACGCACTGCGTTGAAAAAAACAAAATAAAACTTGTTATATTTCCACTGCGTTTTCACGTTTACCACATTTTTATAACAACTCATTTTGTAAAAAAAAAATATATAAATACAAAAAAACAATAAATAAAAAAATAAATATATATATATATATATATAAAATAAATATGAATAAAAAAATAAATAAAAATAAAAATAAAAAAAAAAAATGAATAAAAATAAGGATGGAAAAAAATTATTAATTAGAAAATAATAATAATAATAAATAATCATTGCAATGTAATTAAAAAAATTCGATCGTATTTTCAATTTACAATCGGAAGTTTACAAAACTATTCCAAGTGAAAAAAATTTTTTAAAAAATGTCAATTATTGCTGTCGTTGTCGTCCGTCGAATTAATAAAATAATTTGTATTAATAAAGTAATTTCATATATGTATAATCCACAAACTTAAATCATAAGCACAAAACTTAAAAAACATGGCAACCATAATTTTGTTTATCTTTGAAAAATCTATCAATCAATAGTTAATGAAAACAGTGATGCCAGTATTAATTTATTAAAATATTTCAAACTTATTTATATCCATTATAAAAAGAGCTCTTCTTAATAAATTAATATTTTACATTTATATTTTCAAAGAAAATAATCATTGCATTTTATATTTTATAAGAATGAAAACAATAAAATTAAAAAAAAAAAAACGTATTGATCTTATTGAATAAATTGCTTATAAAACTATGTGGCATCTCTGAATCTAGCTAAACATATGTTATGAAAATCGCTAATTTTCAATTCCTTGGGAATTTATATTTCATTCGCTTTGAAAAACTTTTGTATCACAGAACATGGGCGGTTGAGGAGTATTAGCTTAAAGAATTTTTTTTAGTTTTTGTATCACAAAGTTTAACTTTCCTTTTAAATGAACTCAAATTTCCAAATATTTATATCAAAAAAAGTATCAAAATTTATGTCAGGTATCAACTCAGAGTAGCGTTGTCATCTTTACATCAAATTATATTTACTTGAGGAATTCGTGTTAATTGGAAACTCTGGAGTCCAGCTGATTTGTAAATGTAAATTATGATAGCGAAATAAAAATTTATTTGTGTTATCTTTGTTTTAAATCTAAATTAAAAGGCGTTATTCTGCCGGATAATAATATGCTAACTAGTTCGTAACATTTTTTAAGGAAAAGTTTTTAGTTTTTAAATTTAAAAGGTTTCATGCAGTGTTTAAAACATTCAAGTTTTTATTTGACATTTAAAGTGAATAACATCTCTGGTGTTTTTTCTTCATTCAATTTTGTTAGAAAACAGCGTAAGTGAACACCAACCAACAGATCTTTCTTTTCAGTGTTTCAAAGAAATTAATTTGGAAAATGCGGGTAGTGTTTTATAATGTTAGTGTAAAAGTGGATCTCATTTGGCATCATCTTTGAGGGGTAACGCTGTACGTTATATGTTTTTTTAACGAAATAACTATGCATTTAATATTCATAAGCGTATAGCTTTTCCCCTTAAAGGTTGATGTAATATTACAACATGACTGATGATGTTAAGAAAACTGAATGTGAAATTAAACAAAACAGAAAAAAAGTGGAAAATAAAAAATTAAATATAAATTAAAATAATAGAGATGAACGCGTGGAATGATTAACCAGTGAATTGAACTAAACAGTGGAATTATTCTTGCGTGATTATGAGTGAAAAGATTCTCATGTCTAATTAATGTTGTCGGTGCGATTATAAATAATATTGTTTGAGTATAAATTACTTCAATTATAGTAATTAAAATTTTAAACGCTAATATTTTATTAGTATAAATTAAAAATGTTGTTTAGTTGTCATTATATTTATGACTATATGTATGTATATAAGGGTGGAGCGATATAGCGATTGCTTGAATATAAATTCGGCTCTAAGTGGCATCTGTACAAAAAATTAGCTATTCTTTTATTTTAAATTTAAATTTTATTAAAAATATAAATATAATATAAAGTTTCCTGAAATTTAAAAAATTTTCAAAGAAAATTGCTAAACATAATTTCTTTTCTACATTAATTAATAAACTATAGTTGAGATAAAAACGAGAAAAAATTTTTTTTCTCGGTTTTCTTTATGTACATTTTCATAAAAGAAAAATAAAAAAAATATGATCCTTGAACTAAATTTTATCAATAAATTAAAAAAAAAAAAAAAATTATTCTGAATATGATATTATACAAAGTATGGGTCTTATTCATTCGCAAATTAAGGGCGGGGTAAGATTTTAAAGTCATATTTTCATAATTTTTTTTATTTATTATTTTTTTTTTTTTTTTTTTTTTTTGAAAATATGAATAATGTTGGATTATTTATTTCATATACACGTTATATCATAATATTTGAAATATTTTTTTAAAAAATGTTCAACTAAAAATGATAATACATCCGTGACAGCGAATCTCCGGAGGCGCCTCGAAAAAAAAAAATTGTTATGCGGTGCACATCATAACTCGTTACCCGATCATCTGTAGCAAAAAAATCGAAATGCGTTTAAAAGGTGATGTGTTTCCCTAGGTAATCAGGAAGAGTTTTTATTTTATTTTTATATATATTTTTTTTATATATTTTTTTTTTATATATTTTTTTATATATTTTTTTATATATTTTTTTATATATATTTTTTTTATATATTTTTTTTATATATTTTTTTTATATATTTTTTTTTATATATTTTTTTTTTATATATTTTTTTTATATATTTTTTTTTATATATTTTTTTTTATATATTTTTTTTTATATATTTTTTTTTATATATTTTTTTTATATTTTTTTATATATTTTTTTATATATTTTTTTTTATAAATTTTTTTATATATTTTTTTTATATACATATTTTTATTATATATTTTTTTTATATATTTTTTTTATATATTTTTTTATATATTTTTTTTTTTTATATATTTTTTTATATATATATATTTTTTTTAATATATTTTTATATTTTTTTAAACATATTTTTTAAAATTTTTTTTTATATTTTTTTTTTATTATTTTTTTTTTAAATATTTTTTTTTATTTTTGTCAGCATGTTGAAGTGAAAAACACAATTTTTTGCTGTAAAATTTTGGTGAATTTTTTTTGTTATAAAATGAAAAAAAAAAAAAAATTACCTGCTGATTAATGTGTAAAAAAGTGTATAAAATTTTAAAAAGATCGGTCAGTAGATTTTGAGTTATGATGTTCACGGACTTCAAAAATGTTGTTTGCGACAAAATAGATTTAAAGTGTTTAACATACATATATGATATATCGTATTAGGGCAGGTCGCTTGAAACGCTGTATCTTCGTTAGTTTTGCTCCGATTTACTTGAAATTTTGACAAAACACTCTCGATATGTTGTACATTCAGAGAAAACCCAGTTCTAAAAAACCTTATCCCGCCCTTAAATGTTGTTAGCGCTGTCCTAACAAATAAATAAATATTTCATGTATGTAAAATTATTATTGTGTAGAATAGAATCAGTTAAAAAAAATAATACATTTAAAAAAAATTCTTAAATTTTATTAAAGGTTTAATTTAAAAAAAAAAAAAAAAAAAAAAAAAAAAAAAAAAAAAACATTAAATTTTATTGAATGTATTATTTTTAATGAGTTTTATATAAAATATTTATTTCAACACCACTTAAACTGAGGACAAAAGAGACCCACATAATATAAAATTTCTTTACATTTAAATATTTAAAAATTGCTAAACATAATTTATTTTCTACATCAATTAATAAACTAAAGTTCAAAGATAAAAATTAAAAAAAATTTTTTTTTTACGTGAACGATTTGCTTTATTTAATTTAAAAAAAAAAAAAAAAAAAAAAAAAAAAACGATTTTGAATTAATTTTTGTTTTTATTTTAATGTTTAAACTAAATTTTTATCAATCAATGTAAAAAAATTCAATTATACTGAATATGCAATTATGGGTTCTATTCGTTATCAAATTAAATGTTGTTAGCAATGTCCTAACAAATAAATATTTCATATCTGTATTATAATGTAGAATGCAATCAGTAAAAATACTAGTAAAAATATTATAATTTTTAATTTCGATAAATTCTTTATTTTTTTTTTTTTTTTTTTCAAAATGGTCGGCCTAAAATTTCACTTTCAACTTTATTTTATATAGAATCATTAAATTTTGATTTTTTAATTAAACATTTTTCATCTACAGTATTTTAACATCTAATGTGTACTCCACCCTAACTACTATGTATGTATGTATGTCTAAAATTTTTTTTGCTTAATCAAATATCAAAACGACATTGGATTTTGGATATGGATTTTGATGTGTATGGCTATGAAGAATTATGGGCTGTTGCATAAAAAAAAAAAAAAAAAAAATTAAACACAAGTATTTTTTGAAATTTTATATGGCTTAAATTTTTCTCAAAATTTGGGCGAAAACTTCCATTCGTCAAAGGTCCAAAAAGCGAATATTGGCTATAGGCCTAAAATTGTTTGGGTTTTCGGGATTAAATTTGTTTATAAATTAAGATAAAACATTGAATTAATAAAATTTTTAAATTAAATTATATAATATAAATTTCACAAATTAAATTAAAATAGATAAAGCATAAATAACTTTCTGGAAAAACAATTCGGGGCGATCTTTGTCTTCAACGTTTTCTCTGCCTTCTAGAAACTGTTTGTACAATTTGTAAATATATTTTTTTTTACACAGGAGAAAAAAAATTCACCTTTAGTTGTTAGAAAAAAAAAAAAAAAAAAAAAAAAAAAAAAAAAAAAAACGAGCGAGACTATTGAACAAATGAAAATATTGACATGAAATTTGGCAGAGAGGTAAAACAGTACTAGCAATCTGGAATTTAAATTTACATATTTAGTTGTGTATATTTGATCAAGTTGGAATAAAAATAAGGGTTTTCATAAAACACCTCTACAACATTTAAATACAATTTCTTGTTGGTATACTCGACTTCCACGATCTACAAGATGTGCAAAGAGTGTTTGCTACCAAGAATGAGAGCTCTTTATATAGGCCCACATAGGCTACTAAATATTGAATTTATTTTATACACAAAATATTTAAGGCTTGGAAAAAATATAGCAAAAAAAAATCCATTTTCATTTATTTGAAGCTTATTTAAAGAAAATTAATCATATTTTATATATGAAATAAATTCGGGATTCATTTTTATCAGATTCATATTACAATATGAAGCTGATAAATTGCTGATAAAATATTGTTGAAATACAGTTATGTTTAAAGCCATGACAATGTTGAGATAAAAAACTAAACAAAAAATAACTTGACTTATTGTAATTTAATGGGAATAAGTAAATATATATTTTTTTTTTTTTTTGAATTGAAGTACATTACATATAACTAGCAGATTCCAGCCCTCGAAATTCATGTGCAAATTCTATGAAGTTTTATTTTTTCATTTAATAAATTATTTTATTAATTTTAGGCAATTTACAATTCAACACTTTTTAAATATCGATTGCGTTATTGTCGTTATTGTTATTGGGTTATGCCCAATTATTGGTTTATGTCCAAATTTATTTTTCAATTCAACACAATTATTATTGTGAATGAATTAAAAAAAAACTAATTTTTTTTTTTGCAAACACATTAACAAATTTAATAAAGACACACATAGCATTTTATGTATGTGTTAGTAGCAACTGTAAATGAACATAACTCCAAAAAATTTAAAAATTGGTAAATCAGCGAAAAGAAATACCTTTCACATGAGGGATGTTTAATCAAAATAGAATTAAAACTGACACAATAACATCGGTCACAAGAAATTGCCTTGCCTATTGATATTTAAATTTGTGAGCTATATGGACTTAATTTACAAGAAGGATGGCATATATAAAGAATTGTTACTCAGACATTAGGTTATAGTGGCTAAATGATATTAGACTTCTGTTCTGGCTGGCATGTATTTATAATGTAGATGTTGTTGTAGTAGTTCAGTTAAGCTAATGACATAAAGTTGAATAGAGAATGATGATGATATACAATACCGACATATTAAATAGCACGTTTTATATTAAAAAAAGAAAAAAAAATATGAACACACTTAATTTTTTTTTATTTTCACTCTTTTTTTAGACCTCTTTAACATTTTTATTAACCATGACGACTAATTTATCAAATGGAACCAATTTTTTCGGAACAACTTAACAAATTTGATCGACAAATTAAATAGCAGACATTAGTTCAACTTAAAAATCCTTAGTTCCGGAAAAAAAACAGATTCATTTAATTAGATAATTTGACTAGTACCTTTATTTTTAATAACGGCAGAGCATCGACGCGGGATGACGATATGAATTTTCGACATCTTGGTATTGAATTTCATGCAACTTCGTACTTTTACGTCGTTACACAGATTCTCGATGGAGTTTAGATCCGGGGATTGGGAGGGCCATTGTACACGATCGATTTTCCATTTTTGTATAGACTTTGCAGTATGTTTAGGATCGTTATATTGTACCTACAGAAGGCATCATAACGTCTGCTAAAATGTTTTTGTATGTGATCCATAGTGCCCACTATGCGCGTAATTGGACCTACCCATACCCAAGAGAAGCTCCTCCAGACTAATACACATCCTCCCCCATGTTTCACCGTTTTTATAGTTTTATAATATCAAGTTCTGTGTTTGGATTACGTATCAAATACCTTTTTCCATCTGATCTGAAGTGATTCATCCGTAAAAAAAAGTTCCAAAAATTTTGGTTTTTTTAAATGATTTTTGATTTTTTTTTAGGTTTATTGACTGGATGTTCGTGAGTCTGTCTATAAGACTTTTATTCTTCTGACTAATTAAAATTTTAACATTTCTGTTTTAGATAAAATCAACTCGCTTTACTCTAATATTTTTATACCCTATACCACTATGTGGTTTGGGTATAGTGACTTTGTGCTGCTGTTTGTAACAACCAAAAATGTTTGACCTAGACCCATCTTTAATTATACCGATCGAATCAGAATCACTTTCTGAGTTGATTTAACAATATCCGTCCGTCCGTCCGTCCGTCTGTGTGTCCATGTAAAGCTTGTAATCAAACTGCAGGTCGCAAATATGAATATATTTTGATGAAATTTGGTATATAAGCTTTTATCGGCCATGGGATGAACGCTATTGAAATTGGTGAGAATCGGTCCATGTTCAGACCTAGCCCCCATACAAATTACCCATATGAAATCGACATAAATTGCCATAAGGTCCAAATTGTCATATAGATCTTACTCAAATTGGGTTTGTATGCGTTCATTACATCCACTAATGAGTAGTCCAAAAATGATCCCTTTGACCCCATATAGAGCTGTTTCCCGATCTTCAGTTAAATCTATTAAAAAACAAAAATATTGCACTAGACCGACTATAATTTTCTTACTTGTTTTATCTGTAGTTTTTCTTCTCCTTAAATCACCTCTGATTTTGACATTTGCATATTAATTTAAACTAGCAGATTCCAGCGCTCGAAATTCGAGTGCAATTTCTAAACAGCTTTATTTTTCTACCTAGCCAATTCACAAACCATCACTTTTATGTTTATTATTATTGTGAATGAAGATAACAAACACATTAACAAAACATTAACAAATTTAATAAAACACACATAGCATATATATAATTTTATGTATGTGAAAGTAGCAACTTTAAATGCATTTTACTCAAAATAAAGGAAAAAATTTAAAAAACCGTAAATCTGCAAAACGGCTAAAAAGAAGTACCTTTCAAATAATATACGTTTGATCAAAATCGGGATAAAACGGTAGAACAAAACATCGGTCACAAGAAATCGCCTAGCCTATTAATATTATAGATATTTGAGAAAGTAAATGTGGCCTAAAATGGAAAAAAAGATTTAAAAATTAAGTGGGAATTTAAAGGTTCTAATGTTTCAAGTGTATCCATCGTGTTTATTATAAAAAAAAAAAAAAAAAAAAAAAAAAAAAAAAACTATTAGAGCGACTCACTCTGTATAGAGAGAAAAAAGTAAAAAGTGCCCCCTGGAAATCTACGGTATATATATAGAACATGTCCAAGCATGTCCTAACTGTGGTATTATTCAAAAAAAAAAAATATATAATTTTTGATGGGTTTTGTATTAAAATGAGTTAATTAGAAAATCAAATCAACGTTGAAAATAACATAAATTTATTTATTTTCTACTCGTATAAACTTTATGTCATCCAAAGTTTCAAAAATTGATTTATGCACCATGTACATATTTTGAGGCATTTGAGTTTGACAAAAATTAAAATAATATAAATTAAATATTTTAAAAACAAATTACATTTCAATGGCTTTTTGGCTCAAAAATTAGATAAAACTAAACTACCAATGCAGTGTGCAAAAATAGGGCATTTGTTTTTTATGAGAGCACAAAATAAAAAGATTGCCCTATCCAATTATTTTAAAATAATAAATGAAATATGGCATAAGGCTCAAATTCCAGTTTTAAGCAGAATTTCAATTTGGAAGAAGATAGAATAGCAATTAAATACAATACAATACAATAAGAATAATAATTATTTTTTTTTAACGCGAAAAAATCATGGCATTAAAGAAAACGTCTCATGTTTTTTTTTGGTTTTGGTCGGAAATTTATCGTGATGTCATTTAGAAACTAAATTCACTTCTAAATTTAATAAACTACTAAATTTACTCCGGAGCAGCGTGAAAAATGTATTAAATTAGCAAAATTAAATTTTTTCACAGAACTGAAATGTACTTGATAAAAGAAAAATTTTGATACCCATATTGCCTATGTTTTAACCACATTGTTTCCAAGCCAGTACATATAAAGGGTAATGTTTAAAAATATGTTCATTCGATTGACTCATTTAATACAAAAATTACATATTTTATTGAATATGATAACAGTTAGGACATGCTTGGACATGTTATATATCCCCTGGAACGCGTCCTATCATGTGATACCCATGTTGGATATATTGATCCGGAAAAATGAAAATATTTTCAAAAAACTAAACAGCAGACCTTTTTAAAAACGGTCCAGCTAGGAATGGGTTAATGCTAGACCAGAAATATTTTGTGAATCGTTATAGAACAAACCAAGGTAGATTTCTAGGGGGGCACTTTTTTCAGTTTTTTTTTTGTGATATAGATTTTCTAATTATTTTGTTATTATTAAAACATGTTGACAGAATTGTCAAAATGACTGCAGTTATTCAAGAGTTAAGTACACACAGAATGCAATTGCGATGAAGTTAAGTTAAGCTGAAAGCCTTTGAAATGTGGGCTTATCGACGCGTACTCAAAATACCATGGACGACTCTATATTGAACAGCGAAGTACTAGAGAAAGACGACATACTTGGGAAACATTATGAGAAACCGAAAAAATATATGCTGTTACAAATCATTACGAGAGCAAATATTGAAGGAAGGCCTACTAGAGGAAGAAAGGAAATAACATGTGTTAATAATATACAGGTGTGGACTTTTATCCGAGAGAATATAAAAAAAATTTTGAAATTATTTGAAATATAATAAAGCGTGTTTTTTAAGACCGATAAAACTTGAAATAGTAAAAAATAACACAAAAAATTAAAATTTAATCAAAAAGATTTTTTTATTCGAAGGACCAATACATGGCATTAGCATTTGATAATGCTTTTGGGAATATGGTCACCTCGGCTGTTCCTGACGAAGCGCATTCTGGACCACACTGTCACGAATAACATAAACAATGTTGGCCTTCAAGTCGTCAACTGTTGCTGCTTTTTCAATATAAACCAGTGACTTCACGTAGCCCCACAGGAAATAATCGAAAGGTGTCGCACGACCTCGCCGGCTAATTGACAAGTACAATTCTCTAAATCAACTTATCGCTAAATTTTGATTTCAATATGTCGATGGTTGCGATCGCAGTATGGCACGTAGTGTCATCCTGTTGAAACCACATCGTGCCCGGATCAATGGCATCCATATTTTCAAACAAAAAATCATTGATCATGATGCGATTACGATCTCCATTGACCTAACGCGAGCTCTGGCTTCATTTTTGAAGAAATTAGGTCCGATGATGCCACCATCATTTTTATTCCCTATACCACTATGTGGTTTGGGTATAATGACTTTGTGCTGCTGTTTGTAACTACCAAAATTATTTGACCTAGACCCATCTTTTATTATACCGATCGACTCAGAATCACTTACTGAGTTGTTTTAGCGATGTCCGTCTGTGTGTCCATGTAAAGCTTGTAATCAAACTACAGGTCGCAAATATGGATATATTTTGATGAAATTTGGTATGTAAGCTTTTATCGGCCATAGGATGAACGCTATTGAAATTGGTGAAATTCGGTCCATTTTGAGACCTAGTCCCCATACAAATGACCCCTATGAAATCGACATAAATTGCCATAAGATCCAAATTATCATATAGATCTCAGTCAAATTGGGTTTGTATGTGTTTACTATATCCATTAATCAGTAGTCCAAAAATAATCCCTATAGGACAAATCTTCGTCATATTCCCCATATAGAGCTGCTTCCCGATCTTCACTTTAATCTATCAAAAAACAAAAATATTGAACAGATTTTTCTCAAATTTGGTTTGTATATATTTTTTCAAAATGTAAGTGACTTTTCCAAATTTGGTCAGGATCGGTCCATTTTTCGACCTAGTCCCCATATAAATATAGCACCCGATATGAACTTTTTCATATCTGCAGCCAAAAAAATTAATAACAGAGCCCCAATTCCTGCGACCGACGACGAATCGATAAATATGGATCTTCTTCCACACTTTCGTTTACAGTGGCGATATTCTCTTCAGTACGCACATTCCTTCGACGTCTTAGTTTTATTGCATCATTTAGAGAGTATATGAAATGAAACCTATCAAGAGTTTGACGGATGGCTTGCTCAGATGGACAATTATGTGCGCCATAAAAATCACGAAGTTGTCTATAAGTTGCGTGAAAATCGATGACTGATTTTCAAAGTAGACCGAAATTTTCCTGTGAATAACACGTATCCTAAATAAGCGGTACACAATAAGGCCAGTTGTTTTGAAAGCGATTTGTCAACGTCCAAATGATATAGCTATGACTCTTTTACATTAATTAATGCTTAAAAAACTTAAATAGGAATTGTTAAAATAGAGTTGTGGATTTTGTAAAGCAAGTACTGACACAAACTTACAAACTTTGGAAACCTCAACTGATAAGCTTTACTTCAATTTTTTTTTTTTTTTTTTGTGCTAATCAGTGTTTGCTCTTGTTTATGTGTTTGTAAATTTTTGTGGCTGGGTCTGCTCTAAAAAAAAGAAATTCTAAATCTTATTAACAAAAATTAATTAAATAAAAAAAAAAAAAAAAAAAAAAAGCAATTTATGAAATTCTTAAGAAATTTTACTATATTTTACTATATTCAAAAAAAAAAAAAAAAAAAAAATTATATAGCAAAATTGTATTGCGAAAAGAATGGGTTAGATAATTGAGACTTTCATGTCTTGGTCCAAATATTTAATTTTTTGTTTTGGCAGTAAATTTTTTTTTTCATATATGAATATTTAATTCACAGTGCATTCGCCCATATACGTCAGCAAACATGCATGTGTATCTAAATATTTAATTATATTTAAACGTTATGAGTATCGCTTTGTTTAATTATATTAAATACTTAAGTTCATACGAAATATGTGTGTATCTCTATATACAATAATTTATATATGTATAAACTATGTATATAATGCTTGATTAAGGCAAGTTTGTCGTGTGGATTTTTCTTTCGTACATATTTTATAATATTTCCATTATTGTTATTGACAGAGTGTCCATAAATGGTTATAATAGTGATTTTTAGCTAAACATGATATTTCAAAATAAATTAATACATTTTTTTCAATACATACATATGTCATACAATTTAACAATAACAAATTTTAAAAAACATTTTAATTTATATATTTTATTTCTCTATTTTAATTACAGATTTCAATTGTAATGGTGTTTTCAATGGATGGATGGATGCAAAAAGATGAATATATTTTCGAAAAATATTGAAATATATATATGTATATATATAAAAAAATAATACTTTTAACGGTCTAGGGATGATTGGATTGAATACAAATCTTTAGATTAAATTTTTAAAAATTTCATATACATACTTTTGTATAATGATTAATATATATTATAAAAACATCCAACATATCAATAATTAACTAAACTCTGAGTGTTGTAGTTGAAGACTTATTTTTCATTTACAAAATCTCACATTATAAGAACTATAAAAATAAAACTATAGTATTTAGAATGGTTCTGGAAAAATTTGAACTTACCAACTACAACTCTCACAATTAGTCTTAAAAATGTTTCTAAAATATCATCAATGGAATGATTGTTTTTAACAATTTTTTTTTTTTAATTTAAATTAATTTTTCATTATTTTTCTTTTTAGCTGTGAATAAAAAATAATGTCACATTACGAAAAATAAAAATAATAAACAACATGTCGTCGAACCCCATTTGTTAATTTAAAACAATACAACTAAAAGTAAAATTGTTTAAATTAACCTAAAAAAAAAAAAACTAAAACAAATATATAAAGACGTTTGAAATCAAATAATAATAAAACAAAAATTAAATTAAAAATAAGTAGTAATACATTAAAACAGAAAACCGGCAAATCTTGATATTAATATAAAAAGAGAAAAAATCAACAACAATAACAAAATTTTGCAGGAGAAATAAAAAAAAAACAGAATAAATGTGAAAAGACAAGTTTTTCAAATTCTCTTTTTCCATATTTTTTTTTGGACGTAGAAAGTTGCAAATTTCAACACAACAGCCAGCAATAACCAACGATATCTATCTATAAATTTATACATCTTTAAATATATTTATATATATTATTGGAAAAACAAAAAAGTAATTTTATTCTATTTATTTTAACGTGTCGTGGTGTATTGTTTACTTTATTTTAAATTAAAAAAAAGAATAACAAAAAAGAAAAAAAAAAACGTTTACAATTTGTTTTAACATTATGGATTCAATAATATTTTAAAACTTCATTGATGTAAAAAAGGGATTAAAAATCCCTAAAATCATAGAACCCATTTTAATAGAGTATTGAAATTCAACATTAAAAATATTTAAACAATTTGAAAAATTCCACAAAATAGAGGAAATTTTCAAAAGTTTTGGTAGAGGGAGACATTTCATCACTCAATTTGTGTGTAACAACTGATGGATGGAAATGCCCAAAATATGTTTCACGGAAATCATCAAGGGTATGTGTTTTCGTAATTATGTGCAATTTTCTTTTTTGAAGTTTTAATTTTTTATATATTACATTTTTCAGAGACCCCTACTACCACTATGATCCCGCCGTTGCCGCCGCCGCGGCTGCAGCCTCCCCTCGGGCTATGGGTCCTCCCGGCGGCTATCCCCGTCATCGAGCCCCTCATCCGTTGCAACAGCAACCTCAATATCCCACTTATCAACCAACAGCGGAGAACATTTATGGTTTAAGTGCCACAGATCAACATGCTGGGATGGGTATGGGAGATATAAGTGGCTGGGGTGCGGCTCCTACGGTACCCGGTCAAGCTAGCGCCTATCCAGGAGCCGGCTTAGGAGCATATGGACACCCCCAGGCTGCTCCACCTTCGCAGCAGAGGCAGTCGTCATCACAGCCAAGGTAAGATATTTTGCATAAAAACCAACAAAAAAAAAAAATTGGTCACGTTCATAACTAACGTGCAACCGATTTTAATACCCTATAATACTCTGTGATTAGGGTACAACGAGTTTGTGCTGATGTTTGTAACTACCAAAAATATTTGACCTGGATCCATCTGTTATTATACCTATCGACTCTGAATCACTTTCTGAGTTGATTTAGCGATGTCTGTCCGTCTGTGTGTTCATGTAAACGTTGTAATCAAACTACAGATCAAACAAAAAAATTATATTTTAATGAAATTTTCTATAGATGCTTTTGCCGGCCACTGTCGCTATTGAAATTGGTGAAAATCGGTGAATGTTCAGACCTTGTCTCCATACAAATGACCCCTGTCAGAACAATCGATTTCGATAAAATTTAGTTTGTATGTGTTTAGTACATCTCATAATCAGTAGTCCAAAAATAATATGTGCAGGCCATTTCTTAGTTATAGCCCCCATATAAAGCTGCTTCCCATTTTTTACTTAAATCGATCAAAACAAAAATAATGCACAGATTTTTCTCAAATTTGGTTTATTACGGTTTTGTAAAATATAAATTTCTTTACAGAATTTGGCCAGGATCGGCCATAGTTCCCATAAAAATATAGCATTCGATATAAACTTTTTCTTATCTGCAGGCAAAAAAAAAAAAAAAAAAAAAAATTAATAAATTTGGTTGTCTCAGCACAATTATATCATCATCGTAAAAAAAAAAAAAAAACGTACAAAATTATAGTCGTATAAATTTGATTTTCCTTTTCTTATGCTAGCACGAATTCCCAGGTTTTCCAAAAATTTGTTCCGAATTTTTTCGTCACAATAGGTAGTTTAGTATCTGAAGATTTTTATCTTCCTGTCGATATGTGCTTAAAAATTTCTATGGCTAATTCTCTTTTTTCCAAGAAATTTAATACATTTAATTAACAACAATTAATTTAACAACAATCGTGACCACAAAATATATAGAAAATTTTCTTCCTATACGTCTGCAGATATTTTTTAAACTTTTTAAATCCAAGAGATTCAGTTGTGTGAAAAATATTAAGGATAGACAAATTTACATTTGTTACAAAACCAAGTAAAATGAGAGAATTGTTGCTAGTTAACAGAATTAATTATTTGCTTATAACATACAAAAACAAATGCCGTTGAAATTTTACCACATTCAAAAGTTTTTGTGAATTATTATTATTTTACAGAGTTAAAAAAAAAAAACAAAAAAAAAAAAAACACACACTGAATAAAAAACTCGGACAGATATGTAAACAAACATAGCTCAGACCAACAAACACATATTTTTATTTTCATATCAATTATGTGTGTTTCTCAATTTTGTACTGTGCCCAACACAATCATGACTGTGTTTCGTTTTAATATTTCGTTATCCACACGAACATTTTTCTATCACATATTTTTTATTTCGAACACACATAAACCACACAGATTTGAGTGTAGCTTTATTTTAAGTTCGTTTTCTTGCACGTGTACTGCTAAAAAAACAGAACATGTTCTTAAAACATTATCCACTCGCGATCGGAAAAATCTGAAACACCCCATAATAGCCACAACTATTGTTTCAACCAAATTTATAAAAAAATCTAAAATAATTCATTAGCAGTTATACAAAAATAAAAATAAAAAGATAATAATAAAGAAAAAATAAAAATAAGAAGATAATAATAAAGAAAAAATAAAAATAAAAAGATAATAATAAAGAAAAAATAAAAATAAAAAGATAATAATAAAGAAAAAATAAAAATAAAAAGATAATAATAAAGAAAAAATAAAAATAAAAAGATAATAATAAAGAAAAAATAAAAATAAAAAGATAATAATAAAAATAAAAAGATAATAATAAAAATAAAAAGATAATAACAAAAATAAAAAGATAATAATAAAAATAAAAAGATAATAAAAATAAAAAGATAATAATAAAAATAAAAAATTAATAATAAAAATAAAAAGATAATAAAAATAAAAAATAGTAATAAAAATAAAAAGATAATAATAAAAATAAAAAGATAATAATAAAAATAAAAAGATAATAATAAAAATAAAAAGATAATAATAAAAATAAAAAGATAATAATAAAAATAAAAAGATAATAATAAAAATAAAAAGATAATAATAATAAAGAAAAGATAATAATAAAAATATAAAGATAATAATAAAAATAAGATAATAAAAATAAAAAGATAATAATAATAAAAAAAAGATAATAATAAAAAATAATAAAAAAAATAGAAATAAAAAAAATAAAAATAATAAGATAATAATAAAAATAAAAAAAGAAATTAAAATAAAAATAGAAAACAGAGAAACTTTATATGTTGTTTATGACTTAATTTCGTTTTTTTCCGATCGCGAGTGGATAATGTTTTAATTTTTAGATGTACGCGTTGAGGAACATGTTCTGTTTTTTTTTATCAGTCATGATTGTGCTGGGCACAGTACAAAATTTAGAAACACACATAATTGATATGAAAATAAAAATATGTGCTGGCTGCTTTAGAACAGAACATTGTGTGTTTCATGTGTGTATTTTCTGAACCTTGTTATTTTATATAGAAAATATATATTTTTCATGTGAAAAAATAAGGACACTTCTGGTTTTCGAACAAATTAAAAATAATAAAAAAAAAGTATATTTTCACTAGTTGCTATTTCAATACGTTTAAAGTTTGTCTAATACTTTTTTGAGGGCCCTTTCTTGCTCAAGACTGTTCGCCATCGTCTAGGCATTGAGTCTACCAAGTTTTGACAGACTGATACAAAATATCTGCAGACGTATAGAAAAAAAAGTTGCTGTATAGTTTGTGGTCACGATTGTAGTCAAGATTAAATGTATTAAATTTCTTGGAAAAAAGAGAATTAGCCGCAGAAATATTTAAGCACATATCGAAAGGAAGATAAAAATCTCCAGATACTAAACTACTGCTATTTCAATACGTTTAAAGTTTGTCTAATACTTTTTTGAGGGCCCTTTCTTGCTCAAGACTGCTCGCCATCGTCTAGGCATTGAGTCTACGAAGTTTTGACAGACTGATACCGGCACCGCGTTCCACGAAGTCATAATAAGTTGCCAAAGCTCGTCACTGTTGGTTGGACACTTTCCTCTAGTAGACGTATTTACTTCATTCCACATATTTCATATGGGATTTAAATCTGGTGATTATGATGGTCACTCTACGATAGTGAGGTTAATGTCCCTAAATCGCGTTTTTGGGCTTTTTGCCGGATGTTTGTGATCATTGTCCTGTTGGAACAACCATTTAGGCAGCATATTGTCTTCAGCGTACGGTACCATATTAGTTTCAAAAATTTCAACATATTCTGTTGCCTTCATAATGTCCTGTATGCGATGTAGCGGTCCACACCATATTATGAAAATGCTGTCCATACCTTGATGCTACCACCACCACCATGTTTAATTATTATAATGTTTAATTATTAATTAGGGTTGTAGGCTGTGTAAGCAGGTCTTACTTGATGAACACCTCGATCTGAGTTAAATTAATTTTGGTTTCGTCAGACCAGTTGACATGCTTTTCAGCAAATTTTAATCTTTATTATACGTTCTTCTTAGACAACATGAGTACTTTTCTAGAGTTTCAAACTTTAAGGCTTTCACGGAGAGGTAAGGGATTTTTTTTTATACAGCGCACAGCGCTTCTTTTCACTGTATGTGTAATTTTTGATTTTATACCGCGTGTTTTCTTCTTCGGCTATCTGACACTATTCTATAAGAATTTCCTACATTAAAAACAACTTGACATTTTGTCCAGTCACACAGTCGCAATGCTCCATATTTGCCTAGTAGATGATATATATTTAATTTAAAATTCTCCCAATAACACTTTTATCTTTTCACATACAAAAGAACACTTTTAGTAACTAGGATTTTATGTTTAATTTTTTAACTAAATGATACGTTATTGTTATTAATTCGTACAACCGGATACTAGTGATATAAGAAGAATACTGATATCTTGGGAAATGTGTGCAATTACTTGGTAATTTCATAAAATTCTCTCATTTTACTTATTTCTCATCTATTTTTGATCTTGCACATCACTCTCCTTATTATTATTTTTCACAGAGATTCCTTTTCCTTTTTTTATGCCGAGAAAAGTTTTTCGCATTCATAAATAAATACGTATTAGACAAAACTTTTAATGTAATGCATGTGTTAACAACAAACCGGCCTTCTAAAAGAAGGATATATCGCAAAATTCGGGATAATTGGTCATGCTATGATTTACTAAATAAAAATGTGATTCGGATTCTCGAAATTTTAATGTCAGTTTTACATATCATTTTTATCAAATTTTATCGCTTAAAATGTTGACAATCCAATACCAACAACTTAATCCAATATTTATTACACCTCAACCAAGGGTTATTTACTTTCTTTTTCGAAATAGCAGAACGCAACTGATTTTAGTGATATAACCAATCACACAGCTGTAGTCATTAAACTAGTAGCACCTGAATTTATTTTTCAAAAATTTGCATGGAAATACCAAGAAATACCATTGGATTACCATGGATACGATACCATTCGACAGCTAATTAAAATAGATTTTACGTGACTTATATTTAGTTCTCAACTGACCTGACCACAGAGCTTCAAGTGGATTTCTTTTGATACAAACTAAAACGTCGATATTTTGCTCAAGAAGTTACAACTTTTATTTACGTATTTTATGAAAAATTAATTTAAAATAAATTTAATTTAAAAAATTTACATTGAAAAAAATTTCAAGAAAATTCATTTTCATATATAATAAAAAAAAAAAAAAGTTATTTAAATAGAATATAATAGAAAATCGTAGGATATTGGGAAGATTATCATCATGAAAATTCATTTTCATATATAATAAAAAAAAAAAGTTATTTAAAATAGAAAATCGTAGGATATTGGGAAGATTATCATCAGCTATACAATCAAAAATAATCTCTTGTGGTTTAACGATTTTTGATCTTGGGCAAATTCATTGTATTTCGGTCTGTTAGGAAATGGATTTTGTTGTTTTTGAAAGAGATTTGACAAAGCTATAGGGTGTTTTCATAAACTTAAGGGGCATTTAGCAGCACTATTAGCACTTTCATTGTCTAGAATACCGATGTGAGAAGGAATCCATAGTATCAGGATTTTCTGGTTCGAATTTTGTAATCGTAGACTATCATCGAAGCACTGGTGGCATTTAAAATATCAGTGCAGATATGCAGATTAAAATTCTTTTTGACATTTGATAAAAAAAAAAAAAAAAAACATGTGCACTATTTTAATGACCGGAACTGTTAGTATTCAGGTATGGTATGTATGTCAGGTGTTCAAGTGTTGTTACAATGATGTTTTAATTTCTCATACATTTGTGCCTTAAGCTTCGTTTGTTAAGTACATTAATTTCGAAATTCAATTTAAACCGCTTAAAATTTTTAACTTTTTGTTTTTTCCCCCCTAAGTTATCGTCAACATATGCCCGCCTATGGTCAACAAGATCAACAAAAATTACCCTATGCTACGCAGCAAAGCATGATGAGTGGGTTATTACAACAGCCAGGTGCGAATGTTGTCCCTTCCGGTTATGGTGCTTTAACACAACAACAACAACAACCACAGCAGCAGCAAACACCAACACCGCAACAACAACAGAGCCAACAGTCGCGTCTGCCACAACATTATTCACAAGCTACTACACAACATCCGCTCTATCCGGGAGCTCCAACACAAGGTCAACCGGGTAGCTCTAGTGGATCTGGAGTACCAAGTGGTGCACAAAGCTATACACATAGTCCTTATGGGGCACCAATGCAACATCAATCTAGCCGATCGTCACAGCATGTTGGTTATGGGCATGCTAGTCTTGAGCAACCAAGTCCATATGGGCAACATGTGCCTGGAGGAGCAGCAACTCCAGGTGGTGTGCCCACACATCATTTGACGGCTCAACAACAGGCAGCTCAGTTAAGTTCTCATTCTACAACTCATTTGGGGGGTTCGGGCACTCAACAACAACAACAGCAGCAGCAGCAGCAGCAGCAGCAACAACCACCCAGTAGTATGCAACATGGTGTACCACCAGTATTGGCTACACCAAAACAACAACAACAACAACAACAACAGCAGCAACAACAACAACAACAAACTGCTGCGCACTTGTTACAAACTCAGCAGCAACAGCAACAACAACAACAGCAGCAGCAGCAACCACAAAATCATGTTAATCTCATGCAGGGAGCTACACAACACCATGTGCCTCCACCACATGGTATGGTTGTACCCCCAACATATGGTGGCCATCATCAGCAGCAGCAACCACAACAACAGCCACCCACCCAACAACCGGTAAGTGTGGCACCACCATATATGACGGCGGCGGGAAAGCATCAGACAACAGCAGCATCACAATATAGAGCCCCCTTCCCACAGCTGTCTCCTCAAATGTCGCCCAGGCCACCGACAATGTCACCGCATCCACAAATGTCGCCTAGGCCTGGCATGAGTCCAGCTAAGCCTCCTCCACCGACCCAACAGCAGCAGGGACCATCAGCTCAGTCGCAGCAACAACCACCTGCCAATTCAACCAGTCAGCAGCAACAACCAACACATCATAGTATTTCCGGTATGGTGGGTTTAACGTCACCTAGACAACCTTCTGGTGGTTCAGCGGGTCCACCTAGTTCAAAGACAGGTTCGGTAGGTTCGGTTGGTGGTCCCCCCGTTAATACTTTACAAGCATTGGAACAAATGGTAATGCCTGGTCAAGGAATGTCAGCAGGACCAATGGATTATCCATCAGCCTACCGGCAAGCAGCAGCACAACATGGGCCCATGGGTCCACGAATGCCAGTATCGCCACAACACCATCAGCAATGGGTGGCCCATTTGGGAATGCACCAGAGTCAACAACAGGCACCGCCAAATCCCATGAGTGTTGGCCAAATGACGGCGCCACCACAAATGCCGCATCCCCAGCAACAACAGCAACATCAGCAGCAACAGATGAGTATGTATGGAGCGCCAGCTCCACCACAAACACACCATCAACAGCCAAAAGCAACATCACAAGCACAACCAGCGCCAACAACGCAACAGGCTGCAACACAACCACCTGTGACGCAACATGCTGGTCTATTACCAACAACAGCTACCCAGCCGCAACCACAACAGCAGCAGCAGCAAGTAACGCCTCCACATGTGCAGCAGCAAACAACGCAACATCAGCAGCAGCAATCAACGCAACATCAGCAGCAGCAGTCAACGCAACATCAGCAGCAACTCCAGCAACATCAACAACAGCAACAACAACAACAACAGCAGCAGCAGCAGCAACAACAACAACAATTGAGTGAGCAATTGCAGCATTCCATTAATGATATAGTGGGCAATACAACTAACTCGCAGCAGCAGCAGCAACAACAACAACAGGCTTCTCATGCAGTCTCCATGTCACCAATGCATCATCAACCTGTAGGAATGTCAGCAATGCATCTAATGTCAGCCGCATCAACTGGTCATCATCAAATGGCATCAGAAATTCAACAACATCATGCAACAACACCGATGATGCAGTCTAGAACGACACCCTCACAACAAGAGACACAAATGTCTTCAACAGCTCCAACAAGCCAACATCAACAACAGCAACATCAGCAACATCAGCATGTGGCTCAACAGCAGCAATCACCATTGCTGCCACCTTCGCACATGCAGCAACAACAAAAACAACATAGTCCTCACCCACACCAACAGCAACAGCAACAGCAGCAACAACATAGTCCTCATCCCCACCAGCAACATAGTCCACATCCACATCATCATCAGCAGCAACAACATAGTCCACATCCTCATCAGCAGCAGCAACCGAGTCCACATCCCCATCAGCAGCAGCAACAAGCGAGTCCACATCCCCATCAACAATCTCCGCATCATACTGCTGCACAACTGCAACAACAAAGCTATCAACAACAACAACAGCAACAGCAGCAACTTCAATCTCACCAGCAACATTCAACACAACAGTCACCATTTTCCCAAGATCCTTTCTCAAACATACTGCAACAACAACAATCGGCAGCCAAGACGCCACCCGAGACTGCAGCAACGTCAACTCAACTGCAGACACAACAACAGCAACATAAACAACAGCAACAGCAGCAGCAACAACAACAACAACAGCTTACAACACCTGCATCTTCCGCTGCTACTTTGTCACCAGCACATGTTTCTTCACCCCTGACAACATTGGCTTCGTCGACAAACTCTCAGCATCAGCCTCAGCCGCAGCCACAGCTCCAGCAACAACCTTCAACACAATCGCAACAAAGTCAACAACCTTCGACTCCGTCTACACCCAGCCAACATCATCTTATCAGTGGTATACTCAATGAAACTGCCAATTCAAATGATTCATCGACACTGGCTGTTGCGGCCAACGACAGCAACAACAGCAGTAGTAATTCGTCAACCAACAGCACTGTGAATAATCATCCCACTTCGATACACGACAGCAACTCACAAAGTTCCATTAATAGCAATCATAATACACCGGCAGCACTCGCCAACACTGAAACTAGTTTGGGAGCCTCAAGTGCCGTGGGTCTATTAAATTCTAATTCAAATTCTGCCACCAACGTCGGAGTCGTAGGTGGTGGTAGCAATAGTGTGGGTGCAGGTGGAAGCATTTTGGATAGCGCTGGCGCTAGTCTATTCGATAATAATTCCATGTCTTCAAATAGTGCGGCAGCGATAAATACCCAACAAACGGCCTCGTCTGCAGCGGCGGCCGCCATAATGGATAGTAATTCGCAATCCTCATTTATGGGAGCCATGGCTGGACAGGAATATAATGAAAAAACAATGGAAAAATCAGTAGAGAGAGAAGAGATGCCAATGGAAACAGAAACGACAATAACGCCAACACAAGCGCAAACGGAACTGTCAATACATGAAGAAACCAGTAGAACAAGTGATATTCTTTCGAAACAAACAGAAGAAGAACAACAAACTCCTTCTTTAACTCAACAATTGCTACAGCAGGCGGAACAAGATTCGTCTTCAAATATTATAGCTCCAAAAGAAAGTATTTTAGGCATACAACCTCTAGAAATACCCAAAGTAAAGGAAGTACCAAAAGAAGAATTGGGATCAGAATTTAAACCTGATGAAAAACTAGATTCTCTCACCTTATTGGGGACAACGCAAACGTTTATTCCAACAACTATGGCGACGGAACAAACATCGATAGCATCCCAAAACCCATTAACACAAACACCAGCCGCGTCTATTCAAACACTTCCACTTCATGCTCAGCCTCATGCTATTATACCAACAGCAACAAATCAACTACCACCTTCAACGATGGCTAGTTTGATGCCTTCTCTTGTTATGCCACCAGGACCAGGTATGACTGCGATGGGTTACGATGGTACTCCTATGGGGCCAACAGCCCAACCTATAACAACAATTGGCATACAACCACCCCAGCATGCTATGATGCCTCCTTATCCACCACCGCCACCAGGAACTGGTCCGGGTGGACCACAGGGACCTCTTATGACTTATGCACCCTATCCTCCCATGATTCTACATCAACAGGAAATAGCTGCATTGCAGCAACAATTACAAGAAATGTTTTGTATGCCACCTCAACATGATCATCAAGAGAAAATAATGCGCTTGCAGGAACGTCTCAATATGGTGCAACAACATGAGATCAATGAGCAATGTGCTGGTGGCCCACAGTGCCTACTTTATCAATCAATGCCACCACAAATGTACGGCCCAGCTGCTATGCATCCACCACAAATGATTGAAACACCACAGGTATCTAGCACAACTGGAAGAGGACGTGGTAAGGGAACCAACAAACCACGAAAACCAAGAATGAAGAAAGGCGAAAAGGCCTTATTACTGCCCAGTAGTGAATTAATGGATATCAGTGGTAATGTGGTACAACAAATATCCATACCGCCTAATCAGTTGCCAGTTTCAGAAGATTGTGTTACGCAAGGAGCCGGAGATACATCCGTGGTAGGCATGCTAGAATATCACGAAGGCAGTGGTGGTGATCATTCACAGGATGTTCACTCAGCTAATGAATTAGATACCTCTACTGATGGATCAGGCAAGAAAAAGAAGCCACGCAAACCGCGTACTCCCAAAGATCCCAATAAGCCTCCTAAGGAAAGAACACCAAAAATTAAGAAAATTAAAGACGCCGAGGGTCAAGAGGGAACTGATAGCGCCACACCTGGTACAGTGGTGCGCAAACGTAATAGTGGTGGTGGTCGCAAAAAGAAAGTGCCCGTAGAAATAACGGATTTAGAGAAACCCCTCACTGCCACTTCCGTAGCCTTACCTATAGCCGTGGCCTTAGCCGTAGCCGCTGGAGAAGGTAGTGAAAATGAAGATAACAAACCTTTGTTAGCTAGACAACAAATGGGCGAATGCGAAGAACCAGCTGATAAGGAAGAAGAAGAAAATAAACCTGAAACTACCACTACCGACGATGTGAAATGTTCTGTTGTAGGTGAGGGAGAATCACCAGATTATGATGATATACCCGTTTCGAAAATACCAAAAAGTGATGATACCACTCACACGGAAGTAGGCGATGAAACTATAGATTCCATACCCGATTCAGCCGGAGATTCAGCGGCCACCCCCAGCAGGCGTACGAAAAAGAGACGCGGTAGAGCAGCTGGTCAGAATAATGGTGGTGAAGATGGTGAAGCAAGATCTGGACGTAGAAGATCACAACTTTCAGCCAAGGCCTTGAAAAAGCGTCGTAATCGAGGTCGTATAGTACCCGAATCGGATGGAGAAGATGATAATTTACAGGCCACTCCACCACCTTCGCCACCACCTGAAAATGAGTTGGATACCAACAAGCGTAGATCGTCTAGAAACACTCAACGTAAGAAATATATTGATGACGTTATGTTACGTTTTTCCGACGATGAAAATGAGTCGCTAATGGGATCGTCGCCTGTAAAAAAAGAAAAGAAATCCTCGTTATCATCTACATCCGCTTCAACGTCATCAGCTGCGACAGCCACAGTAGCATCAGCAGCAGGAATTGGTAGTAATTCTAGTGATGGCGAAAAACCCGATGTTCTAGCCAATAGCATGGGAGATGAAGGATCAGCCCAAGAATTACCCTCTACCACAGATGCAGAAAAATCCAATATGGCCGAAGATTTGCCTGGAAATGAAGCCACATCTAGTACTACATCTTCATCTATTAACTTTGCCAATGATAAGTCAGAAAAATCTCAAGATGTTCCACAACCAGCTTCGGCTAAACCCAACTATGTTTATATAAATACCGGTGATGAAGACAGTATGGTGGTGCAAATAGTATTAGCTGTACGAATGGGTAAACGGGAATTACTACCCGAACCGCCTCCAAAACCACCCTCGCCTAAAATAGAGGAGACAACAGAAAAAGAAGACGAGGCAGTGAAAGACATTAAAAACTATGAAGAAGGAGATGAATCAAATTCTGGAGAGATAGATAAGTCGGTGAAAGAAAAGTTAGAGTTAGAAACAAAAGCTGAAAATAAAGAAAAAGTAGAAGGAGATGATAAACAAACAGAAGATAAGGAAAATAGAGAGGAAGCTAAAACTGTGGAAGCTAAAACTGAAACTAAGACTGAAGAGAATATTAAAGATGATACGGTAAAATCCGAAACAGTAAATAACGATAAATTCCAGCAAAGCGATGAAAAAATGGAAGTAGATATTTATACGAAAGATGAAACAGTAAAGGAAACTAAAGATGAAATGCAAGATGAAGTACCAAATAAACTTATAGAGGATAAATTGGAGGAAGAAGAAAATGTTAAAGAAAAAGTAATAGTACAAGAGAAATCTCTTAAAGAATCGCAGGAAAAGATAGAAGTAACTGAAAAAGAGGAAGAAAAAATGGAATTTGAAGAACAACCAGAGACTGAAAATAGAACAGAATCCAAACTTTCTCAAAAAATAGATGGCGAAGAAGTTAAAGACGAAAAAGAAACCGAAGAAATCCTAGAGAAATCACAGAAAGTAGACGATAAGGAAATACATGAAGATATGGAGGTAGAACCACCAACAGAAGTAATTAAGAATAATCTAGAAGAAACGAAAGAAGAGCCAAGCTCCGAGAAAGCTAAAAAAGTAGACAACGCAGAAGTTAAGAAGGATTTTGATGAAGTCATCAAGAAACCAGATGATGACAAATATGTAGATAAACCTAAACCTGAACCGGTGTTTATAGAAGTAGAAGAATATTTAGTAAAATATCGAAATTTCTCTTATCTTCATTGTGAATGGCGTACCGAAGAAGAACTTTTCAAGGGTGATCGTCGTGTTGGAGCCAAAATTCGACGGTTCCAACAGAAACAATCACAACAAATGAATGTCTTTGAAAATCTTGAAGAAGAGTACTTTAATCAAGACTTTGTTGAGGTCGACCGAGTTCTTGATATGTCAGTACATGCCGATGAACAGACAGGTGAAACCACAAAACATTATTTGGTTAAATGGAAGTCATTACCATATGAAGATTGCACCTGGGAACTGGAAGAAGATGTTGACAATGACAAAATCGAACAATATCTACGTTTTAATAAAGCGCCTCCACGCAGTGAGTGGAAGGGCAAGAAGAGACCTCTACCAGACCTATGGAAAAAGTTGGATAAGACCCCTATCTATAAGGGAGGTAATACCTTGAGACCATATCAATTGGAGGGTTTAAATTGGTTGAAATTTTCTTGGTACAATACCCACAATTGTATATTAGCCGATGAAATGGGTTTGGGAAAAACCATACAAAGTTTAACTTTCGTCCATTCCGTTTACGAATATGGTATAAGAGGACCCTTTTTGGTAATAGCTCCACTGTCAACCATACCTAATTGGCAAAGAGAATTTGAAAGCTGGACTGATATGAACGTTGTTGTCTACCATGGTTCAGTAACTAGTAAGCAAATGATTCAGGACTATGAATACTTTTATAAAACAGATAGCGGCAAGGTTCTAAAGGAGCCCATTAAGTTCAATGTTTTAATAACCACCTTTGAAATGATTGTTACTGATCATATGGATTTGAAAAACTTCAACTGGCGTTTATGTGTCATCGATGAGGCTCATAGATTGAAAAATCGTAATTGCAAACTGTTAGATGGTTTAAGGCAATTAAATCTCGAACATCGTGTTTTATTGTCGGGTACTCCATTACAAAATAATATGAGTGAATTGTTTTCTCTGCTGAATTTCTTGGAACCCTCACAATTTTCATCATCCGAAGAGTTTATGGCTGAATTTGGCAGTTTAAGAACAGAAGAAGAAGTAAATAAATTGCAGGCTCTGCTAAAACCCATGATGTTGAGACGTCTTAAAGATGATGTGGAAAAGTCGTTAGCTCCAAAGGAAGAAACAATTATTGAGGTCGAACTCACCAATATACAAAAGAAGTACTATAGGGGTATTTTGGAACAGAATTTTGCCTTCTTGAAAAAGGGTACCACTTCGGCCAATATACCAAATCTTATGAATACCATGATGGAACTGAGAAAGTGTTGTATTCATCCATATCTGCTTAATGGTGCGGAAGAACAGATCCAATATGATTATCGTCATCAGCATGGTGAAGACCCTGAATCATATTATAAGAACATCATACATTCCGCTGGTAAAATGGTGTTGATTGACAAACTCTTGCCCAAGCTGAAAGCCAACGGACACAGAGTATTGATCTTTTCTCAGATGGTTAAATGTTTGGATATTCTAGAGGATTATTTAATTTATCGTAAATATCCCTTTGAACGTATTGATGGTCGCATTCGAGGCAATTTAAGGCAAGAAGCTATAGATCGTTACTCCAAACCCGGCTCTGATCGATTTGTCTTCTTGCTGTGCACCAAAGCTGGTGGTTTGGGCATTAATTTGACGGCTGCTGATACTGTTATCATCTATGACTCTGATTGGAATCCTCAGAATGATTTACAGGCTCAGGCCAGATGTCATCGAATTGGTCAACGTAAAATGGTTAAAATTTATCGTCTACTCTGCCGTAATACGTATGAACGTGAAATGTTTGATAAGGCTTCTCTGAAATTGGGTCTGGACAAGGCTGTTTTACAGTCTATGAATACTCATGCTTCCAAAGAGGGTGGAAATAAACAAATGTCGAAAAAAGAAATAGAAGATCTTCTGAAGAAAGGAGCCTATGGCGCTGTTATGGATGATGATAATGCTGGCGATAAATTCTGTGAAGAAGATATCGATTCTATACTCAAAAGACGCACACAAGTTATTACCATGGAACAAGAAAAAGGCTCTACCTTTTCAAAGGCCTCTTTTGCCGCCTCTGGTAATCGTTCTGACATTACCATTGATGATCCCGATTTCTGGACTAAATGGGCTAAGAAAGCTGATATTGATCCAGATGCCTGCGAAAAGGATGAGACCGAAGATCTTGTACTCTCGGAACCTAGACGGAGAACACAAATTAAACGTTATGGTCATGAAGATGTTATGGAAATCAATTCAGAAGAGTCCTCCAATGATGTAAATAGCGATGAGGAGGGCGGTGTCGGTTTGCGATCTACACGAAGATCACGCAAGGAAAAACGTGAGAGATGTCGCGAGAAGAAGGCCAATGATGAGTATATTCCTAGAGAACGTGATGCTTTGGCCGCCCTGGGACTAGAAGAAATATCATATGGCAATTGGGCCAAGTCGGAGTGTTTCAAAGTGGAAAAGGGTTTACTGTCATTTGGGTGAGTACAAATATTGTTAAGTTAGTATAATAGTTATCAATTATGGAAAAAGTATAGCAATCCAATCATGATATCTTATGCCGTTTTCGTTTCTGGCAAAAAATGTCACATTTTATTTGCACTTTTTTCGAAAAGCATATTATTTTATATATTCTGAATTTAGAGCAACCTTATCTTATACATCAATCGATTGCAGCCATTGACTTCTTTGGGGTCATAGTGTGATAATATATCCCCATTGGTCCCCTTTTTAAAATATTTTCACCCTATGACTTCAAAGAGGATAATAATCACAATTTTTGTGCATTTTATGAACTCATCACTTTGAGATCTTTCGATTGAGGTATAAGATAAGGTTACTCTTAATTCAGAATAAATAAAAAAATTGACTTTTCGAAAAAAGGGCAAATAAAATGCGACATTTTTTTTTAGAAATGAAAACGGCATTAATAAATAGTAGACTGTACCCTGCATTACTGTGGTCAGGGTTTATGTTGAAGTAACTACCAAAAATAACTGACGCTAGACTCACCGATCGAATCAATTCTGAGTCAATTTAACGACATCCGATCGTTTGTCTGGCTTTCTGTCTGTTTGTGATTCCATGTAAATATTGTAATCAAACTACATGTCGCAAATATACAGTAGTATGATACCGCACAGCAAGGCCTGTTATAGCCTCTATATAATTAAAAAAATTGTTGTTTTGGTACAAAAATTTATTAAATTAAAAAAAATTTATAGTTCATAATTCAAAATATATAAAAAAAAAACAAAATATAATGAAATAAAAAAATACAAAATGAAATATAATGAAAAAAAAAAATTAAAATAAAGCTTTTCGGGCCTTTAGAGCTGCAAATGAAGCTATTAGTTCGGAATAGTCCACATTTTTTGCAATATCCCAATTAATATTTAGTGTCGCCAGACCATTTACACGATCCTGCATTATTGTTGCTCTTAAATAATTTTTTATTCGTTTGAGTACGCTGAAACTCCTTTCTGCCTCTGCTACGCTAACTGGCAAGTTTCAAAATATTCTTAGAGCAATAGCAATATTTGGATACATATTTAGAAAACCCATTTGAATTATTTCTTTTAAAAGTTCACACGGTTTCGTGCAGCCTATACACTCTTTTTAGAAATTTAAATTCTTCTACAATTTCTTCATTAATTTGATTTTTATATTTTTTCTGCAAAATAATTGCTGCTGCAATTAAGCTCTTCTCATCCATCTCATCAAAATAGAGGAAACAGCTTTAAATCTTCGCGTAAGTCCATCTATTAATGATTCAATGATCTTGTTAAAAATGTCGTTGTGAAAATATACTTGTGCAGATACTTGATCTTTTATTCGTCGATTTGTTGTAAATTCTCTAACAGTTTCATTAGCTGCTGCTATTTGCTTTGACTCGGAAAGAATCGAAGACCATGCATTTTTAATTTCTTTTATATCTTCAATAAGTTTGTCAATATTAATTTTTTCCGTTGTCAATGTTGATTTCCGCGCTTGGAGAATTAGATTTGTTTGATGCAATAAAACCAAAACCTTCATCCAAATTGTAGACATTAATACACATTCAAATGTTGACAGATATTTTTTAAACGTTTTAATCTGAGCCTGAGCGTCAGCTGGAAGACTACATAGCTCAAATTCGTTGACAGCTGATAATAAGGATTTCAAATGAAGGGCAACTGGCTTAACAGCATCTATTCTTGCAGACCATCTAGTTTTTGAAATGTTGTGTAAAGAAATTCCGTGAAGATGTTTTTTTTAAAACCTCCCATCTTTTTGGACTACTACTAAAAAAATTATATACTTGTTGAATAGTTCCGAAGTATGTTATTGCTTCTTTGCAGCATTCTGCTGAGTCAACTCCAACAAGATTTAAAGTATGATTGCCGCAGCTGCTGAACGTGCAATTTGAATTTTCGAGCAAAAGGAGTGCTTGTACGCCGTTATATTTTCCAGCCATATTAGCACCATTATCATATCCTTGCCCGACACAGTTCTGAAAATTCAAGGTTAAATGTTTTAAGAGACTTAATAAGCGACCAGTGATTTCTTTGTCGGTTTTTTCCGAAAAATCATCAAAACATAGAAAGCGTTCTTCAATTGAAAAATCCAATTCACTTAATTTAACATAACGAATAATCAAAGTTGTTCGCTCCTTATGAGATGTATCTGGAGTTGCATCAGCAATAATAGAAAAATACTTAGCATTATTAATTTCATCAATAATTTTTCTTTGAACAAATGAGCCACATAGGTCGATAAACTCGTTTTGAATTTTATTTGAAAGATAATGAACTTCTTGCAATCTTTTTTTCTTCTTCTTGTGATGCTCTAACTTTTGTAACATGCTCTGATAATATCGGATCATATTTACTTAAAAGTTCAACTAAGCCAAGAAAATTTCCATTATTTGGGTTTCCAATACGCTGATTAGATCCAAAAAAAGCTATTCCTCTCTCGGAGAAAAAAAATATTATATCAAGAAAACGCTCCAACAGCTTTTTCCAATATGTAACTTCATTTTTTAGTTCTTTTACCAGTAAGTTATCTAATCCACGATTAGCTAAACGCTCCAACAGCTTTTTCCAATATGTAACTTCATTTTTTAGTTCTTTTACCAGTAAGTTATCTAATCCACGATTAGCTAAAGCAGCTTTTTGCGCATTTTTCCATGAAATATACATTTCCTTGTGTAAAATAGAATTCTCGTGAGATTTTATCCGGTCATTTAACTTCTTCCAACCATTTTTTATGTTGTATCCCAATTTATCTGTTAAATATGAGAAATGCATGTTGTTGTTTAAAATGTAACATGGAGCACAATAAATTGATTGGTTTTGGACGCTCCAGCATATCCAATCTCTTTCATACGATTCTCCATTTGCAAGTTTTTTTGAAAGTAAACGATATGGATATCCACGGTTGGTTGCGTCTTTCGAAATATTTTTTGGGATTTCAAACCGAGTAATTTTCATAAATGATTTCATTTGCGCCTGATTATTTTTATCAATCACTCCAATATCCGTACACTTTAATGTTTCAGTATTCAATAGATTTACTTCAATTTCTTCACCTTCCGTTTGCACGGTCCTCAATTGATCATTTTCATCTGGTAATTCCATTGCACTAACTACATCCTCTCGCACTGTGGTTACAATTTAAATACTCTCAATTTCAACAGTATTTTCATTCAGTTCCTCTATTTCGATTACTGCAGTTTCAACTGTGGATTTTTCTGTATTAAATGTTGAAGGTCTTTCTGGTTGATTTGATGAATCCTTATTAAAAAAATGTGAAATCGGGTTTAAACTTTTAATAGCTGACTCCTTAAGTTTTTTCTTTTGCCTTTTGCTGGTGCCACTTTCAAAAGATCTCTTCATGTTTTAATTACCTACCTAGTATATATATTTTTATTTATTATCAATAATTATTTATTGATTATAATCAAAGACACAAAAAATATTACCAGTTATTTTAATTTTTGGAAGTTTAAAGAATTCAGTTATAAAATTCAATAACACTTTAATAATGAATAGAACAAAACACTTTAACAATATTTTTAAGTTTAAGGTTTAACCACCTCCAAGATAGACCACTAAATACTTAATAAACTTTTATTATACAAATTTGAACTCATGTAACAACTCAAAGCCTACTACGATTTTTTATTTTTTATTTAAAAATTTCAAAGCCTACTACGATTTCTTATTTTATATTTGAAAATTAATTTTAAGATTTTTTTTTGTTGTGCCTCCTGAATTAAGAGACCCATGTCAAACGACCCTCCTGACCCCCCCCCCCCCCTCTTCCTGGGTCTGTCGTACAGTTAGGATAGACCTATTATTTTTTTCCGATTTAGTTCAGTATGATTTGTTTGAAAATGTCAAAGGAGTATTTTTTTGTACTGAATCAAACAACATGTCGCAAATAAACAATACTATAATACCGTACGTACAGTTAGGATAGACAGATTATTTTTTTCCGATTTATTTTAGTATAATTTGTTTGAAAATGTATGTCTAAGGACTATTTTTTTTTTGTACTGAATTTGTGATTACAAATATCTTTTGTGCAAGCTGAAAAAAGCTATTTTCGAAAGGCAATTTTTTGAGAAAATTTACTTTTTAAGAAAATGTACTAGTTTTAAGAAATGGAACTTTTTTAAGAAGAGGCACTTTTTTAAGAAAAAGTGCTTATAGAAGAAGGGGTATTTATTTTTGTTTGGTTTCTGTCACTTATGGAAAAATACTCATATACCAGGACTGATTGCACACATTATGTGTGGACTTAAAACTTACTACAATAAAACGGTAGGTTATGTAACAACCAGAACGCATGCAGTTAGGTACATAACATAATTTCATGCTGAGCAGCAACCACGAGGATCATGAAATAAACACCGAAACGTGTTATCGCTCATCCGGAAATAATAGAAGCGACGAAAAACGGGCTTTATTCGATGAATAGGAAATTACTACTACAGGAGTAGTTTTTTAAGAAATGTACTTTTTATAAGAAAAACGTACTTTTAAAAAAATGGGTTTTGAGAAGAAAAGATACATAAAAGGAATTTAAATTGGTTTTGGAAAAAATAGAGCCTTCAATATACCTAATAAAATTTTAGGCACAACATACTCTATCGTGAAAAGTATTTGCCTCCCCTCCTCCTTGAATTTCAAATATCCATATCTCCTTTGTTTTCAATGAAAACTCTTCAAATTTAAAACATATATTATATTACTATTTTTTTTTTTAGAGAGTTTATTTATTTGTTAGCCTGTGTAACAAGACTGAAGTCTTAAAACAACACAGGGGTACATTAAAGACAAATGTGATGATTTGACATTGTTTTTGATAAAAATAATAACGAAACTGGTAATAAAAGTCTCAGAAGAAATTAATACATTAAAATAATAAAAATTAAAAAATAAAAAAATAAAAAATAACAATTAAAAATTTAAAAATTAAGAATTAAAAACTAAAAATTAAAAATCAAAAATTAAACAATTAAAAATCAAAAATTAAAAAGCAAAAGTTAAAGATTAAAAATTAAAAATAAAAATAAAAATTAAAAATCAAAAATTAAAAATTAATAATTAAGAATTAAAAATAAAAAATATATAAAATGCATTAATTAAAATTTATATCAATATGTTTAGTTAAATAAACAAAAACAGTATTGAAATTTTAAATAATAATAATAAATATTTTAATAATACAAAAAATAGAAAAAAAAAGAAAAACAATACATATATTACTTTTACGAGTATAGCTCAAATAATTTTTTCTTAAAAAAACGTGCGTTGCTTATATCTTTAATGTTTACTGGTAGCATGTTCCAAAGACGAATAGCATTAATATAAAATTGCCATTCTGATATTAATCTACGATTTTATCTACTGAATTTTAATCTATTAAATAGATAGTCAGGCTCTCGAGCGATAATAATTTTATGTAAAAAGATTAAAATGCGTATTTTCAATAGGTCCTCAAATTGTACACCATATAGTTTCTTCGAATACGATGAAATGCTGTCAAATCTCCGCAGTCCAAATACATATCTAGTAATGTTATTGTAAACAACGTTTAATCTTCGTTTACTTTCTGAGTCGCAACAGGAGAAAACCTCACATCCATACATCAGAATCGGTAACAAATATGTTTTCGCGAGTAAAATTCTAATTTTTGTAGGTGTAAAGCATTGTGTGGGCCAGAGTGTTCTAAGCATAGAATAAGTTCTGCCACATGCTGCATTTACATGATCAGACCAAGTAAGCGTATTATTGAAGATAACTCCTAAATTCTTTGCGCTTTCAACAATTTCAATCGGCTGATTATTTATAAGTATGTTTGGCCTAATTATAATTTTGCTAGTCCTTTTGCGTATAACAATACATTTAGATTTTCGTGGATTTAAACTTAATCCATTTGCTGAGGCCCAAAGAAAAACTCTGTTAAGATCCTCATTCAATTTTCTGATACAGTCCTCAACACCTTCATTTCTGTTGCTTATATATAATTGTGCATCGTCAGCATACAAGCGAATCTTACTATGCAACAACTGGTTGGGAAGATCATTAGAGTAAATTGAAAAAAGAAGAGGTCCAAGAATTGACCCTTGCGGAACTCCTCGTTTTACATAAAGTAAATTTGACATTCCAGACTGGGTTTCCACACACTGCATTCTGTTTTTAGGATAAGATGACATTAAGCTGACCGATGTTGAAGAAAAATTCATCATTTTCTGAAATTTCTGAATTAATATGTTGTGGTCTACAGTGTCAAATGCTTTGGAATGGTCCAACAATACTAACATGGCAAAAAAACCATCATCAACTTCTTTTCTTAAATCTTCGGATACATCAGTAAGAGCAGAGATGCAGCTATGCCCTGCCCGAAATCCAGATTGTCTGTTAATAAGTAGCCGATTATCATTAACGTATGAAGTAATTTGATTATTTAGTATTTTTTCCAATGCCTTAGAGAGGAATGGTAGGATTGCTATGGGTCGATATTCAGTGGGTGATTTTGGTATTGGCAAAATTTTAGCTTCTTTCCATCGTGAATTAAAAGTGCTTGTAGTAATAATGTTATTAAAAATATAAGTAATCTGAGGCAAAAGTGACGGAAGTATCATCTTCAAAAACTTTGGATTTATACCGTCAATGCCTGTAGCATCTGATTTTATGGATATGCAACTTCTATATACATCGTTCTGTGTGACACAGTTAAAAGAAAAAAGGCGTGTTGGGAGAGAATTCACGTGGAAATCATCATAAAATTTATTATCCGCTTCCAGCATATTTACATTGATAAATTTCTTGTTTAAATCGTCCGGACTTTCATTAATAATATTATTGCTATTTTTGTTTTTACCAATTCCAATCTCTTGTATTGATTTCCACTTTTTTTTGTGTCTATAATGTTGTTGAATTTTTCGACGTAATAGTTAGATTTAGCATCTTTTATTTTTTTGGTAACTATTCTCCTAGCTAAACGATAATTTTCATGTAACTCTGTAGTTTTATAGCGTTTCCACCGAGAATATGCAAAGTCACGTTGTTCTATTAGACGACTAATTGCTGGTGTGTACCATGGTTTTTGCCTAACGTTGATTATCTTCGTTTTCAAAGGAACAGTTAGATTAAATAAATTTTTAAGATGGTGCTCCAGGAAATTCAATTGTTCATCAACCGATACCATGTAGTAAATACAATTCCAGTCAATTTTCCTCTATTCGTCATGCAAAGTTATATATTCAATATTCTTGAAATCACGAAATGTTAATGTTTGGTTTGGAATTTGTATTTCAAAATCATACACCATAAAGATTAGATCATGCTTAGAAAAGCAGGGAGCTGATATTTGATCATACAATAAGAGATTCGATTCGTGAGAAATAAAAAATAGATCAATCAATGTGCTGCTTGTTGATGTAAAATGTGTGGGCATGTACATATTGGTAGCAGTGAGTCCAATAAATTTCATGCTGTTGGTAAGACTAGAGTCAATTAGAACATTTGAATTAAAATCACCTGCAATCACAATATCATCATACGCCATTGTTAAGCTTTTCAAGATTTTCATAAATGGAGTAATGTTTACATTACAATTAGGCCTGTACACACTGCCAATAATAATCTTTCTGTTTAAGTTGGACAGCTCAAGAAAAATGAATTCAATAAGATTTATGTCTTCAGATCTACTATTACCAATATTGCCTTCAGCATCAGACTTGCATTTAACTTTGCAACTCAAACCACTTTTAACATAGATGGCAACTCCACCAGCTTTTCCTTCTCTATCAGCTCTATAAATGTTATACCCGTTAAGGGTTACAAAATTATCAGTTGTTGATGATTTAAACCATGTTTCAGCTACTGTTATTATATCGGCACCAGAACCTTCAAAAACTAGTCGAAATTTATCTATTTTGTTGTTGAGACTTTGCGCATTAATGTGGCAAATTTTAGACCATTTCTTTGTTTAGTAAGAATTCTAACCATGTTTGCAGTTACGTCTTTGGAACTAAATTCATCATTAAGTAATGAAGTCATACTCATAATCATTAAAGACCCTAACAGCAACGCTCGTAGCGGTGATTTCAAGTAAAATATTTAGTATTGTTATGATATTCAATAATATAATAGTAAGAAATAAATAGAATTTTAGAGAAGTTTTAATAATATAAAAGTCAATAAATACGGTTACATTAACATTTATTTCCATCGTTGGCTTCAGGAAGAAATAAGCGGTTAAAGTCGGATACATCATCAATGCGTATAGGTTGATCAGCTGATAATTTAATATAGATGAGACCACGCATTGAAAAAGCAGCATAAATTAACTTATCCTTTCTGAATTTAATACCTTCTTTAAGTATGCGGTAGTTTGTGGCCGTGAGATTTTCATTTATAAAAAATTTTATGTCTGAATGTATTGATCATTTGTTTGCTCATCACCGATGTCCTTTAGTCGAAACGAAAAGTTCTTGTTAGACTTACGGAACTGCCCCAAAGATTTTAAGAAAAAGTTTTTATCGCATGGAGACATTATTTTAACATAACAGAATCCCGAGAGTTTGTTTTGTATTTATTGTTTTCATTTTGTAGACGGAAAATTGATTTTATGGCAGGAGTGGATAAATTAATGGTAGTGCAGATTTTATGAAATATGTTTAGGAGATTTTAATTTTCAGAAAACGGAATGCCATTAATTCGAAGATCTGCAGCAATGGCAGAGTTTTCCTGATTTGCATAAATATTATTTTTGAAACTACACTCTATTCTTATATTTTAGATTAATCAATTTCGTATAATTTCACAACATAATCTTGGCATCCTTTGAATTAATTATTTTTAAGTTTCTGAGGTGATCTGGTTCCATGCTTCCTTCAGTTTATTATACAGGTCTTCCTTATATGTAGGACAGGTAGTTCGAACCTTCCTATCGAATTCATCCCACAGTAACTCTATAGGATTGAGGTCAGGGGATTGTGGTGGCCATTCCATAACTTAATAGGTTCCAGCTGCTTCCTGTGTCTCTAAACACTTCTTAAAAATTTTTGCTGTATGTTTTGGGTCATTATTTTATTGAAATATGAATTTCTAACCTACAGTTCTTAATCCAGTGACCATGACACGATCTTTCAGGTTAGTTTTGTACTGGGTTTTATCGAGTATTCCTTCAATTCTGCGTAACTCACCAACATTTCCGCAGCAAAGCAACCTCTCGTGTTTGTCTGTTGGCACTAGGCATCCATACGACGCACGTTCTCCTAACAAAAACTAGCTTCTTGGAGCCTAACATTTCGATTCATCGGACCAAAGGACCTTGCACTAATCGTTGAAAGCTTAATTTTTATTTTTTTTTACTCCACTCTACTCATTTTCTTTTATTTTGTGGGCGAAGATGAGGTTTTTTCATGGCGATTCTGCCACTCTCAAGGTGCTAGTTCTTTTGCAAAATAAAAATCTATGTAATCCATACATTGTTTCTCAAGAACTTACAATTCTATTTAAATTTCGGTTTCGTATTTTTTTAGTTTAATTTCGGTTTCGAAAAGTCGTTCATCTCCATTGTGCTGTCGACGTGACTTGTGTCGACGGCGACATACAGTTAGTCAGTAAAATCTTTGCACATGAACAAAAAATTAAAAACTTAAAAATATGTTTTGATTTCTAATTCAATAACATTGTGTTGGCTTATCAAAGGATGGTGTCTTTTTTGCAAACACTTCTTAACATAAATTTCGGTATTTATAGAGCCCATTGTAACATGACTTGCCTTAATTGCTTGTCATAAATTTGTATTTAGAAATTTCGTCCCCTTTGGGTCCTCAACTTATCTTCAACATTTCCTTGAACATTAGCAACATAAAAATTTTGACCTTGAAGCTGCGAAAAGTCTACCACTATATATATTGTTCATCGTCCATTTATGAAACAAGATTTAAATTTCCGGGCTCTTTTTTGGTCTCAAAATTTGGTATATAATTCCTGACTGGAATATTTGAAACCTACATTGGCTTTAATTTTTCGCAACAAATAGTCCGAGCACTGAGTTAATCGGGCTGTTTTTCTACCGGATGTGCTGGGAGCTCCTTATAATATGCTTTCTAATTTCTTGGCCTTACAAACGTCATGTTTATCTTTCTTTCTTCATGAACCAGGTTTTTCTATCATTGTTCAAATTCTTTTGATATTTTCAATAATATTGACGGCAGACCTTTAATTCTTTGGCCAACTTTTTTGTAGGACCAAGTTGGTTTTTGTTCAAAATATTTAATTTTAGCACGTACTTCTATTTCATTTCTCATTTTAATCATACTAACAGCAAATGAATACGGGTTGTCATTAAACATAACTAATATATTTTTCAATGATAACTTGATCCAAAGTTAAATAATGCTAGCGAAAAAAGTTAAGAAGCAAAATGTGTGTTAAGATTTTTTCGATCAGCCTCCTTATATTAGGTTATGTTGGATGGGTGGCCCGCCCGAAGGCGGGTACACTCGGAGGCCATATGGCCCATTGTGATACCCTTTAGAAAGTGCCGGAAAGGTAGAGATAGGAAAAGAGATTAAAAAGTACAAATATATAGTGTAAGGGGTATGGAAAATTGAAAGGAAAAGAACAAGTGAAAAGACCTCTTTCGTCCGTTATGCGTCCCTCCTGAACCAGCCAGATTCGCTCAAGAAGTCCGCAATGTCACCGAGTTGAACGTCTACTATACAGCCCAGGTTATCGAAGAATCTTTGCCCTAGATATCTAAGACGCCCCTCCTTCAGTCCTGGACAATCACACAGCAAATGTTGCATTGACCCCTCCTCGTCCATATCCATACAGCTCCTACAGAAGTCAGCTCTCTGGACACCTATGCGTTCAGGCACCCTATAAGTAGGCTGATTGTCCCTTTACTAAAACCAAGGAGTGATTTCGTTCTCCTTGGATTAGGCAAGGGCCATTGGATCTGGGATATTCTGCAAGAGGCCAGTTGCGTCCACCTTATCCCTAATTCAAGATCAGCTGCCTCTTGAATCAGATTAGACAGCTCTGATAGAGGGATTCTAATATCAGTGTCCATCGTCCCGCTCAAAGAAACTGAGCTTTTCCGCGCACACTCGTCAGCCAGCTCGTTTGCCTTGGCCCCACTATGTCCTGGAACCCATATCAGCCTGACGGTGTGCTGCCGGATCCGGTCGAGCGACCTAATACATTCCCTCACACACTTCGATCTAACTGTCCTCGATTTCAGAGCTTTGAGAGCAGAAAAACTGTCCACGAAAATATTAATGGTCGTTGGATTTATGTCCCGTTCCAGAATTATTTTCGTTGCTATGATAATTGCGTGAATCTCGCCCTGAAAACCGCTACATTTGTCAGGGATTCTACGAGTTACCTGAATGTCAAGTTGCTCGGAGTAGACCCCTGAACCTGTCTATGACAGGTGACATATAATCGGTTTCCCGATCAATCTGTGTCCCGCACACTGTCCGCAGTATTGTGCCGTGTCCTCAAGAGCTTTGTGCCAGCTTCTAGGACTCTCTTAAACGGAGAGCCACTTTCGCTGCCGTGCTCTTGATGAAAATATCAATTGGCATGATGTTTAGCATTACCTCCAGTCCCTACCGTGATGTCGATCAGCCTCCTTACTACCCATTAGCATAACTTCAATATTCTCTTTTAAAAAACGGTTGCGATATAAATTATTAAAATATATATAGAGAAAACAATAAAAATAATATACAAAAATCTTCATGAAATATCACTCCTCAATTTCATTGACGATATAATACGATCCAAGCCTACGTTTACATTTCTTTTGTGTATTGTCCAATTTCATATTCATAATATAGATTTTCCTTCTCAACATTTTCTCTTCCTTTTCTAAAGCCAAAATCTCATCTTTCCTGACCATATATTCATTAACACTAGGAGCGTTAAATTGCTCCAACTGTATTTTCAAGTTTGTGAGAGTATCACTATCCTTTTCATTTTCCATTTCCACCATATTGACCTCCTTTTCAAATTTTCCAATTGCCTTTATAACGTCAGCCATTTTACTATTCAGCAGTTTCGATTCATCGTCTAAATTCATCATAATTTGTTTTTCCTCGGCCATGGCCAGAGACGCTTTACCAGTGACTCCTTTAAGACCGGCCATATGAATATTTTTCTCCTCCAGTGAATTGAGAAGTTCAGTTCGTTTAATCATTAGATTTTCAAAATCAATTGCTGTTAATATACCACTTAAATCGGCTTTTGTTAGTAATTCATTGCGAAGCTGTTGGCAGTGTTCTTGGATAGCAGTAATTTTAAGGCGCATTGTTGCCAACAGAGCTCTAGCCGCTTTTATCCAACTGTTTACAAATTTTCGGATTTTACGATCCAATTGCTTTTCGGTAGCTGCATTGAGGAAATCAATATCTCGTTCGTCCTGAAGAAAATGAAGTTTGAAATTTTTCGTGGTCTCTTGTGTCTCCATATTCATAAAACGCAACTCTTCTAGGTGACCTCGTAAAATTTTTATTTCACCAGAAGCTAAAAAAAATGAAGAGTTTCAATTACAATTCAAATGAAACTTTTTTCAAATAAATCAGATCCAAAAGATCTACTCAGATTCCATAAAAAATGAAATCAAATCATATCAATTTTAAGTGCGCTTGTCATGTTTTTGTTGCCTGTGACTGTGTTAAAGTTCATAACGCAAGAGATTTGTAGCCTGTTTTATTTGTCGCCCATTACCTTTTTTTTCTATAACATCCACTCTTTTTTCCACCTCATTTGCCGTCTTCTCAGCCATATCAGCTTTGGCACGAAAATTCAGTTTATAATCCACTGCGACTTTCCTTTGTGATCCAATCGTATTCATAGATTTGGAATACGATATCCTCGACCTAGCTTCGAGCGAACTACCAGCAATTGAACCTGCATTAGGATCTTTAACTGGTTTTATAACATGTTGTTGAGTTTCTGCTTCTGCTCGCCTCTGCTTTAAACCAATCAATAGTTTGGGATCATTTTTCTCTAAATAATCCGTAAGAAAATGTACTTCCAATTTAATCATAGCTGAATTATAATTTATCTTCTGGACCGTCTCAAATAATTCGAATGAATCAATTTTTTCTAAAATATCATATTGTTCTTCCTGTGGCAGCGTGAAAAATGTTTGCAATTGCAAACTATTAATGTATGCTTCTAGGGCTAATTCACCGTCAACTTCATTGATGGATGGTATATTACGCATCGAGCGCGTAGACATATGCCGTGAGCTTGAGCGACCAAAGTCATTAGAGGATTTTGAAACTCTTGAAAATATTTGGCTCATTTTGTTTGTAAAAGAATGAAAACAAAATAAAAGAAACAATTAAAAATTCTATAGATTATATAATATTTTTGTAAATAAATTCGTATATATTTCTTTGGCAATAAATTTTTTGACAGTTTCTATAAAAAAAATTTCAGTATGGCAAAATGGAAATTTTTAAAATAATTTATATACAATCGGTTGGGTTTCCCCAAATCGTTACCGTTACGATACTTATGTTCACTTCAATGTGGTTAAAGTTTAAAGTTTCTATAGAGTCTTAATGAAAAAATTATACAGAATTATAATAATAAAAAAAAAAATTAATAAATAAATAAAAGTGTATCCCACAACTATGGTGTGTTACTCTAATGTGATTGAAGATGCAGTGCTACTTGCTGAAGTGTAATGAATTACATTTTAATTGGGGTTAAAAGACAAAATATTTGATAACTTGCCTCAAAGGAAATAAAAATATATAAAAGAAAAAATTAACAAAAATAATATTCTCTGTAGGCGCCCTGGTAGGTGAACAGGTAGCATGCTCGCCTATCATGCGGGGATCGTGGGTTCGATTCCCACCAGAGGCTTTGGTCTGTCGCTGCAAAAACCAGCCAAATGGTCTTTGTCACCCGGCTTATCCCTGGACCCAAATTAGAATACAAATTTACTTTGAATTATAATTAATATAAATAAATAAAATATTCTCTGTAATATTCTCTCCGCCTCCGAAACGGCATGACTGATTTTTATGAAATTCTTTATGTGTATTTGGTCATAACGTATATTTCATATAGCTAGGTGATTACGGCGTAGCACCTCCCATACAAAGTGAATTTTTAACATCATATACATATATTGAGTACTATGACAGGGAGCGCTTTGAAAATTTGTCGAAAAGGGCGGGATCGGATAAATGGGCGTGGCACCTCCCATGCAAAGTAATTGTTCAATATCATATATATCAAGTACTATGACAGGTGTGAGGTGACGGAAAAAATGGGCGGGATCCGTGCAATGGGCGTGGCGCCCCCATACGAAGTTAGTATTTACTGTCATATATCTGGAGTTTCAGCACTCCAGTGAGAGCCTTGGGATATTGCGTGAGGCCATAAGTTATTCATGTCATTATTCGAACAAATAACGGTCGAGATCGAAGCAGTGGGCGTGGCATCACCCATACAAAGTAAATATATAATATCGTAAAACTGGTGTACTAAAAAAGGGAAAGCCTTGACTCTTTCTACGAGTCCATCAGATATTAATTTGAGTAGTCAGATAAAAAATGGGCGGGATCAGATCAATGGTCGTGGCACCTCCCATACAAAGAAAATATTAAATGCCATCTATCGGAGTGTTGCAATAATGAGAGCCTTGGGACCTTGCGTGAGCCCATAAGTTATTCATGTGTTTAGTCTTACAAAAAAGGGGCGTGATATGTAGGTGTAGGCGTGGCACCACCCATACAAAGTAAATATATAATATCATATAACTGGGCTACTATAAAAGGGAAAGGCTTTACACTTTGTACGAGTCCCTCATATTATTAATGTGAGTAGTCGGACAAAAAATGGACGGGATATGATTAGTGGGCTTGGCACCACCTACACAAATAAGAATATAAATATATGTGAAAGCGACAGTCTTGAAATTTTTGACAAGTACATTAATTACCATTGTGATTAGTTGTGGAATTGAAAAATCGCCAAAAGCAAAAATCACCAAAACCGAAAATTACGAAACACAAAAATCGCCAAATTAATATTGATTTTCTTTGTTTAATTTTCATACTTTAGGATAAAAAATATACTACTTTTTTCACTTTATGTTTAACTTTTGAGAGATATAACAATGAATATGTTCGTTACGTTAAAGAAATACATTGTATTGAAAAAATAAATGGTTGGTTTTCATCGGCGATCCCACCCATTCATAGATCCCACCCCCACACACTTACAATACATTCGTTATTTTTTAACTAACAACAAAAATATTCACTAGAGATAAGTCATATGGCAAAACAACGTTTGCCTGGTCAGCTAGTAATAATAATAATAATAATAATAATAATAATAACAAAAACAATTACTAAAATTAACCCCGATAAGTATGTGGTGTCGATTTTTTATAAAACTCAGGTAAAATTATAGAATTTGAATCGCTGTAATCTATATTGAGAAAAATATCAAATTAAAGAAGAATTTTGGTTTAAAATGTCCACAATTAAAATATTTTCGTGGAAAAGAGATCTTCTAAAATAAGCATTAAGTAACGATAGGCGTGTTTGGATTTTGGTGTGGGTTTTGGGATGGAGGCATAACTGAACCATACATCTTCGAAAATGAGGATTTGGTTAAGCAGTAACTGTTACTGGTGCTCGATATCGCGACATGAAAACAAAGTTCTTTCTGCCTAAATTGGAGGATATTTATGTGGATGACTTGGGGTTTTCCACATGGCGGGGCAATATGCCATGCAGATTCAATTGCTTGTGAAATTTCTGGGTCGTGTACTCTCTCATTACGTTAATCAGAATTGGCGCCCTATATCATGTGATTTAACTCCATTGAATTTATTTTTATGGGGTTATTTGAAGTCAAAGGTCTATGCCAACAAGCCCACAACCATCCGTGCATTAAAGAAAGATCAATCCCCCCGGCATCAATGAAATTCAGCCACAAATTATGCAAAATGATCAAAAGAGTGCATATGAGCCAGCAAAGCCGTAGGGCCATTTGCTCGATGTGTTTTTCCTTACATAACGCTATACGGTGTACTTTACAAGTAACAGTGCTAAATTCGGCTGTGCCGAATCTCTGATATCCTCCACCCGTGTTCTAACACAATATTAAAAAAAACGCTAGATTTCAAGATGTAATGGCTAGATGATGTACAAAATGATGTACAAAATTAATAAGATAATTAAAACACAAATTTTAGGTATTTGCTTGCTTTTTAATTGAAAGCAATTATTAAATGCAATGAGCTTAAATGTAAACATATACAATTACATTTTTGTTTGTAACTACCAAAAATATTTGACCAAGACCCATCTTTTATGCCGATGGATTCAGAATCATTTTCTCAGTCGATTTAGCAATGTCCGTCCGTCTGTGTGTCCATGTAAACTTTAGAATCAAACTACAGGTAGAAAATATGAATTTATATTAATGCATTTTGGTATACTAGCAGATTCCAGCCCTCGAAATTCGAGTTCAAATTCTAGGAAATTTTATTTTTTCATTAAATAAAGGCCCTAAAGGTATGCTAATCAATTATAGCCAATTCACAAATCAACGCAAAAAACAAACTCATTTTTATTACAAACACATTAACAAATTTAATAAACACACACATAGCATTGTATAATTTTATTGTATATGTTAGTAGCAACTTTAAATGCAATTTACTCAAAATAAAGGAACAAATTTAAAAATGTGTAAATCTGCAAAACGGCTAAAAAGAAATACCTTTCAAATAATATACGTTTGGTAAAAATCGGGATAAAACGGTAGAACAAAACATCGGTCACAAGCTTTTTATTATATTATAGATAAGAACTATCGCTATTAGTGAAAATCGGTGCATGTTCAAACCTAGTCCCCACATAAATGACCATCATGAGATTGAATTATACCAAAGATACCGGTAAAATTTTGTTTGTGTGTGTTTATTACACCCTTTAGTCAGTAGTCCAAACATAAAACCTGTGGGACAATTCTTAGTTATAGCCCTCATATAAGGCTGCTTCCCGATCTTCACTTAAAATAAGTGACTTTGCCAAATTTATTTAGGATCGGTCCATTTTTCGACCTAGACCGACTATAATTTTCTTACTTGTTTTAGCTTGTTGTAATTTTTTCCGTTGTACGTGTGACCAAAATCAACAAGTAAACAAAAATGTGTATGTATCGCTGCTAACAGACATATCTATGTACATTAGGGTGGCCCTTAATAAAAAAAGTGTTCAAGCTGTCGGTCTCACCCCCTAGAAATATGGGAATAGCGAAAAAACTGAGAAATACAAAGTTTTGGGCCAATCAGAAAACGTTTAGTCGTGGCGCAAAGCGATTGAAAATTTCAAGTGTGTTTATATGGGGAAAATATGACTTTTTTTTTTCAGATTTTACGAAAATTTCGTTCTATAGTTTAATTTTTCCGACAAGCTGTTATATACATAATTCGGGATCAGTATTAAATTATCCTTTCAAAAGGCTATAAAACTTCAAAATCGAGTAATACCTCGCCAAGAAATAGCAAATGCTCCAGAACACTTTTGTGCCAAAAAAAACTAGGTCATGAAATTTGATGGCATTTTTTTCAACTTTGAGAAATTGATTAAAGCCATCATTCTTTTTTGGTCTCTATACTTATTAGTACTCAGATATGAAGTATTGTTTAATTACCGCGTTGTTAACCTATTGCGCATTGAGACCGAAAATTGGAAATTTTTTTGATAATATTTTTAAAACTCTTTTTTCAAGTTTGCAAAAATTTTCTAAACCAAATTGTAAAAAATGAATCTATCACTTTAAGGTTTCATTAAATACATGTTGCAGATTAACCGAGTGAATTTTTAAGTAAATCCCTCTGCCAGAATTTTTTTGACAAGGATTTTATTTTTGCTGATTTCGAGAAAAATTAGATTGTTGTGAATTATTCTGTAAATGTACTCTTTCTAAATACTTTGTACTTTTAAATGTTATGTTTTATCTTAATAGCCTAGGGTTTCGGAAAAAAGTAATATGACTCCAATAACCCTTTTGGAATTGGGGTCACATATGAACCCAAGCTAATAAAAGCCAATTTATTCAAAAAATTCAAATATTTTGTAAGTGTAGTCCAATTTTTAGATACGACGCTAAAAATATAATAGCCAAATGTGTAGAAGTTTCGTTCCAAAAATTTGGGATAAGTCTGAGAACGTTAACCCATTATTTGCCAAGGCCAGCTTTGAATTTTAAGATATTTTTAAATAAAAATTACCGAAAACGAGTCTTTCTATTAAACTCGATGAAACCACTTTTTAGAATTTAAGAAAAATAATTCGTTTAATTATTTATTTAACCCTTGCTGCAATTATCTGCTTATTACTCGCGAATATAAATTTAAACAACTTTTAACCAATATTGTTATAAATTTACTTTATGTAATAAAGTAATAGTTGAAGTTCTTGCGGTCTCGCCAACCAATTTGGTGGATATTGATAAAAACGCAAAAAAAAAAAAAAATTCAGGTCAATCGGTAAAGATGCCATTACTTATAATGGTTGACATTTTTTGATTTTTTTATAATCGGTCGCTTTATATTATCTTCAATGCCACCTACATCTTTCGAAACTTCTATCATTTTATTTCCCAGTTTTAAATAGTTTATTAAATAAAAGTAAATTTCAAATATAATAATATATAATAATAATATTAAATTAATACTACTCTTAATGGAATAAATTACAAAATTAAATCAAAGTGAATTTCAAAAAACAGAATAGGCTTTGTTGCAACAACAAAATATTTGCATCCAATTTTTTACACATATGACCTAACGGTGCATTTGCTAATTGTATTGTTCTAGTTAAATTTTTAGACATTTGAAGATTACAGTTCGAAGTGAATGTTAGAAAATGTGCTCAAAATTTTTACGCAAAAGTATATACTTAGTCGGTAATTTTTCTACAAGTTAAGGTGGGAGTAAATTACCATCAACCAGAGAAGTGCTAAAGGTGTTATTTTCTTATTTACGTGTTGTGAAACTTGATATACGACACAGTACAAAATTTGTAATTGAAGAACTTTCCATTTTCTGGGCGAAAGCTAGAATCCCAACTAGAGACAAGTAACACTGCATCATTAAATTAGAAAAATTTCATTCCGCTTGGAAAATATTCAAAATATTTGATTTTTTTGAATAAATTGTCTTTTATTAGCTTGGGGTCATATGTGACCCCAATTCCAAATGGGTTAATGGAGTCATATTATTTTTTTCCGAAACCCTAGGCTATTAAGATAAAATATTACATTTAAAAGTAGAAAAGTGATGAATTTTTGATACAAAGTATTTAGAAAGAGTACATTTACAGAATATTTCACAAAAATCTAATTTTTCTCGAAATCCGCAAAAATAAAATCCTTGTCAAAAAAATTCTGGCAGAGGGATTTACTTAAAAATTCACACAGTTCATCTGCAACATGTATTTAATAAAACCTTAAAGTGATAGATTAATTTTTTTAAATTTTGTTTAAGAAAATTTTTTCAAACTTGAAAAAGGAGTTTTAAAAATTTTATCAAAAAAATTTCCAATTTCCGGTCTCAATGCGCAATAGGTTAACAACGTGGTAAAAAAAAAACAATACTTCATATCTGAGTACTTATAAGTATAGAGACCAGAAAAGAATGATGGCTTTAATCAATTTCTCAAAGTTGAAAAAAATGCCATCAAATTTCATGACCTAGTTTTTTTTTTTGGCACAAAAGTGGTCTGGGGCATTTGCTATTTCTTGGAGAGGTTTTATTCAATTTCGAAGTTTTATAGCCTTTTGATAGGATAATTTAATACTGATCCCGAATTATATAACAGCTCGTCGGAAAAATTAAACTATAGAACATACATTAGGGGTATGGTCAGGGTTATTATGTAATTCGATTCGAAACGAAAATATTTTCGAAAGGAATTTCGAATTTCGAAATTCGTAAATTTTTTCATTCGAATCGAATTACATAATAACCCCCCAGAATTCGGCCTTATGGCCAGGGATGTAGTGATACCAAAACCACTTCCCTTGGATCATTTCGCAACAAAAATCTTCCGCATAAATAATCTAAAGTAAAAGAAAAAATATTTACATAGAATTTTCTTCATACATTTTATTAAAATTTATAATGCACTATATATTTAAGTACAATGTCAAGCTACTTAATTTAAAGCCATCTTTTCCGTCTAAAGATAAGTCCATTACATGTCTTAATATAAGATCTAAAACATGATGCTGATAGTCTATATATTGTGGCGGTCGCAAAAACATGGATTATAAATAGTTTCGTAGTAACGTAATAATTCCATTTTTTAGTCCGGTATTGACTTGGTAGTATTACAAATTACAAATTGTTATGTTATTACAAATTGTTATGGACCTCCACAAATCAAATTGATATAGAGGTTCACAATGCCAGCCAGAATTTCTTTCTGAATCGATTTAATGAAATTTTGTTTTGCAATTTTAAAATTTGTATTCAATTGTTATACTTTTTCCACCAATTTATTCTTCTAAATGATGACCCACCATGCTAATATTGAGAAAACTATAGGTTTTCGCTGAGTAAAACCAAAACTTCTCGCTAAAACTGATTAAGAATTATAAATTTATATATATTATTATATATTTGAACACAACTTTTTAAATTACGTATTTTTTTAATATTCTGTTTACAGCTGGGGACGTTGGCCAGAAATTTTGGAATTGGGATCATTTAAACGAGGTTGGCGTGAAATCGATGTTGAAGATTGTGCTCGTATAATTGTGAGTATGCCTAAATATTTTATAATTGTAAAATTTTTCTTCATAATCCACGAAATCGAAATAAAGGATTGTGAGGGAAATTAATTCCAAAATGATGATTACCATGCTAATATTGAGAAAACTATAGGTTTTCGCTGAGCACACAACTAAGAACTTCTCGCTTAATACTGATTAAAAAAAAATCTTTTTAGAAATTTATTCAAACGATAATTTTCGATTTCTATTAAAACTTTCATTTTGTACAATTATTTTTTTTGCGTTTTTCCATTTAGCTGCTCTATTGTCTGCAAGTCTATAAAGGTGATGAAAAGATAAAAACCTTTATCTGGGATTTGATAACACCCACCGAGGATGGTGAATTACAAAAAATCAGCAGGGATCATAGTGGCCTCCATAATTTGGTGCCACGAGGTAGGAATGCAAAAGGTATGGTAATCAAATAGATACAAACACGCACTTATTTGAAGACTCAAACAGAAACTGCACGGATGTAGTTTGAAATATCGCGTATAAAATAAAAGCACGCAAATAAAATACACTCACATGAAGAATAAAATGTATTCTATAAATTTTCTTAGCTCTGGCTTTAAAATCTCAATTAAACCTTCCCCCTTTAGTGTGACTACTAACAAAAAAGTTTTGTAAAAATTATTATATATATTGTGTTACTAACATTTTCCGTATTCAAAATTACTATTTTTTTTTTTTTTTTTTTTTTTTTGTGTATAAATTGGATAATTAACGATTCTCTTTTCTTTATAACAAACTTATTTTCTTCTAAATTTTCTTTAAAAAAAAAAAAAAAAAACTGTATACTTCTAATTGAAGTTGAAAATGTTAATTGAAATTGCAGAAAGTACAATTAAAATTGAGATACTTTAGTTTTAAATTGAGATAACATCGAATGACAATAATTAAATATTTGAAATGTTTTTTCTTAAACTTCAATGTCCGTCCAATTTTTCACCTATTTGTGGCAATTTATATTTCGGTTTGGATAAACCCATTAATATTTATATAAGCTCTCCAATTGAGAGAGCTTATATCAGTAGATTTGTATTAAAATGGGAGGCAGACATAAAAACATTTTATAGTTTCTAAGAATGCTGTTACGATGTGATCATTAGGTCTTGAAATATTATAGACAGCCTCGATCAATATACATTGTTGTGCAGAACAAAAGCAAGCAAAATGAAAACCTTTTTTTGTATTTTTATACACAAAGTGTGCTGATGTTTGTAACATGGTGTCTCGACTAGCCATAATTCATGACAATTTCATGACTAAAAATCCAAAAAATCATGTCATGACTAAAAATCCAACTTTTTGCCATAACAGAAAGTCTGTCATAAACTCAGCCATTTATTTGAAGTTTGATTCGATTTTTATGTTTAAGTATATTAAAATGCCTCAACTTAAATTAAATAAAAGCGAAATTATTAATTTCATTCTAAAAAAGGATTCACTCAAAATCTCGTGCTTTTTCGTTCATTTTTTCTTCTTCAATTTATATTTTTAGTTTCTGTACCTCTTTTAAAGCATTGAGTACAATAACACATTTTTGTTGTTTACGGTTCAGAGACATTTTGGAAATGAAATGTCTATACATAATTTGCCCACTTCGCGTTTTCTCTCATTTTGTTTCTCTGACTTGAACATGAACATTGTCATAAATTATAGCTAGTCGAGACAGTGTGTAACTACCAAAAATATTTGATCTAGACCTAGATCGTTTATTATACCGATCGACTCAGAATCACTTGCAATATTTTCAACCACCTTATTGAATCCATACCACGTTATGCCGCGAAGTTATAAAGAAGAACAGATTCTTCACTAAATATTGAATAATATTATATTTTGCTTTTGTTTTGCGCAACTGAAACAGGTGCCATTTTGAGTTTATTTTTTCTTTACAAAAAAAAAAAATAAAAATAAAACGGTTCTTTTTGTTTAAAAATTTAGTTTTGTCTTTTTATTTTTAGTATTATAGAGAGTAAGAAATGATAAAGATTTTGGAAATACAAAAACAACATGCTTAAAAATACAAAAAGTTTAATAGTGATTATGGTTGCTTTTGTTCTGCGCAACACTGTTGTAAGGCGCCTAAGTAGACCGTTGAAAAATTATGAAAAGGTACGCTTTTAAGAAAATGTCTTTTTAAAATGTAGTTTTTCAAGAAAAATTTACTTTTTTAAGAAAAATTTACTTTCTTAAGAAAAATTTACTTTTTTAAAAAAAATTACTTTTTCAAGAAAAATTAACTTTTTTAAGAAAAATTAACTTTTTTAAGAAAAATTTACTTTTTTATGAAAATGCTTTTTTAAGAAAAGGTACTTTAAAAAAAAAAATTACTTTTTTAATAAAAATTTACTTTTTTAAGAAAATGTGGTTTTTTTTAAGGAGAAACTTACTTTTTTAAGAAAACACATTTTTAAGAAAAGGTACCCTTTTTAGAAAATGTCCTTTAGTAAGGTACTTTTTTTAAGAAAAATTTACTTTTTAGAGGAAAATTTACATTTTTAAGAAAAATTTACTGTTTTAAGAAAAGGTACTTTGTTTAGAAAAATTTACTTCTTTAAGACAAATTTATTTTTAAAGAAAAATTTACTTGTTAAGAAAAGTTACTTTTTAAGAAAACGATATTTTCAAAAGGCACTTTTTTAGGAAAAGGAAATTTTTAAAAAGAAAAGTTACTTTGTTAAAAAAAAATTTATTTTTTTTTTAAAGAAAAAATACCTTTTCTAAGAAAAATTTACTTTAAATGGTACTGCTTAAAAAAATTTGCTGTTTTAAGAAAAGGAAATTTTTATTTTTTTTATAAAGTATTTTTTTAAGAAAAGGCACTTGTTTAAGATATGGTATTTTTTTAAGAAAAAGGTCTATTTTAAGGAAAAAAAGGTACTTTTTAAAGAAAATTAACATTTTTAAGAAAAGGTCCTTTTTTAAGAAAAGATATTTTTTTAAAAAGAGTTACGCCCGTATTCATAATCAAATTCTAGCAGTTGGTTAACTTTTTTTCATATAAATTTTGAAATTTTCGTATGAAAAAAAATTAGCCAACTGCTAGAATTTGATTATGAATACGGGCGTTACTTTTTAAGAGACAATTTTTTTTAATGTACTTTTGAAAAAGGTACTTTTTAAGAAAAGGCACTTTTTTTAAAAAAAAATATGTTTTGAAGAAAAGTACTTTTTAACAAAAGGTACTAATTTAAGAAAAGGTACTTTTTCAGGAAAATGTAATTTTTTAAGAAAAAGTGCTTTGGATGTAGCTTCTATATACATATATAAGTACTTAGACACACGTATCAGTAATAGTTTTATGAAATTAACCATACAGTGTTACAGTCAGTCAGTGAGTCAGGATGAGCATAAATATAATAGATTAACAAAATTCTTCTAGACTTTATAAGCTTTGGCCACTAAATAAGGAAGATAGACTGCTTTTTTTTGTTCCTTAAGCCATATGGCATAGAATCACGATCAAATTTGTATAAAATATGCAGTTTCATACTAATATTATCTAGGACCATAACTGAAGTGTTAGCCTTCTTTGGAGGGGCTTTATGTGGTTTAATTTATTTAATAATTTATATGTGAAATTTGAAGATATCTCAGTTTAACATTAACAATCTCGATTTTATTCGAAATTTTCTCTCTTTATAAATTGGAGTTAGCGTAGTTTATCATATTGGTTGAAAAAAAAATAAATAATAATGTAGGTACTTGTAATCGATGGTGTTTGTGTGAGTGTTTCTTGTTGCTGTTTGTATTTGCCAATTTATTGCGCATACCGTAATCTAACCGTAACCGTATTGAAAATGTATTCAAAAAATGTGTTTGTAATAAGCTCTGTCTTGCTGTACCATATCTTTTTTTCCATTATTTTTAAATATAACTTTTTGTTTCTTATTTAGTCATAAGTAGTAAGTAGTTTAGTCATTAATTATGTTGGTTATTATATTCAACTTAAAAATATACATACATATATATGTACCTATAATTTTATAAAATGAAACGTTTGAAATTTTTATGTAAAAATTTAAAAAAAAAAAATTTCAAACGAAAAGCAAACTTAAAAACTACAAATTAGGTTAAAGGACCTAATTTTTTTAAAAATAAATTTTGTTGTTGCTGTATGCGATAATTTTTCTTTAAATTTTTAATTAAAAATTTTTTTTTTTAAATATTTTTTTTATAAAAAATTAAACAAAGAAAGTTTATGATTGATTAAATTTTTTTTAATAATTTATATATAAATAAATATATTTTTTTTAATATTTCTGTCGAATAACTGCTTTCTGGAAATCAAAATCGAGAAACCTCTTAATCTTATAGATATCGATGTACGGGGGCGACGGTCCCAAAACAACCCGACCTGACATAGAAAACCCATTTTGGGGAAAATTTTCTTTATATCGCAACATAATATTATAGTTAGGTACACTTTCTCCACCGATATTCAATAGCTTCGATACCCTGTTTATAGAAACAATTGGCGGAAACGCCACCTCTTCATTGTTGGCAAATATTTTACCACCGAGCCATTTTTTCAAGTTTTAAAATAGACAATAATCTGAGGGAGCGAAATCTTCCGAATAAGGAGCGTGATGAAGCAATTCGAAGTTTAATTCATGGATTTTGGCCATCGCAATAGTCGATGTGTGAACTGGTGCATTGTCTTTATAAAACAACACTTTCTTTTTGGCCAAATGCGGCCTTTTTTTTCCTTAATTTCATCACTTAAACGCTGCTTCCTTTTTCAAGATAATCAAGATAATCTATAAAAACAGACGCCATAACCTTTTCTGCAGATGGAACTTCCCTCGCAATCTTTGGACACGATTCTTCTATTTCAGTCCACTGACTTATCCTTTTGTCTCAGGTGTGAAGGGGTGGACCCATGTCTCATCCATGATTACGACTATGCAAAAACTCGGCTTTCTTGGGGTGAATCAATCATCGCCAAACACTAACGACGATGTTTTTGTTCTATTTTGAGCAAACTCAACATCCAGCGGACGGCTTTCTCATTTCCAAATTTTTGGATGCGTAGCACTTTTTCAAAAAAACCTATCACTACAGCTAACTCACGCACCTTCAGCCAACGATCATCCATTATAATTTTATGGATTTTCTTAACCGTTTCTGGCGTGGTCACCTCAATTGGTCGACCACTACGGCATTCATCTTGGCAGCCCGTACGGCCTCGTATAACATCTGCCACCCAATATTTTACTGTCATAAAAGAAGGAGCAGACTCCCACAGAGAATATATTGGATTATATAACGGTGACTAATTTTTTTCATGTTTAGCAATTCACTTAGCTTACTTTGGATGGCTCCAAAAAATACTATACTTTTTTTTTAACTATTACCGCCAGGTCAGGTTGTTCTGAGACCGCCCTTGTATATATGATATGCGTTAGTTATCATTCATCAACATTTTTGAGAAATGACAAAAAGCGTGACAGCTACAATTATTTGTTAATAACGTTAAGTTTGTCACGCTTATACGCGAAAAAACAAGAACATTTTGCACAATTTCTATCTTTCTTTCCTGCGGCCAAATCACCGCATTCGATATCGACTAAATCAATTGAATTTCCATATTTTGGTTAATATTTGAAGAAGACGGACAAACGCTCGACCACGATTCGCTTTTCTTCTTAACCAGAGGTCATAATTCTTCAACTGTGAGAAAGAAAAATTATTCTTAACAGTTTATTTTGGGAAATAAATAAATGATTTCGATCGAAAAATTTCGATAACGAATGCGGTGATTTGGCACCTGGTCTCTATCTCTCTCGTGGGAGGTAGTTGTTTTATTGACTATTATATCCAACATAATTATGTATTTAAAATTAATTATTATTATTATTTTGTTCAAAATTTATTAGCAAAATTATTTTAACTATATTCGCTGAATTTGGTCTATTATTATTTATTTTTTAATTGGTTTTATATTAAATTAAGATCGACATTGTATACAACAAAAAAGATAACATGTAAATTATTTTTCACTAATATAGAGCAGATTTTTATGGGTTTTCAATTGTTTGTCAATGCTTACACACAAAATACTACATTATTGTTTCATAAAATTAGCAATAATATTTGAAGACCAAACAAAACTTTTCCCAGGTCATTAGTTTTTTCTGGAAATTTATGTGGTGTGAAATGAGTTTTCGTCTGTAAACTACTTATTTTAAAGCCTATTCATGATTTATGTGTTTTAATATCACATAAAATTAGGCTCAGTCCTTAATATTCTGTATTATCACACAGAACAAAATACACGACATAAAATGAAACAAACTACGATTTTATACCACGTAAGCCGCCACGAACTGTCGTTCAAAAACTTACTACGTGCCACTCGAAAGTGTCAAGACTCTATCTATTTGATGTTAATTTTTGACAATACTGAGATTTACGATTGATATCGAATATGTGTATCGAACAAAACTCTTTGGATCACAAAATAATATTTAAACATTTCATATTCTGTATAACAGGGGTGTCAATTCGGTCCATCGTGATCGGCTGGTCGATCGCGTAATTTTAAGTCGATCGCCAATAAATATTCACATTTCGAATATTTGTACTAAATATGTACAAAAATTTTGTTTTATTGTTTTAAATCTAAAGAAAGAAGTTTTCAAAATTATCAATGATCTGTGGAACCAAAACACTATACCTCATGAATGGAGAAAAATCAGGATCAAACCCATACGGAAGAGAAATATAGAATTGAGCCTAGTCCAAAACTATCGGCCAATTTGCCTGCTTTCGACATTACTAAAACTCACTGAGGGTATGATTAAGGAACTCATCAATAAGTTCTCGGTAGTTCAACAAAACGTCCCCAAAAGGTCCTATGCCTTTAGGAAGAAACATTCGACATCCCAGTGTATCAACGATTTGATAAATACAGTCTACCATCATAGAAGTAAAGGGGTCACAGTTATGGGTACATGTATAGATTTAGAGAGGGCATACGATCTGGTTGATATTCACTTGCTTAAGAGTCAACTTTATCAACATGGTTTTAATTCACATATTATTGAGTGGACTTACAATCTTTTTCGTGACAGAACATTATTCTTGGATAACAAATCAACCCAAACTTCGGGAGGTTTGATGCAGAGCAGTTGCATAAGCCCAATATTATTCAATATATATACTGCTGTTTTCCACGAACTAACTCAAAACAATTCCATGCTTTACCAGCTTGCCGATGATTTTTTCATTTTAGTTTTCGAACGGGATAACCCAACGGCTAATTTTATTCTTCAAAATAGGGTTAACCAATTCTCAGAAATCGCAAATAGGTTAAAAATGAGAATCAATACCGAAAAGTCATACCATGAACATCATGATCAACAGCTCTATCATCACTCAAGCACACTCAATAAAATATTTAGGTAGAATTATCGACATAAACAACTCTCCAACTGAGCAAATTCAAATGGTCATTGATAAAGTAAATAGAACATGTGGCTTCAGCAGAATTATAAGCGTTTGCAAATATGGAATTCACCCGACAAACGCTCTCCATTTTTATAGAACATTTACCAGAACCAAATTGGAATACGCGGCTTCATCTTTTGCTAATTTAGGCTGTACAGCCCTAAGGAAACTTTCTACATGCGTTAATTCGAACATTAGATATCATAGGGCGCGGGAACTGCCACCTAAATATCGATTTGAATTAGCTACGGTCAGGGAACTAGCAAAATGCATTGCATACGAACTACCTATTATAGAACTTTTCCCGTCACCTGATTTCAATCTCAGAACCAGTTATTCAAAAATTTTCAACAAGTACAAGAACATTTTACAGGAATTCGGTAGGGTAACAGATAATGTTCGGACAAATCGAAGTTAATTATTGAGGGAAATTTATTCGGTGATATATGTAAAGGTAAAAGCAAAAACTACATGACGTGATGGATTGTGAAATTATTTATACGGATGGATCTGTGGGGGCTCACGGCTCAGGTTTTGCTTTCTGGCACCCGGAGAGTGAGTCCAAAGGACTTTTCAGAACGGAAGGCAAAATTGCGTCAATGTCTGCGGAGTTGGCGGCGATAGAAGCAGCGATTCACTTTGCGAAGGAGAAAAGTTTTAACAAAATAGCCATTTTCACTGATAGTAGGTCCGGCTGCTTGGCCCTGATGAGGGGGAAAAGTGAAAACCTCAGGGTGCGAAGAATACATAACGTGGTGAATAGTTCAACTTTTGAGAAAATCAGTCTTCACTTTGTGCCGCGTCATACCAGTATCTTGGGGAACATCGTAGCGGATCTAGCGGCTAGGGAAGCAGTGTACAATGGGGTTGAAAGAACTGAGCCACTGAGTCTAGGTGATGCGCTTTCAATTATTGAGGGTAGGCTGTGGAATGAATGGAATGAAGAGTATGAAGAATTAAGTCTGTCAAAAGGTAGAAAATATGCTGAAATTTTCCCCAGTGTAAGCAGGAAAAAAGAATGGTTCGATAACTGCAAAAAATTCAAACCAAACGAGATTAAGATATTAAACAGACTTCTGAGCGCTCACTCTTTTGGGAAGGCCACTCTCGCTAGTATGGGAATTTTCGACACAGATCTATGTGACACTTGTTTAGAAATTGAAGACGACGCACATATTATTTTTGAATGTAGCCGCTTTGAGGCCATTAGGCCAAAATACCCCTTGATTTACAAACACCCATCTTTGAGTGAATTTTTTAAAAATGAGAAAACCGAAGACTTTAAAGTTTTGACTGAATTCTTAAAGGAAATAAATATCGTTCTTTAAAGCGTCAAACGCTATAATTGGTGATGGCGTCATAGTCGAAAAGACTGGCCAATTAAATTTTCACAATGACCGCTGATGGTTGGTGAAAAATTATATTAAAATTTAATAAGTTCTCATTAATTGAAATTGTGACCACATGAATAATTCTAAAAAGATGAAAATTTATCATTACCATAAGGAATAGGAGCATGATTTTTTTTGTTATGATAAATAATAAATGCTGTTGTTTAATTTGCAATCATATGAAATATGCAATAAATTATCCGCTGAATAGTGATTTACGAAAAGTTAATCTTATTGAAATTAAGCCGAGTCTCTCATCGCAACAATTAATTTTCACTAAAGAAACATTAAAATCAAAGTCGACTACAATTGCTTCTTTGCGAGTATGCCATGTTCTTGCTAAAAATAAGAAACCATTTAGTGATGGTGCAATTATAAAAACTGCATTTTTGGAGGCGGCTGATTCTTTATTTTGTGACTATAAAAATAAGTTACTGCGATTAACGATTTGCAGTTGTCACGCAATACAGTTGCAAAATGAGTGGACAAAAAAAGCTTCAAATTTAAAAGAACAATTAGTGCAGAATATTACGAATTGTCGAGCATTTTCGCTTCAGTTGGATGAGTCTACTGATTCAGTTGGCATATCTCAAATGATTATTTTCATTCTTTTCGATTAAAGAAGAAATACTTACAATCATTTCATTAAAAGAAAATACTCGAGATGAAGATTTATTTACCAGTTTCGAAGTCTTGTAAAATTGCTAAATTTCCACTCTATAAACTTGTTGCAATTACAATGGACAGAGTACCAGCTATGACAGGTTGTCGAAATGGTTTCATCGCTTTATGTAGAAATGATGAAGATTTCCCTGCTTTCTTACAATGTCATTGTATAATACACCAATACAATGCTGTGCGCGAAAGTTTTAAGCATGCAAGAAATTATAAATATAGCTTTCAAAATTTCTAATTCAATTCGAGCAAAGTCTCCAAAGGCGCCTTTTTAAGCTACAGATGGAAGAATCAAATAATGGTGGACCATCCGAAATGCTCATGCATACAGATGTTAGGTGGCTAAGTCGAGGAAAATTTATCCAGCGATTTACAGATCTAATCAATGAAATTTAGCAATTTCTTAGCGAAAGAGGAGATGATTACCATCAATCAAATGACGGTATTTGGTTATTAGATTTAGCACTTTTAACCGATGTAACAGCTAAATTAAATGATTTAAATTTAGAACTAACAATTTTCCCCATAATTAGTGCTGTAAACGCTTTCAGAGAAAAATTATCTCTTTTTGTATCAAAGCCAGAAAATAAAAATTTATCTAATTTTCCTAATATGTTGCGGTAACTAAAAAATACTGCTTCTAATAATTATGATGAAAAAACATATGTCAAAGAAATTAAGAACCCTATTGAAGGATATTTTAAAAAAATTGATAATATTGTTTTATTTTATTGTTTAAAGCATGGTATTAACCATATCTTTCAACTATTTTTGATATGGATAAATATTAAACTTGAAACAGAAATTATTACTTTGCAAAATGATATTTATATTAAAGCAAGAGCTGGCGAAGGTAATTTCTGGAAATACTTAGCTGACGATAAGTATCCGAGTCTGAAAAAATGTGCCGAAAATTTATACGCCTGTTTTGGTTCAACATATCTGTGCAAATGAGCATTTTCTTAAATGAAAATAATAAAGTCAAGATACCGAACGAGCTTAACAGACTAACATTTAGAATCCTGCTTGAGAAATGGTCTGATTAATTATTCAGCAAATTATGAACAAATTTAAGTAATTTAAATAATATAGCATCAGAAAGTTCAAAACGAATTTTGTATATTCTTATGTACATCTGTTACTTTAACTTAACTTAAGTTTTAAGTTTGTGATGATTTTTAATTATTTCTTCTAATAAATATTATCAACATATGATTTTTATTCTTATTAAATTTACTTTAATACAAATAAGTAAATTTCAGCAATCCTTAAAAAATTAAATTTGGAACCTTAAATATTGCCTTCTCCTCTTGCCATTAGTTTTAGAAAAAGTAGAACGAGGTGGATTTTTATTGTGCGAAGTCGATCTTATAGAAAAATTTGCTGACACCCCTGCTGAATAAGATACCAGTGGATTCCGTCGAACATTGTTTCGCCCCAGTCTAAATTAGTAAATAATTAGCTTTTTATGTGGAATTCCATTGTCATAAGCAAAATTTTCGCTATGACATTAGTAATATATGGTCTACAGATAGATGACCTTAAATATTTACTTTGTATGTGATGTGCCACGCCCAAAAATGCGATTCCGCCCATTTTTGACTCGACTCTCGCTATGATGGTACTCTAGTTATCAATCTTGACTCGATAGCTTTTACGGTTTCGTAGATCATTAGTGACAAACAATCTTTAATTGGTTTTTTTTTTAACCGTTATCAAATAAGGGAATTAATTATATTATGTTTGTATATATTGTCGATCAATACGTAAAATAATAAACAAAGACATATTAACTAACTCTTTAATATACCACATTTTCACATTTTCCTCAATTGTAGGACGCAATGGTGGTAAAACTCAAAAAGAGCTAGCAGCACAGGCAGCCGCTGAAGCGGCAGAAGCGGCTGCAGCTGCTGCAGCTGCCGCTGTTGCTGCTGCGTCTGGGACTAAAATGATTAAAAAAGAAATTGGTACCCAGGGACCACAAAATATAACCGATCCAAACCACTGGAGTAAACATGAAAAATATGATGCTGACTCGTATTTGGAAGGAGCCTACAAGAAACATTTAAGCAGACACGCGAATAAGTGAGTCGTGTGGAATCGGATTTATTAGATTAACCCCCCAAAAACCACATTTTAAACTAATATATATATATATTTCTTTATACTTGTTCTACTCTTTTTCTACTTCTGCTTTATTTGTTTACTATTTTATTTTATTTTGATTTCAAATTTATTTTTTTTATTTTATATTTAATTTCTTCATCATTTTCTCAAAAATAATACAGAGTGTTATTACGCGTTCGTATGCTTTATTATATACAACATGAGGTGATTGGAGATCTGGTACAACAGATAAAAGAAAATACACCTGTCAGGTATGTTTGTTTGAACAATATTTATTTATCGTTTTTATTTTTTTGAATGAGTTTAATTCCTTTTATATGCATACGTATGTGTTTATCCTTGTTACTATCATACACTTCGTTTTTAATTTATGTTTCGTTATTTTTTCTTGATAATTGTTTTAAATTTTGTTTGTTTGAAATATGTTTTTTTTTTCATTTTGATTGTCTATTTAGTAGAGAAAATATCTCTAATTTGTGTCAGTTTGTTTTATCTTACGATGATAACTAGATTGAAAGTCTATATGTGATATTATTCGGATCGCTTTAGAACGAAACAGAACTTTTAAATAAATGCTTCTAGTTGAAGAAAATTCAAATTAACTTCTTAAGATAATGTCCACACACGTGTCATAATATAATTGAATTTTATTTTATCTAATGAAAAGATAAATAAATGTGATTGTAAAAGTTAATATATTTGTATTATAATTAAATATCAGTTATTACCAGGAATAAAACCATACTTATTTAACTCACCCATTCGATTGGTGAAAATATACAAGTTTCAAAGATAAGTTACAAAAATAAAAACTTAGGTAATTTATATAATTCTTTTTAATTTGTATTTTATACAAGTTTTTAATAATACATTTTTTAGTGTGAAAGACATATTTAACATTTCAAATTTAATAACTATTAAAAAAGAACTTGTATAAATACAACGTTAAAAGTATTTTTCTTAATATCAAGCAAAAACATCCTTTTGAAAATTTTAAATTTAATGAAATTGTTACATCAGAATTTCCTGTTTTTCTTTTATAGTTAATCTTAAAAATTAAATGATTGTTAATTTATCAAACTATAATTTTAGTAAAATGTTAATTAACTTAGTTTTTCACATTTAGTTACCACATATTTTCTTCATTTACTTATCTCAAAAATTTGCATATTTTCAATAATGAAAAAAAAAGAAGAAAAAAATTAAAGTCGAATAATTTTGACCACAATTGAGTAAGATCCAAAAATATTTTATTTTTTTCTTTAATTATAAAAACAAAAACTAATAATATTTTAAATTTCATGTTTTTACCTTTTAATTAAATAAAATAGGCCTGTTAGGAAATTTGTTACTCAGAGAAAGTTAAAACAATAAAATACAAAAAAAAATTAAAACAATCTTAAATTAATAATAAAAAAGTAATAATAATAAAATTAAAATAATAATAATAAAATTAAAATAATAATAATAAAATTAAAATAATAATAATAAAATTAAAATAATAATAATAAAATTAAAATAATGATAATAAAATTAAAATAATAATAATAAAACTAAAATAATAATAATTAAACTAAAATAATAATAATAAAAATAAAAACGTAATAATACAAAAATAAAGTAAAAAAATATAATAATAAAAAAATAATAAAAAAAAAATACTAAAAAAATAAAACAATAAAAAAATAATATAATATAATAATAAATAAATAATAATATAATAAAAAATAAAAATAAAATAAAAAATAAAAATCATCTAATTTTATGAAATTATTTTTTTTTTTTTTTTTTTACCAATGATGTACAATTTTGTTTTAAAAGGAGTTTCCTTACGGGCTAATGATGGTCAAATTTTGTGTAAATAAAAATCAATTCATTTTCATTTTTACTCAACGTAATTCGTTTTCATTTTTACTTAACAATTTTTTTAAAAAATATAATAATAAAAAGTAATGAAATAATAAAAATTAAAATAATAAAAAGTAATAAAATAATGATAAAAAAAAATAAAATAATAAAAAATGTAATAAAAAAATACTGCTGCTCCGCAGCATTATATTATATTATATTAATTTTTATAATATAATACCAAAACTTGCCAAGAGAAGTTAACGTACAGTAATGCCAAAATATGCCAAGAGAAGTTAACGTACAGTAAAAGTAAAGTTGATTGTCCACGCATAACTTTCTTCAAACCCAACGAATTTGCCAAGAGAAGTTAACGTACAGTAATGCCAAAATATGCCAAGATAAGTTAATGTACAGTAAAAGTAAAGTTGATTCTCCACGCATAACTTTCCTCAAACCCAACAAATTTAAGCAGTTAATAGCTCAAGAGAAGGATCCACTGAGTGTTCTTAGACCTATGTCAACAGCCTACGTTAATTACAACTCTAGTTATAGAGGTTTGAGAGAAGAAAAATATTGAAAAAAATCTTGAACGCAAAGTTTATTCATAAATTTTTTTAATATATAAGAAATAATAATAAAAAATTAAAATGATAAAAAGTAATAAAATAATGATAAAAAAAAAAAAATAAAATAAAAAAATAATAAAAAATGTAATAAAAAAATATAATAAAAAATATGAAATAATAAAAAAATATAATATAGATAATAAAAAAAATATAAAATAATAAAAAATAATAAAAAAATATAATATAGATAATAAAAAAATATAAAATAATAAAAAATATAAAATAATAAAAAAATTAAAATAATAAAAAAATATGAAATAGTAAAAAAAATATAAAATAATAAAAAAATATAAAATAATAAAAAAAAAATAATAATAAAACAAAACCGTAGAAAATAGAAAAATAAAAAATTAAAAAAAAACTACCGTATAAAATAATATTAAAAATAATAAAATAATAATAATAAAAAAATAAATAAATAAATAATAATAAAAAAATAATAAATAAATAAAATAATAAAAAAATATGTAAAATAATAAAAAAATAATAATAAAAAACTAAAAAATAAATATAGTACATAAATAAATATCATAAATAAATAAAAATAATAAATAAATAAAAATAATAAATAAATAAATAAAATGATAACCAGCCCAATTCTAAATATTCCCAGGGAAATGAGTTCCCAGGGAATTCATTTTTCCCGAGAATAAATCATATTCTAAACAGGCGGGGAGAAGAATAATATGGGAGAGAGAATTTCGATTATTCGAAGACAGCTGTTTTGCTTCAGTTGTTTTGTTTTGTTTACAAATTTAAAAATTTTTGTGGAAATTAAAAGTAAAACTTTTTTTAAATCTTTAATAAATTAAAAATAAATACAAAAAATGTTCAGTGTAGCGTTTCTGATGGAATCTGAAGTAGAAGAGCAGCTGCAGGACAAGACGGAGCAAAGCATGCAACATCAAGGTTGGCTTGCATTGTGTTTAAAAGAACATGAATTTGTTTTTTTTTTTGTTGCTTTTGACCTGAAAGCAACAGTAATGCCATAATAATATACAAAATTTTAAATGATATATATTACTTTTTTTCATAAAACTATTAAATACATACATTTTTCGCAGCACTCCCTCTCAATTTTTTTGACGGAATTATTCCCAAATTATTCTCCCTTTTATTGACATTTAGCATAGCTACTTTTTTTCCCGGGGAAGAGATTCCCATTTTCGAAGTTCTTTTAGAATAAGGGTAAAGGGAAAAGAGAAAAAATTCCCGGGGAGATTTTATTAAGAATAGGGGAACAGGGCGTAGGGAAAAAATTCCCAGGGAATTGTTATTGAGAATTGGGCTGAACATAAAATAAATAAATAAAATAATGAAAAAAAAGTAAAGAAAAAATATTAAAATAAAGAAATTTTTTTAAAAAATTAAATTTTGGATAAAAAATTAAATTTGAAGAAATATATATTCCAGAGGAAATTTTATTTTTTATTTAATTTTTAGAAAAGACGGAGATATAACAAATTTTCTTTTTTTTTATAGAAATTTATAGAAAAAATTAAATAAATAATTATGGTATTTTTATTTGAATACATATTTTTAATAAAAAATTACTTCTTAAATTTTTCATTACTTACAAAACTTTTTCATTTAACCTCGTTATTCAAATAAACCTTATGTCTGTTTTCTGAAAATGCTTTTGTATTCTTAATCAAAGTTTCTTTATTAAATGTTTCCAAATCGTTACAAAACCAAACTAGCTCGTTTTACTAAAAGCCATCGGAAATGTTTTAAAATTTCTCTGTGTATAAATTGGTTCATATTTTGTTTTAAAACAATAACATTTCCATAGGTTTGTAAATAATTTACTATCAAATATGTTTGTAATGCGCATTTAATGTTAATTTGCTTCAGAAATGTTTTCATTTTCCATACTTTAATAATTCATTCATACCATATATATATATATATTTTATAAAATAAAAAAGAATAATTTTACAGATATTTAAAATATTCGTAAGTAAAAATTTCATATTTCACCCATTCAATCTGAGATGTAAAAAAGAATTTATTAAAATTAACAAATAAAAATATCAATCATTAATTTCAAACTTTATACAGAATAAATTCTCATAACTTAAAATACATTTAAAAAAAAAAAAAAATAAAAGATTGGCCTTTTCTTTATTATTTATCATATTATTTTTCTTTTGTAATCTTTTTAATTTATTTTAATTTATTATTTAATTTGATATTTAATTTTCTAAAACGAATTTTTGTATGGTTCACCTTAATTTTCATCATTCACATCTTTATCATCTACAAACATTTAGCGAGCTTCCAATACGCCCTCCTACAATGGCCGATGCTGTGCCTGCTTCTTGGTGGAATCCTCCTTGTTGCGATAAGAGTCTGTTGGTGGGCACATTTAAACATGGCTGTGAAATGTATCGAGTTATGCGCTCTGATCCTGCGCTATGTTTTGCTGGTCATGTTGGTTCTACGGCCGATGATGTAACTGTAACCAATATACCGACGTAAGTTTAAACAAAGAACAAAAAAATATCTCATTAATAACAAATCATGCATAAAAATAACATTGTTTTCAAAGAAATTTAGTTTAATTTTGAGGTTAATTGAAAACTTGGATATGAAAATAGGGGAAAATATTTATAAGAGCTTAAGGGAACGAATAGTTAAATTACGTACATATTTTAAAAATAGTTTATAGAATTCTATATTAAGGGCACTCATGATAACGCTTAAAACCCTCGTAAACTGTGCAAACTGCGCATTTTTCCACTCTCACAAATGAACTGTCAAAAATTGTTTGAAAATTCACTTGCACAACTCTTGTAAATTTGGCAGTCAATTTGAACTCTTTAATTGTGCAATTAATAAGTCAGCTGTTTTGTGTTTTCTTTTATTACAAAAAATAAAATAGTGATGTAAAAAATTAAAATTTCTTGCGTTGTTTATCTGTAAAATTTCAACAAAGTGGTAAAATAATGAAACAAAATATAAATATATTATGATTACCGTCATTTGGTCCAAAAAATTCAAAAGTTAGTAAATCACCAACAACAAAGTCCTTAAGCAATTTAGTTTTTTCGCTTCCTTTAGACATTTTTATTGTTAGATGCAATTTTTATGCTTTGTTTTTATTTAATTTATTTTTTGTTTTGACATTTCTATCAAATTGAATTAAAAATTGCATAATCAAGTCTCGCAAATTTGTCCAATTGCACAAATGTTAATTTTAAGCGTTTTATTGAGTACCCTTATTATATTTATATTTAAAATATTTTAACTTTTCTTTGACGAAAATGTGTATAGAATTTCAAACAAACAAATGTTGTTCATATAGAAACACGAAGGCGTGATGATAACTCAGTGACTATTTGAATGTCAACATAATCTCCTTTCAGTTCGATACATTTAGTTCAACATTTTTCAAATTTTTTTATTCCGTCCAAATAAAAGTGTTCTTAAAAACAGGCGTTTGTTTCAGTGATGACTTTTTCATTTGACCCAAATCTTTCCTTCAGGTCTGGAAACAGAAAATAGTAGCAGGAGTCTAAATCTGGAGAATATGATGGATAGGGTAGCGTTTGGTAGCCCAATTTATGAATTTTTGCCGTTGTACTACGTGAGCGGCAGTGCGTGGTTAGCATTAAACAATGTCGAATCTGTCCAATCGCTGTGGATAATATTCGCGGTGATCGGTTTAATTACCATTCGTGGCACCCATTACGCGGACATCTTTCTCATTCCCAATTATACATGTAGATATTCAATTGAGATACCTATAGCCTCACGATTTCTGATGTGACGACCTCTTTTCGATGGCGTGAACGTTCGGCTTCACTTGATCTCGTACCATCCCACCAAAATTCAGTAAAACACTTATGAACTACTGCAGTTAATGGCACAGAGTCCCCATAGAATTTATCAAGCAAAAAAAAATAAATAATAATGTGTTGTGAGCACTCGAAATTCGTTTTTTACCATTCACGAGGTTATCCGCTTTCAATGGCTGTCAAACACAAACTAAATGACGCAGCTGGCTCAAAAGTTTTATTTGTTAATTAACTATGAGGGTTTTTATTTTGAATTAAAATAGCTCTCGTATTGGGAAGTATTGATTTGAGTTTGATATGATCTTTAAGTGAAAGGAAATCCACAATAATTAAGAAATATTGGATATGGAATCTATAAATAATCGTTTGATTACAAATAGATAAGCACTAGGATTTTTTTCACAGAATTAAAAATACACTATTGTTATGTCTTGTAAAATTTAGATGTAATATTGTACCCAAAAGAAAAGGTGACTTTTTAATAATAAATATTAGTGTGTTCTTCGATCTTTTTGTTGTTATTAATTTATTAATTTATTCACGTATGGGTAAATATGACGCTAGTTTTTGCAAATGAATTTGGCATTATTAACAATGTCCGATTTTGTAGAACAAAGAACTTATATTAAATTTTTTTTATGGAATGATATATTGAGTGCAGAAACGTAAAGAATGTTGCACAAGGCCATCGGCTAAGTCGAAAAAAAATGATTACTAGTGGAATAAACAGCTCCAAGAATGCAGAGAAGAAAAAATACACGTCGAGGAAATTAAGGATTTAGCGCGTGCTAAATAGTCGTCAATTGACAATTAGAGATCTTGCTTATGTTCTTGATATTTTTGCACAAAGAAGGTCCATTAAATTTTGTTTGCGGAATTAAATTTCTGCTACAGAAATATTAAGGCTGTTGCAGAAAACCTGCGATCATTACCGAAACGGCAAATATGGCTTTAAAGACAGAGAACGTCCCTGACGATAAAAAAAAAACAATATATGAACAACACATAAAGAAAATCAAAGATAATAGATTGATAATTAGAAATCTAACAGATATTATAGATATATAAAAAGGATCAGTCAACACAGTTTTAAAAAAAAATTGTTGACCTCAAATGCGTTAAATCTCGATTGATTCCAAAAACACTCAATATTTTGAAAAAGATTGTCGCCTTTACATCGCTGAAAAATGAAACGCACCATTACGGGGAGTGAGACTTGTATCTATGCCTAAGACCGCGAAATAACCGAACAATCAAGTTAATATCGTGCAAAAAGTGCGGCAGTTTCTGCGATTATCGTGGTGTGGTGTATTATAAATTCATTCTGCCGGGTACAACTTGTAACAAGGAATATTATTAAAGCTATTCTCAAAAAAAGCCATAATTATGGACAGAGAACTTTTGGTTTTTGCACCACGATAATGCACCGTCTGACACTGGATTAGTACTTCATAACCATTTCTCACAGAACTCGACTCATATCGTGTCACAACCACCGTATTCGCCAGTGACTTCTGGCTAAACTAAAAAGACCACTACGGGGACACCGTTTTGAATCGACTGAAGAAATAGAAGCCGAATCGTTGCACTTTTCAAAAATCAATCCGCAAATCCGAATACAACTTCGATTTGAAATTTTTGTTTTTCTTAAACAGTATTTTTATGGGGAGTAGGTATTATCATCAGTGTGACAGTACGTGCTTGACGACTTCTCTCAGCTACTAGGAGTGAACAATCGAAGACAAACAAAAATTAAGTTCTACTATTTGTAATTGTGCGAAAAGGAACAGTTCGCATGTGACAGCGGGTACGATTACTACCGAGATGTAGATTAAAGAATGCTATTTAAAGAGACTACTTCCGTTCCTTTTTGTTTTCGGTCCTGACCTTATTATCATGTCATTACAGTAAATCGGCTATTGAATGTTACAAAAAAAATAGTTAAATTCGTATCAAGAGATGCGAATCCACTCAATTGCCCAGAACTAAGCTCCAAAGAAAAATATTAGGCACTTGCAAAAAGAGTTATGAAGAGAACAAAGCAAGTCGCCAACAATAGCATACTCACTTTTTGATCAGGAATGGTCTGTCTACAGCAAAGGGATTAATGGAAGCATACTTTTTTAAAAGCATTAAAATGTTCATACAAAACAAGTAATTTTGCAAAAATAATATATAATATGTTAAAATGTCTTAACATTTCCATCAATAAGTCCTAATTTATAATAAAATCGGTTATTTCGTTTCAAAGTTATTGCGATTTATTTATGTTACAATTTTTATGTACGTCCTCCTTATAAAAAAAGGAAATTTTAGAAAATAGAATCCTTTGCAACTACAAAATATATTTATTTATAATATCTATAATATTAATAGGCTAGGCGATTTCTTGTGACCGATGTTTTGTTCTACCGTTTTATCCCGATTTTGACTAAACGTATGTTATTTGAAAGGCATTTCTTTTTAGCCGACTTGCAGATTTACAGATTTTTAAATTTTTTCCTTTATTTTGAGTAAATTGCATTTAAAGTTGCTACTAACACATACATAAAATTATACAATGCTATGTGTGTGTTTATTAAATTTGTTAATGCGTTTGATTTGTGAATTGGCTACAATTGATTAGCATACCTTTAGGGTCTTTATTTAATAAAAAAATAAAATTTCCTAGAATTTGCACTCAAATTTCGAGGGCTGGAATCTGCTATTATATATTAATAGGCAAGGTGATTTCTTGTGTAAATAAGAAAAATTTAAAAATTGTAGTTAATAACCGATTTTTACTCAATATATCTCTTTTGAAAGTTATTTAATTTTAACTGTCCACCAGATTTACAGATTTGCACCGTCTGAACCATATTTTTGAAGTAATGCTCATTAAAATATTCCCCTAACACATACATAAAACAACACAGTATGTGTTTATTATAAATAACAAAAGCCCTTTGTTGAATGGTAAATTGGCTAAAATTGATTAGCATACCTTTAGGCTCCTTTAAAATTATTTATTAAATGAAAAAATTTTCCATCGAATTTCGAGGGCTGGGCTTAAAAAAAGCCTATTTACATAAATAACTTCAAATTGCCTTGTTTTGTCTGTGAACAAAAATAAAACCCTGAAATTTATTATTCTAGAATAGAATAAAAATAAAATAATTATGTGTGTTAAATAAATTATTCGTTTTAGTAATCACATAGTTTACCTCAGTACTTAGTAGAATAACCATTATTTTGAATAACAGCTAAGCAAAGACTTTGCATTGAATCCGCCAGCTTCTGACAATTTTTTATTGGCAAATTCTTCCAAGTAACTTCAACCAATGCCCATAGCTCATTTTTATACCCTCCACACTACTGTGCAGAGGGTATATATAGGTTTGTCATTCCGTTTGTAACACATCGAAATAAATTCCGAGATCCCCAAAACCATATATTTTCTTGATGGGAACTTGATTTAACGATAACCGTCTTTCTGTGGAAATCGCGATCATGCCCTCAATATTTAAGCTAGACCATTAGTTTTTATATAAAATCATGTATTAATATTTTAAAGGAGTTGCTAGTTGAAATCCTCAAAATCGGTTAAAAGGGTCACGAGATGAATGAAACTTTGAAAAACTTTGAATGAAACCTTGAAAAAACTCTTGAAAAAATAATTTTCAGTGTGTTTCTTAAGATATGTTGTAAATGCTGTATTTATTCTTATTGTGTGTATATTTATACTGCACGCGTCACATTGGCCTAAGCAAGTGCTACCACATATTTTTGTTTATCGTTATCACCCTTTTTTTAAAATTATCATTTAAAAATTTTAAATTAGATATTAAAAAATAAAAATTAAAAAAAAAAATGAATAAAAATTAAAAATTTTAGTTTCTTTAGTTTCTAAACTGTTTGTATTATTTTTTTTTTATTAAACGGATCCTTAAATTAACATATTACTAGCTAATTCAGATAAAAAATATTTTAAAATTAGCTTTTTTTTAATATTAATAATTTTTAGCCAAGAATATAAGGTCATAAAACATTCTTATAGGGATCAAACTTTGGGTATTATAGGTTTTCTACTCTAGTAAAAGAAAAATAATACAGTTTTCAAATAGTAATTAATTCTTTCTATAGAAGACATGATCATTATTTTTTACAAAAGCGCCCCGGTAGGTGAGTAGGTAGCGTGCTCGCCTATCATGCGGGGGTCGTGGGTTCGATTCCCACCAGATGCTTTGGTCTGTCGCTGCAAAAATCAGCCAAATAGTCTTTGTCACCCGGCTTATCACTGGACCCAAATTAGAATACAAATTTATTTTGCATTATAATTAATATAAATAAATAAATTAAAGTGGTAGCCGTACCCAATATTGGGTGTAATATTGATTTTAAGGCGCAGGTGGAGGGTGTCAAAGATTCGGCACAGCCGAATCTTGTTATTAGATGGATTATTTTCTTAAGGGCCATTTTAACTTGTCGCCACTAGTTCTCAATAGGGTATAAGTCTGACCACTGTGCAGGCCAGCTTAAAACGTCGACCTTATTGTTTTCGAGCCAAGCTTTTGTCCGCTCCAATGTTGTCTTGTTGAAACACCCACCGAAGCGGCATTTCCCATTTAGCATAAGGCATCATGATGTTATTTAAAATATTTGTATAACACAGCGTCCATTGTATTCTTCATCCGAAATAAAGGCCCAATTTTTCAATTATATATTCTTCCTTTATTTACATGTTTTAACAAATTTGATATTTACATATGAGATCTTATCTTTACATATAGATATTGCAACAAATAATACATAGGATCTAAAGATATTAAATAGTTTTTATTTTATTTTTTAATGATTTTTAAAGGAAAATGGGAGGAAAAAACCTTTATATGATTTAATATATTCAAATACTATCTGAAAATGTTTATATGCTTATAGGAGGTTTATTAGTAATAATAGACCTCTGTAAGCATATAATTTTCAATTTGGTGATTTCTTTTTTAATTTTACGTTATTTCTATACATTCTCTTAGCAGTGGGTAAGAGGAATTTTCAATTTTGGCACAGTAATTGTTATTAATCCTTGATATGAAATCGATCATTTTTTCATAACCGGTTTCTTCATGAAGAAGATTTGTAGGATACCTCCAGTGCTTTTTATATATCATTTTAAGACATTTGTTTTGTATAATTTGTAAGCGTTTTAGGTGGCAGTTGGCAGCGTCACTCCAAATAGGACACGCGTATGTTAATATCGGCCTTATAACAGTTTTGAAGAGTAGATTTTTGTTTTGGTGGTTTAGAAATGACCTTCTATTTAGTAGTGGCCATAATGCTTTAAATGATTTTATAGCTTTTTGGCACGTAGCCATAATATGTTGTTTAAATGTAAGCTTTTTGTCCAAGACAACTCCGAGATATTTGACATCGTTAAGTACATTTATGGTATTATTTCCAATAAGAAGATGACGTCTTGGCAGTCTTTTGGGAGATTTGTTGAATGGAAAAATTATTGCTTGGGTCTTGTTTGGATTAATTTTGATTTTCCATTTGTGGAAATATTTACTGCAATTTACAAGTCCCTTTTCCATTTTCTTCAGGAGTGCACTTGTAAGTTTGTTTGAAGAAATTAACGCAGTGTCATCTGCGTAATAGGCAATTTTCATATATTTTGGGACTTTAAAATCGGATGTATATATCGAGTAAAGCAATGGCGACAAGACTGATCCTTGAGGTAACCCTGAGGTAATGGTTTTTGGAGTTGATGTTTCATTATTAATTGCAACTTTAAAGCTTCTGTCGTGAATGAAATCTGAAATAAGTTTACATAGATATTTTGGTATATTTGCATCAAGAAGTTTAAATAAGAGGCCATTATGCCAAACGGTGTCAAACGCTTTTTCAATATCTAACAATATTACACCCGTTGAACTTTTATTGTTTTTATTGGTGATTATTTGATTTTTAATTCTGTTTATTTGGTGAGTAGTGCTATGTCCTTTTTTAAATCCAAATTGTTCTTTAGCAACAATAGAATTGGTCGTTACAAATTCACTAAGACGAGAATGTAGAATTTTTTCAAATATTTTACCAAAGTTACTTAATAGACTGATAGGTCGGTCCGTAGGTGTTTGGGTTAGTTTTTGGCTTGCTAGGTTTGTTAATAGCTATAACCTTAGCATTTTTGAAATGGTTTGGGAAATAGTTGAGTTTGATGCAGCTGTTAAATATTATAACCAGTAATTTTAGAGCTTTGAGTGGTAGTTTCTTTAAGAGCAGGTTGGGAACATTGTCAAAACCAGGGGATTTTGAGGGTTTTATTGATGAGACAATATTCATTACTTCTTCAAGAGATGTATAAATTGCAGATTCAGAACTGGGATTTTCCTTCTTAAAATTATTTACTGTTGTATTTATTAGTGTATCTGCCGAGTGGTTATAGTTCGAAGTGAGGTTATTTGCTTGGACAAATGTATTTGCCAGGACTTCAGCCTTGTCCTTATCAGATGTTATTTTTGTATTTCCAACTTTGAAGTGAGCGATTTGATTTTTTCCTTTTCCTCGCAAGTTCCTGCTTATTTTCCAAACCGATTTATCACCTGGTTTTAAATGGGATAATAATTGAGACCATTTCTTATTGCGCTCCGAATTAATACTTTTATCAATCATGTTACTTAGAAACTTAGTACATTGATTATAAAAAGTTTGCTCGGCTATATTTGAAGATCGTTGGCTTTTTCTTTTAAAGCTTCTTCTTAGTTTTATATATTTCACAGTACTTTCTGGTAATGTGTAATTATTTTGTTGAGTTATTTTAGGTGTAGACACATCCCTTGCTTCGAAAACTACATTTATAAATTTTTGGATTTCCTGATCAATTACTGCCTTGGTATTGTATATATCGGAATATAACGTGATCCGAAATAAAGGCCCTAATATACCATAGTAGTAGGGAAAAAAAAGACCCATACAATTATGTTCCCACTATTGGGGACGTTATTCGGCATTTGGGGAGGGAGGGGCGGGGTCTGCGTACAGGAAGGCCGCTTCTGTCAAAGTTAAACAAATTCGCTTTTGTTTCATCTGACCGTAAAAAATTTCGTCACTTGCTTATCGGTCAATTCACATGTACCCTTGTGAATTCCAATCTTTTTTTACGTTTCGTTTGGAAAGGTATGGAAATTTGTGTGTCTTCTTTGCTTGTAAATTTTTTTTTTTTAATTAGCATTTTTCTTATTTTAAGGGCTGAAGATGTAACAAAAGGATCCTTTTTTACATGGCTACTGCGTTCAAAATATCCATAATTTTTGATTTTTCCCCCGCTGTTTTGAACCTATATTTTATAGCATTTTCTACCATTTGTATGTAGCTTTAACCTTTTTTATGGACCTATTTTTATATCCCGGCGCTCATGACTGCAATGCTTACCTCTGCCCATTTTGGAGTCTAAATAATAATTATTTTCTCAGGTTTCTTTCAAATATTAATAAATATAAACAAAATTTAAAGCCGTTTAATTGACTTTTTTTCGTTTGACTCTATTTTATTGCACACTTCTTTGCATAACAAGAACAATAAGGCTCAAAATGTATTGAAAATAACGGGATTATACATATTTATGATAGAACATATGAATGAATTACAACAATTGTTGAAATGAAACACTGCGCAAGTAATTTTAAAAACCGCTGAAATTTTTGAAGAGTAGGTGATTCTATTTTTTCATATCACAGAACTGTGTACATATGTATATCAACAATAGCAGAAAAATAAAATTATAGGTCCATTATTTCTTAAAGATGCTAATAATTAAGAATATAGACGAAATACTGGTTAAATGTTTTATACAAAATATGAAAAATAGTTTATTTGATTTAAGTTTCATACAAAATTCTTTACCACCATTTCATGAATACATTTCATATTGTTGCAATCATTTTACTTTTGAATATTCCTGCTCATAAGCTTTTTAAGATTTTGTTTTTAACTTAAACTTGATATTAAATTTTCTTTAATATGTGTCTTAAGAAAAAAACTATTTTATTTAATGTTAAAAAAGCATGTTTTTTCTATATACATTTACTAAACAACTGATAAATTAATATTAGTATAATTTATTGTTATTTTAATATCTATCTAAATTTGAAATTTCTTCCTTGATAATAGTATCGAAGAAGATGCCAATTCCAAATTAGATGCTGATGTCGAAGAAATCGATGATGATGGCACGGCCACCAAAGACTCCGATTCCACCAAATTGACGGCAGGCGACAAAGATAAAGACTCTTTAGATCCTCCCGAACGTCCCAGCTCTTCGGGTAAGAAAGAAAAAAAATTGGCGAAAAAGGCAACCACTGACGAAACAGTTACAGTCAATGACGCTGAACAAGTTGAGGAGAATAAAAAGGCTGTTGAAGTTGAAGACGCTCCACAGGATGGCAAATATAAAACAGATGACAATGAGGAAGAAGATAAAGATAAAACTTCTGCCGACACATCTGTCGATACCGAAACAAAGGCGGACACAATTGATACAGAAACTGAAACGGCTGCTGGTGTAGCAAGTATTGATAAATCTGAGGCTGACGCCCATACCACAGACAATAGCAATGATACAGCCGCTGCCGTTACTGATTCGAATTCAATGGATGCCACTGTTTCGGAATCGGGTGCTACAACTACAGCTGGCGCCGATTCTCCTGCAGCTAGTACATCGACTGAAACTGTTAACGTTGAGGAAGCTACTCCAAATTCGGCCGCTCAATCGGCCATAAATACATGTACTACCACCACCATCACCTCAACTACCACTACTACCAATTTAACTACTACCACTACATCCACCACCACCACCAACTCAGCTACCACCAATTCATCAAATTCAAATGAACAAACGCAAAGTGATACTGTTAATACAACAACAAACTCATGTTTAGGCTTGGACGAGGAAGAAAGTGGTGCTGGCTCATACCCACCCACACAAGTACCCATTGATGACAATTCGGCCTCCATGTGGCCATCAATGCAAGATTTAAATACACGTCTTCGTCGTGTTATCACTGCCTATCAAAGAAATTACAAAAAAGAAGAACTCAAACAACAACAAAAGGCCAAGGTAAGTTTTAAGAATTTTCGATTTTCAAACTATCATCATTCTCTCTACATACAAAAATTTGCACATTTTTTGTATATATATATGTATTTTAATTAACAACTCTTTTTAGCAAAAAAAAAAGTAGTTTTGTCTAAATTTTATTATTGGGTAAACTAATTTTTGGCTGTAAACATTTGGTTTTTTAGAGTGTAGTCGACAAATTTTAACTTAAAATGTGCAAAATCTATATGAATGATTACATTGTTATCAATTTTGGCTTTACATTTAAATTTTTTTTTTTTTTTTGACAAAAAAAAAATCGAAAGTTTTGTAAAATTGTGCTGTTGATAAAAAACTTGTTATATTTTAAAATTGTGTGTAGTAAAGTAGTTGAGTTGTAGCAGTAAATTGAATTGAATTTAGTAATGGGAATGCTGTACCAGTATTGCAATTGTTAATTTAAGTTGAACTTGTTCATTGTGATCTGAAAATTGAATTTGTGTAGTAGATAAACTGATCCAAAAAAAAAAAATGTAGAATTCTAAAAACTTTTAGTAAAATGGTACAAAAATATGAATGATCGAATATGCTTATTTAAATATAGCATTCTACAATCCCTAAACCTGTTTTCGTTTGTTCGCGGATGAACGAAACGTATAATAGAAACAGTCTACATGCTGGAGGAAACGATATTAAAACTATACAATTCTACAAACCCGTAAACCCTCTTTCCATTGTCAGAAAAATTTTATATATAAAAAAAAAAAAAAATCAAAAATTCAATTCATAAAACTTTACTTGACGGGACGAACGAAAGTTATTATGGAAACACGGGGCAAGTGAAGTTGTAGAAGATAACGGCAAGCATGTTTCTTTTACGTATTGACTAATTAGAAGGTTTTTTTTTATCTTTAACAATTTCTTCTACACTACTGTGCCCAAATGAAAAGATGACTTTCGTTACAAAATGTAAAATCTTTATTATGCCCTTGATCCTTACAACAACTCGAGTTGATGTAGCTATGTCCGACTGACTGTCTCTCTGTCTGTCTGTTCAAATCACTTTCATTCACAAAATAAACCATTTATCTGAATTAAATTATGGTAATATTATTTGCCATTATTTCGAGCATGTTGCTATTGAAAATTGGGTAAATCGGACATCATTGTGCAAAGATATGTCCAAAAATATGAAGACACCTATAAAAAAAAAAAAAAAAATTCAGTGTGTTTGTTGTAATAATTTGATATCATGTATTTCAAATTGTTTACTTTTTTGAAACGTTTTATTTACATTTATTATAAATAGTGCAATACGTCCAGATATTAATGTAAACGAAAAAAACAATGTGGAGGGTACCAAAGATTCGGCACAGCTGAATTTACTTGTTTTATTTTTTTTTTCCAACAATTCCCGGAATGGCAGTTAAAGCGGTCAGTAATTCGGCTTCTGTCTCCTCAATCGATTCGAAACGGTGATCCGGGAGTGGTCTTTTGAGTTTATTGAATAGCCAGAAATCACACGTTGCTGTGGAAAACGGTAGCTGTGGAACGATATGAAACGAATTTTGTGCGAAATGATCTCGAAGAGTCAATGCTGTGTTAGACGGTACATTATCCAGAGTTGTTTGCCCATAATTCTGGCTTCTTTTTGCGAATGGATTACAAAAAATGATACATCAAACTCTAATATTACCTCGTATTCATAGATCCAAATCTCAACATCCATAATGATGCGTTTCATTTCGTTCTGGTAGTCAGAAAGCATTGTTTTAGAGATATTAACTGGACGCTCCTAAAAAATTGTTTTTTTTTTTTTTTTTTTTTTTTGAACGAATTGAGATTTAACTCGTTTAAGGTCCAAAATATATATTAAAATGGTGTTGACTGATCCTTTTGAAATGCATGATCTCGACGATTTTTGAGCGCCAAGTCATTGATTTCATTGACGTGTTGTTCATCAGTTGATGTTTTTCTCGTCTGTAGCGCTCTTTGTCTTCAATGGATTTTCTACCTTCTTGGAACTTTTTGTACCACTTGTACTACATAAGTAGTCTGTTCATCGCAGTCCATCTGTAGCATCCTTAAATTTCTGCAACAGAAATTTCATTCCTTTTAATATGTCAGTGATATCAGCAATATCTCTAATTGCCAAACGACGATTTTTCCTGGCCGTGTTGATGTTTATTTTTATTCGGGGCGGTCTTTGTCTTCAACGCTTTCTATGGCTTCTTGGAACTGTTTGTATTACTTTCAAATATATTTTTTCGACGTAGCCTAGTCACCGAAGGCCTTCTGCAACGTCCTTAACGTTTGTTTAGCAAACACCCCGACCTGACAAACACCTTAAAACACCCCGACCTGACAAAGAAAACATAACAAATTTTGGAAAAATTTTATAACTTAATCTCCTTTTAGTACGATACCCTGTTTATAATAAGAACTCTCTAGATCTTTAAAATAGCCATCAACCGCAAACTCCACCTCTTCATAGTTGGCAAATATTTTACCACCGAGTCATTTTTTCAAGTTTAGAAATAGAAAATAATGTGAGTGGGCTAAAGCTGGCAAGTCGAAATTTAATTCATGGATTTTGGCCATCGCAATAGTGGAGTGTACACTGATGAAACAATACTTTTCTTTTCGCCAAATACGTCACTTTTTCCTTTATTTCTTCACTTAAACGCTGCAATAACTTAACGAATACTCGTCGCCATAACCTTGCCTGAAGATTGAACTCCTTTCACCTTCTTAGGGCATGATTCTTCCATTTCAGTCCACTGTTTTAACTTTTCCTTTGTCTCAGATGTGAAGTGGATGACACATATCCAATCCATGGTTACTAATCTACGCAAAAACTCGGCTTTATTGTTGTGAAACATCGCCAAACACACTATTGAAACATCTCCACGACGCTGTTTCTATTCTATTGTGATCAAACCCGGCATCCATCTTGCTGATAGCTTTCTCATCTCCAAATTTGCGGCCAATATGCGATGTCTAGCATTTCTCGATATGCCTATCATTTAAGCTAGCTCACGGCTTTTCAGCCGACGATCACCCAATACAATTTTGTGGATTTTCTTAACCGTTTCTGGCGTGGACATCAATTGGTCGATCACTACGGTTTTCGTCTTGGCGGCTCGTACGGCCTCGTTTAAACTCTGACAGCCAATATTTTATAATCGTAAACGAAGAACAGACTCCTCAAGAGCTCGGCTTTAATATTGGTTGGACTGAGACCTTTCAAATGAAAGTGTTGAACTACATAACGGTTGCCAATTTTTTCCATGTTTACAATTTCACTGAGATCGTTTACATTTGATGGCTCAAAAGAAAATAATACTAATCACGTGGCGCCTTGAAACTTAAAAACTTGTGTTTTATAAGGTTGCCACTTTTCACCAAAAGAATTTTTTTTAACTACTGCCGCCATCTATGCGTCAGGTCGGGTTGTTCTGGGACCGCACTCGTTAAAAAAGATATTGAGGGTAAAATACGATGGATGTTATAGATTAAAACTTTACGCTATAAGGATTTAATTGAAAAGTTTTAATTGCGAAATATTTTATAGGCAACTAAAAAAAAAAGGCATGAAACACTTCAGAAATAATTGGGATCATACTAAGAAAAACTAAGTTTTTTACGTAAAAGTATACCATTGAAAGGAAAAACGTTGGGAATAAAGAACAATTAAAAAAATCATATATGAATAATGATACTTAACAAGACTGCACAGTCCTCAGTTGATATGGATGTGTTAATGACGAAGGTTCAAATCTCACAATCAATTTTACAATAATCCAATACTGTACTCGGTAAAAAAAAGTTCAAAATGATACAAATAACTGTATTGTAGAATTTTTTTAACGGCAAAGTTTATCTTTATCTTTGACAATTGAACTACCAAATTTGGTCGTTAACAAGTTCATGAGTCCCTAAGTAATTCTTAAAATCATATAATAGGATTTGTAGCATTTTTCATTAAATATGATGGCTTTTAGAAAATTTTTAAGAATTTTTATAAAAGAAAGTTTGCTCGTTTTTAACGTTCAAGTACTATGATTGCAAATTTTAATCGATGGTAACAATGATCAGTTAAGGTTCACGAAATTTAGAATTGAAAGATTTTTAAGTTATTGTCTGTCTAAAAATGGTTTCGCAAAAACATTCTATACAATTTAAATGTTGCTACTCGCCGCTACTTTACTACAACTCTCTACAAGAAAATATAACAGTTTTAAATTTCCCTCCACAAAAAACAAAATTCAAACAAAACAAATTTTACATCCATCTCGCCTTATTTGCATTTCTCATCAAAATATTTTACATCGGACCCTCTATATATAAAAAAAAAAAAAACATCCCCTTAACAAAAAATCTTAAAACTCCCGCCCCTCCAGCTACAAGCTTTGGTCTGTTCAACACCACCGCTATCGGTACCAACTACACCGACTTTACAATCCATGCAAATGCAGATGCAAAGTGTTACTGGTAATTCCAACACGTCTAACGCATCTAATCAAGATCCTGGTAGTCGTAGTTTACAATCATTAATACAAAATAATAATAGTTCATTGTCGACGGGACCAAGTACTTCGGCAGCTGCTGCCGCACAAAATGCAGCTCAGAATGCTGCAATGCAACATCAATTGCAGCAACAGCACCAACACCAACAACAGCAGCAGCAGCAGCAACAACAACAACATCAGCAACAACAACAGCAGCAGCAACAGCAATCATTGCAACAACAGCAGCAATCTTTGCAACAACAACAGCAATCATTGCAACAACAAGCTAGTGCTGCTGTTGCCGCATTAACTGCAACACCAATGCCAACAGCTGCGGATATCAGTTTGATGCTCAACATTTTGAACACAACAGATGTTAGTCAATTGGCTAATTTGGATATCAATAAACTGGCCATGTATTTGGTTAGTATGAATAATGTAAATGTTCGTTCCAAACAATCAAAATATGCTTTTCTTTTTCAATCATCATTACTATTATTATTGCTAGATATAAGATTTCTTCATCATACACATCTTATACACACACGCACACACACTCACACGATACTTTTGTCATTACTTGAAAAATTTGAGTTGGCATGATTAATTTACTTATTATAGGCTTTAAAACTCCTTTCGACCTATATTTTATCGCTTATTGAAATTCTAATATCTGCTTTTTTGCCTCGGAAAGTTGTCATAACCTACATAATTACTTAAAAATTTTCTTTAACTGGTTGAATATTTTTCTGAAAATATCTTAATTTATTTTAATTAACCGTTAATTTTTTTCGATTATCCGATTTATATACTCGATAATCCGAATGAATTATTTAAACATCCGAATATTTTATTAGATTATCCGAATATTTAATTCTAATATCCTACATTATATTCTAATGTTCGAACATATTATTCTATTCTCCGAATATTTTAATAGCTTTTTCATGTTGTACAATATTTTCAATTTGAATATTACATTATATGGATTCGTATTCATTTTTAATCCGACTAATTTATACGATATCCGATAAGTTTTTTCGAATTTCCGATTATATAGTTACTTATTGCTGTTGTTTACTAATTTGACTATTTTACTATATGGGTTTGTCTTTCTATTCTCAAAGCTGAATATTTTGTTCCGTTATCCGAATATTTTATTCGGTTATCCGAATATTTTATTCGATTGTTTGAATATATTCGATTATTCGAATATTAAATTCTAAAATATATAAATTATATTTTCAATTTGAATATTACATTTTATGGATTCGTATTCCTTTTTAATCCGATTAATTTCTGCGATATCCGATAAGTTTTTTCGAATTGCCGGTTATATAATTCCTTAATGCTTTGTTTACTAATTTGAATATTTTACAATATGGGTTTATGTTTCTATGCTCAAAGCTGAATATTTTGCTCGATTATCCGAATAATAAATCCGATTATACAAATATATTATCGTTTATCCAAATATTTTACTCGATTATCCGAATATTAAATTCTAATATATCCGCTATTTATTCGATTATCCGAATATTTTTGATTTTTCATGTTGTATTTCAATTTGAATATTTCATTAAGCACTGCCGCTCATATGAATAGGAACATTATTCTATTTCAATGTTTATAAAAAATTATCCTTGTTAAGAAAAAACTAAAAAAATCGGATTTAACTCAAAAGGCGTTTGTTTATTCTTTTCATTAGTAAATAATAAATAGTAATATTCAATATACGGATATATATTTCTAATACGTTTCTTAAATTCTATAAGGCTTTTTTGGGTCACTTGAATAAAAACATTTAATTAATATAAAGAAAAATAAAGAAGTTCTTAGAAAAAAATAATTATAACGAAACTATTAAAATAATTATTTATTTTCAAATCATAATTAAAATCATAAAGACCCTTAATGTAATTTATGCCGTTTTCTTTTCAGACAAAAAATGTCGCCCTTTTTTTGGCCTTTTTTCGAAAAGTGTATTTTTTTTATATATTCTGAATCAAGAACAACCTTATCTTATACATCAATCGAAAGGTCTCAAAGTCGAGCCCTCGTAAATCACAAAAAATTTCAGCCATTGACTTCTTTCAGGTCATAGTGTGAGAATATTTCCCAATTGTTCCCCTTTTTTGAATATTTTCACCCTATGACTTCCAAGAGGATAATAATCAAAAATTTTTTGCATTTATGAATACAGCACTTTGAGACCTTTCGATTGATATATAATATCAAGTTGCTCTTAATTCAGAATATATAAAAAAAAATACACAATACACTTTTCCAAAAAAGGGCGACATTTTTTTTCAGAAAAGAAAACGGCATTAGAGAAACTTCGGCACTTTTAATGGAAGCTTTGTAATGAATCTTAAAAAACACTTTCACAAAACAAATCACTTTCACAACTTCCGATTAATTGCAACTAGTGTAACTGTTTTTATTCAAATGACCCAATAATGAGAGCAAGACACAAAAAACATATTCTTTGGAATTTCGTGTTTTGTTGTAATTAATTTTAATTAGGAGAAAATAGTTAAATAGTGAGCGACAGTGTATGAGTTTTATGTTATTTAATTTCGATTATCCCTTTTATATACTTGATTATCTAAATATCCGAATAATTAATTCGATTATACGAATATTTAAAATCATTATCTGACTTTTTATTCGATTGTTCGAACATTGTATTCGGAAAATTTTGTTAGTTTTTTCATGTTGTTTTAATTTGAATATTTTTTTATATGGAGTTTTTGTTTCTATATTAATCCGATTTATAAATGCAAATTCCGAAAAGTTTTTTTTTTTTTTTTTTTGAATATTAATAATAATTATATTTAAATATTTTGTAAATACTTTTGAATATGTATTTGCCAAAAATATTTATTTTTAAAAGAATTTTCAAAATCTAGTAACAAATGCAATAACATTATTTGAATTTAATGGGAATTTACGAATAAAAAATGTCTATTTAAAAACTCAAATATCCGATAGTACGATTATTAAATATTGATTATTTCAATATTGATTATTTCAATATTTAATTCGGCAATATAATTTTGTTTTTATTATAAATCAAAATTTTCCAATTCTAATTTTGATCGACTATATATACGATTTTTACTAAATTTAAAGAATAAAAAAGTTGTATTTTCTTTCTAATACCAGAATTTGCGGATAATCGGATTATACGAATATCTTATTCGCCAAAAAAAATTTATTTTAATAGAATTATTAAATTGAATAACTGCATTGCATTTTTTTATTTCATTGTTTATCGAATTATTTTATTCGATTATCCGGTTATTCCTGTATGAAATGTTATAAGTCAATATATTCGAATAAATATATGGCGATTTTTTTAATATTTGCAAAAATATTTATTTTAAATTCAAATTCCGAAAAATTTATAATTATAATTATTTTTTTTTTTTATATTTAAAAATACAATTGTCGATTATTAAATTCGATTATCCGAGTATTTTTGCTCGGTAATAAAATTGTATGACTTTATCGGAATTATACGATTATTAAAATCGATTATTCGAATATTTTGGTTTCTTTATAAAAACCTGAATTTTCATTTTATGCGATCATTTAGTTGGGATTATCCGAATATTTTATTCGTCAATAATCTTATGTTATTTTAACGCAAATATTAAATTGATAGTTGCATTGCATGATATTTTATTTCGTTGTTTATCTGATTATTTTATTCGATTGCCCATTTGTTTCTGTATAAAATTTTTAATATTTCAATATACAGTGTTGGTCAGACAAAAGCAATCAAAATTACAAATTGACCTTTTTTGTATTTTTAAGCATGTTATTGTTTTTAGTTGGACAAAACAAAAGCAACATTTAATATTATTCAATATTTAGTGAAGAATCCGTTGTTTTTATAACTTCGCGGCATCTACTTGGCATGGTTTCAATAAGATGGTTGATAATATTGACTGGAATGCTTTTCCACTCTGTTTCCAACGCTTCTTTTAAAGGTTGTGAAAGTCCGACCAAATAAGTTCTCAATAGAGTTCAAATCATGTGATTTTGGGCCGGCCAATCAAGTGTTTAACCCAATTTTCAGCGAGTCACTCTTTTACCAGCTTCGAAGTATGTTTCGGATCGTTGTCGTATTGGAATATCCAACGAAGCGGCATCTCTCACTCAGAGTGTGGGATCATAACATTAGCAACAATGTCTCTATATTTAAATCTGTCCATTAATCCGTGGATTTCGTGGAAGGGTCCAATGCCAAAACCAGAGAAGCATGCCCAAATCATAATTGATCCGCCGCCATGCTTCACAATTGGCTTCCAGTAGCGTGGATTTTAACGATCTCCTTGCGGCGAACAGTGCACATTGCGTCAGAGTTAAACAAATTAAATTTTGACTCGTCGCTAAATAAAACAGTTTCACATTTTCAAGCGTCCAGTTTTGATATTTTTGTGCAAAATGAATCCCACAAATATTGATATGCTAAGCATTTTAGCGAAGTAGAATTGAAATAAATAAGTTCTGCCTTTTTGCCAAGTGTTTCTTAGTAAGCAGTGTTTTTTTTTGCTGGCCTGAAGGTTCGGAAACCTGCTTTTAATGTTCGGCGATGAACAGTCCTTGAATCTATATTTAAATTTAACTTATTTCAAATAGTTTTTGATATATGGATATTTTTGCACAATTTGTACTCTGTGACGGTCTGTCCCTTCATCTGTCTTCCGTGGTGCTCCTCCCAAATGCAATGTTTTTACAGATTTTCTTGATTTATATTTTTTAGAAGCCGAGATATTATAGATTTATTATTATTATGCTCTTTAGCTAGTTCTATTTGACTCTTTCCAATCAAAAAATCCTTAATTATTTAATTTTTTAAATTTTCGGAGTATTTATCACGAGCTATGACGAATTTGATTTAAATATTATAAATTTCACAACGCAACTAGCTGTCAGTCAACTTAAATTAAATTAAAAGAGAATGCAAACTTGAAAGTAGAGACAATACAATTTGTTCTGGCTTAAAGTTCCTTTTGTTTTGTCCAACTAAAACAGTGCCATTTTGAGATTTTTCGCAAAAAAAAAAAAATAAATATACACCCCTGTTCTTGAAACCACTATCACAAAAAAAAAAACTCGTAAATGTTCTCTAATTTCAATAAGAATATTTTTTCACGTTTTAATTCACATAGAAAAGGCTTTGTGAAATCAAAACAAATGCCCTTTTTTTTCTACTATGCAGGTCTTAAGTGATAAAAAAAAACTAATTGATATTTAAACTCTAACATGTTTTTTATTGAACCTTGTCATTATTTTAAAAAATTAGACATTAATTTTATGAAAAAAAAAAAAACGATTTTAAAAACGTCTACATTTTGCGCTGATTTAAAAAAAAAACTCGTAATAAGTGGTCGATGTTACTAAAACACACTTTTTGCGATGATGCTGTTCTATAGCTATAATAAAAACTTTTTATTTACACAATCTTTTTCCATTATAATTTTTTCAATTATAACATAGATTCTTTATGCACTAATTATTGCAAATAAAGGAATAAAAAAATTTTTTTCATCAAATCACATATTTTTATTTTTTTTGCATATGTTCGAAACAGTAGTGATGCCAGTCAAAACCAATTTATTTGAATATCGAAATTTTTTTTGGTGATGCCCAACTTTTTAAAAATAGAAAAGTCATTTTTAATTGAATGAAATTGAAGAACAAAAACAATTAAATGAACAAATAAGTTGTTATTTTAAAAGACAATATTTTTCTTTATACTTTTCCTATAAACATGCACAAAATACTTAAAAGTTTTTTGTGAAACTGAATAAAGAACCATATGGCACCTCGGTTTCTAGATAACATACATATGTTCTTAACTCAAACATATGGTTCTTAACTCAAACACATGTTTCCATTAAATAAATAAATAAAAAAAAGTGGTTTCAAGAAACCCAAAATTTCAATTTCATGTGATTTTAAATTCACTCTTATTCAAATAACAACGTTTCAAGAACAAGACTGATAACGGTTCTTTTAGTTTACAATTTTAGTTTTTTCTTTTTATTTGTAATGTTATAAAGAGTAAGAAATGATAAAGAAATTTTTGGAAAAACAATAACATGCTTAAAAATACAATAAAGATCAATAGTGATTTCGGTTGCTTTTGTTCTGACCAACACTGTATAACTACACTTCTACTTTAAAACAAAAATATTTTTTTTCTTTATATATTTTATGTTATATCCCGATAATGCTATCAAATTATCCGAATATTTTATTCGTCAATAAATTTATACGATTTTAACGGATTTACTAAATGGAATAGTTGCATTGCATGATATCTTATTTTGCTGTTTATCTAATTATTTTATTCGATTACCCGTTTGGTTCTGTATTAAAATTTTATTATATCTATATATGGCTTTATATTTCTATTTTAGAATAAAAATAAATTTTTTTTTTGTATATATTTTATATTAATTGCAAAAATTTTAAGTTATCCAAAAATCTAAAAACAAATTATGCGTATAAAAGTTTCACTTCTATTCAAAGCCACAATTTGGCACCCCTTTACCATAATGTACATATATATATAATCCAAAAAGTACAGTTATCATATGTAATGAGTTCTCTTAATATGTACCAAACAAAGAAGAAAAAAAAATACATTTGTTGACAATTATGACCAACAACAACCTTACATCAGCAGCACTACCAACCAACCATCAAACAGTGACAAAAATAACTATTCAATACAATTAAAAAAAAAACGATAAAATGTTAAAAGAATTTAAAATCATATAACTATGTGCTAACAACCACCAACGCCACCCTAAGTAATAACCCTAAAATGAAAACCCTCCAGAAGAGGGTTATCCAAAAAAAAAAAAAAGCCAAATATCAACAAGCAACTCAAAAGAGTCCATCCAGCATTCGGTAATTTATTTCGTTATTCTATGAAATTAGCTTTTGTTAAAAAAGAAAAAGAAGAAGAAGTTTTAAGTTGAAATCCTCTAAAATTGTAGTTGTAAAAGAAGGTGTGATATGAATGTTGGTACATTTTCTCATACACACGAAATGGTAAATTTCATAATTCTTATTTTTTTTTTTGCTATTGTAAGACAGAAATGTTTATGTAAATATATATGCTTATAAAAGAATTAACCAGCCACTGAATTTAAGGAGAAAGAGAGCATGCTGCTTGCTTATGTTGTTGATGACAATAACAGGGTAAAATTAGGGATTTTTACTAGGTATGATAAATATTGAATTGTTTTTCAGTTCAGTTTTATCTTTGGCTGAGTGACTATTTTGCTTTTATATTCGTGTAATATATAAAGCAGTTTTTGCGAAATTTTATTCTAAAATTTTGGGGGATGAAAATTATTATAATACTATGTATGTTTGGTTCCGTTTATGTTGAAGATGTCAAACAAAGATTTTTTCTATTATTTATTTGAAATCTTAACGTACATCTTCAAAGTTGCTTAGCAACAAATGAGCAGGCGTTTAGGTTGTGAGAATAAAGTATAGAAAAAAGATTGAATAAATATTTGTATTATTTATTACACTTGAATTGATTTTTTTCTCTATATAAGTTAAGAGTTTACTTCTGGCTAATATTTCTCATTGGGTTAATCTACAATTAATATATAGGTTATATAAAGCAAATAACTAACATAATTACACAAATACAAGTATTTGGGGGCAATATAAATGATTTTGGTTTCTGAAAGAATTTTTCCGTAAATTTATTTATTTTTTTTTTCTTTTTACGAAGGATTTAATTTTTAAGAAAATATTATTAAATTCAAAGTTTTTAGAAGTTAAATATTTGTTTGTTGGATTAGTAGAATGTTTTGTAGTTCCTAAAATATTTTTTATACTGTGTGGTGAGGATACAATTAGTTTGTGCTGATTTTTGTAACCTTATAGTCAATTTCCGATGTCCGTCCAGCCGTCTGTCTGTCTATCCGTCTGTGTATCCATGTAAACCTTATAGTCAAACTACAGGTTGCAAATATGAATATATTTTGATGAAATTTAGTAAATGGTGTTTTTTAGAGGTTCACACTTTTAAGTTAGTAACACTGCTTTATTTGACAACCGATTTTTCAGCTGATAGTTGCTTTTTATTTAGTTTAGTTTTCTATTTCGTCATGGATAGACATACACGAGAGCAACGCTTGCAATTTGTTGAAATTTTTTATTGAAATAATGATAATGTACATCCCGTAAGACGACAAAGAGTGCGCACCGGACAAGTTGTAGCCGCTGTACAGCGAAGCATTTAAGAAGACCCACATCGACAAATTCGGCGCCGTTCTCAGCAAATGGGGATGTATCTATCCACCACCTTATAGAAGATTTAACGAAAGGATCTTAGTTTACGAGCTTTGAAGATTCAACTTATGCAAGAATTAAAGCCAAACGGCCATCGTATGTACCGTCCAATGAGCTGAAGCACAAATTGATCCATAAAAAATTTTGTTTCGTCAATGAAGCTCATTTTTGGATAAATAATGGGTTCCAAAATAACCCACAAGCGTTTGTCCAAACACCATTACATGCACAGTAAATTACTGTTTGGTGTGCTTTATGGGCCGGCGGAGTCATTGGTCCATATGTCTTCGAAAACAATGACGGGAAGAATATTACTGTTAACGGTGAACGGTATAGAGCAATGATTACAAGTTTGTACCTCAATTAGCTGGCACTAATCTTGCTGACACGTGGTTCCGACAAGACGCAGCTACATGCCACACAGCGCATGCTACACTTAATTTACTCAAAGAAACTTTTGACCAATGAACAATTTCATATAATGGTCATGTTAATTGTCCACCAAGATCGTGTGATTTAACCCCATTGGATTATTTTCTTTGGGAGTTATGGAAACCATAGACAATTGAAGACCTGGAAATCAACATTCGACGAGTTCCAGATCGCGTCATGTTTAATCATATTTAAACATTAATGGCAGATTAGTTGATATTAAAAATATTTTATTTTAATTTAATTTAAAGTTCTGTAACTCTAAAAAAAATCACCTGTTATAGGAAATCGGTGAAAATCGGTACATATTCAGATCTAGCCTACATAAAAATAACATCATCAGATCTAGTAAAATGGTCGTAAGATCCAGATTATCATATATAAAAGTTTTTATATATGTGTCTATTATACTCACTAATCAATAGTCCAAGACTAAACCTTGTAGGACAATTTTTAGTATAATCCCCATAAAAGCTGATTCCCGACTTACTTAAATCTATATATAAAAAAAAAAAATTACGAAGCCTTTTTCAAATTTGGTTTGAATATGTTTTCGAGAAACGCAAATCACTTAACGAAGATCATGTTCGATCCATTTTTTGACCTAGTCCCCAAAATAACACGCCACAAATTAACGCAATAGCACTAAAATTTGGTTCCAAGACTTGGATCTATGACCCTCTATCAAAAAGTATGGTCGCTCTAGATCGATTATAATTTCCTACTTGTTTTTTAATATAGTAATTAATATGTATGTAGTCAACATAAGCTACACTGGCCATCAGTTCGATAAAATGTTCACAGATTACTTTAATTGTTAACTTTGTAAAATTTTTGTAATCATTTATTCGGTGCCTCAAACATTTATTTCGCCTAATTAATTCGCCTAGTTAGATTCGATAATAAGTCCTAAAAAAATAAAAAAATGTCATTGATAATAAGAAAATATATATATTACACAGGCCGTCATTTTTAGATCCTGCTACCAGAACATAATTTTCTAAAGATTGCTGGCGCGCAGAGTTGAAATTTTAACTCTCACATTACGTTTTCCCGAAATCATAATCTAAAAAGGCTTTTTATGCTATATGTAGGACTTAACTACACCGCGAATACAGTTTTTAACAGGAAACCCGTGAATTATTTTCAGATATCACAATCCATTTTGGTCGATACTTGGAATCACATGTTCGTTTTTTAAACAAATAAATAAATAAGAAATCCAGATCCTGATCAAAATGTATGAATGTCTTTGACACGCTGAATCTGACCTAAAAATTTTATAACATTGATATCGAAAAAGATGAAAATGGGATGTGGTGGATCAGACTCGGATTCATCTATATTTTTTTTTATATTGAAACGAAATCGCCATTCAAAATAATTTAAACAGATGATTTGTTCAAGAACATAAATCTTATATCTGAAACAACCCATCAAGTGTATTGATGTTCAAACGAGCTTTGTATAAAATATATGTATTCGCGTGTAGTACAGTCCCTTGTTTATTTTTTACTTTTTTATGTTAGAATTTCCCTGTTTTTCACAAGTTTTAGCAAAAATAATAATTTGTATAGTTATTTTAATTGGTATTTTAATCGGTTACCAGAATATTTTATTCACTCACTCGAATAATTTATTGGTTAACTTCAATTATTTATACATTTTATTCGTTTGATTATATAGTTATATAAATCCGAAACGGTCTAAAATATTTGTAATAAATTTTATTTTTAATCCCTTTATATTCACTCGTAGTGTCTACTTGTCGACAAAACTTTGGATCGATCTTTAAGCCCTTTCCCGTGATCCAATCCAATCCAAAGTTTGCAGGCAGACTCGCGGCGACGATAAAAATGATTTTCTGCAAAAATTTTTATTGATTTTCGGCATAGATATTTTCATTCAATCAATTATTTAATTACATGATGGTATATTAATTTACAAATAAAGGGAGTATAATAAAAACTTGGGCTTTATGGGTTGGTTTTTTTTTTTTAGTAATTCATATTAAATATCTATAATATTAATAAGCTAGGGGATTTCTTGTGACCGATGTTTTGTTCTACCGTTTTGTTCCGATTTTGATCAAACGTATATTATTTGAAAGGTATTTCTTTTTAGCCACTTTGCAGATTTACAGATTTTTGAATTTTTCCCTTTATGTTGAGTAAATTGCATTTAAAGTTGCTACTAACACAAACATTATAAAGGGTGATTTTTTAAGAGCTATAGGAAAGTTTTCAAAAAAAAAAAAAACATAAAATTCAGAAAACTGCATGAAATCTTTATTTGAATCGATAGTACGGTCCATATAATTTAATGTTTGAAGATTATTTCATGCAAATGTTGACCGTGACTGCGCCTCAAATGGTCCATCCGCTTAGTCCAATTTTGGCATACTCTTTCCAACATTTCGGCCGGTATCTGACGAATAAATGATTCAATGTTGTCTTCCAATGCGTCAGTTGAAGCGGGATTGTCTGTATTGACATGAGCTTTAACATAGCCCCACAAAAAATATTCTAAAGGCGTTAAACCGCACGATCTAGGCGGCCAATTGACCAGTCCCGAACGTGAAATAAAATGTTCACCGAACTCGCCTCTCAATAAGTCCATTGTTGCGCGTGCTGTGTGGCATGTGGCACCGTCTTGTTGAATCCACATGTCATGCAAGTCAAGCTCTTGCATTTTGGGCAAAAAAAAGTTGGATATCATCTCTCGGTAGCGCTCACCATTCACAGTTACGTTACGATTCGCATCATCTTTGAAGAAGTACGGTCCAATGATGCCACCAGCCCATAAACCGCACCAAACTGTGACTTTTCTGGATGCATTGGTAGCTCTTCCAATGCTTCTGGCTGATATTCACTCCAAAATCGACAATTCTGCTTATTTACCCATTGAGCCAAAAATGAGCTTCGTCGCTGAACACAATTTTTCGGTAACAATTTTTCGATGAACTTTCTTAACAGAGCACGCATTTTGATAATAAAATTCAATAACTTGCAAGCGTTGTTCGTTTGTAAGACGATTCATGGTTAAATTATAGACCAAACTGAAGATGTTTGACAATGAAACAAAACACGAAACGTGCGTCAGCTGTTTAAATCAGTGTTGCCAAAAAGATAATTGCTAAAAAATCACCCTTTATTATACAATGCTATGTGTGTGTTTATTAAATTTGTTAATGTGTTTGTAATAAAATTGAGTTTGTTTTTTTTTTTGTGTTGATTTGTGAATTGGCTATAATTGATTAGCATACCTTTAGGGTCTTTATTTAATGAAAAAATAAAATTTCCTAGAATTTGCACTCGAATTTCGAGGGCTGGAATCTGCTAGTTTTCAATAATTTGTTTTTCACAAACACTATATTTTTAAATTTTAGTCAAAAAAAGTTTTTTTTTAATTTGATTTTTTTTAGCGATTACCAAAATATTTTATTCGGTTATTGCATATTTTCTGTTTTCTTAAATCACTTTATCACCCCTGTTCTTGAAACCACTATCACAAAAAAAAACTCGTAAATGAAATAATTCTTAAATCTACGAGTTTTTTGCTGTTTCTAATTTTAATAAGAATATTTTTTCTCGTTTTAATTCACGTAGAAAAGGCTTTGTGAAATCAAAACAAATTCCCTTTTTTTTACTAAGCAGGTCTTAAGAGATAAAAAAAACTAATTGATATTTAAACTCTAACATGTTTTTTATTGAACCTTCTCATTATTTTAAAAAATTAGACCTTAATTTTATGAAAAAAAAAAAAACGATTTTAAAAAACGTCTACATTTTGCGCTGATTTAAAAAAAATACTCGTTATAAGTGGTCGATGTTAATAAAACACACTTTTTGCGATGATGCTGTTCTAACTATAATAAAAACTTTTTATATACACAATCTATTTTCCATTATAATTTTTTCGATTATAACATAGATTCTTTATGCACTAATTATTGCAAATAAAGGAATTTAAAAAAAAAATTTCATTAAATCACATATTTTTATTTTTTTGCATATGTTCGAAACAGTAGTGATGCCAGTCAAATCCAATTTATTTGAATATCGAAATTTTTTTTTGGTGATGCCTAACTTTTTAAAAATAGAAAAGTCATTTTTAATTGAATGAAATTGAAGAACAAAAACAATTAAATGAACAAATAAGTTGTATTTCAAAAGAAAATATTTTTCTTTATACTTTTTCTATAAACATGCACAAAATACTTAAAAGTTTTTTGTGAAACTGAATAAAGAACCATATGGCACCTCGGTTTCTAGATAACATATGTTCTTAACTCAAACATATGGTTCTTAACTCAAACACATGTTCCCATTAAATAAATAAAAAAGTGGTTTCAAGAAACCCAAAATTTCAATTTCATGTGATTTTAAATTCACTCTTATTCAAATAACAACGTTTCAAGAACAGGGCTGTATATTTTCGTCCAAAAAAACTACCCAAAAATTGTATAAGATTCGAATCGTTCGATTAACGATATTTTAAAAATTTTTTATTTTTTATTTTTCTTGTTTTCTTGTATTATCAAACATTGAAACAATGCAACAATATGATTTTTTTTATTCAAATTAATTACTTTCTTTGTAATATAAATATTGTCATAAATAGTCATTTTTCTGTTTATTTTCCTCAGTTGGTTCTGGATTACGTGACTACTTCAATATTGTTTAATCTTATTATTTTTATAAATAATATTCAGACATCTACCCAATCAAACTCTCATCCTTTTAAGAATCCTAAGAATTTTAAGATTTACACGATATATTTTACAGAAACGGCAAACTTTTGTTTAAAAAAAAGAAACTAATTTGTCAAAATTAACACACTTTAAGCATCGTCATCATCCTAAGACAATAACATTTCATAATTTAATCACAGGTAGTCAACCAAAAAAAAAAAAGTGAAAATGTGAGAAAATTTTTCATAACTAATTTATACACGTCGTATCGACATCAACGTAACAAACATATGTACAGACTGTATGTTGTGTACTCATGCTGCTTAAATGAGAAATGATGAACAATTAATAGTGACAGCATTATTGATGAAATGTCGAAAATAAAATCAACATAAAAAATGTTACAATTCAGACAGGTAGACAAAAGAAAGGACATAATTTCCTACAGAAAATAGAACCAACGTTATAAACAACGCGACTGAGAGTAAATATAATAAAATATTAAAGTATGTATGTACATATGTATATGAGCACTTTCTGCTGTACCAAATTGGACTATATACTAGGCATATGTATGTAAAGCACAAACAACTTTAATGATTAACCATTTAACTTTCGCACATTTACTCGTAATTTTTTGAAAAATATACATATTTCAGGGTTTGAGTTTTAGCAACATGTTTGCAATTTCTTAGAATCCTAAAAACTTCATAGTTTTAGGTATGTGTAACTGATTTAGAAAATATCCTGTCATAATCCCTGAAAAACATTCGAATACCATTTAATCCCTTAAAATTCTTAAGAAAAAAATCTCACAAAATTTTGTTTAACTTTAAACGATTCGAATTATTTTAACAAATATATAGAAATTCAAGATCCAGTTTTGATGTGCTTTCAAATCATTTTAAACAACTTTTAAAAACCCCAACTTTAATTTTTCCAATTAGTTTTTTTCTTTTTTTTTTCAACATTAAAGAACGTTACCTTTAAAAAGATCTTAGGGTTTTAAAAAATTAAGCCACAAATGTAAGCTAAAGAAACGCCTAGAAGCATTTTAGAACGCCATAAAAAAGACAATGAAAACAAGTAAGAAAATTATAGTTGGTCTAGACCGACTATGCGATACCCTATAACATGCGTTTAGAGAATTGGTCTTAGGTCTAACTAATTGGGTATAAAAAAGAAGCATAAACCAAAACTGAGTGGAATTTTTTATTATTTTTTTTGAATGCCGATCTAAAAAAGTTAATATCGGATGCTATATTTATATGGGGACAGATCCTGACCATATTTGGTGTTGCAAAAACATATACAAACCAAGTTTGAGAAAAGTCTGTGGAATATTTATGTTTTTGATAGGTTTAAGTGAAGATCGGGAAACAGCTTTATATGGAGGCTACGAGTAAGAATTGTCTTGCAGGGTTTATTTTTTGCTAGTGTTTAACGGATGTAATAAACACGCACAAACCAAATTTTATCGGGATCTGTATAATAAATTGGATTTTATAATAATTTAAGTCGATCTCATGCACCGATGAACATGCACCGATTTTCACCAATTTCAATAGCGTTCGCGCTATGGCCAATGGAAGCTTATATACCAAATTTCATCAAAATATATTCATATTTGCGACCTGTAGTTTGATTACATGGTTTACATGGACACACAGACGGACAGACGAACATCGCTAAATCGAGCCAGAAAATAATTCTCAGTCGATCGTTATAATATGTCAAACATTTTTTGTAGTTAAAAACATCTGCATAAAGTCATTATAGCCTGACCACATAGTGATATAGCATATAAAAATAAAGTCTTTAAAATTTATATTTTATAATTACAATTATTTATAAGGTGAATAAATTTTAATGATGATAAAATATATATTATTAATTATACCCTTAAGTAAAAGTGATATGTATTGCAAAATTTTGCAACTCTCATGCCCTTAAAGGATTAAAATATCCATCGCACACAAAAACAGGAGACACAGTCCAATTCAGACAAAAAACGAAAACTAAAAATTCCAATTTTTATCGGCAAGATATTAAAACAAAGTAAAATGCATAAAACCAAGAGAACATCATACATATAATTACTGTGAACTGAACACTCAAACATTATTATGAAATAAAAAATATATATGTATATATATATGTATATATATGTATATACATATATATAAAGAAGATGGTGATGATGATGACGGCTAACAAATCAACATCGAATCTACGAAAAATATAAACTGGAAAAAAACACACAAAAATCCATACCATACAATTCGGATTGATATGTGCACACACGGTGGTTATAATGTGTAATGGATAAGAGAAAATTTATACATCCACAAATAATTTCAACCGTAAAAAGTGCCTTTTTTAACTAAGCCATAGTGAATGTAATGTAGATGGGACGGCAGCAGGCGACAAACGAATATTTATACATAATCAGGAAAAAAACAAAAAATTATAAAAGACACACACATACACACTCGAAAACACTAGAGTGTAAGACAGAGAAGGCATGAAAATGAGATGATGATTTTAGAACATACACTTAACATAGAAGAATTTGTATTATACATATTGAATAAAACAACAGCAATAATAATGCGACTAATAATGTAAAGGAGGAACAACAACGTCAAGTGTAGTAGTTTGACCCTGGGTACAAAAAGAAAAGCTCGCATCAACACTTGCTCGTTAGGTGGCAGTCACTCTTAAAAAAAAGGGAAGTATGTTCGAGGGCGTACTTAAATTTCAAGGTATTTTCCTTATCATAATATCTTTTAATTTAAATCGAGGAATTTTTTTTATTATCGATTATTCGAATATTTTATTCGATTATTTCTATAAATCTTTGCTGCAGATCAAATTGGTCGCAGCGCGTAGAGCTTTCTTAATCTAATCTAGAAAGAAGTATTGTAAAAGTAGAAAAAACAGTAAAGGATACTATATAATTGTTGTCGATAATTCGAATAATTTATTCGATTATTGAATTTTATTATTTCGTTTATTCAAATTAGAAATTTTTAATTATTAGTAACCGAATATAATTTTCGATTATTCGAAAACTTCGGTCGAGCATTTGGAATACTTTATTCTATTAATATTCTAAGTAGTTTATTCGAATACTTTTTTCGATTATTCGAATACTTTTTTATTAGAAATTTTGTCCGATTATTTGAGCATTTTATTTGTGAAGAAACTGTACAAGAATTTTAAAGCAATTGAATTAATAAAGACACATTTATTTATTCATTTTGTTTAATATATCTTTACCCAGATAATTCGCATATCAATTTAAAAAAAAATCCATAAAACTTTTGTAAGAATTACTTCTCTTATCAAACAATCACGGTGAAAAATTGAGAAACATAGACTTGAATAATAAGACAAACAAAAAAAGAAGGGTGTAGGTTAGAAAATAACAGCAAACCATAAAGAGTCGTCGTCTCCTCTTCGCAACGTGTGTACGAGTGTTTAAGTCACAAGAAGAAATTCTTCTGAAACTCAGCAAAAATGAGTGCTTTTAATAATAATAAATCGACTTTTGTGTAAAAGCAGAAACAACGGCAGCAACAGCAGGCAGCAGCAATGATTTACATTATGCTCATGTACCATGTATATGGGGTATGGTAGTTTTGAATGTTTTTTTTCTAGTTTAGTTATTCGGCTAAACGGTTGAATAGCATCAGCAGATTATGGGGTTAGCATTAACCAATTTTGAGTGTATCTTTTGTAGAAATAAAAATGAACATATTGAAGACGAGTTTTATAATTGTATTTATTTTGTTTTCCGCTTGACATCTTTACTGTGATGAAAATTTTAAAGATTATAATAATCGTTTTAAATAATTGATTTTTCGAATAAAATGATTAGGTAACCGAATAAATATCAAATAATTGAAAAGATAATACTAATCATATGTTTCGTAAAAATATTCGCATAGTTGTGTATAATATCCAGTTAATAGTCATTTTGAAAAAAAATAAATAAATTCATAGAAACGAGTAACCGTTAAAAATTAAGAGAGTTATTTTGATTCAAAATATTTGAACATATTTTGTATTAAATAGAATCAGAACTAATATATATCATACATATGTATATCGTCATATGTAATTCGACTGGTTCAAATATTTTAAGAAGTTATAATTGAATCTAAATTTTGATTCTATTATATAATTTAAGCGCCCCGGTAGGTGAGTAGGTAGCGTGCTCGCCTATCATGCGAGGGGTCGTGGGTTCGATTCCCACCAGAGGCTTTGGTCTGTCGCTGCAAAAAAAAAATGAACACACTACTCCCTCTTTCCTCCTTAACCTATTTTCCTGAGATCAACACAATGCACTGCATCTGTAGGGGGTATCCCCTGAGTGTTGATTAATTAAAAAAAAAAAAATTGATCCGGTACTAATAGAATTTATGCCGTTTTCTTTTATATATTCTGAATTAAGAGTAACCTTATCTTATACATCAATCGGAAGGTATCAAAGTCGAGCCCTCGTAAATCACAAAAATTCCAGCCATTGCCTTCTTTCAGGTTATAGTGTGAGAATATTTCCCCATTGTTCCCCTTTTTTGAATATTTTCACCCTATGACTTCCAAGAGGATAATAATCATGAATTTATGAAAACAGCACTTTGAGACCTTTCGATTGATATATAATATAAGGTTGCTCTTAATTCAGAATATTTAAAAAAGTACACTTTTCCAAAAAAGGGCGACATTTTTGTCAGAAAAGAAAACGGCATTAGTATTTGAAAAGGAAATTCAATAATTTTTCGATTCTGCTTCAAAATATTATAATATCTGTTTAAGATAAACGATATTTTGACAATCATCATAAATTATGTTCACGTTTATATTCAAACAATTTTTGCAAGGCCTTTGAAGTTTCATATCATGAAAAATTTTATTTAAGAAAAATTATTTTTCAACCGATTTAAAATCAGGAGCCAAATCACCGCATTCGTTATCGAAATTTTTCGATCGAAATCATTTTTTTATTTCCCAGTTAAAGAATTATGGCCTCTGATTAAGAAGAAAAGCGGATCGTGATCTAGCGTTTGTCCGTCTTCTTCAAATCCGGTACTAATAAACCAAAATATGGAATTTCGATTGATTTTACCCGGGGCCCTGAGGCCAAATCACCGCATTCGATATCGAGTAAAATCAATCGAAATTCAATATTTTGGTTTATTATTTAAAGAAGACGGACAAACGTCAGACCTCGTTTCACCTTTACTATTAAATATGGACCATAAATCTTTAGCTGTGACAGAGTAAAATTACTCGTAGTATTTCATTTTCCAAAATAAAAAAATAAAATTTCATTAACGAATGCGACCAGTTACTCAAATAATTTAACCTTGTGTGAAAAAGTTTTTGCCAAATCATTTTTTTTTTTTGTGAGTGTTCTGAATTATAATAAGAAACTCGACTAATCGGTTTGTAAATTTTTCTAATCGGTTATTTTAAATTTAACGCCAAATTACCGGTTAATCACTTGATTACAAATGGAAAACTTATTGCTCTAAAATATACATACATATATACAGTGGCGACATTTTAAATAGCACGTTTTATTGTTTCTTTTCACAATTTGTTAGACCATTTTATATTTTTTTAAACAACGACGACATATTTGATCGCCAAATTAAATAGCACACATTAGTTAAACTTAAAATCTTTCCAGATATATGGAATTCGATGCCTTTCAGACTTTCCATAATAGATTTAAATTTTCGTATGTTTTTTCGCTCCACAGATTCTCGATCGGATTTAGATCCTAGGATTGGGTGGACCATTGTACAAGAACGATTTTTTTTCACTGAGCCATTTTTGTACATACTTTGCTGTATCAACTTCCATTAAAGAGACACATCTTCCTCTATATAAAGCATTATAACGTCTGCTAAAATGTTTTTGTAGACTATTTGATCCATAGTGGCCTCTATACGCATACTAGCAGAAGTTTCTCCAGACTGATACACGTCCTATCCCATGTTTTATAGTGTATTTATAGGAGCAAATTCTGTGTTTGAATTACTTCTCACATACTTTTTTCCCTCTGATCCAAAACGATTGAACTTTGATTCACCCGTAAAAAGAATATTGTTCCTCCAAATTTTCAATTTTTTTTGAATGATTCTTAGCAAATTGTAAACGTTTATTTCTGTTGTTTTTAGACACGTGTGGTTTGTTTCTGGCAATGCGTCCAAAAAAATTATTTCCTGTTTTTAATTGTGCTTGTGGGTAATGTAGAATTTTTCTTGATTTTGTTTCCTAATTCTGGGTGCAGTACAAAAGGGATCCGCTCTGTAAATTCAAACTATAGCATGGTCGGTTCTATCGGTCGTCTTTGTACGTTTTTTTTTTAAATAATTTTGTCTGTGGTTTTTCATAGTATTTGATCAACAATGGTGGAACTAAAGATTACTCCATCCGAATGCTTTCCCGTTATATGAAGTAGTATATCTCTTGCAAGGGTTACCAAGTCTGTTTCATTTGTGAAAATTATAAAATCTTGCGAAAATTTTATATGTTATGTGATAGGTGGCAACCCTCCGATTAAAATCACTTTGACAGTTTTCAAAAAAATATTAAATCAGTTCTTGTTATAAATTACAATTTTCACTTTATATTTTAATAAAAATCATATTAAAATTATTAAAAACATTTAGTAAAGTATGTTAAAAAGTTGCAGCACAAAGAAAAACTAAAAAACAAAAAAGCAAAAAAACGTAGACATGAGTAAAAAAACAAGTGAGAAATTATGCGAAAAATTAAATGATTATATGTTTTACTCAAAATTAAAATTTATTAATGGAAGCACTTAAATCGTATGATACAATATATTTATATTTAAATGGTGAAAAATTGGTGCTTACAAGCGGATATTTGAGAAAAATATCAAAGGACATTGAAGCAAATCAAGTAGTAAAAAAAACTTTTTTTGATGTCGAATGTTCTTTAGAATAAGGTAACTAAATGCCGAAACTTCCCAAAATATCAATAAACGAAAAAGGAATTTTAATAAAATAACATCGTAGTATAAAAACATTTAGTAACCTCATTCTAAAGAACAGAACAATGGCCTTTAAAAATTTGTTCAGTGTTAGACCATTCTTATTTAGTAATATAAAATAAATAAATTAATAAATTCAAAAAAAATAAAATTTTTTGCTAACAAATAATTTGAGGAGGAAAATAATAAATTGTCCCATTGTTACAATGTTATTGTTTATGTATAAACATACCGATAAACATTAGTTCGACAGCTGACGTCACAAGTCTTACAGGCGCAGAAAATTTTAATACTGCCCGCGGGATGGCGTAATCTTGTATTCTATCATTCTTGGTGTTTGATACCATTATACACTTTCGTTCTGTCTGTCTGTTGAAAACATTCTCCTATCCGCAATAGTTCGAGTAGGTCGTATTGCTTAGGCTTAACAATGCAGAAATTTGTTATTCAATTTGTATCCTCTGGACCCAATAGCGGATGAATGACGTATGCAAATGTAAAGATACTCTGATAAAATTTCATTTAAAAAACTAAAAATAGTGAAAAACGTTTATACGCACCTGTGCATATTGATATGTATGCAACACATGCATACACATTTTTGATTGCTTGTTGCTTCTGTTGTTTTTTATTGTACATGTGAACAACAACAAGCAAAAAACAATGTAATTATATTTACATTTATGCTGATAGCATTTAATAATTGCTTTCAATTAAATAAGTACGAAAATACCTACAATTTTTGTTATCTTATTAATTTTAAACATCATTTAAAATAATTTAGCCATGATAATGTGAAATCTAGCATTTTGTCTCTTAGTGTTAACAACCTTGGTTAAAATAATGTGTTCAGAACACGGGGGGAGGGTACCAAAGATTCGTCACAACCATATTTAATACTCTTACCTGATTAAAATAGAAGCTCTCTTTTTCTATTTAAAACTATATAAAAATAACAACAACACAAATAACTATAAAAAGAATTACATGATAAAAACAAAATAAATTTTCCATTATTTAATGTTCGTTGGTAAACCTGGGGTCGAATCGTCGCATTCGTGATCGAAATTTTTCGATCGAAATTATTTTTTTATTTTCCAAAATATATTACTAAGAGTAATTTTACTCTATCACAGCTAACGAGTTATAGCCCATAGTTAAGAGTAAAAGTGAAACTAGGTCTGAGGTTTGTCCGTCTTCTTTATATTAATAACTATAATATTGAATTTCGATTGATTTTAATTGATATCGAATGCGGCGATTATGCCCCAGATGCTTTTTTTTTTTGATATTAAGTGTAATTAAATTCGCATCTCGACTATATTCTCGATTGTTCAGTGATTTCGTGGATATTTGGCCTAGATTGAAATCATAGATTTATAGAAATAATTTCGATTTAAAAAAAAAATTTAAAAAATATCGATTTTTTGATACTCTAAAAGAAGTTGCAACTAGTATTTTTGTGTCCTTCATCTCATCATTTGTTACATAATATTATTTACATAAAATTAAGTTGATCTCACTTTTTTATTCGTTATATAACTTTGATTGGAAGTTTATAACAAAAAAAATATTTACTTATTTCTTTGTTTTGTAAAAATATAGTTATAAAATGAAAATTCTGAAAATTTAAACCTGGTGTCTAGTCTAATTGCAGCTATTCAAGAATCGATTTTTTCAAAAATTCGAATATTTGATCACCCTAATATGTTTAATCATCTTTTCTCTTTCTAACTAACCTTATCAAATTCTTTTTAGAAAATCACTTTGTTAATGTTATAAAAAAATGTGTCTGCATAATTTTATCTTTAATTAAATGATTGAAAATGCTATTGTTAAACTAAAAAAAAAATACATTTCAAACCACCACCATTTTATTATATATTTTTTTATACAATTCTTTTACTCTCATAAATAACTACTCTCACATTTTACAAAAATCAAATTTTGCTCAGAAATCATTATCTAATTATGATTTGTTCGTAAAGAAAAACAACAAAAAATTAAGAAAGAAGCCAGCCCAGCCCCTAAACTTCCAAATCCTTATGATGATATTCTTTAAATAATCCCAAAATTTAACATTAGCTGTATAATTATCATTATCATAATGATATCTTTAATATCTACAAACTCTAGTTTCTGAAATCATACTTACTTGGCTTTGTTATGTTGTACTTGAAAATAGCACAAATCAACATAAACCAACCTGCATATGTATCATTTTCTTATGATGTTAAAATTATATTTTTCTTTCTTTCTTTTCTTAGTTTTTAATACTTGTTTCTCACTCTTGAATCTACTTACTTGTTTGTCGTATGCACTATCATACATAACATCCCAGCAAAGAATTGTATCAACATATCGTTATAAGTATTTTTTTATATTAATGAAAATACAAAAAAAAAAAAAAATATACATTATTTTCTCTCCCCCTATTATTTAAATTTTTAGCTACCAAAAATTATATCTCTCGGTAGCTGAGTGGCCGTCCGAAGTTCATTGAAACCCTTTTTTAAAGTATTTTTCTAATACTTATTTTAAGAATCTCGTAAAGCATGCGATTAATTTCAATTCATATTATTTCGAATCCAGTAATTTTTAGGGATTAACAAATCCGGGAATATTTTTTTTTATATATTTTTATATCTAATTTTCATTTAAGGAGTGGAATCGGTAAAATCTTGACATACACAAAATGTAAATGTAATGTAACAATTAAACGTAGTCTTTTTTTATTATTTAATTGAAATTATATTAAAGCTTAAAAAAGATAATTTTTAGTGTTCTAATCAGTAGTTATGAACTTACGGACCTTTTCAGAAAACTCTTCCATTAGTGATTTTATAGTGGTTTCTGTCACTTTTTTGGAACAGTTAGTACATCGCCGTTTAAAATCTTCCACATTCTGGGAAACTTTTTTGTGCTCTTCAACTCCCTTTTCACATGCCTAAGCTCTGGACAGTTTTGAGAATTTTCCTCCCTTGATACAAAAACCACGTTATTGTTCTTGTACCACTCAAGAGTTTTCTTACTATAGTGGCTGGATGCCAAATCGGCCCAAAAATATATGGACATATATGTTGGCTTATAAAAGAAATGAGTCTTTGTTGCCAACACTCCTTAATATTTATACCCTATACCACTATGTGGTTTGGGTATAATGACTTTGTGCTGCTGTTTGTAACAACCCAAAATATTTGACCTAGACCCATCTTTAATTATACCGATCGAATCAGAATCACTTTCTGAGTTGATTTAACAATGTCCGTCCGTCCGTCTGTGTGTCCATGTAAAGCTTGTAATCAAACTGCAGGTCGCAAATATGAATATATGTTGACGAAATTTGGTATATAAGCTTCTATCGGCCATGGGATGAACGCTATTGAAATTGGTGAGAATCGGTCCATGTTCAGACCTAGCCCCCATACAAATTACCCCTATGAAATCGACATAAATTGCCATAAGATCCAAATTGTCATATAGATCTTACTCAAATTGGGTTTGTATGCTTTCATTACATCCATCCATGAGTAGTCCAAAAATGATCCCTTTGGCCCCATATAGAGCTGCTTCCCGATCTTCATTTAAATCTATTAAAAAACAAAAATATTGCACTGATTCTTCTCAAATTTTGTTTATATATATTTTTGCGAAATACAAGAGACTTTACCAAATATGATCAGGATCGGTCCATTTTTGGACCTAGTCCCCATATGGATATAGCATCCGATATGAACTTTTTCACATCTGCAGCCAAAAAATTAATAAAAATCCTACTCAAATTTGGTTTTTGCTTATTTTCTATGTCCAGTTAGTTGGGCCTAAGAGATAGGGTTTCTAAACGCATGGTATAGGGTATCATATAGTCGGTCTAGACCGACTATAATTTTCTTACTTGTTTTGTTATGACTTTCTCCTTTTGGCGTAATTTCATATCGCGTGCCATACCAGTAACTTTTTTTTTTGAAACTTTGTCTGCCTTTGGGTCCTAAACTTATCTTCGACATTTCCTCGAACATGAGCAACATAAAAATTTTGATCCGGCGTTCCTGTATGGAACAATTTCACACTAAATAGTTCGAGCACCGGTCTGCTTGACTACCAGATGTGTTGGATATGCTTTCTAATGGTTTAACTTTAAAGACATCATGTGAACCTTTCTTTCTTCCCGAATTATGTTTCCTGTCAATTCCCCTCATAGCTTCTAATAATATTAAAAGCAGTTTGACAAAGACCTTTGATTCTTTGGCCAACTTCTTTTAGCACCAAGTTGGATTTTGTTGAATATATTGAATAATTTTGGCATGTACTTTTATTTCATCACTCATTTTAATCAAACTGCCAACAAATTAATAAAGGGTTCCCATTAAGCATAATAACTAACATATTTTTCAAAGATAACTGATAAAAAAAAAATTCAAATAATGCTTGTGAAAAAAGTTGAAAGGAAAAACCTGTGTTAAGATTTTTTTTTTTTTTTAAATCCAGTAATTAAACCTGGGGCCCAATCACCGCATTCGATATCGAGTAAAATCAATCGAAATTCCATATTTTGGTTATTTATTTGAAAAAGACGGACAAACGCTCGACCACGATTCGCTTTTCTTCTTAGCCAGAGGTCATAATTCTTCAACTGTGAGAAAGAAAAATTATTCTTAACATTATATTTTGGGAAATAAAAATTTCGATAACGAATGCGGTGATTTGGCCCCTGATTTTGATGGTAATTTGATGATATAATGAATAGAATTAGAAATCTGTATATTAATACGTAAAGGTAAATCTTTCGACAACTTTTGACGCAAAATGCGAAAACACAGTCGAGGTTGAAATTTGGCATAGTTATAGCTCATATGGAGAAGTGCACAATGATAATTATATGTAATATGTGTTAAAAATATATATTAAATTAAATAAAATATTTAAATTGATTAGCATGCCATTAGGCTCTTATAAAATTATTTATTAATAATCGCATTTATATTTCCTCTCTGTGTTCATCAAAAATTTAAGGAATTTTATTTAAAAATTCACAATTTAATGAATTTTATTTAAATATTCATAAATTTTTTAAATATCTGTGGTCACAAGCGATAAGTCGACTTAAGAACGATTTGAGTTATGTATGCTATCATATTCTACTAACAACACTTTATATTTACGTGAAATCGCCATTTCGCTTAACACTGTTTTTAAAAAAGTTATTAATGAAAACATATTGACCTAAGTCGTAATAAAGCTCCATTACATTTATATAAAAAGTGATTTTTCTCGAAAGCACAGATATATAGAATAAAAAAAACTTTGAAAGAAAAAATTTAATGAAAAAGTATAATTTCCCTGAATTTGCACTCGAATATCGAGTGCTGGACTCTGATAGTATCTTCTATCACGATTTAAAGAATTTCATATCGCATAAAATTGCTTTATCAGATGAGATTTTAGAAGAAAATATCCATGAACAGAATTTAAAAGAATGCTATCGATAAAGTGTAAAAGTCTTAAAAGGCAAACATATAAAAGAAATTTTAGTTTTCTGGAGGGCAAGATGGTTATGATAGGTACTTGAAATTTAATTTATTTGTTTTTGTTTTGTTTTTCTTTATATTATACATAAAATAGTATAATGTTAAAATAACAATTAAATAAATAAAACGTTATTGATTTTTTTTTTATCGAAAATTACAAATAAAAAATATTTTATTAAAAAAATTAACGAAAAACACAATCAGGAAATACCGAAAAATTCCGGAATTTTTAATTATTAATTTTGTAAATTAGTAATACGATGGACAAACTATACATTGAGAAGAATTTAAAGTTTGCATTATACACAACATTACTTGGCAGTGACAGTTTTTGCTGGGATATTATTATTTAGACTTTTAGACAATTACACACAAAAAACTTAGTTTACATTATAAAATCATTTTTCCATAAATACTTTTTTGTAACCTTTTCTCTATACATAATTATAAAAACTTGTATTTGAAATTGGGTCGACCGGCTACACAACAATGAAATTAGCTCCAACCAAATTATAAAATCAAAGATTTAATGGAAATTTGGTTGAAATTGTTTGATTAAATTTCAAACTCAAATCCATGGGATTTTATTTGAGTTGATTTAGAATCTGTCAAATTAAAAATTCAATATAAAAAATTAATTAATTAAATAATTAAGAAAATACTTAAATGTTTCTTCAGGAGTTTTTTTAAGAGAAAATATGTATATTATTAAAAAGTCAACTATTTCGACCTATCGCCTGTCGTTTTTATTACAAACATATTCACTGAGTTTTAAACGTTTTACATGGTTGCACATTTTAAACGGCGAGCATTTTTATTCCTTTTTAACTAATTTTAAGCACTAATATTAGCTGCTTATAACTTGTACCTTACTTTCTTCTCTTCTCGCTTTTCTACTTGTGTGTTTAGAAGAGGAGTAATACATACACATCAAAAGGAAGCCTTTCTTCAGTTAGCTCTTCTGCTACATATGTAGGTACATAAATGTAAGAATATTTAAAACATTGAATGTTAATATATATTTATATAATTACTATACAGTGGGTTAAATGTTCGACTAATTCCAAAATTGTTGGCCATGAAAATCTTTAAAAAGGTAATTATTGCCAATGGAAAAAGTGTTATATTTGTATGGTAACATTTTCAAAAAAAAATTTTTTTTCGCAGATTGACATGTATGTCAGTTATTGAAATATATATTTCGTTTTGTAAATAAATTTAAATATCACAAAATATGTGAAAATGTTTTAAACTAACTGTAATTTTGATAAACTACCACAAAACGGATTCACTACTTTCTTATCATATTCATTATTTGCTGTTGTGGTCGGCCCACTGTTAGATACAACACACACCGTTAAAATACAGGAAAAAGGTTGACAATGTCAGTACAATAAACAACATCAACAAACACATGAGAAACTTTACAAAATATATTCATTTGTGTTCACTTATACCAACAGATAATAAAAGAAAAATATCCTTTGCTTAGAGTTGTATAACGTAAATGTGAGGCAGCCAACAACAACAAAAACAACAACCAACCAGCCAACAATCCCACCAATACTTAATGAGACAACACCATACAAATTCGCTCGCGTTGCTTTGCATTCGTTTAATCATTTGCTTCTTTTAACCATTTATGTAGTGGAAAATTGAAACAACAACAAAAAAAAATACAAAAACGGGCTCTTATAAAATTTATAGTTTACTAAAAGTTTTAGGTTTTTCAGCCTTTTGCGGGACTTTCGAATGTGTATGTGTCTTTGAAAGAGGTCTTGTTTTATATGTTGTTGTTGGTTTTTGTTTTCGACAAGCTCATTTGTAAAATTTTGTATAAAACGGCAACTGAAGAAAATTTAATCTAAAATGTATAAAACAAAAGGAATAATGTTGATTCTCTGTCTCAATCTCAACACCGTCGTCGTGCAATAATAACAACAAGAAAAAAAAAACACAAGCTAAGAATAAGAACATTTTATATTTGTTGTTGTTGTTATACAGTAATGGTAAAAAATAGTGACAGTGGTAGAATTTATTCATATTAAATGATCAAAGGATCAAATAAGCGATTAAGAGGATTTTTTAGTGTTAAATGACAATGGTTCGTGGTTGTAGCTTTTTTTCATGGTATTACTATTGCCATGAAAAAAAGGGTGTTTTTTTTAGATAAAATAAAAATAAAGCAAAGAAAAATATTTTTATTATCAATTAAACTGGCTTTATTGCATAGATAATTTTATGCCGTTAATGTTTAAATATGATTTGGACCATGTGGCCGCCACGGCTGGACGAGTACGTGGCGCAATCTGGATCTCCAATTTTCAATCACTTCGCGGCATTTGCGGCCGTATTTCGCCAATAACTCGTCGAAAGTTGATTTCTAGGTTTTCAATTGACTCTGGTTTATCGGCGTAGACGAGTGACTTTACGTAACCCCAAAGAAAATAATCCAATGCGTTTAAATCACACGATTCTGGTGACCAATTAACAGGACCATTACATGAAATTATTCATTGATCAAAAGTTTCTTTGAGTAAATTAAGTGTAGCATGCGCTGTGTGGCATGTGGCTGCGTCCTGTTGCAACCAAATGTCAGCAAGATTAATGCCAGCTAATTGAGGTACGAAAAAACTTGTAATCACCAACCAGTAATTTTCTGTGGTCTTCTTTAGTGCTTTGCTGTACAGCGGCTACAGCTTGTTCGGTGTGCACTGTTTGCCATCTGAGGAATGCACATTATTATTAAGAGTAAATGTGGCGCGAAAATGATCCATAGTTATTCGAATTAACCGCTACCTTCACAAGTAATGACGAACAAAATGTTTTTGCTATCGAGGATAATATAGGTAAGCACAGTTTATCGATCGAGAATAAAAAAATTCTTCACTTAATCGTACCAGGATCATTGATGTTCCCAGTTGATCAAATCAAGGATATTCAATGTTTCACTTTAACCAAAAAAAAAAAAAACTTCCCACCTATTTATGTATATACATACATACAGTGAGTGATAATACAATGGTCACTTTTAACAATATATATTTTGGCGACTTAAACGGTACTTATAAAAAAAATTGGATCATAAAATTAAAAATTCTTTTACTAATTAAAAAATGTTTATGTTTTCTTTATTTAAAAAGAAAAAATATTAACATAAAACTTTAGCTTAACTCCATTCAAATATAACAGAACTTAATTAAAACTATTAATTTTTATGCTGTTGACAAAACATTGGACTTTGCCTATATTTTTGGTTTCAATACTTTGTTGGTTATCCCTTACTTTTAGTACTGTTTCACAACGCTGACGCATGGAGTCAATTAAATTGTTGATGATATCGATTGATATTGTTTGCCAATCTGAATTAACTGTCTCTATGAGATCTCTCGTGTTTGCTTAATTTCGTGTCCGTATTTTTCGATCTACAATTTCCCATGTTGGAACTTTCAGACCTGGATTATATACATTTTGTCAACCCCATACCATAAAATTGCCACCGCCAAATTTAACAGTTTTATTTGTATGCTTTCGGTCTGGTCTGTTTATCTTTCTATGTAAACTCCCGTCTGATTTGCAAGTAAAATTTTTTAAATGCATTGAGAACTTATTTCCCATCGATTTTTTTCTTCAAACGGCTAATAAAAATGGGATAAAAATGTCAAGCGAAGGAATTTTTATTCGTAATAGGAGAAAAGGGGGAAGTGAGAAGTGATTGAAAAATTTGCCTCAATTGTTTGTGTCAATATTTTGTTCGGTATTCATTATTATTTGATACAGCTTTACAACGCCGAGGCATGGATTCCATTAAATTGTTGATGATATCCATTGAAATCTGTCTTGTTTGTGTAATTTCGTGTCCGTATATTTCGATCTACACTTTCCCATAGATTTTCTATGGCATTGAGATCTTGCGATTGGGCTGGCCATTCCAAAATACTAGATTAGAATATAGCCATTCGGTTACAACTTTGAAAATGTGTTTTGGTCATTGGTATGTTGGAAGTTTCAGAGCAGGGGTATACTATTTTCTTCCGCGTATGGTGGATACATTACGTCATTTAGAATTTGCCTTTATCCAAATCCAGTTAGAGTATCATTTACTACGTGAATTGGACCCATTCCTTGGCAAGAAAAGCAACCCCATAAAATAACATTTCTACCGCCAAACTTAACAGTTTTATTTCTATATACTGAGTTAATTCTTTCTCGTTTTGGTCGTCGTACAAACGTTCCTCCATCAATGCCCCTGACATTCAACTTGGACTTATCTGAAAAGAGAACTGTATAGCAATTCCGTCCTAACCAGTTCACGTGTCTTTAGCAAAATTTATACAAGCCAGACCTTTTTTCCTGATATCAATGGTTTCTTCACAGAACGATAACAACCAAGATCAGCCGAAATTGATCGTCGGGAAACAGTTGGAGCACATGACCCCTTTAGGTAGCATTTTAGGAAATTTTTTTAACTCTTGCTATTAAATTGTCATGTCTTTCACTCGTTTTACGGAGCCTGCCGCAAAATTGTTGTGTCGTCACCGTACCTTTTTCACGATATTTCTTTATAAATTTTTAAATTATGGATTAATTCATAGAATATTTCTCACAAATTCGCTTTTGCTTAAGACCATTATTCTAGTTTTTAACTCTTCCCAAAACTTTATTCTTGCCATTATTTTATAATAATTAATTATCAGATTAAAACATTGAAAAAATACAATTGTGTTTGAAAAAAAGTTGAAAAAAAATGTCAGAGAAACTATAAATATTTAAAAAACGGTTAAAATTTTATACAGAATTTTAACCATTGCTTTGGTACCACTAAAAAATACTTTGTTTCGCTTGCCTATTTCTTTTTCAAGTGTATTTTTGTAACAAAATAGTTACCTCTCGATAGAATGATTTCGCAAAAATAAATATACTTTTAGAACTTAACGCGAAATAAATAAAAAAAAAAATATTGGCAAATTAAGAATTTTGAAAATGTTTCCAATGTATTGTCACCCACTTTATATATAAAATTGTCCAACTTGTTTTCTCTTATTAATTTCAATTTTGTTAATGTGGGATAAACAATTTCCAAAATCCTTTTTTAAATAATAAGTCACCTTCTCCAAAAATCAAAATAATTCCTTAGAATTAATTTATACAGCACAAAAGAAACTAAAAAAGTTAATTATTCCAAAATAGTAATAAATTGGAATTGTGTTTATGTTACTTAAAAATATATACACATTTCCTTATGTTATTACCATCACTGTATATTATCCGATAAATTGTTTTTGCATTGAACAACGATTACACTAAAGAGGGAAGAATGCTAGTGAAAATGTCTGCCTTTTGGGGTTTTTCCGATTATTTGCAATTAACTGAAGCAGAAACATTTAATCTCGAAGCTGATAAATATCAAACAAATAACTTTTTGATTTCATGTTTTTTAAAACATAACACAATTTTTTTTTAATAAGAACTTCAGAATACGTTATTTTCTCATTATAACAATATTAACAACTACGAGATAGCAATAATATTCTATAAACCGGCATAATATTTTACAAAATTTCACCCTTTTTTAAATTGGTATTGTTATGAGAAATCACATTAAACGGAAAAATTAAAAGAAACAAATTACTTAATTAAACGACAATTAAAATTGATTTATGCATACAATTGAATTGCTATTTATATTTAAAAACAAACAGTAAATAATTATGAAATAGATTGCCATAAAAATTTAAACGTTGAAGTTGTCATTATATACATGTGTATTACTACTGTCACTATAATATGCAAATTTCTTGTCATTCCAATAGTTATTTCCTTACGCATTCATCCCGTTGTAATTGTACCATACATACACCGTACGTAAACATTATGGTTTTTACTCTATGTATGGTGCTCTAAGTACTGCAGCTAGTGTGCCTGTGCCTTCGCTGCTACACAAATAATAATGTTGATGATAATGATGGTTGGGTTCGATGGTTGTGTGTTTTTCATTTGTTGTTGTTGTTTTTTGGTAGTAGTAGCTATAATAGTAGCTTACTTTTCTTGGGCTCCTTTTAGAAGCCATCTACAACAAATATGAAAATGAAATAAAATATAAAAGTAACTAAACAGACACACATTTAAAGATGGTACACTAAATAGTTTTTATAATTTTTTGTATATCCTTAACAAACATGTCGTACAGAAGTTGTCGAAATCGTAATAGGGTTTAGTTGTTATTTTCATGTGCTATTATTTAATTTTCTTTTTCGGTTCGTTTGTTGAGCCAGATTTTTGTAACTGAATTTTCACCAATTTCCCGAGCTCTGAAACTTTCAGCATTTACGTAAAGTGGTGATTACACATAATTTATATCGATTTATATAGGATTTGATCATTATTTCTCATGGTTTGAATTTACCTATTTAATTAAATATTGATTGATATTGAATATTTTTTCTAACAATTAATATCTTTAATGAGGATGTTGTTTATTGATAACCTATAAATAACATAAAATATAAACATTTAGGGCCGTAAGCAAAAAAATTAAAGTGTACTTTAAGTAGACTTTATTGTATGTTTTTAATTTGTTGATAAACTCTACTCGAAGTACACTTTAATTTTTTTGCATACGGCCCTTTAACAAAGAACTCGCATGTCAACAGCTTAGATTTCTAAAGAATTTTATAATGAAATAAATCCAAATTTAGTAACAATTCAATGGCATGCTGAACCCTGCTTTATTTTCGAATAAATTAAATTGTTGCAGCTAAGAATAGTTTAATTTGTGGATTTCAATTTGAGGAAGAAAAAAATAAAAAAATCAGTCCATTTTTATTTATAACAATTACATTTATAACATTACATTTATAACATTTATAACATTAAACGAAATAAAAATTAAAGTATATGTTTATTAAGTTCATTTGGTGCTCATAATAATGGATACATTTTAGAAAAAACACAAAAATTAAAAAAAAAACACTTAATTTTAAGTTAAAAATAATTAAGGAATATTAAAGTAAGACTAGTAACCAGTGCATCCTCCTTTGGTTTGGAGAACTTTCTACACTCTTCTTGGCATACTGCTTATCAGATTCTGACAAGTTTTTAATGGAATCTCGTACCAAATTTTTTGTGTTTTTTCTCATAAATCATTCTTATTATTGAAAACTTCTTTGGACAGTCTTCTTTAATTCACACCATAAGTTTTCTATGTGATTTAGATCTGGAGATTGGCTTGGCCAGCTAAAAACATTAACATTATTCTCCGATAACCAATTCTTAACTAACCTGGAGCTGTCCAAAGTAATGGTATATCCTCTTTAGTATACGGAAGCATTACATTTTGCAATATTGCCCTATACCCATCTGCATTCATCGTATTTTCAATACGATATAATGGACCAACACTGTACCAAGAGAATCATCCCCACACCATTATATTACCTCCACCATGTTTAACTGATTTTTTTTTTTTATAATTTACGTTAAATTCTTTCTGCATTTTCGATTAATTTTTCTCGATATCGTATGCGGCAATTCGCCCTATGGATTTGTGTTTTTTTTTTTCATCTACCTATGCAACTTTGTAAAAACTAAGTGATTGACAGTCTTTAAAATTCGCTCGCACATGCTGCTGCTGTGCATACTAGCTAGCTAGCACAGGCATTATAACCAAACACAAAACGACGTTTATCTCTCTTGTATTTAGCGCGCTGTGCTCATTATTTGTTTGAGCGCCGCGCTGTAAAGTTGTGAAAAATTTCAATTCATTAAAACAAACGACGACGAAAACGACACCACCACACACAAGAAAATAATAATAATAATAAAATAAAAAAAACTTAAGCTAAAATCGAAACCAAGAAATATAGAATTATAACCTTTTTTCGAAGTAGTAGAACTTTGTTGTTCGTATGGAAAGGAAAAAAAAGTAGTGGAACCAGTACACAAGTGCAAACAAAATAATAAAACGGCAAAAAGGAAAAAGAGGAATTTACGAAAATTTTGAATTTTTTTCAAAAGGAATTAGAAAAAGAAGAAGAAAAGATAAAGAATAAAGAGAAATAAATATTCTAGTCTGAGCAAATAGTTAATGAAAGTGTATTTTCTTTTCATTTGTTTAATTACTTATTAATGAATAAAAAAAATTTATTAAATATGCAACAAAAATAGAAAAAAATTATAATAAATAAATAAAAAAAAAAGAGAGAAATCAAGTTAAGCACCTGTGATCTTAAAAGTATTAAATTATATGAAAAAAAAATGATTGTATTAAAGAATACAATAAACGTTATTAAAAATTAAAAAAAAACGTGTAAATTTAAATATGAAAAATGCTTTGTGTTAAAAAAAAGCAATCAAAAATATAAAATTATAAGCTGTGTGTGTGTTTTGTTGTACCTTACTAAATAAAACAAAATGGAAGTTATTAAACCTATGGATTTTAGCAGTTTTACTGCTTTCTGTGAGCATTTAAATAAATCAACAACATCTTCGACAACTACAGCAACAACAACAAACACACAACACACGGTGGCGGCGGCGACAACTGCTATGGTGGTGACAGCAACAACGCCACCACCACAATATCCACCAATATTATCATCATCACTGATGCCGCCACCATCACTATCATATCAACATCACACAACTTCTCATATTAATGGCACTATTTATCTAGAGGTAAAGCAAATAAAAAAAATTTCAACGAAAACTTACCCAAAAATTTTAAAACCAACAAGCTCAAGCTTCCATAATTACCTATAAATTATCAGATTTTTTTTAATATTGAAGATTAATCGTTAAATCACTGCAAATGTATTTAAAATAAATTTCTTTTAATTATGTTTAATAATCAATCGGCGCATAAATTTTGTATATGTTGTTTAATAATTTATGTCTTCTTCTTCTTGTGTGTCTGTTTAATTTTCATTTTATTATTTTTTTTTGTAACATCTCATTTTTATCATATTTTATTCTTATACTCATCTCCATCTCATAACTCACTCTCCCTCTTTTTATTCTCTTTTATTCAACTCTCCCTCATTTACATTTGATTTGATATGAGTGGTTGGTTGTGTTTACAATTGCTTAAATTATTTTAAATAATTTCTTTCCTTTATGATTTTATTTTGCCCCTTCCCTCCCTTTTCGACAACATGGCTTTTCTCTTGTTATTTCTTTTGAATCTTCTTTGACGTACTGAGAGAGTTTATATTTAATATCTTTCTCATTTGCTGTTGTTTTTTATTTAAAAAAGGACACTGACTTACACCACAAACCTCACTACTTTTGTGCATAAGGTTTATATTTTATATTCGGTTTCTTTTTTTTTTCCAAATGCTACCTTTTAATTATAAATCATTGTGCCTTAGTTTAACCCATTGTGTGGCAATGGGTGTTTTAAACAATGCTTAACACGTGAATGCTACAGCATTCATTTTCATAGTGATGCAAAATGACGTGAAAGCATTTAATTTTATAATACAACTAGTTTCACAAATAATTGCCTGTCCGCGAACGTGTTAAAAATGGTACACTAAGCCATATTAAACTAAGATACATATGTTAAACTAAATTGCCGTTGTTCTTAAATGGACTATTTACTGAGCTTAGAAGAATGTGGTTAAAGAAATTTTAGAAAATCGTGTGTAATGTTTATTCAATATATTCATTTCAATGATAATTTTATGCGATGTTTATTAATAACATATAAAACTTGCTGATCCATTGAAGATTTAAGAAATTTTTTGAATTTCAGCTCAATGAAGAAACTTGTTCATAAATATAAAACCCAAACTCAAGAAAAAAGACTAGAAAAGTTTGTTTTTGAGAGCAACACTTTAATCCAAAGAAAATATAAAATCAGCTTTTTTTTTATTCAAAAAAGTTTTAATAAAATGATTACCGAACGGGTAGGGCTTAAATCTAGTTTTCACTGTCATTTTAAATGTAATTTGTTGGCAGTTGAAAGAAAACGGCAATATTTTCCATTTAAAATGAAAATCGCAACATTTTGACAACGGCTGGCTTTGTTTTTTTTTTTTTTTGTCTGTTTATAAGATGTAATGACGAGATTTTAGTTGAGGTTGACTAAAGATTAAACTACCCGTTTTACTCCCTTTCATTTCACTCGTCTGTTTGTCTACCGAAAAAACTTTGGATCGATTCTTAACCCTTTTCCCGTGATCCAAACAGCGTTGCCATAATTTGAAATTGTAAAGATGTTAAATTGCAAAAAAAAAAGATGCTAAAACGTACTGGAGTCAAAAAAAAGATGCTACATTTTTTTTTTCAAATTTCATTACCTTTATATTGAAAAATTAAATACTTATTAATAAATTCGTTTTAAATCGAAAAATTAATATAAAATTTAAGTTCCGATTTATATTTTTTAAAATTCAATTAAAATTATTTTGGATTTCATCTGTAATTTTTTTTAACATCAAATTGAGTTTTTTTAATTTTTAATAAAATATTTTTAATTTTATAGGGATTTTTTTTTTTTAATTTCAAATATAACAAAATTTACATTATCAAAAGATACGATTATATTACAATAATTGGTTTATGGAATCTATATTTCTGTGAAGTCTTCATCTTCAAGTTCTTCTTGGCTCTGATATTTTTCTGATGATCGACTTTTATCAACGAAATTGCTCGGTATATTGTAAGTGTAACAGCACCCATTTTTCAATTCCAAACCTTCTTTTGTACGTATTACAGAACATAACAACTCGGATTTTATTCTGTTCAAAGTTTGCTTTTTAACTAAACAAACGTTCAACTTCGTCTTTTGAGAAAAACAAAACTAATAAAGACAATACTAATATTGATAACTCTTTAAATGGATTTTCGTCAATAGAATTTTTGTTAACTTCAATCCATAAAGAGGTTGTATTCAGTGTTGTATCCCAATATTGTTCTGTGATATAACACCATTGGATTTGGAATTTATCTGTTTCAGATGATCTAAATTTAAACTCTTCTAATATATTGGTTATCGGTTCTTTTACCCGGTTTAATGTGTTTTGTATTGAAAATTTTGGCATTTTTTTAATACAATAATATTTTTTAGCAATCGACTTTTTAATTCATTAAAAACTGTTGTTGGTGTTTACATTCTATTTCAAAACGTTCTGTTATATTTATCGAAAGAAACGAGTACACAAAATTCTCGTATTACACTTTTAGAAATTAAAAATTTCAATACCATTAAAATTAATATATTCAAAAATAATGAAAAATAACAAAAAAAAAAAAAAAAAAAAAAAGATGCTATAAGCAACTTTTTATTAAAAGATGCTAAGTTAGCATCTAGCATCTTTTCATAAATTTTGGATGCTAAACGACAAAAAAAAGTTGCTAAATCCAGCAACTAAAATGCTAAAATGGCAACACTGGATCCAAACTAGCTGAAACTTTGCAAAAAATTTAATTATAGTAATAATATAATATAATTAATATAATAAAGAGATATTTTTGAGATTTTTTACAGATCTTTTTCTAGACATGTTTCATTTTTAGCCAATCAATTATTTAATTACATGATGGTAAACTTAATTTACTGAGAGAGAGAGAGAGGGTATAATAAAAACTTGGTTTTTATGGGTTAGTTTTTTTAGAATTTGTTGTACCAATATTCATGTTGTATTTTATCCGTAATTTTTTTTTTTTTATACCCTATACCACTGTGTTTTGGGTATAATGACTTTGTACTGCTGTTTGTAACTACCAAAAATATTTGACCTAGACCCATCTTTTATTATACCGATCGAAACGGAATCACTATCTGATTCTATTTAACGATGACCGTCCGTCCGTCCGTCCGCCTGTGTGTCCATGTAAAGCTTGTAATCAAACGGCAGGTCGCAAATACGAATATATTTTGATAAAATTGGGTATATAAGCTTTTATCGGCCATAGGATGAACGCTATTGAAATTGGTGAGAATCGGTCCATGTTCAGACCTAACCCCCATACAAATGACCCCTATAAAATCAACATAAATTGCCATAAGATCCAAATTGTCATATAGATTTTACTCAAATTGGGTTTGTATGCGTTTATTACATCTATTAATGAGTAGTCCAAAAATGATCCCTATGGGACAACTCTTAGTCATAGGCCCCATATAGAGCTGCTTCCCGATCTTCACTTAAATCTATCAAAAAACAAAAATGTTGCACTGATTCTTCTCAAATTTGGTTTGTATCTATTTTTGCAAAATACAAGAGACTTTACGAAACATGGTCAGGATCGATCCATTTTTTATAGATATAGCATCCGATATGAACTTTTTCATATCTGCAGGCAAAAAAATTAATAAAAATCCCACCCAAATTTGGTTTATGCTTATTTTCTATATCCAGTTAGTTGGGCCTAAGAGATTGGGTCCCTAAACGCATGGTATAGGGTATCGTATAGTCGGTCTAGACCGACTATAATTTTCTTCCTTGTTTTTTTGTAAAAGTTGAGAGTTTTTCAAAAATATCTTTTCCAGCATATTTTTTATTAAGAGTTTTATCGATAAACTATTTCACTGTCTTTGAAACTTCTGTAATATCAAGGCTTTCAAATAAAATGATTTCAAGTTTTTAAACTGGCTGAACTTATTTGATATCATTAATTTCCGCAACATAATTTTAGTAAAACAGTTTTATCGACAAACTGTTTTACAGTTACACTGCTTTCAAATAAAATGATTTGAATGTTAAAAGGTATCTGAAATTATTTTAAATCACAAATAAATAGATTTTTTCATCGAAATTTTGGGGGTCTGTAATTGATTTTAAATCTGTTTGTCTAAATCACTGCTTAAATCATTAAAATTATAGGCTTTTTATATCTTCTTCTATTAATGGGTTAACTTTTTACATACACTCAATTTTGTCTGTGTTGCCTATATTCCTTCCAAATTATTATACATATGTATGTACAAGAAGGAAGAGGAGGCATGCGAAAATTTATTACATTTAACTAAATTTTGCTTTTTTTTTCGTTATACTCTCTAACAAATAATGAAGTTTTGTTTTATTGTTTTTTTTTCCCCCCAAACTACTTTTGTGTGTTCTTCAAAACCATCTAAACTACTGGCTGGCTGCCTCCCATTTATGGTAGGGTAGTGCTTTGTTCAATACTTCTTTTTTAAGGTTTATTTTGCAGTAGATTTCCAAAACCGTGCAATTGGTCTCAAATATTAAGTTGAATGTGCACATTTAGACATACCGTCGTAGAATAACCATCGTCGTCGCCGTCGTCATCGAGGTAGATGTCGTCGTGCTATACAATATTGTATTTTCTTTTTATTCCACTGGTTTATTTTTTTGTTGTTATTGTTGTTTCCAAATCGAACTCATTTTGTGTGGCTTTGTTTTTATATGAATTTTACAAATATTCAACGTGTGGCATACACACTCCTCCATAGAATATTCTTATTTACACATCAGATAGAAGTGGCTGATGTTCATGATTGTTGTAATGGTAATAATGATGATGACTATGATGATGACGTCGACTACGACGTTCGAAATAATGTTAATGTAAAATTTCATTTGAAATTAGGGGTGCAAAAATGTGTTTTTACTCTTAATTTTTTTTATATTTATTTCGTATTTTTGATGTTCATTATCTGTAAAATACAGTGTACTGAATTATGTCTATAACGATTTGCTAAAGTAATCTTAATCTATAAATGATTTACATATATTGGATTAACTTTTAAATATATAAATAATGTAACCCATAAAAACAATGTTTTTATTAAAACTCTTTCTTTCCTTATGCATATGAGTCCTGAATCTCTCCGTGACTGCGTGACTTTGCGTGATATTTTAAAATTAATCTGTAGTCACAGCAAGTCTATGAACCAAGTTTCAGATTGATTGGATGAGGGGAAATTGGGTTTAAATCACTCTGTGACTAAGCGTAACTGTGTCAAAGTTAATCTTTTTTCACAGCAAGTCTATCGACCAAGTTTCAGATTGATCGGATAAGTGGAAATGTGTTTTAAATCACTCCGTGACTGTGCGTAACTATGCGTGACTGTGCGTGACTAAGTCAAAGTTAATATTTTTTCACAGCAAGTCTATCGACCAAGTTTCAGATCGATCGGATAGGGGGAATGGGTTTTACATCACTACGTGACTGCGCGTGAGCATGCTTGACTGTGCGTGACTAAGTCAAAGTTAATCTGTTTTTCACAGCAAGTGTATGGACTAAGTTTCAGATCGATCGGATGAGGGGAAATGACATTTAGATCACCCCGTGACTGTGCGTGACTACCCCAAAAATAATCTAAAGTCACAACAAGACTATGAATCAAGTTTCAGATCAGTCGGATGATGGAAAATGACATTTAGATCACTCCGTGACTGTGCGTGACTATGCGTGACTGTGCGTGACTATGTCAAACTTAATATTTTTTCACAGCAAGTCTATCGACCAAGTTTCAGATCGATCGGATAGGGGGAATGGGTTTTACATCACTACGTGACTGCGCGTGAGCATGCTTGACTGTGCGTGACTAAGTCAAAGTTAATCTGTTTTTCACAGCAAGTGTATGGACTAAGTTTCAGATCGATCGGATGAGGGGAAATGGCATTTAGATCAACCCGTGACTGCGCGTGACTGTGCGTGACTACCCCAAAAAATAATCTTTAGTCACAACAAGACTATGGGCGAAGTTTCAGTTCAATTGGATGAGGGGGAATGGGGATTGCTAGATGTTTGATTTAAAATTCAAAATTTTTGGCAAAAGCACGTGTTAAAAAATCTTAAAAATGTTCTTAAAATATTTTAAACATATTAGATATTTTACACTCAAACCTGTTTTTGTGCGGTCTTATTTATTTGAAAATTTTCATACCTATGTATATCGCGCGCAAAAAAACGCACAAAACAATCGCACAAAGAAAGACCGCACAGAAACAGGTTTAAGTGTACTATTCTCTAATTGACAATATTTAGTGATGGACCAATTCCTATAAAAACTTCAGATGTCCTTACTTCAAAAAGTACGTCACCCCGAATTTAGGGTAAATTGGATGAGTTATTTTTATTTACAAAATTACTTTAAATAACAACAATGATTTTTAACTCAACGATTTTGTAATCTAATTGGATGCCTCACTTGTCAAATCTATTAACTCCATTTTCTGATTAATGAAAATTTCAATGCCAAAGCGCTTAATTGACGGCTAAATTTTTATATTCAAAATAAATTTCTCTAACCTTTTTATTATTTCAAAAATTTGTTTTGAATATAAATAGTTAGCCGTCAAGCAAGAGCTTTGACATTAAAATTTTCATTAAGCAGAAAGTGGAGTTAATCGTTTTGGCAAGAAAGGCATCCTATTTTAATCTGCTATCGACGTTTAGTCATGCTTTCTTTCTAAAAATCTAAAATATACTTTTTCGAGAGCTTTTTTCTCCTTAAGTGCCTTCTTTTGTTATAAGACATCATACATTAATTTTCCTTTAGACTTAAAATTTCTATTTAATGTATATACATAAGTATATATGTATGTATATAGTTCTGTTCATAAAAATACGCGCGCCCTCTATTAAAAAACAAAGTTTAAATTTTTATTCCGTTTTTTGGTAAAATAAATAACTGTTTCGTTCTCTGATTTTTAGACCGATTCACAAATTAATAAAATTATTACAAATTTACAGCTAAAAATTAAAAGGCGTATAACCGCACGGTTAAATAGTTAAAAAATTATCTAATATAAAAATAATCTTACAAAAAGTTAACTAATGTTAATATTAGTTAAATAACCTATATTTTTGATCATTGCAATACATCTGCTAGGCATGGCCACAATAAGATCCTGATACCGCTTTCAGGGAGTTGATGCTATTTGATGGTCTTTATTCTAGCACAGTTTTCTTATATTATATAGTTTCCCCATATCATTAGTTTTACGCCACCATATTTAATGGTTTTTTTACCCTATACCACTATCTGGTGACTTTATGCTGATGTTTGTAACAACCAAAAATATTTGACCTAGACCCTTCTTTTATTATACAGATCGACTCAGGATCACTTTCTGATTTAGCGATATTTGTCCGTCCGTCTGTTTGTCCGTGTAAACCTTGTAATCAAACTACAGGTGCAAATATGAATATATTTAGATGAAATTTAGTGTGTAAGCTTCTATCGGCCAAAGGATGAACGCAATTGAAATTGGTGAAAATCGCTTCATGTGCAGACCTAATCCCCATACAAATGACCCCTATGAGATCGACTTAAATTGCCATAATATCCAAATTATCATATACATAGATCTCAATCAAATTGGGTTTGTATGTTTATTACATCCATTTTTATCAGTAGTCCAAAAGTAAAACCTATAGGAGAATTCATAGTCATAGCCCCCATATGAAGTTTATTCCCAGTCCTCACTTAAATCTATCAAAAAATATAAAAATATTGCACACATTTTTTTCAAATTTGGTTTGTGTATGTTTTTGCAAAAAATAAGTAACCTTACCAAATATAGTCGGTATCGGTCGATTTTTCGACCTAGTTTCCATATAAATATAGCATCCGATATGAACTTTTTCATATCCGAAGGGGAAAAAAATTGGATACAATGCCACTCAAATTTGGTTTGTGCTTATTTTCTATATCTAATTAGTTGGACCTAAGAGATAGGGACGTTGAACATACTGTCTGGAACCAGTTCCACCAGATTAAACTACATATTTTGTTTTCGTCTGCCCACATTATGTGGTTCCATTTTTTTCCGGCCAGTTGATGTGTTCTTGGTCGAACTTTTATCGTACACCTGCATGTTTCTTTGGTAGCGATGGCACGTTTCTTGAACTTCTTGCAAATAAATTGTTATTCAACAAACGCCTACGTAGAGAAATGGTGCCTACGCAAGATTAAGGTCCGTCTGAAACTTTTTTGATGATGCCGAAGGGTCGCCTTTGCTACATCGCACCATGCGGCAGTCGTCTACAATCGATGTTTTACCCTTGCGCCCAGGCGTTTCGGCCTTTCTTTCATAAAATAAGGCATTTGTGATCATATGATCAGAGCACCCCAAGATTTCTTTAATTTTTATACCCTATACCACTATGTGGTTTGGGTATAATGACTTTGTGCTGCTGTTTATAACTACAAAAAATATTTGAGCTAGACGCATCTTTTATTATACCGATCGACTCAAAATCACTTTTTGAGTCGATTTAGCGATGTCCGTCCGTCCGTCCATCTGTGTGTCCATGTAAACCTTGTAATCAAACTACAGGTCGCAAATACGAATATATTTTGATGAAATTTGGTATATAAGATTTTATCGGCCATAGGATGGATGGTATTGAAATTGCTGAGAATCGGTCCATGTTCAGGCCTAGTCTCCATATAAATATAGCAACCAATATGAACTTTTTCATATCTGCAACCAAAAAAATTAATAACAATGCCACTCAAAATTGGTTTATTCTTATTTTCTATATCGAATTAGTTGGACCGAAAGAAAGGGTCTCTAAACCATGGTATTTAAAATGAGGTACTTTTTGAGAATAAAAAAATGTTATAAAATATACTGTTTTAAGAAAATTTACTTTTTTAAGCAAATGCCCTTTTTTAGGAAAAGGTATTACTTTCTGAGAATTACTTTCTGAGTCGATTTAGCGATTTCCGTCCGTCTGTGTGTCCATGTAAATCTTATAATCAAACTACAGGTCGCAAATATGAATATTGAAATTGGTTAAATTCGGTCCATGTTCAGACCTAGTCCCCATACAAATGGCCCCTATGAAATCGACATAAATTGCCATTAGATCCAAATTATCATATAGATCTCAGTCAAATTGGGTTTGTATGTGTTTATTATATCCATTAATCAGTAGTCCAAAAATAATCCCTATAGGACAATTCTTAGTCATGGACACCATATAGAGCTGCTTCTCGATCGATCGTCACTTAAATCTATCAAAAAACAAAAATATTGCACAGATTTTTCTCAAATTTGGTTTGTATATATTTTTTCAAAATATAAGTGACTTTACCAAATATGGTCAAGATCGGTCCATTTTTCGACCTAGTCCCCATATAAATTTAGCACCTGATATGAACTTTTTCATATCTGCAACCAAAAAAATAATAACAATGCCACTCAAATTTGGTTTATGTTTATTTTCTATATTCAATTAGTTGGACTGAAGATATAGAGTCTCTAAACCATGGTGTAGGGTATCGTATAGACTATAATTTTCGTAATTGTTCTATATGTTTTTCCTTGTTTTCGAAAGTTTGGAATTAGTTTACGTTTTTCTTCAGAACAATGTTTTCCTCGTCCCACTATCAAAAAAAAAAAAAAAAAACACGTACTGCATCACTTTCCCATACTTACGTTTCACTTTCTTTTAAGAGTTTAAATCTAAATCACTTTTTTAATTTTTAAGTCACAATGCCATTTTTTTGATCTATTCAAATCAAGGAAAAATTTAGAAATGAATGAATTATATAATACGCATAATTGTTACCATGAGATTCTCTTTTGTGTTTTACTTCTTACATTCCATTGTAAGTATCGTTAGAAGATCGCGTGGTTTACAAGTAAAAATATTGTGTATCAGCACTACTATTTATTATTTCGAACTTAGCTGTATATACATATGTATATATATATACATATATGTATATAAAACATGTAAAAACCTTGCACGAAAATGAGGAAAGAAAATCAATAATTTGTCACATAGGAAATTATTAATTATTTATTGATATTAAAATATAATCAAAGGTGTTTTAATGGCCTTATTTTTACATATCGTCATATCAAATGCAAAAGGCCGTTACAAAATTTTCAGATTTTTTTTATACTATTAAATATTAAAAATCTGCCGCTTTTTCCTTTTTTATATACAATATGGAATGTCTTTTTTAAAAGTATTTTTAAGAGTCAAACCAGACATGATATTTACAACATTAAAAACTTTTCCATGTGAAATATTCTAAAATTTATGTATGTACATATGTATATTAAAAACAAGTAAGAAAATTATAGTCGGTCTAGACCGACTATACGATACCCTATACCATGCGTTTAGAGACCCTATCTCTCAGGCCCAACTAAGTGGATATAGAAAATAAGCATAAACCAAATTTGAGTGGGATTTTTATTAATTTTTTCGGCTGCAGATATGAAAAAGTTCATATCGGATGCTATATCTATATGGGGACTAGGCCAAAAAATGGACCGATCCTGACCATGTTTGGTAGAGTCTCCTGTATTTTGCAAATATATATACAAACAAAATTTGAGAAGAATCAGTGCAATATTTTTGCTTTTTGATAGATTTAAGTGAAGATCGGGAAGCAGCTCTATATGGGGCCTATGACTAAGAGTTGTCCAATAGGGATCATTTTTGGACTAATGATTAATGGATGTAACATATACATACAAACCCAATTTGACTAAGATTTGTATGATAATTTGGATCTTATGGCAATATATGTTGATTTCATAGGGTTCATTTGTATGGGGGCTAGGTCTGAACATGGACCGATTCTCACCAATTTCAATAGCGTTCATCCCATGGCCGATAAAAGATCAAATACCAAATTTCGTCAAAATATATTCATATTTGCGACCTGCAGTTTGATTACAAGCTTTACATGGACACACAGACGGACGGACGGACGGACATCGTTAAATCGAATCAGATAGTGATACTGATTCGATCGGTATAATTAAAGATGGGTGTAGGTCAAATATTTTTGGTTGTTACAAACAGCAGCACAAAATCATTATACCCAAACCACATAGTGGTATAGGGTATAAAAAGAAGTTAAGCATATCTAGTCCATCGTGCGTTGACACTGAAATACCTAACAAATGATGTACCTATGTATGTTTGTTAAATGTATATTGTTTCCTTAGAAAGAATGGCGGATGTTTGTTTTATTTTTTCACTAATTCCAAATTTTAGCACAATCGAACTTTTGGTTTAAGAAAATGTCTTAACAATCTATATGAATATGCTTCACTAAAAAGCCGTTTAACGGGGCGCTTTAATGTACATGTTGTAACGACCATTTGAATGTCAACTTTTGTAGGATATATAGTTTAGAATATTTTTTCATCATAATCAAAAAGGCAATTTCAAATTTTACTTTTTAGCTGACGATATACATAACACAGTCGTCTATTCAAATGTCAACCTCTTATACTCTGACTACTCGTAATAATTTTCATTCCAATAAACACACAAACAACAAACAAAATACAATATAACGATTAAAACACAAAACTACGAAAAAGCCATTTTATAAAATCTAAATAACCTAAATAGAAAATAGGTTGCTCTCCAATAAATTGAAATGTTTTATGCCCTTTTAGAATTATTACTACATGTGTCTTACAAATCAATTTTTTTTTTTTATAAAAAAAACCCTTGTAAATATTCATAAATATACTCGCAACATACTTACATAGCTACTTATGTATAAAAGTCCTTATTTTAACCCCAACTTGTATACAGTCTCTCGTAAGATATAAATAAATACAGATAAATAAATGTAGTTGAAAATTAAATCCTTCAATTACACACATGTTCGAATATTGTGGCGTTGTTTTAAACACCATTTCAAGTGAATTCTACAAATGTAGCTATAACAACCAGTGTGGCTGACATTAAATTGCGAAAAGTTTGACATTCTTAGAAAGTGTAGTTTTAATGTGTACAGACATTTAGTTTGTATGCCAATGCTTCACTGAACTATAAATGAGAAAATTTAAACGGATATCATTTTTCTGACTAAAAATTTATGGAAATATGGTATGCTATCCCAGTTGTAAATTTCCAAAAAGCCGCCATCAGTGATAAATGTTGTACAATATAACGATTTAAACAAAAAAGATAGTCATTGCTGACACCTTCTGACTTTTTCATTTATTTCTACAAAATGTGAAAACAACAAATTTGTGGGTTTTCAGCAATGATAACCTCCTGGCTTAGATTTCACTAAGGATTGCGTACATAAAAGTTATAACATAAATAAATCGCAATTACTATTAAATGAAATAACAGTTTTATATAAAAAAAAAGTACAACTAATTTAATGTTATTTAATCAACATATAATATATTTTAATTTGCAAAATTAATTGTTTTATATGGAAATTAAAGTTTTTTTAAGAACACCTGCCATAAGCGTTTTTATAGTATTTTCAATGATCCTTTTTCTGGACACAGACCAGAACACCAAGAACACCTGCCATAAGCGTTTCTATAGTATTTTAATTGATACTTTTTCTGGGCACAGACCATTTGCGACCAAAAAATATAGCATTGTTAACTACTTTGCTTTATGCTCTTCATCACTTCATGAGACCAATATACAGTGGGTGACAATACAATGGAAACTTTTAACAAAATCTTTTTGGCAACTTTGAACGTTCAATACCAAAAAAAAATGGATCACAAAATTAAAAACTTTTATTAATTTTAAATTTTTTGTTTTATTTATTAAAAACAAAATAAACATAAAATAGCTTAACTTCAGAATAACAAAACTTAAAAGTATAAATTTGTACTAGCAGATTCCAGCGCTCGAAATTCGAGTGCAATTTCTAGGAAACTTTTTTTCAACTTAGGCAATCCACAAACCAACACTTTTATGGTTTATTATTATTGTGAATGAAGATAACAAACTCATTAACAAACACATTAACAAATTTAATTAAACACACATAGCATATGTGTAATTTTATATATGGGTTAGTAGCAATTTTAAATGCAATTTACTCAAAATAAAGGAAACAAATTTAAAATCTGTAAATCTGCAAAACGGCCAAAAAGAAATACCTTTCAAATAATATACGTTTGGTCAAAATCGGGACAAAACGGTAGAACAAAACATCGGTCACAAGAAATCGCCTAGCCTATTAATATTATAGACTAGCAGATTCCAGCACTCGAAATTCGAGCGCAAATTCTAGGTAACTTTATTTTTTCTTTTAATAAAGACCCTAAAGGTATGCTTCACAATTCAATGCATTTTAAATGAAGAAAACAAACTCAACACATTAACACAAACACATTAACAAATTTAGTAAACACACACAGATGTTAGTAGCATCTTTAAACGGTCATAACTCCAAAAAAATATTCCAGACAATGAAAATCTGTAAATCTGGGTAATAGGTGAAAAGAAATACCTTTCAAATGATATATATATATATATTTTTTTTTTTTTGACAAAATCGGGGTAAAACTGTGAAACGTACATCGGTAACAAAAAATCGCCTAGCCTATTAATATTATAGATGCTGTTGAATTTCTCATGGAAAATACTTTTCAAAATAAAAAAATCCTCCAATTATAAATTCCGCGTGAACAAAAAAAAATGGGTGGCATCATCGAATTTCGAAGCCACTTGTTTTGTTTAATGACAATTAATTTTCTTTTTTTTTTTGTGTGCAAACGCAAACAAAATTATTTGAAAGAAAAAATAAATAAAAAATGAATTGTAGATATGATGCGAGCACTTATGGATGAAATTGGTGTTTTAGAATAACAACAACGAATTAGCCAAAGGATTGCTAGAAGACAACTGCGGGATGAATCTATGGAAACCGCAAGCAATGCCTAAATTGGCTTCCATTAAAGTTAACAAAAGTTGTAGTTGGCCTTTATTTGTGGTCTTCGACCTACAAGAACAATAAAATATTTACTTTTTTATATAAATTTTATTTTATCAAAATACTACTTACATTTCTATGTAAACTCCCGTCTGATTTGCAAGTAAAATTTTTCAAATGCATTGAGAACTTATTTCCCATCGATTTTTTCATTCAAACGGCTAATAAAAATGGGATAAAAATGTTAAGCGAAGGAATGTTTATTCGTGATAGGTGAAAAGGGAGAAGTGAGAAATTTCATGCGGAATTTTTGTTTAGAATTGGGCTGATTGAAAACTTTGCCTCAATTGTTTGTGTCAATATTTTGTTGGCTATTAATTATTAGTTGGTACTGCTTTACAACGCCGAGGCATGGAGTCCATTAAATTGTTGATGATATCCATTGAGATCTGTCTTGTTTGTGTAATTTCGTGTCCGTTTTTTTCGATCTAAATTTTCTTGCGATTGGGTTGGCCATTCCAAGATACTAGATTAGAATATAGCCATTCGGTTACAACTTTGAAGATGTGTTTTGGTCATTGTTATGTTGGAAGGTTCAGAGCAGGGGTATACTATTTTCTTCCGCGTGTGGTGGATACATTACGTCATTTAGAATTTGCCTTTATCCAAATCCAGTTAGAGTGTCATTTACTACATGAATTGGACCCATTCCTTGGCAAGAAAAGCAACCCCATAAAATAACATTTCTACCGCCAGACTTAAAAGTTTTATTTTTATATATTGAGTTAATTCTTTCTCGCTTTGGTCGTCGTAAAATCGTTCTTCCATCATGGCGTCTTAAATTAAACTTGGACTTGTCTGAAAAGAGAACAGTATAGTAATTCCGTCCGGACCAGTTCATGTGTTCTTTAGCAAAATATATGCGATTCAGATGATTTTTCTCTAATATCAATGATTTCTTCACAGAACGATAACAACCAAGATAAGCCTCAGTTGCTCGTCGGGAAACAGTTCGAGCACATATTTTAATTTTCAGATTGTTGTTGCTATTAAACTATCCCGGCTTTGACTCGTTTTACGGGGCCTGCCACCTAAATGTTGAGTCGTTATCCCACGATATTTCTTGATAACTTACAAAAGAATGGATTTATTCGTAGAATACATATGTCTCACAAATTTTCTTTTGTTTAAGATCACCAGTAAAATAATCTATTTTTCTGGTTTTTAACTCTTCACAAAACTTTTTTCTTCCCATTACTTTATAATAATTAATTAGAAGATTGAAATATTGAAAAATATAATTGGTTTTAAGAAATAGTTGAAAGAACACTTCAGAAACTATAAATATTTATATAACGGATAAGATTTTATGCATTATCTTTCATATCATATACAGAAATTTCAAAGTTTCCATTGTTTTGACATCATTAAAAACATATAAATTTTGTTTTTGTTTACCCATTTTTTTTATTTAATTGTATTTTTTGTAACAAATTTGCTTTCTTACGATAGAGAACACACCAAAGAGTGATTTAAAAAAAGATACATAATTTTAGGACTTAACGGGAAATTATTAAACAACAAAATTTGCAAATTCTGAATTTTGTAAAAGTTTCCAGTTTATTGTCACCCACTGTATGTCTATGTCGGATTCGCATCTTTTGGTACGAAATTGATTTTATTATTTTTTTTTTTAATTTATTTTATTTTTTTTTATATATTTTTTTGTACCATTTTACAGTTGATTTACTGTAATGACATGAAGCAAACTCATGCCAAATAAAACGTAGAATGGGAGTAACATCTTTTGCAAGCCTCTTTAATGTACAAATCGGTAATAATAGAGTAATCATTGTCACATTCTGTTTCCACAACTACAAATAGTCACCAAACTAAAATTTTTTTCGGGATATTTGTTTTGGTTTGTGTCTTCGATTGTTCACGAACATTCCCTTTAGTGTCGGCTACGTAAGTTGCAGCATTCATAATTGTTGATGAAATTACCTTTCAGTTCTCTTGCCTCGATATTCTTCTTGGAATTTCGAGCCTTCTGTACTTAATCAGCCCTGTTCTTGAAGCGTTATTTGAATAAGAGTGATTTTAAAATCACATAAAATTGAAATTTTGGGTTTCTTAAAACCGCTTTTTTTTATTTATTTAATGGAAACATATGTTTGAATTAAGAACCATATGTTTGAGTTAAGAACATATGTTATCTAGAAACCGAGGTGCCATATGGTTCTTTATTCAGTTTCACAAAAAACTTTTAAGTATTTTGTGCATGTTTTTTCTTAAGTTTATAGAAAAAGTATAAAGAAAAATATTTTTTTTTTTAAATAACAACTTATTTGTTCATTTAATTGTTTTTGTTCTTCAATTTCATTCAATTAAAAATGACTTTTCTATTTTTAAAAAGTTAGGCATCACCAAAAAAAATTTCGATATTCAAATAAATTGGATTTGACTGACATCACTACTGTTTCCAAAATATGCAAAAAAAAAAATAAAAAATATGTGATTTGATGAAAAATTTTTTTTTAATTCCTTTATTTGCAATAATTAGTGCATAAAGAATCTATGTTATAATTGAAAAAATTATAATGGAAAAAGATTGTGTAAATAAAAAGTTTTTATTATAGTTATAGAACAGCATCATCGCAAAAAGTGTGTTTTATTAACATCGACCACTTATTACGAGTTTTTTTTTAAATCAGCGCAAAATGTAGACGTTTTTAAAATCGTTTTTTTTTTTTTCATAAAATTAATGTCTAATTTTTTAAAATAATGACAAGGCTCAATAAAAAACATGTTAGAGTTTAAATATCAATTAGTTTTTTTTATCTCTTAAGACCTGCTTAGTAGAATAAAAGGCATTGTTTTGATTTCACAAAGCCTTTTCTATGTGAATTAAAACGAGAAAAAATATTCTTATTGAAATTAGAGAACAGCAAAAAATTCGTAGATTTAAGAATTTTTTCATTTACGAGTTTTTTTTGTGATAGTGGTTTCAAGAACAGGGGTGAATATGATTTGAGTCCTGCCTTATTTTCACATTACTTATGAACGACACTGAGCAATTGATTTATTGAACTGCTTGTCTCCCCGAAATATTCGGATTTTTCTTAAAATATATATTTTTCTTGCTAGGGTCACTTCCCGGCCCTTTTTCTGCCACTTCTCTTATTTATTAAAACTTCTAATTATTTTTTCATATATTTACTTCTTATAATAAATCCATTTTAAAGTAAAATAATTGTTGAATATTGATTATATACAGTGGTGGAAAAAATAATCGAAACAAACAAATTTTCTCATTGTTTTCTAAAAATTCAATTTTTTAAGAACTTTTATTAGAAAAAATGGATAAATGAATATTTACAAAAACAGACCCTCTGCCATGTTTCACAGTCTTTTTAGTATATTTACCGCCATATTTCACAGTCTTTTTATTAATCTTTGGGTCATAAAGTATACTTAAAGGACTGTGAAACATGGCGAAGTTTACGGGACACTAAACGTAAGTTTTCCCATCGGAACCAATTATAATTATTTTGGTTTTTCCAGTGTGGGCTCTGAAGGTTTTGCGTGGCGAATGCTAGTCTCTTCTTTATGTTTAGGTTAAGCAACAATTGTACCTTTCATGGTAATTTATTTAACTTCTTTCAGCCTGTTCCGAATGTTTCTGCTATTAATTGCGACATTTAAGTCCCTTTTTAGCTCCTCAGAAGTTTTGAATAGATTAATTCTACAATAACGCATACAATGAATTACACTAAAAACCCATTGCATTATTTTTGTAATTTCGCCCATCATGTTTCCGTCTTTTCGTAACTTTCCTCGCCCCATTGCTGTTTTGATTTTAAAGAATTTCGAGTCAAAACGTTGTTTAAAAGTAGTGTTTTATATTTTAAAAGTAAATATTTTTTTAAATAATATTGTTTATAATTTTTTTTGCTTACCTACTGAACTCACAGATGGAATTTGTTTCTATTATTTTTTCAAAACAAAAATCGTGTTTATTTTACTTCAACGAAATTAAAATATGATCAAGTCGAAAGAGAAGAAAATTGAAGTAACCGTAAGATGTACCGCTAGAAATGAACGATATTTAAATTATTGTTCATCAAATTAGCTTAAAATTTAACTTTGTTTCTACTGTTTTTTCCACCACTGTATATGGAAATTACATATGAGAATTCCATCATATTTCGAGGCTTATATTATTAAAAAAAAGAAACAATTAATAATTTCTATTAAGGAAACTTTTACAAGTGAAATAGTTTTTAATCGTCCTATAATTATTGACAGTTAAAATACTATATTACAACCGACAAAATTGCTGACCTATATTGCAAATACATTTAAGTGCCGATCGCATTTAAAACCATTTCTACTTGATAATAAAATATTCTTTAAAAAAAGAATGGAAACGGTGTATTCTATAGAATATAAATGGTTACAAAACACAAAGTCATTGTTGTATGGTTTTGTCAGCTCGCTACTTTTTGTTATCAATACGAAAATTATGCAACAACAAATGTCTTCCCTTGATTATGCAAAAAATTTTAGAAGAATTCACTTACTTTTACCGAAAATTATTATACCTATCTTTTATCAGCCATATGACGATTGCTATTGAATGTTATAAAAATCTGTTCATGTTCAAACCTTTTTTTCAACATAATCTCCTTTTACCTCCATACACTTTTCCAGCGATATTCTATAGCTTGGACACCTTGTTTATAGTAAGAACTGTCATTGCCATCCCTTCACTATTGGCAAATCTTTTACCACCGAGCCATTTTTTCAAGTTTAGAAATGGTGAATAATCCGAGGGAGCGAATAAGGTGCGCGATGAAGCAATTCGAACTTTAATTTATGGATTTGGTCATCGCAATAGTGTACGTGTAAACTGGTGCATTGTCTTGAGGAAACAGCACCTTTTTTTTCTTTAAATGCGGCCATTTTTTCCCTTAATTTCATCACATAAACGCTGCAATAAGTTGGCACAATACTCGCCGCCGATTGTTTCGCCTTTTTGAAGATAATAAATAAAAATTCTCCCACGCGCATCCCAAAAAACAGACCCTATAACCTTGCCGACAGATGGAACTGTATTTGCCTTCTTTGGACACGATGCTCCAATTTCAGTCCACTGTTTTAACTGTTCTTGTCTCAGGTGTGAAATGGTGGGCCCGCGTCTCATCCATGGTTACGAATTGCGGTGAAATATCGCCAAACACTATTGAAACATCTTCACGATGCTGTTTTTGTTGCATTGTGGCAAGCGAGTCACCCATCTTGCGCATAGATTTCTCATCTCCAAATTTTCGGTCATTATACGATGTATAACACATTTTGAAATGCCTATGATTTCAGCTAGCTCACGCATCTTCAGCCGACTATCATCCAATACCATTTTGTGGATTTTTTAACCTTTTCAGGCGAGGCCACCTCAATTGGTCAACCACTACGGTGGTGGCAACTAGTACGGCTCGTTTAAAGTCTTCCGCTCAATATTTTATAGTCGTAAACGAAGAAGCAGACTTCCCCGAGTAGAATCTAGCTCGTCTCTAATATTGATTGGACCTTTCAAATTAAAGTATTGAATTTCATAACGGTGGCCAATTTTTTCCATGTTTTCAAATTCAGTGAGATTGTTTGCTTCTGATGGCTCAAAAAAAAAAAAAGTTTTCTGATGTTGCCACTAAAGGATTTTTCAACAGGGACGCTACAAAAGTAGAAAGACAGAGACAGCAAACGACGCCATATTTCTTGCCGCTCTTTTGACATTTCTCTTCAGTAAGGTTTGCCATTTCATGATGGAAAGATATACGAGCCAACAACGAGTCGAAATTATTAAAATTTACTACCGAAATTCGGAGTCAGTGGCCTCAACGTTAAGAGCGCTACGTCCAATTTATGGTCGTCATAATCGTCTTAGCAGATCAACAATTGAGCGTCTAGTGGAAAAATTTGAATCCACAGGCACAATACAAAATGTTCCCGTGCCAGCGAGACAAAGAAGTGCCCGTAGTGTCGAGAATATTGCTGCCGCTGAGGCTTCAGTTAAAGAAAGCCCAAATGTGTCTCTCACCCGTCGTTCTCAAGCGTTGGGCATCTCTATGACGTCGTTGTGGCGAATTTTGCGAAAATATCTTGGCCTACATCCTAACAAGATCAAATTGACGCAAGAACTGAAGCCGCTTGACCACCAGAAGCGTCGTATGTTCGTGAATTGGGCTGAGCAACAACTTGAAAATGATTCGGATTTTCATCGAAAAATCATCTTCAGCGATGAGGCTCATTTCTGGCTGAATGGCTTCGTCAATAAACAAAATATGCGTTATTGGTCAGACAACAATCCACACGTACTCCATGAGTCATCATTGCATCCCGAAAAAATTACGGTTTGGTGCGGTTTATGGGCCGGCGCACAGTGGTCAATTTCGCGAGATAGCAGTCAAAACTCTATAACTTTTGACCGGATTTGTATTTTTTTACGCAATTTGTTTTGTTCAATAGGAGGGACTTTAAGCTTCAAATTGCGTGTTCAAACGTAAAAATCGACTGATAGGAACGTAAGTAATTTGGAGTTAAAAATGCATTTTAATTTTTTGTTGAGTTTCCATGTAAAAGTTGAATATTTTGACATTTTAAATAGGTATTTTTTTTATAATTTCTTATTTTCTTCAATCGTATTTTACAACCAATACTTATTTATTACTCCTAAACTTAATTTTGGTCAGAAAATGCCAACATTTGGCCCCTGACATTTATTTAGTCTCAATATTCACAGGGGCCAAAGGTTGGTTTTTTTTTGGAAGAAAGCTAATTCTTGTGAGGATTAAACTGAAAAATAACACTGAAATTCCCAACAATATCAATACCATTTGGATATATTATATACAGAACACAACATCGATAAAATTTTAAGTAAACTTTTACTATTGATTTAAAGTGCACATATATTTTATACTAAATTTAGAAACAAATTATAATCTTTAAACTAGTATTAATTAAACAATATTAGTAAAAATTTCTTCCAAATAGCTTTGATTTTCATTTTGCAGTAGTTGTTTAGCTTCTTCATCTAACTCTAATGAGGTTGATTTCCATTTTTGTCGAATACTGGACATATATGGGGCTGATGTGCACAACAAAATATTAATAAGATCTTCATTAGTACAATATCTGGAAATTTTTCTTGTATTGTGCTCGCGAAAGAATCTGTAGTCTTTGTTCCTTTTTTCTTGGGCTTCTTCTGAGAGATCTCCAATTGGAAGCATATTGTGCTGAATTATTTGTTCCCCATGGAACAAAATTTTGTGAACTGTGGTTGGCATATGTCTCCAAGAATATTTTTGGTTATAAAGGGTTGCTGTCTCATTAGCATACTGACCAAATTTTTTTGCATCTATCTTTTTGCTACATGATATAACTTGTAATATGATTTGGAATCGTCGTATTAAATCATAATCTACTCCAGTTATAGAAGCTGCAGTTTCTGGATCGGAAAAAAATCCCCTTGCTGTGTTTCCATCATTACAATTTCCTTCTCCTTGCTTTGGCTGGTCAATTATAAGGCCTATCTCACGGTATTTTTCTTGAATATCTTTTTTTTTGCTTTCTTTTTTCCAAATTTTCTTTGTTGTTTCTCACTGTTTCGCCTAACGGGCCAAATTCCAAATCGTATCCCAATTTAAGAATGTGCTCCATAAAACGAATTCTAGCATGAAGAGGTGACATTCCAAATTCATATGCTTCATTAAAACTATCGTCTTGTGTTGGTGGTTGGCTCAATTGACTTGATGTTTTTTGGCATATGGTGCAGCTTGACGATGACTTTGTTTTGGTTAAAGCTTGTGCAACTTTTCCATGAATCATTGTGAGACACATTTTAAAATTTACTTCAATGTCTTGGTCATCAAATTTAAATGTTACTGGTTGAAGTTCTTAAATTTGATCATTTATTTTTCGAACTTCTTCATCTATGACATCTTGAGTCTCCTTTTTGTAAGCAAACTTTATTGGTCTACAAAATTTTGTTGACGAGGGAATTTCATTCTTCCATACATCTATCTCTGCAGCTCTACTAGTTGACGGCTCTGAACCAATATAAGTTTTTGTTAAACGTAATGGAACGAAAGAAATCATGAATAAATTGGCATCTGATGAATTTTCCGCATTACATTGTTTGTATTATTTCTGGCCAGAGGACCCATCACATCCCCATTTAGAAATTAAAGTCATGCTGCAATTTTTCAACTTCTTTAAATAGTCAGCATCAAATGTCTTTAATAATCGTTCTGCAGTGTGTTCAAGAAGATCCTGCAATTTTATTTCTGCTGAACTTGAAGTTACACTAATAGCAGTTGGTGAAGGTAAGCGATCTTTTTTGGCAGAAGCTATATCTCGATATGATGGAAAAATTCCACAATTTTTTTCATTGGTTCGCTTCCGCAATTCTGTATATTGGTTTTTAGTCATTTTCAAATCCAAAAATAGTGCAAATGCTTCTTCTGGAGTAAATTTATTTTCTTCAGTTGGTGTCGGCATACTTTCTAAAATCCTTTTTGTGCGTCTGGGGCTTGCTTCCACTATTTTTTCAATGATAGCAATTTTACCCTTTTTAGTTTTCGATGGTTGAATTTGATGCAGAAATGAATCCTTTATGATGCTACAAGAAACTTCTTCATTGATATGTTTAAGCTTGCGTCTTCGTGATCTTTCACTACAATTATCAATTGGCTTTGCTGGTCGACCACCTTTTCCAGTTTCCGTGGTAGTTACTGATGGCTTTTTAAAAATAAGTTTATTTCTTAGCCATTCTTGGTTGCGTGAGTAAAACAATTTCTTGTTTCTGGAACATTGATTGTACCGTTTTCTTAAAGTATTTAAAAAGTTTTTTATTTTTAAGTTATGAATTTTAATTTCTTGTTTGTCGCATATTTTGAAGAATGGATTATTCATTATATGTAAAATAATGTCGTTTTCATCTTTCCGTTCAAAATATATATCAGATAGAACACTATAACTGAATCTAGCCATTGTTTAAACAATAATGAAGAAAAAAAATGAATGCATGGATTAATATACTATTGCTCGAAGTTTCAACATGATCTTTTTACCTCTTTGAAACATAATATAACAGGTAGTTGGTTTTACCAGTTATTTCCATTGGTTTTAAATTTATTTGCAATTTTCACGTATTTAAGTTGTGTAATATTAGATGGCAATAAAATCTTTTTTACCTTTTCCAAATGAATTGCTAGATACCACATAATTTGAGAGTTAACAGGTACTGGCAATAATATAAAAGGTACTTGGTTTCACCAGTTATTTCCATTGGTTTTAAATTTATTTGCAATTTTCACGTATTTAAGTTGTGTAATATTAGATGGCAATAAAATCTTTTTTACCTTTTCCAAATGAATTGCTAGATACCACATAATTTGAGAGTTAACAGGTACTGGCAATAATATAAAAGGTACTTGGTTTTACCAGTTATTTCCATTGGTTTTAAATTTATTTGCAATTTTCACGTATTTAAGTTGTGTAATATTAGATGGCAATAAAATCTTTTTTACCTTTTCCAAATGAATTGCTAGATACCACATAATTTGAGAGTTAACAGGTACTGACAATAATATAAAAGGTACTTGGTTTTACCAGTTATTTCCATTGGTTTTAAATTTATTTGCAATTTTCACGTATTTAAGTTGTGTAATATTAGATGGCAATTAAATCTTTTTTACCTTTTCCAAATGAATTGCCAGATACCACATAATTTGAGAGTTCTATTGTCATTTTTGTCAAAATTTTGATACACCCTTCTATGTGGACTAGGTCCAAATATTGGCCAACTTCTAATTTCAACAGAATTATTTTTTGGGTCAATAAGAACTCTTGTACAAAATTTCATCAAAATATATGCATAATAGCCACTTTCACATACAAATAACTTCTCAAAAAATATGACGTGCATTTGTACCGAATATCTTACCTTGGGTCAGAAAAATTGCTGTAGCTCAAAAAGTGCAGTCCCGATGCATGGACATGTATATATAGGAATGTAGGGGAGAGTTAAGACTACAAAATAGTAAATTTGTGTTTTGACTCAGCTTGACTCACAGGAGTTGTGCTCTATGAAGTAGGAAATTTCCGAGAAATTTCACCTTTTTAAAAAAAAAAATTTAAATTGTTCTGAAAACAGTAGAGCTTCAATTTTTTTTACCAGTAATAGGAAATAAGTTAAGTTACAACACAAAATTTATTTCGTCCAAAAATCTTGAAAAACGTTATGATCATTTAAACTTTAAAAATTAACTAAAAATATCATAAATTTACTAAATTCTGAAAATGCCCATTTTGGACCACCCTGTTCTCAGTGAAATAGTTGAAATAGAGTTCTAATTTTTTGGCTCCCGAGGTTTACTACTGTCTACTTTCATATGAGTCTAATAACTTTAAAATCGGAGAACAAAAACCAAAAGGAGTTTTGGCCGCTATCTCAAAATATTGACCACAGTGCGGCGCCACAAGCCACACAGCGAATGTCACAATCAATTTATTGGAAACCAAGTTTGGAGAACGTGTTGTCTCACGAAATGGTCCAGTCGATTGGCCGCCTCGGTCGTGCGATTTGACGCCGTTGTACTATTTTCTGTGGGGCTACGTCAAGTCTATGCCAACAAGCCAGCGACGATTGATGAACTTCGTACGAATATCGAACGTGAAATTACAGCAGTATCGGCCGATTTATGCTTGAAAACCGTCGAAAATTGGGTTCAGCGTCTGGACTTCTGCAAGCGTGCCCGTGGTGGCCATGCAAAAGAGATCGATTTCCATACATAATGGCATCGAACCTAGTTTCACAGGAATAAAGAATTTCATTGATATCCAAAACCGTTTTTGTTTTATTTAAAAAAAACTTTTGCAGCGCTCTTATTGAAAAACCCTTTATATGTGCCGCCATCTATAGATGGCTTGTTATGGGACCGTCTTCGTATATATCGGGAGAATTGACATCTTCCGTTGAAAGTAAGTTTTTTAACTTTATCATTGATGAGTTCGCAGTTTGCTAGTACATAGATACATTATCGTAGTGATTATGTTGATTTTGTTTATTATATAGGGTATGTGATTTTTAAAGTTGAGTTTAGTATCAAGCATAACTCCCAAATATTTAACGTTGTTTTCCCAATGGATTACATGGCTCATAAAACGATTTTGGGATATAAATTGATCACTACGTTCCACTTATTAAAATGTTTTATAATATTAGTTAGAGCATAATACTGCAAGTTTGACATAAGCTAAATATACAGTTAGAGAGAAAATTCTTCACAAAATTATTATTATTGACAAAATATGCTAGATCTTTGAATTTTATTTAAATTTTATTTAATTTTTTAACTACATATATTAAATAAACATCTGAAGGAAGAACTTAAAAATAAAAAAATACAAAAAATCTATTTTCATAATGTTGAAATCGATATTAATTTAGAGTCCCAATTGCGAACCTTTATGGCCGCAGTTAGAGAACTCGTAGTTTTTGAGTCCTAGTATATGGTTTTTAACGGCTCGCTCCCAATGGTCATCTACGGTGTTAGGCGGGACTCTCTGGGCAAAAATCTTTCGTTTTTAAAATGGACCAAAGGTGTTCTATCGGGTTCAAGATTGGCCTCCCTAATCCAAAATCTAGATCCCATTTTCTTCAAAACAACGTTTAGTTATTTTTGTATTATGCTTCGGATCGTTGTCCTGAATAAAGATGTCATCCTGTCCTGGTTCTAAGCCGAATATATCTAAACTAAGAATGTATGAGTCTTCACGGATGGTTATGTAGTCATTGGCTCATATTCGGCGGTGTACACCATGCCGGTTTCCGCGAAAACAACCCCAAGTCATCAATAATGAGCCCCCTCCAAACTTTAATGTCTGGCAAATATTTCTTTATTTCCTCTAACACATTTCTCCACCCAATCCATTGCCGTCTGTCTGACCTGATTCTATTAATTTTTGTCTCATCTGACCATATTACACGCGTCCAATCTTCAAAAGAGAATTTTTCGTACTTCTTTACAAATTATAATCGTTTTTTGGGATTATTTTCGCTTAAAATTGGTTTATGTGATCTTTGTTCTGGCTGTTAATCCACAGGATCTCAAACTTCATCGAACGGTTTTGGTGCTAAGATCTAAATTATACTCTTCCTTCAGTATTTGCTAGAACTCAACCGCTGTATTGACTGACCAGTAACGATTAATCGCCTAGCTTCGCGATAATCTGCGACCTGGGGTCTAATCGTCGCATTCGTTATCGAAATTTTTCGATCGAAATTATTTTTTTATTTTCCAAAATAAAATACTAAGAGTAATTTTCCAATGTCACAGTTAACGAGTTATGGACCCTAGTTAAGAGTAAAAGTGAAACGAGGTCTGACGTTTGTCCGTCTTCCTTAAAACATACATCAAAATATGCAATTTCTATTGATTTTACTCGATATCGAATGCGGCGATTAGCCCCCTGCTTGATTGCTTGTGATATGCAAATTACTTTGTTTTTTTATTTTACAAACAAATCCCACTGATATGTTTTACATTTTCGCAATCTCGTTTATAACGTTTTGTTTTAAAAGTGCTAGACCCCAGCACTCTATATCGCCGCATTCGATATCTATTAAAATCAATCGAAATTCCATATTTTGATTTATTATTTAAAGAAGAAAGAAAAATGTCAGCCCTCGTTTCACTTTTCCATAATCGTTAACTGTGGCAGAACAAAATTATTTTTAGTATTTTATTTTAAAAAATAAGAAAATAATTTCGATCGAAAAATTTCGATAACGAATGCGACGTAGACCCCTGCTTTAGCCTTCGCCATCACGTAAAAACTAAATAGAATTAAATTGAAAATTAACCCTGAAGAAGTCGGCATAGACCGACGAAACGTTGGGAAACTAATGAAATAAACTTCGTTTTATTTGCATATTCAAAATCGACCAGTGAGCTCGAAACAACAATAAATACTTAAATTGATTATATTTTTTTTTTCACGTAATCTTCAAATTTTATTTTTATGCCACTAATTTAGTCACTTTAAAAGCAAAGCCCACAAATAAAACTTTTTTTATTTAAAATTAACTCAGTGTCAATATTGTTCAGACAAGTGGTTTTAATGTTAACTTTGTATTAAAATAAAAACTTACGATAATTATGAAAAGGAGTTGCCATAATATACTGATAGATTGTATAATGCCATGTAATAGTTTTTGAGTTGCCAATTTTGTCTCGCACTGTATTTTGAAATTATTCGATATTTTAAGATGAGCTGTGAAATAAAAATGCTTTAAAAAATTATGAAATTATTTAATGAAAATCCAAAGTGGACTTTCATTCAACCCAGTTGCGCTTCGTGTGCTATTAAATTATTTGTCGAACGTATAACTATTAGCAGAAAGGAGGGAAGTGGTAAAAAAAAAAGACTTTAATAACCCGAATGTCGGCAAGAAGTTAAAAAAATTACTAATATTTATATCGGGTAGAAAAGTAGCTGAGGAAGTACAAAGCTCTGATACTTTCGTCAGAAAATTTATAATTGAAATGTCATGGACGATGAGACTTTATTTTGATGACTTCGCAGCAGATAGTAGAAAAAAAATTGTAGCTGTACAGCAGTTCACTTGTTAACACCGAATTATACATCCAAAGATGCTTACGAAAACATCTTTTACCATTCATAAGACAGCAACGGCTCTCTTTTTTGTTGTTTGTTTTGGCTTCGTGTCGTTACTGCAAATCGGCAGTTAAATGGTATGAAATGAATAATCTATTTGCATCCAGATATGCAGATTCACCTTACTGCCCGAAGCTCAAACTCATCAAATGTATTTGGCTCTGATTGAGAAGTGTGCAAAGCAGATCCAAAAGTTGTTTGAATTTATTCATCCATTGCCAGGAAAAATGTTAATAGACATATCAGATATGCTAAAAGCGAATATTATTCCAAACGGTTTAGCACTGCGATCAGTTCTCGACAGACTTGGAATACTATTCGCGAAATAGGAATTGGTAATGCGAACAACAACATTGCTTGCCAAGTAGATGCAAATATGCTTAACAGAACGTTTACCAACGCACCTGTAATTAAAGCAAATTCCACTTTTTATAATTTTTCCTCAAACACCTTAAATACAGACACCTTAATCAGCAAACATTTTCAATTTTCTTGCGTAACTCAAAATGACGTTATTTCAATGTGCTCTTTAATAAAATCAAATGCAATGGGCAGTGATAACTTACACCCAAAATTTATAAGATTACTTCTACCCCTGATTTTGCCGTATGTTACTCATCTGTTTAATACTATTATAATGTCTTGTATGTACCCGCTAAACTGGAAACATGCAAAAATTGTGCCCTTACCTAAGTCAAATGGAGAATTCAGACCTATAGCCATATTGTGTTTTCTATCGAAAGTCTTGGAAAAACTGTTGTATAAACAAATGATTTCATATGTCAATACACATAATTTGCTTTGCAGTACGCAATCTGGTTTTCGTCAATGCCATAGCTGCGTTACGGCTCTTGTGGAAGTTAGTGAGAACATACGGCAAGGATTGGAAAATGGAAATATAAACTTTTTAGTGCTTCTAGACCATTCTAAGGCCTTCGATACGGTAGACCATGATATACTCCTTGGAAAACTGAAACACTTTTTTAGATTTACGGATACAGCAACCAAACTTATATCATCATATCTTTCGAACCGCACACAATCAGTATTTGTAAACGGTGTATGGTCAGATAGATTATCCCTTACTAGGGGAGTGCCTCAGGGCTCTATTTTAGGTCCAATTTTATTTTCCTTGTTCGCAAATGATTTGCCAAAACAACTCTCCAATTGTAAGATACATTTATACGCAGATGACGTGCAACTCACTTCTAAATGACGACTTAAACAGAATCTACCTTTGGGCTATTGCTAACGGACTCTGTTTGAATCCACAGAAATCTAAATGCATTGTTATACGAAAAAAAGTTTAAATCCCACCATTTCTGAAGACATTGCTTTAAATGGACAGAAAATTGAAATTGTTAATACGGCGAAAAATCTACGGATCATATAAATTTACTGGTTGGTCAAACTTATGCAAAACTACGAGCTGTCTGGTCCACACAGTATTTCACCCCTTTAAGAATAAGGGCCTTACTTGCCAAGACGTATCTGATTCCTTCCCTGTTATATGGGTGTGAGCTATTTGGAAGCTGTGATGCAGTTAGTAATAGGAAACTAAATGTCTTGTTTAATAATGTTATAAGATATGTGTATGGATTGAGAAGATTTGATCATGTTTCCTCTGTTTCCAGTAATCTTTACGGGGTCTCTCTTGATAATCTGTTGAAAATTCGCACTCTTACATTTTTGCATAAAATAATAAACAGACAAACACCCAAATATATATATGACAAAATCCGTTTTTTCCAATCGCCAAGAAACCGAAATATTGTAATTCCAAGGCATCAAAGCCTAGTATCTGAATGGCAGTTTTATGTACATGCCGCTCGACTTTAGAACAATCTTCCACTAAGTCAACAACAAAACAGCAATGCTAAAAGTTTCAAAACTTTTTTATTAGACTTTTTTAAATAGTCTATTTTTTTATCTATGTATATTGTTATATTATACTAAAAATGTTATGTTAATAATTAATTATATTGTAATATGTTTTCTTTGTAACGCAATACGTTCCTATACTTTAAATATAAGACTCTATCTTGTTGTACAGGAAATGGAATTAAATAAATAAATTATATAAATTACAATTTCCAATCTACTAGATGTGTCGGTAATCCACTTAAAAAAGTGATAATATTATTATGGGAAAGCAAAAAATGCAAGTGTCACCGATCAAAAACGTATTCGAAGCCAGATCTAGTAGATTAGAATCCTAGTGTAAAAGCACTGGATCCTATATACAGATTATTATATATAGTGACTGACAATACAATGGAAATTTAACAAAAAATTGGGTCATAAAATTAAAAAATATTTTATTTATTTACAAATTTGTATGTTTTATTTAATATTAACATAAAATAGCTGAACGTCAGAAAAAAATTACCAAAATTAAAAGCATTCATTTTTAATGCTATTGAAAAAACAATGGATACCTTTCCTATACAATATTTTTTAGTACTTCTTCACAGCACCGACACATGGAGTCAATTAAATTGTACGTGTTTGCCACTCTGAATTAACTGCCTCTATGAGATCTCTCTTATTTGTATAGCTTCGTGTCCGTACAATTTGCCATAGATTTTTTATGGGATTGAGATCTGGTGATTGGGCTGGCCATTCCAAAACTTATGCCCGTTTTCTCAATAGGCGATTATCTTTTATCCCAACGAGAAACTGCCGATTAAAGAAATTTGGTTTTCTCAATGTCTGGCACTCATCTGCCAGTTATTTATTTATCGTACAGATAAATTATTCTCCCAACTTTCATATCGATTTTTAGAGGCATTGCCAACTGAAAATAATTCTCCCAACTTTCATACGTACTTTGAGAGGCATTGCCAACTGAAAATAAGGTTTTTGTCGGTACATTGAGAAAACCAAAATTGTTAACCGGCAGTTTATCGGTCCAATAAATTTATGTCCTGGTTAAGTAACAGGCAGTTTGATGATACATTGAGAAAACCGGCATTACTGTATTAGATTGTAGCTATTCGGTTACAACTTTGGAGGTGTGTTTTTAAGGCATTGTCATGTTGGAACTTTCAAACCAAGGTCATATTTTCCGTCGTGTATGGATACATTACGTTATTTAGAAATTCCCTGTATCCAATTCGTGAGAGTTTTTTTAACGACCTGACCCAAAAAGCAACCCCATACCGTAATATTGCCAACGTCAAATTTAACAGTTTCATTTGCATATTTTGGGTCTAGTCTTTTTCCCTTTGTTCGTCGTACAAACGTTCTTTTCCATCATGGCCTTTTAAATTAAACTTGGACTCATCTGAAACAGTATTCCAATTCTGTCTTGACCAGTTCATGTGTTCTTTAGTAAAATTGATTTTTCTCTGATATCAGTGGTTTCTTTACAGGACGATAACAACCAAGATCAGCCTCTATTGCTCGTCGGGACACAGAAGTCTCTATGGGTTTTACACGTGTGCCTGTCTTGTTGACTTAACCACACTGTGTTTCGAATACTGGATGTACTTGGCATACACTCCACACTTTGTTATTGTGTCGGGCCTACCTAAAACCATTTTGCTATAGAGGCAGCAACACCTGGGTGAATACACCTCCACATCGATCTGTGATCTGCCTCTCTCCGAGGGGCCGTTCCCAATGAGATTCATCAAAGGTTCCAACTTTGACATTGCTTACTATAACACACATTCTGACATCTCTCATCTACGCACTCTTGTATCATCAAAAGACTTCAACTTATACTACCATCCGACCTTCTTGCATCCGACTCATCTTCAACTCATGCCTCTTCCCGAACAACGCATACCAGCTCGCCTCTACACCACAAACACTCCCTACTAGTCACTCACAGCAATCTCCTCTGCACATCATATTCGAGAGCCTCTAGAGCCACGTTCGTAAAGTGTTTCATCAAATACCATCAACTCAGCTATTATTTAAGGGCTATGTGCAACCATTTCATCTAGTTGGATGTTTCACCATCCACCAGCCAGCCATATCAACCCAAGTGTTATAGTTTGCTTTGTCTCCGTATGGAATCTAAGAATCCTCTTCTCAGGGCAATTCAACCTCCCCGCAGCAGCACCAAATTTAGTGCCTTTGGTAAGGCGTCATTACCCAAGTTGCCAAATTTGGTAACTGCCAGTTATCCCCCAAGTAGGATGGCACTGGCAGACCTTAGCGACCTTAACCTTTAGCCGCTAGGATTAATCACTAGAATTAACTGGCTTTGCCTAGCGTTGCCCAGGAGCACCACGAGGAGATAGGTTATAGGTTGTTGTATCACCGCCACTGGCGAACCAGTACTTTTGATGATACAACTTTGCTCCCCGTCATATTCGTGTGTGATTGTTATCTATAATATTAATAGGCTGGGCGATTTCTTGTGACCGATGTTTTGTTCTACCGTTTTATCCCGATTTTTCACCAAACGTATATTATTTGAAGGAATTTATTTTTAGCCGTTTTGCAGATTTACAGATTTTTAAATTTTTTCCTTTATTTTGAGTAAATTGCATTTAAAGTTGCTACTAACACATACATAAAATTACACATATGCTATGTGTGTTTTCTTAAATTTGTTAATGTGTTTGTTAATGAGTTTGTTATCTTCATTTACAATAGTAATAAGCCATAAAAGTGTTGGTTTGTGAATTGGCTAAGTTGAAAAATAAAACTGCCTAGAAATTGCACTCGAATTTCGAGCGCTGGAATCTGCTAGTATCCATAATTCATCATGTATGCAAATCAAACTTCATTCATTGTCCCCATAAAAGGCAGCCTTCCATATAACAAATTTTAATTAAATTTAGTTTGTATGTTTTTCGGACCATACCATTCTCCATATAATATTCACATTCGATATGATCTTTAACGTACTAGTATTTGCTGTCCAAATATATCTGGCAATCCCTGTATGTCCCTTTTCCGATGCTCAGTATCGTTATCGTGATAGAATTTTAAGCATTTTCGCTTAATTTTAATATCATCGCTCACAAATCTGGCCATTGTTTCAATAGACAATGTCAAATGTACTTTATAAAGGTGTGAGTCATTTAGTTTATTTTTAATGTTCTAAAACTTAAGAGATAAACTTAAATCCCGTTACCCAATTGTGATGAGGCCAACCAAATAAAATTAAAATAAATAAATTCAAATTTAAACATGTGATATTTTTAATTTATTTAATTTACAATTTTATTAAAAAATATTTTTGCATGCTAGTCAATTGAATCCTAATACTATTAGTTTAATTAATACTTACTTTTCTTTAACATAACCAAATATTACGTAAAACCAAACAAAACCAAACAAACGCAACAATATCATATCATAACATCATAACACTATATTACATTTCATTAATTAGGCATATTGATTACAAATTCTTTTAACTAATTCGCTATGATTTTGATTTTGTATTTTTTTCCCCACAGAAAATGGAACGTCAGGGTAAAATGGAAATTGCCGCTCGCGAGAGAGAAATGCAACGTTTACAAATTATACCCAAAAAATGGAATCGTCGTGAGGAGTACGAGTTCTTGCGTGTTCTTACCGGTTATGGTATTGATTTACTGCCATTCAGTGCCTTAACACCGGGTATCACCACCCTAACACCCGATTGGACTAAATTTAAGCAAATGGCCCATTTGGAAAGGAAAAGTGATGAGACTCTCAGTGATTACTATAAAGTATTTATAGCCATGTGTAAAAGGCAGGCGGGCGTTAAGTTGTCAGATACCGAAAAGGGTTTAGAGGGTATTATAGAAGATATTAGTGATGATCACGCTAAATTGATATTAGATCGTTTGGAGTTGCTTTCGAAGCTTAGGGAAATTTCAAAACATCCTCAGCTGGAAGAGAGATTAAAACTATGCACGGTTAATGCTGACACCCCCGATTGGTGGGAACCTGGCAAACACGATAGAGAACTTATTAACGCCGTTATAAAACATGGCCTTTACAGATCCGAAACATTCATTTTCAATGATCATAGCTTCTCCTTTGCCGACTCGGAAAAGAGATTTTTACGAGAATTGGAGGCTCAAATACAACGTTCTATTAAGTTAGAGGCTTTAAATGCTGAAAAATTACCAGCAACACCTTCGGTGAAAGATGAAATAATTGATTTGGATGAAGAACTGTTAACAAAGGATAGTTTGATTAAAAAGGAGCACTTCCTAACTCCGATCAAAGCTGAAGTGAAGAAAGAATCATCTGACATTAAATCGGAAGAGACCAAAAAAGAAGCTTTGGCAGATAAGGAATCCAAAGAAGAAGAGTTAAAATTCGTAAAGGAAGTTGAAGAATGTCAAGACTTAACTAAAGACGATGAGGATATAACAGAGGAAAAGAATAAAGAAGCAATTAAGTCAAAAGAAAACGTTAATGAAAAGAAGAACGATGAAGATGATAAGAAAGATAAAACTAAATCTTCAAAAGAAATTGAAGAGAAAATGTTAGTAGATGATGATTTGCCAGAAACTAAAGATTTAACGAAAACTAAAGATGAAGATAGAATCACGGTAGAAATAAAGAAATCTTTAAATAAATCCGAAACGGATGATGATAAATCAGAAGCCGAAACAGATGATAATAAATCTGATGGCAAAGAATCAACTAAAGGTGAAGAAAAAGTTTCCTCAGAATCACAAGAAACAAAGGACAAAGAATATCTTGAAGCTAAAAAGACGGAGTCGGAAGCAACTGAAAAAGTCAAGAAACCTTCAGCTGATGACGATATGTTAGATTTAACAACTGCCACTTCGGGTTCCAACGATCCCGACGATGAGGAAGTCATGAAAGAAAAGGAAAAAGCCGTAGAAGAGGAATGTAAAAAACAGGCAGCCGAACTAAAGGCACGTTTCCCCGACTTGGAAGTTATACAGCCAGGTGCTGCTAAACAAAAGCAAGAAAAACCAAAACTAGAAATGTGCATGATTAGATGGTTCAAAGATTTTGCTCTCGAAAGACGTATTTATCATATAGCTACTTGTATAGATACGGGCAAATGGCCGGTAGACAAATCCTACTCGGCCTTGGCAGGTTGTAAGGGTATTGAGCTCAACATAGGCTTACACGAAGCCATACCCCATTTGAGTGTGGCCTTCGATATACGTTCCACCACCCCTGATGTTATAACTATCACCACCGATCAGGGTGTAACCAAACATTTGCCTGCCTCGCAGGTACAACAAGTTGCTACAGCGGCTGTCACTACAGCTACCCCAGTAGTTTCTACAAATGTTACAGTTGTCAGTAATAACACATTAAGTACCTCCTCCAAGACATCATTGTCGTCTTCTTCTTCTTCTACTTCTTCTTCGGCATCATCTACATCAGCTGGATCTTCAACTTCTTCAGCCGCGGCCGCTGCTGCCGCCGCCGCAGCAGTCGGTTTAGGTGGCATGGATGCTAATAGTTTGAATGCGGCCATGGCTGCCGCTGTAGCCGCAGCTGGTGGTAATGCTAATGCTTTAAGCGCTTTACTACCCGGCATGTCTTTGACTTCACTGTCCGCTTTAAATATACCAAGTACCTCCAGTAATACTTCTGGTAGTAGCAGTAATGCATCCAACACTAATTCGGGTAAAAAACGTAAACGTCATATTGCCATTGATGTGGAAACTGAACGAGCAAAATTGCATGCTTTACTCAATAGTGCACAGACATGTAAGTACAATATCTTTATATTAACATAATTAAATTTAATAATCGCGAAAGGTGTGTGTCAATTGTAAATGATATTGGATTTACGAGGGTAAAAGTCTTAACAATTTGATATGCAGTCCGTATAATCTTCTGATAAATAGTCTTCGCATGTGGAGATCAAATAGTGGCGATTTTAAGCATCGCCTATGAATGAATCTTGCTATAAGCAGTTGAAATATTAAAATTCTTGGAATCTTGTGATTAAACATTAGCGCTGAGAAGGTCCTTAAGTCTAATAATCTGTTGAGTTAATTGTGGTTATTGGTAGGACTACTACAAGAAGAAAAATTAATTAATCGAACCAAAGTGGTTCGAAGGACAAAACATTATATAAAAGCATTGTAATTGAAACGAGAGAATTTAATGAACTAAATTTGAATAATCAAGTAATTAATCGTGGATACTTTAAGGGTCATATGTCGAGTTTTTGGTATGTCAATTAATCTTAGTTTAGTTAAACTTTGTTTAGTTAAACTTGGTTTAGTTAAACCTGGTTCAGTTAAATTTGGTTTAGTTAAACTTGGTTTGGTTAAACTTTGCTTAGATAAACTAGATTTTGTTAAACTTGGTTTAGTAAACTTAGTTAAGGTAAACTTGGTCTAGTTAAACTTGGTTTTGTTAAACTTAGTTTAATTTAACTGATGTTTTTAAACACTTGCAGCTTTCAAACGCAACATTAGCCAAACTTACGAGGAGGAGTCTTTACAAAACCATAGAAAAACAAACTTTTTTGAGTTGCTTCTTTTTTATTTTTCAACACAGTTTCTTTGTTGTTTGATACACTTCATCCGGCAATTCTCCAACTCTTTTAAGCCCTACGCCAAATAAGATTTTAAAATGATATCAATATAAGCTTCTGTTGCAGAGATGACATCCACATTCGATTCGATTCTTTTTCCGCCGAGCTATATAAATTTTGAAACAAGTCGCTGGTAGCCAAATCTAGATGCGGCAATAATTCTAACCTCGTCTAGCATATATTTACCCTTGAAACTGGGCAAGTGTGGACCAGAGCATTATCTTTTTGATAAATGGGGGTTTTTTCTTGGCCCAATAATTATTTGTAATATTCTCCCTTTATTGTTTATCCCTTTTTCAAATACTCAATTTGGATAACTTCATGTATAAACAAAAAAACCGTGGCCATAACCTTACCTGCCGATTTTACTCTCCTTGCTTTCTTCGGAGTGGATTCATCTGGTAAAATCCATTGTTTTGACTGTTGTTTAATTTTTGGTGTATATTGTGGTGAATTCATGTTTCATCAACAGTTATTTTTCAGTTTTTTTAATTCTCGATTATGTGCAAACGTGGCATTCATCCTGCCGTTAAATTTTTAATGTCCAATTTGTCGGGGAAAGTTGAAATCACTGGCCTAAACTAGTTCACACACTCGTCGGTCATTCAAAACTATATCGTGGATTTTATTGATGATTTACGAGGTAACTGCCTCACCTGTACTTCCTGAATAAGGTTCATTATTTCGACCATGGACTTCGTCTATACCGTCTTTGATTTCCTAAAGTTTTAGCCTTTTCAAGTAGAAGTGTTTGATCACAGCACGAAATTCATATTTTCCATTTTTCAAAATTAGTAAAAGTTGTCTGATTGACGGATTTGCCTAAAAATTAAGCAGTCGTCTTTTGCAACTTATCATTTCTCAAATAGGGTTCATTATTTCGACCATGGACTTCGTCTATACCGTCTTTGATTTCCTAAAGTTTTTGCCTTTTCATGTAGAAGTGTTTGATCACAGCACGAAATTCATATTTTCCATTTTTCAAAATTAGTAAAAGTTGTCTGAATGACGGATTTGCCTAAAAATTAAGCAGTCGTCTTTTGCAACTTGTCATTTCTCAAAAGTCTACTTTGTTTTAAATTCTTAGTGCTCCTTATACGATTTGTATCGACTTATAGACTCACCCTCGTATTTTAATCAACATTAATAAAACGTTGTAAATATTGTGTTTGTATCCTGGCGATTCCAAGTATTAATTGCCTAGCATTTTGTGTCTTAAGGTACAGAGGATACAACGTTTAACAATTTATTTGATGTTCGACATTTTTAAAGCCTTTGAATTTTGTATTTTACTCGTGGGCATTCAAATATGACCTTTTTCATAAAACAATATGGCAATTTTTTTTTTTATCCTACAATCGAACTTTTCTTCTTAGTGGCTCCCAAAGATTGGGAAACTGAAATTGCAAATATGACTGCAGCTGCCGCAGCTGCCTCAACTGGTGTTACAACTTCTTCATCAAGACGATCGTCATCTGGCGCATCACCTGCAGGCAACGCTTCATTGCAGCCACCACCAGCCCATCAGCATTCTCCTCTGACACGACAAACATCGGGACAATTTAACAAACCTGCAGTGCCACCACTTAAAACACCACCACCCTCTTCCATGGGCGGAGCTATGGATTTGTCATCAAGGTGAGTTTTAAACAAACAAAAAAAAATTATATTAAAAAATTGTTTTTTAATTAAATTGCATTTGTTTTTAGTTTACCCAAAATGAATATGGCTGAGCTTATGAAATCGGCTTCTGTTTCTGGAGCCATAGACTTAAGCGAAGTTCAAGATTTTTCGATGAGTTCGAAAAAATCTGCTTCATCTTCTCCAGCACCAGTAGCTGTTAATACTTCTAGCATACATGCTGCATTAAGTTCGGCTTTCCCCTCAATGGCCAGCAAAACTGGAGGCGGAAAATTAGATGATACTTTAAATAAATTAATGAAGAAAAATAACTGCGTAAGTTGTAAAACAATAACAATTGTCTAGGTGTGTTTTTTTTTAATGATTTAATATTTTAATGAACATTTTTAACGAAAAAAAACATTCATTTTTTATCTATATAACAGAGCATCGAGGAACCTGTGGTGGGTAAAGAAAAGAAACGTAAGAAGTTGGACGAAATCGTTTTAGGTCTTTCTGCGGCCAAGGAACAAAAAACTTTCCCAGATCCTTCGTTGCCCTCGTCCAAGAAACCACAAATACCACCAAGTGTTTCGGTAACGCCAGCCAATATACCAACATCGATGTCTTCGCAACAACAGCAACAAAATCAAAAACCTTTTACCATCACTGTTACAACAGTGCCTGGAAGTGAGTTTGAGTCTCTGAGCTTTATATTTTTACCGACAAAATAGAGGATGAATGCTAGATTCTTCCCCTTAAATTTGAAACTAAACTAAACTAATATTTCTTCTTTTTGTTTTTTATCTTCGAAACAGAGGGTAAATCATCGGCTACGTCTTCGTCAGCATCAGCATCAGGTAGTGGACCATCTACTTCCGCATCAGCTTCAACTTCAGCAAATACTGGTCTTTCAGCTTTGCAGAATATGGCTGGCATGGGTGGTTTGTCCGCTAAAGATAGTTTGAATGCTTTTCTGGCTCAAACTATGGCTACCGATCCACAGACGTTTATTAACAACAACAAAAGATGATGCAATGTTTACCACCGGCTCAACGTAAACTTTACGAAAGCATGTTGTCCGATATGGAACAGGCTCATGAAATTGAAGTAGTTCTACAAAAATCATTCTCCTGTCAGCAAGACTTTCATATAAATTTCGTTTATTGTTTATTTTAGCGCTAAATATGGTCCTGGTTCTCATGACACTAAAGTCGATAAATGGTTGACAGACATGAGTTCGCCTTTGAGTAGTCTGGATTATGTTTCAGCTTCGCCAAGTACTAGTGCATCATCGAGTTCGAATAGTAGAAGAGCTAATCGTCAACAGTCGTCTACACCCACCCAGCAATCATTGTCCGCCTCACAAATGTCTTCATCGAAATCTTCGGTCTCTTCTCACAGTCAGTCGCAATCTCAAACAACAACAACAGCAACAACAACAGCATCAACAACAACAACAGCCTTCAATGTCTGCCTCTCAGAGTCTGACGGGCGATGAACCAGTGCCAGTGATAAATAAACAAACTGGCAAGCGATTGACGGGTAATAAAGCACCTCAATTGAAGAGATTAATGCAATGGTAAGTTGTTTAAAGTTCCTTTTTCGTGTTTTCTATGTTCTTCAAATTCTTTGTCACGTAGAAATTTGTCGATAGTACACAAAAACAAAGTACTGGGATCGAATCGTCGCATTCCTTATCGAAATTTTTGGATCGTAATTATTTTTTTATTTTCCAAAATAAAATACTAAGAGTAATTTTACTCTGTCACAGCTAACGAGTTATGGTCCATAGTTAATAGTAAAAGTGAAACGAGGTCTGACCATTGTCCGTCTTCTTTAAATAATAACCAAAATATTGAATTTCGATTGATTTTACTCGATCTCGAATGCGACGATTTGCCCCCTGATTTCCAATGTTACAAAAAGAAAACTCTCACAAGTTCTTATTTTTGCAAAGGTTTTGAAATATACAGTGTCGTGCAAAACAAAAGCAACAAATTCCTTAAAAATAAACAAATTGATTTATTTCGAATCATATTTCATTTACAGAAAAACTGTCTTCATTACTTATTTACATATATATGTATACGCTAACTAATTCATAAAATATTACACAACTTAAACTAATTGTTTATTTTTAAATAAAGTAAACTAGTGACATCTCCATATAAAGGAGTGTAAAACAAAAGCAACAAACTAATATTTCGTATACAATCCTTTATATTTTTTCACTTCGGCACATCTTCGCGTCATAGATTCAATGAGATTAATAAGTACTGATTCAGGAATACATTGCCACTCAGCTTCTAGGCTGTGGAAGAGTTCGTTACGATTTTAAAATCGTTTCCCGGAAAAACTCTTCTTTATTATCCCAAAGAGGTTTTCAGTGGGGTTCAAGTCTGATTGTGCCGGCCAATCAAGGACTTGAATCCCATTCTGTCCTATAAAATCTTTGACCACCCTCGATGTGTGTTTCTGGTCATTATCATGTTGAAACACCCATCATCTTAGTTTCTAGAATGCCTTTATACATAAAACGGTCCATTGTTTCATAAATTTTGTGGAATGGTCCGACTCCATTTGCCGAAAAGTATGTCCACACCATCACGTTGCCTGCCCCAGCCAGGCAAGCGCCGAACTGTAGACGTACCATCCGTATTAATCAAATTGAATTTTGATTCATCACAAAATGTACGTCTAACTCAGGTGCGTTTTTGCAAAATTTAATCTAAAACAATAAAAAAAAGAGAAAATCATTATATGAGTTACATAACAATACAAAAATAACAAGTTTATAGTTACTTATCTTTTTTGGATATGTTTCTTGGTCAACAACGGTTTTTTAGCTGGTCTATACTATCGTGTACGTTCAATTTAAGAATTCTTAGAATTTCATTAGAAGTGGAAAAGGATTTTTTTTTTAAATACGACATATTTTTCTATCATCACGCAAGGAAGTTTTTCGTGGACCTCCTCCTGAATGCTTTACACTAAAGTCTTTTGTCAACTGAAACCTTTTTATCAATCTACAAATAATAGATTTGTTCATGTTATACTTTTTAGCAATAGAAGCTTGCGTTTCTCCCTTTTTAAAGTCCTCAATTATTTGAAATTTTAAAGTTTGACAATATTTATCCCTAGCCATTCTTATTAGACCAACCAGTAGCAATAACATATAGAAACTAATTTTTAATAATCATGTAGTAAATGCCTAAACTGTTAAAAACTGGAGTAACTTTGGATATGTTTAAAGAATTTGCGATACATACAAAATTTTTAAATTCACATTCTCACATTCTCTTTTTGTAGAGTTGGAAATTTTTGCTGACTTTTTTGAAGAAAAATACTAAAATTTAAAAATTAATCTGCGATTTTGTTTTCTACCATGATAGTGTAAATAGCATTTTTTTTTTATATAAATTATGTGAAATGTTGCAATATGAAATCAAATATGGGTTTTGTTGCTTTTGTTTTGCACGACACTGTATATACAGCCAGGGACACAGAAATTGGACATTAATTGCTAATATATTTCTTTAATTAGTTCGTTATAGTAAAAATACTGATCTAATAATCTCAGATTTTGAAAAATTCCACAATAATTTCAACAGTACTTTTATATCTCCTGGATTACTTAACATGGATCATAATTTAGTATTAGCCTTTTCTTACAATTTTGCGTTAAAATAAATATCTTCTTTATAAATAATCAAAACATGGGTCTTGGAAAATATTACAGTCCCGAAGAAAGGAAATTTATATGTTAGCTCCATGAGCAGAAAATATGCCCGACAGAAATGACACAAATGATAAAGTGCTCTCGAAATATGCTGTACAATGCAATTTGTTTAAGCGAAATATTACACACAGAATAAAGAACGAAAAGTTTGGAGCCGTAAAACAAAAATTTATATCGATAAGAACAATGTTTGAAAAGGAATTTTATATGGAATTGTCAAATAGACGTAAGAAGACGACTGAGTGATGCAAACTTATTTGAACGTATTGGTTTTTATTCGCACAAATTAGTATTCATTTTGTTTTTACAACTTTAAGTTATAATAAGTGTGTTCTTTATAAATATCCCCGACAGAAATTGCACCAAAGCGTAATTGTACACACACAAAATAAAGATCGAAAGGCTAGGAGCCGTAAAAAAATAATTTACACTGACAAGAGCATAGTTCAAAAAAGCAAACTCGAACCACTCAAGTCCTCTCGTCAGATAAATAAGGAAATTAAACTACAATTTAATGTGTTAGATTCGTAAGAAGACAACTGAATATAGCAAACTTATTTTTCATAGTCTTGACTTTGGAAAAAAAACCCACAAAGAAAAAGATTTATACTTTTGGAAAGAAGTTCTATAGAGCGATAAATTCTGGGTCATTGGACCCGACGGTAGTACAGTTGTACGTCGCCCAAAAAACCAAGCCTTGAACATTAACTACACACAAAAGACAGTCTAACACGGTGATTGGTCCTATCGTAAAAATACGAGTAAAATTGACAAATTTCAATATTTAAGCTTCCTTAAAAATTATATGGAACCTTTTTCATTCGAAAATATGCCGTTAACCTGGACTTTTATGCATAATTACGTTCTCAAAAAAATTGTTAAGGATTAGTTTTTAATTCAATCAGGAAGAAATTGTGGCATCTTAAAAATGCCAAAAAACTTTGGATGGTAATTCAAGACGCATGGTACTCTGTACCGTTGCCAAAAGTTATTGTAAAGTATGTCAAGCTAATAATTAACAATAATGGTTTCGGTACAAAATATTAATATGTTCACAATACCAAAATTAAAAAAGAATATAATCTAACCCATAACAAAGTTTTTATTAAAACTCTTTCTATCCTTATGCATATGAGTGTTGTATCTCTCCGTAACTGTGCGTGACTATTTTAAAATTAATCTTTGGCCACAACAAGTCTATGGACAAAGTTTCAGATCGATCGAATGAGGGAAAATGGGGTTTAAATCACTCCATGACTGTGCGTGACTATTTTAAAATTAATCTTTGGCCACAACAAGTCTATGGACAAAGTTGATCTTTTAATCTCTCCGTGACTGTGCGTGACTATGTCAAAGTTAATCTTTTTCACGGCAAGTCTATCGACCAATTTTCAGATCGATCGGATAAGGCAAAATGGGTCTTAAAGCACTCCGTGACTGTGTGTGACTACCTTAAAATCAATCTTTGGCCACAACAAGACTATGGACAAAGTTTCAGATCGATCGGATGAGGGGAAGTGATGTTTTAATCTCTCCATGACTGTGCGTGACTATGTCAAGTTATTCTTTTTTCACGGCAAGTCTATCGACCAAGTTTTAGATCGATCGGATAAGGGAAAATGGGTTTTAAAGCACTCCGTGACTTTGCGCGACTATTTTAAAATTAATCTGTGGTCACAGCAAGTCTATGGACCAAGTTTCAGATTGATTGGAAGAGGGGAAATGGGGTTTAAATCACTCCGTGACTAAGCGTAACTATGTCAAAGTTAATCTTTTTTCACAGCAAGTCTATCGACCAAGTTTTAGATCGATCGGATAAGGGAAAATGGGTTTTAAAGCACTCCGTGACTGTGCGTGACTATGCGTGACTATGTCGAAGTTGATCTTTCTTTACATCACGTATATCGACCAAGTTTCAGATCGGTCGGATGAGGGTAAATGACATTTAGATCACTCCGTGACTGTGCGTGACCATGCGTGATTGTGCGTGACCAAGTCAAAGTTAATCTTTTTCACAGCAAGTGTATGGACCAAGTTTCAGATCGATCGAATGAGGGGAAATGACATTTAGATCACTCCGTGACTGTGCGTAACCATGCGTGACTGCGCGTGACTAAGTCAAAGTTAATCTTTTTTTCACAGCAAGTGTATGGACCAAGTTTCAGATCGATCGAATGAGGGGAAATGATATTTAGATCAATCCGTGGCTGTGCGTGACCATGCGTGACTGCGCGTGACTAAGTCAAAGTTAATCTTTTTTCACAGCAAGTGTATGGACCAAGTTTGAGATCGATCGGATGAGGGGAAATGACATTTAGATCACGCCGTGACTGTGCGTGACTACCCCAAAATTAATCTGTAGTCACGACAAGACTATGGGCCAAGTTTCAGATCAATTGGATAAGGGGGAATGGGGTCCACCCATGGCAGACAGACAGAGAGTATGAGTTAAAAGAAAGAGTTTAAAAATAGGTATTATTTGCTAGATTTATAATACAGAAAGCGAAATTTTAATAGACTCATATAGTTTTTGAGAACTAGTGACTAAAATGAAAAAAATGGATGTAGATTTTTCTGCTAACAAATAGTTTATTAAAAAAGATTATTGCGAAATTTTATTGACTAAAAATTTATATAATTAATGTCTAAATATAAAATACTCCCAGATCTGATACATTCTCTAGAAGTGTATCATAAATGGGATAAAGCTTCAGACGAATAATGCTAATTTAAAAGAAGTCTTAACATAGAATAATAAGTAATCGGCAGTTGTACACTGAGTAAGACGCGAAACAAAAGTGGTATTTCGGGGTTACACGACGGCCAACTCTTTACGTCCCATAGCCAGTCTGTTCGAAATGTTGTTGGCGTAATTATCCAAAGGGGCAGCACCCTTAAATAAAGATCTTAGAGCTTGTTTGAAAAAATAAAGTTAAAAGATGTCATCAAGGAAGAACTTATTGCCGGGATGGCAGTAACAGAGTAAACAGGATTCAATTGAGTAAATGGAAGAGGCGAAACATCGTTCACATCAATCAGGTTCAGAGGTTCAGAAATCGTAGAGAGGGAAGCTTCATGTAGAATGGTTGTTAATACCGACGATATTTTCCTTTTAGGAGACAACGGATGTAGAGTACTAGCAAATTTATCTAATTAGGGAATTTAGTAAATAATTCACCATATTTAGAAAAAAAATGGCTTGTAAAGCAACAAGATCATTATTTATCTTTTTAAACTCTTCCCAGAGTGGTTTAAGGCCACCAGTACATCTTAAATGAAAAGGTTCAATGCATAGCCCGCAAGAAACCATACGTTCAGCCCCAGTAAATGTACAGTTTTCATTCGAGCAGGCCATTATGGTATAAATCAGGTTGGACAACACGGAAGTGAAAAGTTCGTTATTACGAACTAAAAATATGTTCTCTAAAATTTCCACCTGTCTCCGAATTCATTTGCGCGGTAATGAATCCTAACTAGAGCTTCCCGTGGAGGTGAAACCACTTTAAATTGTGACACTACTTTCTACTCAGTTTAAACGCGTTTGACTTCTGCTAATAATGGCTGTGCTTCAACTGTACCATCCAGATTAATTTTGTCATCAAAAATATATTATTTTTGTCGCTCAGTTAACCATTCTTTCAATATCTAATTTACACGTTATATGAACTGGTGCTAATGAAGGCTTTCGTCTATATTTTCTTTAAATATTCGAAATTTATTGGAAAATTCATTATTTTACGGTTTGCAAAGCGTGCGGTTTATTTTTTAAAATTTCTTCCTTAGTCCAATAAGTCGTTTGGTCATTTTCGAATTTCTTTTTTTTTTAGAAATTTTTTTTAGTTTGTTAATTTTCTAAATAGGACGTATTAAATACTCGTATATTCCAATTTATCCGTCCATTTCTCATTTTCTCAGTCATTTTGCCGTTATCACAGCACTCTATAGTTTGTTTTGCCAATGTTTCGACAAAGTTTCCAAATACAATCCGCTAAGCCCAGATTTATGTTATTATCGTGGGTTGGGCGCCACTCTTAAAAATTCTTTGCCTTACAAAAAAAAAAAAAAAAAAAAAAAAAAAACAACTGATTACATTTTATCTTATTTTTATTTATTTTTTGTTTTAGGTTAACTGAAAATCCAAATTATGAAGTTGATCCCAAGTGGCTGGAACAAATGCAAAATCCTATGTCGGCTCCCTCACCAAAACCAATGGAGTCTAGTTATTCCACATCGAGCAAGACACACTCGGGCCGACCTTCTTCCACATCCAGCAATGCCTCGTCCAGTAGCCACTCAAATTCACAACAACAACAACAACAACAGCAACAACAGTCATCGTCACAATCCTCCTCTTCGAACTCCAACTCATCAAAGAAATCCTCAAGGCAGACGGCTATGGATCAAGCGAATGCAGCTATGCAATTTAGTTCTTTGGCTGGCTTGAATCCCAGTCTTTTGACAGGTTTACCTAATTTGGGAGGATTTGATCCAAAGAATCCTCTGTCAGCCTTTGATCCTAAAAATCCTTTATTATCTATGCCTTTTGCCGGCATGCCTGGCATGGGCAATATACCCGGTTTGGGTAATTTAAACAATATGAATCTATTCGCTAGTTTAGCTGGTATGGGCGGTCTGGGTAATTTAGCTAGCATGGATACTCAATCTTTGGCCGCTCTTATGGCAGCAGCTGGACCTGCTTTAAGTGGTTTAGGCGGTGTAACGGGAAACTCTTCGAATACTGGATCGAATAAAAATTCTTCACAATCTTCGAGTAGTTCTTCAAGTAAAAAAAGTAAAAATGATCAGGCCCAACAAAATGCAGCAGCTGCGGCTGCGGTCGCTGCACTAGGCGGCTCATCTTCTTCGGGTGGCAATAATTCTTCTTCAGGATCTAATGCAAAAAATTCGGCAGCTGCTGCTGCTGCCGCCTCAGCATCTCAGTTAGCTGCAGGATTCCCCTTCTTGTTTGCCAATCCTTCATTGTTGTATCCTCCAATGGGTATGAGTGGTTTAAATCCCTATTCATTGGGTTCTACTGGTTTGGGATCGGCTTATGATCAGTTGGCTCAACAATACCTAATGAATGGAGCCTCATCGGCTGGTTCCACGTCTACAACACAAACCAAGGCTCATCAATCACAATCGAAATCATCCAACTCGAGATCATCAGCCTCCTCAGCCGCTGCCTCTTCAGCAGCTCAGGCTGCCAGTCTTATGAATGCTATGGCAGCTAGTATGTCTGGCCAATCGCAAAGCGGATCTAGCTCTTCCCAATCGACTTCCTCTAGGGGAAGACAATCGTCGGCTAGTCGAGCGGCTGCTCAAGCTTCCGCAGAAATGGCTCAATTATCAAATTTGCTAATGCCGCCTGCAGATGCTCAGCTATTGGAATCTTTCTCACGTATGGCCAATATGGATTTGGCTCAGGCTAATCGATTAATGAGTTCTCTGGGTATGCCTCCTATATCGGGATCATCAACGTCTTCCTCTAATACTGTGAGTGATAAGAGGTCGTCAGCTTCATCGGTCTCAAATGCGGCTGCAGTAGCAGCCCAACAAGCGGCCAAGGAACAACAAAAACTAATGGAACAACTTGCTCGGGGACAACTTCCCACTGATTTGGCAACATTACAGGCCTTGTCTCAAGGCAAATTGCCACCTTCAATGACGGGTGGTTCATCGAACTCTTCAAGTAATACCTCCTCTAGCCAAAGTTCTACTAGTAAGAATGCTAAAGCGGCTGCTGCTGCTGCTGCCGCCGCGGCTGCTGCGGCCTTACCGCAAATACCTGGAATGTCAGCAGATTTTAGTCAAGCCTTTTTGGCAGAAATGGCCGCACAAGCTATGGCCGCAGCCGGAAGTTCATTACCCCTTACGGGGCCTGGCTCTTTGGCTAGTTTAACGGGAAGTTTGGCCGGTCTCACTGGTGGCTCTTCAACACAATCCTCTTCATCATCATCGTCGTCCGCTTCGAAGAGACAAAGAGATCAAGATGCTTTAGCCAAGGATGCCTTCCAAAAACAAATGGACTATTATACCAAAACTCTGGGTTTGGGTTCGGGCATCTCCCTCATACCCACTTCGGCATCAGCCACAACACCTTCCTCTTATTCGGCATCGTCCTCGTCGCATCAAGATGATCATCACAAGTCAAAGAGACAACGCACTGAAACTTCCAACTCCCTAAAAGATGATTTGAATACGGCAGCTGCTTTGGCAGCCGCAGGTTTTCCCATGAATTTAGGTGGAGGTATGACTAGTATAGAAAAGTCCATACGTGGTTCCTCGTCCTCGTCATCTGCACAACAACCTGAGGCTGATAAAGTTACCTTAACTCCATTAAATTCGGCGGGTATAGCGGCCAACTTACCATCACAGACTACAATAACTATAGCACCTCCTATAAGCTCTGGCGCCAGTTCAAGTAGCGAGCGCTCGGAACGTAGTGAATCTAGAATTTCGTTGACTATCACTAATGCGGCAGAGGCAGCTAAAATGCCACCACCCTATGAAGAAGCCGATGAACTGATAATACAACCAATACTCAAAAAACCAACATCCGCTCAATCACAACAATCTCCATCCACCTCACAAACACCCACCTCAACAGCAAATACTACCACACAATCTTCTGCAGGATCACATGGTGGTAGCATAGAAGATTTAGCAACCGAATCCGGTAACAATACTTCAACTTCAGCCAATAACGAAGAGACACGTAGGTCATCCGGTAGGCTAAAACGACCAAGATCTGGAGCCGATCATTCTTTGGCTGTCGAACAGCCACCAGAAAAAAGAAGAGAATTGAGATCGACCCGGCATACAAGACAATCATCGGTCGGAAGTGCAGAAAATTCCTTAAATTTGTCCACAAGTAGTGAAAATGAAGAGAAACCAGAATGAGTTTTAAGACGCTTAAGGCGTACATCTCTAAATAAATAGTAGGAGCATAAAATAAAAACAAAAAACAAAAACATTAAATGAAAGAGACTTTAAAAAAATTTTAGAAGTAAATGATGAGACTATATGTAAAATTGTAAAGAGAGCTGTAAAGAATTACATTTAACAGAAATGCTAATGTTTGCGCGCTTACAAGCTAGAGAAATAAATATACATAGAAATGAGAGAGAAGAGAGTAAAGCTTATAAGTAAAAGAGCTGCTCAAAAGCATAAGAGAGTTATATACAATACACAAAATGAGAGTAAATATCATTGAAAGACTCTATAAAAGAAAATTTAAAAAAAATATATAAAAAAAAACAAGTGAGTTTAGTTCTTAAAATTAAGCTATAAAAAATCCCCATAGTTATTAAATATACAGTTTTAAAAGTTTTTATGCTAATATAATTTAAAAAAAAAATCATAAAAACCAACAAAAAAAATAAATTTTTTTAATTTTGTAATATATATAAGGAACATTTTCATTTATTTTTGTTTTAAGCCTTTTATTTTATTATTATTTCTTTTTTTTTTAATAATTTTACTCATTTTACTAAAACATAAAAAATATTTAGCAATTACAACAAAAATTAAGAGGAAGATTAAATGTTTTTATTCATTTTAACTATTATATTTTTAAATATTTAAAGGAAAATCTTTGAAAATACTAAATTATATTTTAAAAGTCTAAAAAATTGACGCTGCTGTTTTTAATGTTTTTTTTAACGATTTAAAAAATAATTTAACATTTTTAAAGATTTTTGTAGGAAAAATTTTTGAAAATATTTTAAAAAAAAGGTTCACTTAAAACTACTTTGTATGTAAACTTACAAATGCTGCTGTGGTTTTAATAAAATGTGGTTTTAAATAAACTTTTCTTTAAATATTTGTAAAATTTTTTCTTATTTTAATTATTATTTTTTTAATAAGAAATAAACTTATATTCGTATTTATTCGTTTACCAAACTTGTAAAATTTATAAAGAAAAACACACAAACAAAATCTGTAATAAAACATAAAAACAAATTAGTTTCATATATAACAAATGAAATGATAAACAAAAAAAAGTGAATTGGAATTTTCTTATAAAATAATAGGTCAGTTTTTTTTTTTCAACATTAAAGTTTATAAATTTCCAAAATTACCAAATATAAGTGGAAAGTATTAATTTTTACAGGCCTTCAAAAGTCTTTTCATCTAATTTTTACAAGACTTCAAAGTCAGTCTTTTCATCTAAACGGTTGAATTTTGTTGGTCTGATAACTCGCAAAAGGTTTGTTTGAATTCTTGTTTTTCTTAAATTCGTCAATTAGCGACTTAACCTTTGTATGGGTTTTAAAATAAAAGGTTATACGTGTTTGTTCCTTAGGTGGTCACGTAAAGCATCCTTAAGTCAGCACGAGACCTGGAATCTCGAATACCAAATTCCGTCATTATTTTCATTATCTAAATTTTTTACTGTTATAAATCTCTTTCGTTATTCAATAACAGAAATCGTCTGCAAAAGGGACTGCAATTGAAGACTCATCTATGTTTATAAAGGCCCAAGTTCAGCATCTTTGAAGATCGTTATGCGAAATACAGAGTGGATGACTTTAAACAAGTTCTCTTCATAAGCGATTGTGGGAGTTATACAAAATGTTTCCGAATCTGTATTTAAAAAAGAAAAATCGGAATTCGATGTTTCATTAAATGAGAAAATTAGTGTTGCACTGATGTTCAAAATCCTCAAATTGAGCATTCAATGGTCTCGTCTGTTTTACGTTTTGTTCTAAATTCATTCGTTGTTTAATAGATTATACATTATCTTTGAAAATTTCCATGCTAATTCACTAAATACAGAAGAAAAAACTAAACCAAAGCCACGTGTCACATGTCAGACGGGTAGCGTCAATCTACATTTTGAATTGTTATCGTTGCATCCGATTTATTTATTAAAGTTGCTACAGACGGAAGATTTTCAATTAAAACCATAATTATAATGAAAAAATGCTTTTCATTTTGCCACGTGTCTGACAGTTGAATTTAATATATGTATATAATATATATATAATAGGTCAGTTTATTCAGTTTGGTAATTTCTAATAGTTATACATATATATACACATATATGATTAATAAATAACTCGAACCGACTTGATATTCGTCTGAAACTAGAAACCATTTTTCATGACATCTTCTGAAAGGACTCTAAGTATAATATTTTGAAATAAAATATTTTCAAACACTTATTTCTGACTTACGATGAAACAAAATATATTCAAATACTTATTTCCGTCTTACGATGCCGGTATCAGTGTCAAATGAAAGAGGAGAATCTTGGAAGTTGTGTACAACATTTTTACCACATATCACCGCAAAAGGTTATCAATAATGTCCTTTGAAATCCTATCCATTAATATCCTTTGAAATTTCCGATAAATTTATATTTATAATCTTGCAATGGACGTAAAAAATCTACAAAATATGTATATTTATAAAATGTTGCTTATTATTTTGTTTAGACATTTTATTTCAAAATTGAAATTTTTCAATTTGGAATGGTTTTTTTTTAATTTCAAATTAATTTTTTTTTATTTTTTTTTGAAATTGAACTAATTTTTTTTAATTTCAATTCATATTTTTGAACTTTAATTACAATTCAAGTTGTGGATAAAAATAATTCTAAAACTAATTCAAACTTTTGTGTTTCAAGAATATTTAATTGAATGTTTAAGAAGCCTTCGATTTAGATCTAAGAACCATTTGAAAATTTGTGAGGATTCAAAGCTTAATTGACTATTTTTTGTATAAATGAAGTAGAATTTGGTAATTTGTAATAGGGATTTTTACTAAAACGTTGGAACTCAAATGGTACACTGAGAGACTAAAATACCCGTAGCACGGATATTTATATACAAATAATCTTAGTTTTAACCCTCAAATAGTTAATCAAAGAGTTCATGATAAGGTAGAACTTTCAACGAACAAAATGGCTTTAAATCTCCCCATATTGTGACGGAAACAACGCATAGTAAACTCTGACGTTTCACTGTAACATCTACAGAACTAATCAAAAATTCTTCAAACCAACATTTTTGCCAAACTTATCTCCTAAATGTATTCCCGGACTGAAAAATAATTTAATCGACCAAAGTATGCAAAGTTCTTAACTAAACGTTAAATACGGAAAACCAAAATTTCTGATCAGATATTTAATAAGAAAAGAAAACAATTTGAAATTAAACAAAAAAAAAAAAATAACAAAAAATCTTGTAACATTTCTGAAGTTGCCGGCTGCCGATTAAAACAAAAAAATCCAAAATTATAAAAATATGGTTAAAAAGAGACAAATTGAAAAAATCTCAAATCTTATAAAAGTTATTTATAGAACTGATTTATAATTAAAATATTTTATTAAAAAAAATTTATTTTCTTGAAACAAAATATTTATTTTTTAAAGCAAAAAAAATATATTATTTTAAAAGATTTATAAAATTTAAAAAATGCTGCTGTTGAATAAAAAAAACTTGAAAATTGTTTAAGTCTTTTAAAATAATATGTATTTTTGCAGACAAAAATTTAAACTATTAAATATTAAGTTATATAAAACACAAAAAAATTAAAAAAAAAAAACTTTATAAAGCGCTTATAAAATAGATAAGATATTCTCTAACTTTAAAATTAAAAATTTAAAAAAAATTGCATGCTTATACATATTAAATTATTCTACAAAATAACAAAAAAAAAAAAATACAAAAAAAAACAATTAATTTTAAATAAAAACGAAAAATTTCTATAAAAAAAAAGCACAAAAAATATTAAATATAGAAAAAAAAAACTGGAAATATATATGTAAAAACAATATATTTTCTTAAAAAAAAAAATAAGTTTGTAAATAATTAAAATTATTAAACAAATTTTAAAATATAATTTGAACAATTTATTTTATGGCTTAAATTTATTTTATTATAATTGGTTTATGTTTGTTTTTAGTTTATAAAGAAATTTTATTTTAATATTAAAAAAAAAAAATAATTATATAAAAATCATCTTTTAAAATTTACTTATTCTATCATCAAATTTTTATTTAACTGATATACAACAACAACAAAACATAAATAGAATTTATCTTTCTTTATATAAAGAAATAGTTATAAAAAACAAAACTTGTTGCTTCATTAATATATTACATTAAAATAAAAAAAAATATAACTAAATCATAAAAAAAAAATAATATTTTTTAATCTACCAGCAATTACATGCTCTGTTACCATGCATAATTAAATATTAAAAAGAAAAAATACTTGTCAAAAATATAAAAAGCTCTCCATTTATTTAAACAAAAAAATATACGATCATTTATTACATCTTTTTTTTAAATAATTACTACTTAAATATAAGTATGATTTAATTATTGAAAATAAACAACTATCACTACAACAACAAATGATATTGAATTATATATACAACAAAAACAGTAAATAAAAAAATAAAAAATATAATTACAAATAGTGTTTCTTCTTCTGGATGCTAAAGAGAATTTATGCATAAAATATTTTTCATAAATTCCACACTTAAATATTAAAAAAAAAAAGAAACCTTTCACTAAATAAAAGTAGAACTGAAATTAAAATGTTTTAATTTAGAATTTATGCATAAAATATTTTTCATAAATTCCACACTTAAATATTAAAAAAAAGAAACCTTTCACTAAACTATAATCGAAATTAGAATGTTTTCAGTTAGGTAATTTTTAAAGCAAAACCACGGAAATATTTTGTTGTTATCTTTCAACAATTTCAGTGGCTGCGGTGACCCTGAAGATGAACTCCGATCTGCCTAAAATATCATATATTGTATTTTTACATATATCCCACTTAGAGCCGAAGTTTAATTTAAAATGTGCTTCTGAAATTTTTAGATTTTGCGATTTATTAAATAAAATTAAATTTTGTTGAATTTGAGCAATATCATTATTCGGGGTTTTTTGTTTCGAAAAATCTTAAAATTGATAAAATTGACGTTTGTTTAAAAGCTTCCGTTTCCCTTTATACATTTACTAAAAATTATATGCTCTGCACTTAATTTTCTCTAATTCTCTTCTACTTTTCAAAAATTTTACAAATATGTAGGTAGCTTTTGTAACTGTTCTAATTAGTATATAAGTGATATTTCTACGGTGCGGTCGTGTAAAGTCTATTGAAGGGAAATACATTTTTTCAAAGTTTTACTAAAGAGATTTATCTCAAGTTATTTTTGTAAATTAATATAAAAAATTGTGTTTAATAGTTTAAAAAAGAAAAGAAAATTTCTTCCTTATATTGGTGTGTAAATAAAGAGAGATATGTGTAAGAAAATTTGCAAATTTACGCCGGTCATTTAGTTTCTTTTGTTCGGTCGTTCGTTGTAAAAAAAAGTGTGGCGTGTTTTCTTTAGTAAAAGAAAAATTTTAAAGAGCTAAAATAGCTACAGTTGTGATAAAAGGTAATGTTGTTGTTGTTCTAAAAGCTTCCGTTATTTTTTTCTTTTTACTCACATCAAAAGAAGTTTGACAATTACTAAAGCTTTTATTACAGGTTCTATATGCTCAAATAAAAAGAAAATTTGCGTGTGCGTACCAGTACTCCTTATCTTTAGTCATTTTTTTATTACTTTTTTTTTTGAATAATTGGAAGATAGAGCAATTTTAGAATATTAGTGTAATCGTTCAGATCATTCTGTCAATCGTTCCTTTAAAAGGGTTTCCTATATTGAAATAAGTTTAAAAATAAACAGCAAATTTAATTATTAAAATTTTTAATTTTCATTCTAGCCTTTTAATTTATGGCTGATTTTTTAAAACTAGCAGATTCCAGCCCTCGAAATTCGAGCGCAAATTCTAGGAAATTTTATTTTTTCTTTAAAGTATGCTAATCAATTATAGCCAGTTCACAAATCAACACAAAAAACAAACTCATTTTTATTACAAACACATTAACAAATTTAATAAACACACACATAGCATTGTATAATTTTATGTATGTGTTAGTAGCAACTTTAAATGCAAAATTTAAAAATCTGTAAATCTGCAAATCGGCTAAAAAGAAATACCTTTCAAATAATATACGTTTGGTCAAAATCGGGATAAAACGGTAGAACAAAACATCAGTCATAAGAAATCATCTAGCCTATTGTTATTATAGATTATTGAGTTTTAAAGTTCGATGAGTTTTGTTTTATATTTTTTAAATTTTCCTTCCATTATCGAATAGAAAATATGTAAGCTTAAAACTTAAACATTCCATTTCTCAATTGCAAATTTTTAACTAGTTCTTATATTTTATCCGTGTCTCGTTCTCTTTACTTCAAACAGCAAAAGCAATTTGATATTTTGTTTCGAGACGGCAGTAGCGTTAGGGAGGCAAGTGCCGGCCAACACAGAAACGAAACAAAACACTCAGTTGTCGGTTCATCCCGCCAAAACCCTAACCTAACCGTCCGAACAATTACAATTCACATTACTACAAAAAAAACTATATAACAAAGAAGACGCCGCGAATGGAGGGAAGAGATGTTGGTCCCTCAGTGGCCCTCCCCTACCTATGGTCGTCCGTCTGTCCATGATGATTAACACGACCCCACAATCGCCTGAATTGTTCTACCTTTTATCTTAATATAAAAATGGCTAAATTTGGCTTGGGATATTTTTTATCTTTTCCCTATTTTTCATTAAGAAATGAACTCTAGAGGTCGCTTTACCCCCAAAGTTCAAGGACGTCACCACCAAACAAAATTTAAATTCATAGACAAAAACCTACAGTTAAAAAAAACAAAACTTGTGAACATTTACATATAAACAAAAATTTGTTTAATAACTATACTAATGTTTTTCTAATTGGTCTAACACAGTTCACAGTGTGCTAACATACACTAGTGACTGTGTACTTTGTTTAGAGAAAACCCCACCGCAACAACTTAGTAAAGCTTTCATATTCTTATACATATGTATATTCGGGGCTTGAATTTGGCTTGGATGTTACAGCAATTTAAGTGTTTTTTAATAATAACGAATTCAGTTTATAGCATAAATACAACATATATTAAGTGATGTAAAATTCTCAAAAAAATACCACTAATTCTTATCTGTATATTAAAAAAATTTAATAAATAATTAAGGACATTTGTGTTTGTACGTCGATGCCCTCTTACTCTATTTTGATCATTCGCTTGTTTCATTCTGGGAGAGAAAGGCTTAAAAATCCAAAACCATGTAACTTATATTTTTATTATATTAAAAGAAGAAGCAGTAAATGTTTTGTTGTTATCTTTCAATAATTTCAGTGGCTGTGGTGACACTGAAGATGAACTCCGATCTGCTTAAAATATCATATATTGTATTTTTACATATATCCCACTTAGAGCCGAAGTTTAATTTAAAATGTGCTTCTGAAATTTTTAGGTTTTGTGATTTATTAAATAAAATTAAATTTTGTTGAATTTGCGCAATATCATTATTCGGGGTTTTTGTTTCGAAAAATCTTAAAATTCATAAAAATTGGCGTTTGTTTAAAAGCTTCCGTTTCCCTTTATACATTTACTAACAATTATATGCTCTGCACTTAATTTTCTCTAATTCTCTTTATTCTACTTTTCAAAAATTTTACAAATCGGTAGCTTTTGTAACTGTTCTAATTAGTATATAAGTGACATTTCTACGGTGCGGTCGCGCAAAGTCTATTGAAATACATTTTTTCAAAGTTTTGCTAAAGAGATTTATGTCAAGTTATTTTTGTAAATTAATATAAAAAATTGTGTTTAATAGTTTAAAAAAGAAAAGAAAATTTCTTCCTTATATTGGTGTGTAAATAAAGAGAGATATCTCTAAGAAAATTTGCAAATTTACGCCGGTCATTTAATTTCTTTTGTTCGGTCGTTCGTTGTAAAAAAAAGTGTGGCGTGTTTTCTTTAGTAAAAGAAAAATTTTAAAGAGTTAAAAGTGCTACAGTTGTCTTAAAAGGTACTGTTGTTGTTCGTTTTTTTCTTTTTACTCACATCAAAAGAAGTTTGACAATTACTAAAGCTTTTATTACAGGTCCTATATGCACAAAAAGAAAATTTGCGTGTACGTACCAGTACTCCTTATCTTCAGTCATTTTTTTTATATAAATTTTTGAGTAATTGGAAGATAGAGCAATTTTAGAATATTACTGTAATCGTTCAGATCATTCTGTCAATCGTTCCTTTAAAAGGGTTTCCTTTATTGAAATAAATTAAAAAAATAAACAGGCAATTTAACTTTTAAAATTTGTAATTTTCATTCTAGCCTTTTAATTTTTGGCTGAATTGTGAAAATTATTGAGTTTTAAATTTCGATGAGTTTTATTTTATATTTTTAAAATTTTCCTTCCATTGTCGAATAGAAAATATGTAAGCTTAAGACTTAAACAAAAAATTGGCATCTTTTCTCACTGTTTTTGTTGCTATAAAGCTTTCATTTCTCATTTGCAAGTTTTTAACTAGTTCTAATATTTCACCCGTGTCTCGTTCTCTTTACTTCAAACAGCAAATACAAATTGATACTTCGTAAAGCTTTCATATTCTTATACATACATATGTATATTCGGGGCTTGTATTTGGCTTGGGTGTTACAGCAATTTAAATATTTTTTAATAATAACGAATTCAGTTTATAAAATAAATACATAATTAAGTGATGTAAAATTCTCCAAAAAATACCATATAATTCTTATCTGTATATTAAAAAAATTTGACAACATTTGCGTTTGTACGTCGATGTACTCTTACTCTATTTTAATCATTCGCTTGTTGCATTCTGGGAGAGAAAGGCTTAAAAAATTTGAAATTTTATTGAAACACATAAATATTTAAATTAATTCATATCTCACTGTTTTCCTAGCTGGTATTAAATAAAATGTTTTCTCATTAAATAATATAGAAAATGCATATGCTGCTGAAAAATTTCAAGTAATTTTTATTTAATATTTTTAAATTCTTTCTGGTAGCTTAATTTTGTTAAAGTTACTACATGGAGTGAAAACTCCGTGGCCTTACATGGAGATGGTGCGACAATTGCCAATTTTTTATTTAGTTAGCCCTAACTGTTAGAAAAATTGTGTCAAAATTTCATGACATTTCATTAATTAGAAAATAAGTTACCGTTATTAAAATTATGCTGCTTTTAAAGTTTGCAAAGAGTTTCGTGTTTTGATTAAACATTGTTTCTTGATGGGAAAAATTACTGTCCTGCCAAGGAATGGATTGATAAACATTATGGTGATTCTTCGCCGTCATATTCAATGAGTAAAAGGTTGTATTCCGAGTTTAAACGTTTATTGGATGATTTTATTGGATGATCAAAAGATTAAAGTTGGTGAGATAAAGATATCAAAGATATCAGAATGGGTTCGGCAATATATTATAAGATCATTTAAATATGAAAAAGCTTTCTGCTCGAATGGTGCCGCGATTTTTAACAGCAGAACAAAAACTGAAACGTGTTCATAATAAAAAAGTATGCTTTGGAGTTTATTCAACAGATTTTTAAGTCAATTTATAACATTGGATTCGCCATTATACACCGAAGACCAATAGACAGTCTGCGGAATGGTTACAAGCGTGCGAAAGCCGACCAAAGCGGCCAAAGACTCAACAACCCGCTGTAAATGTAATGACCGGTGTTTTTTGCGATGCACAGGCATAATATTTATTGATTACTTGGATAAAGGAAAAACAATAACTGCCAAGTACTATGTTAAGTTATTGGACATATTGGATGAAGAAATTAAGAAAAAACGACCCAGTTAAATAGGAAAAACTTGTACCATCATGACAATGCACTGGCACATTCATCTGCTTTGGCTTCAGAAAAATTGAAGTCTTTACATTACATTGCTTTCAGTGAATATTATTTGTTGCTAACCTTGAAATTATGGCTCCAGGGAAAGAGATTTTCCACAAATGAAGAAGTCATATTAGAGACGGAGCCTATTTTGAAGAGTTTGACAAATCATATTTTTTCAAAGGTATCACGATGTTAGAGGATCGTTGGAAGAAGTGCATTTAATATTTTCTGTTTTACATAACCTATAAGTAGTGTAATGAGTGTTTTTGTTAGCTTTGATGCAATAAGTGTAAATGAATTTGAAAGCCAAAACTTGTTACAAAATGTAATTTACTTAGCGATGAAACTTTAGTCATAAATTTTGAATTTATTTTAAAAATTGTCTGCCGTTTCGAAAATGTTTTATATTTTATTTCTTGTTTTTAAACCCTATTAACCAAAAAATTATAATTTTCAACACGATCACTTTTAATTTTAACAAAACTTAAGGAATCTTTATTTATGTGTTTATTTTTTTATTTCATTGGTTTTTCTTTAAAAAATTATTAGCAACATTTTATATATTTAAAAATTTTAAAAATTACCTTCGTTTCATCAAAACTTCAGATCCCATCAAGGTTCCCATCAAGGTTCCACTATATAATATTAATAGGCAAGGCGATTTCTTGTGGCCGATGAAAGTTTCACAGTTTTACCCCGATTTTGACAAAAAATGTATCATTTGAATGGTATTTCTTTTTAGCTGTTTTCCAGATTTACAAATTTTCATCGTCTGGAAAATTTTTTTGGAGTTATGAACATTTTTAATGCAATGATGAAGTTTAGAGTTGGGCATTTGTGCTTCAATTTCGTGTATAAGATCAATTATAGTCGCCTCCGTATATTGTATAACAAACCGGTCATCTTTATTTTGCCACTGCTTCCACTTTACGGGTTTGTCTAGGTTGGTTAAAAAGTTGATTAGAATTAAAGCGTCATTGATATCTTGAACACAATTTTTACACGAGTTTACCATGCATGACTCCTGCAAATCACTACAGCAAACTTTTTTAATAAATGATTGAAAATTGGAAGGAAAAGATGAAACTATCTTAGAGCAGGTCTCTAATAAGAAACCAAAATTAGCGTGATATTTACAAACACACATGTTGTGAGGCAAGTTCCGAGATAATTTTACGTGCGATGGTCGTTTTTCGAAGAAAATTGTCTTTCCAATATTTGAATGAGGATATTCGACTTTGAATGACACGTATGCTTCTGATACTCTCATTATCATAAAACGATTGGCAACCACTTTTCCGTTACTAATAATTGTATCTTTTTTTACCTGGAGCTTTTACACCTATATCGTCACGCACGTAGAAGTTATAAATTTTGTTTTCAATATCAGTTTTTCCCTTTATTGGTTTTACATATTTGTGGTACAGCTTTCTTACAATAGCTACTTTTTTTCCATGTCATTTGGTAAACTCTTTTCGGTTTTGTGCATTGCTTTCGCAAATGTTTGGGTACTTTTATATACCTTTCCATTATGTCCTTTTTTATCATGACGATATTTTTTTTGAAATCCTATGTTTCTCCTTCAGCATTTTAGTTTTTATTAAATTTCCTTTTAAAATCTGCTTTTGACGACACAACTTTTTTCCTTCAGCCTCCTTTGCGGAAAATTTTAACAATTCTGCTTCATTACTTCTCAATTTATCTCTATATCTTCTGACCTGAATGCTTCCCGTCGTTACTTCATCTTTTTCCATCTTCAAAAAAAAATGTAGATGTTAAAAACTAACAATTAATGCACAATATTAAATTAGATGAACTTACCGTTACGGACGTCACCAAAGTTCAATGGTTAATTTCACAAAATCTTTCTATCAATCCTATTGTTTTTTTTTTTTTTTGATCAACTACAACCGTCTTTTCAGTCTCTTCACTTAAATGGTAACTTATAGTCCCGTCTGCTCTGTACTTATTGACACCAAGAACAATTAAACCTTCAGCGTTACGGACGCACGGAAAAAGAAACTAAAATAGAATGTACAAACTTTACCGTTTTTCAAAAATATTTCTCTCATATACAACATCTGTGACAAGCCATATTGCCAAATATTTTATTTTAAATAAGGTTTCAATATGGAGCGGGAAAACCTGCTAAAAGTTTTAAAAATGCTATAAAAAAAATTCAGAAATTAAATGCAATTTTTTTAGGGTTGCCATGAATTTATTAAAATTTTAGCAACGTATAATTAAAATTTGAAATATCTGCAACACATCTGAAAATTTTTTTTTAACAATTTGACGTTTTAAATATAAAAAAATTTAGACCGCTCTGCGGAAATGCCCATATGTATATTCGGGGCTTGTATTTGGCTTGGGTGTTACAGCAGTTTAAGTGTTTTTTAATAATAACGAATTCAGATTATAAAATAAATACATGTATTAAGTGATGTAAAATTCTCAAAAAAATATCATATAATTCTTATCTTAAAAAAATTTAACAAATAATTAAAAAATGACCAAAAAGCTCAAATAAACAATCGAACTAAGAATATTTGCGTTTGTACGTCGATGCCCTCTTACTTTATTTTGATCATTCGCTTGTTTCATTCTGGGAGAGAAAGGCTTAAAAATCCAAAACCATCTAACTTATATTTTTATTATATTAAAAAAAGAAGCAGTAAATGTTTTGTTATCTTTCAATAATTTCAGTGGCTGCGGTGACACTGAAAATGAACTCCGATCTGCCTAAAATCTCATATATTGTATTTTTACATATATCCCACTTAGAGCCAAAGTTTAATTTAAAATGTGCTTCTGAAATTTTTAGATTTTGCAATTTATTAAATAAAATTATATTTTGTTGAATTTGTGATATCTTATTCGGGGTTTTTGCTTCCAAAAATCTTACAATTAATAAAATTGACGTTTGTTTAAAAGCTTCCGTTTCCCTTTATACATTTACTAACAATTATATGCTCTGCACTTAATTTTCTCTAATTCTCTTCTACTTTTCAAAAATTTTACAAATATGTAGGTAGCTTTTGTAACTGTTCTAATTAGTATATAAGTGACATTTCTACGGTGCGGTCGCGTAAAGTCTATTGAAAGGAAATACATTTTTTCAAAGTTTGCTAAAGAGATTTATCTCAAGTTAGTTTTGTAAATTAATATAAAAAATTGTGTTTAATGTTTAAAAAAGAAAAGAAAATTTCTTCCTTATATTGGTGTGTAAATAAAGAGAGATATGTGTAAGAAAATTTGCAAATTTACGCCGGTCATTTAGTTTCTTTTGTTCGGTTGTTCGTTGTAAAAAAAAGTGTGGCGTGTTTTCTTTAGTAAAAGAAAAATTTTAAAGAGTTAAATGTGCTACAGTTGTCTTAAAAGGTACTGTTGTTGTTGTTCTAAAAGCTTTCGTTATTTTTTTTCTTTTTACTCACATCAAAAGAAGTTTGACAATTACTAAAGCTTTTATTACAGGTCCTATATGCTCAAATAAAAAGAAAATTTGCGTGTGCGTACCAGTACTCCTTCCTTATCTTCAGTCATTTTTTTTTAAATATTTTTTGAGTAATTGGAAGATAGAGCAATTTTAGAATATTAGTGTAATCGTTCAGATCATTCTGTCAATCGTTCCTTTAAAAGGGTTTCCTTTATTGAAATAAATTAAAAAAATAAACAGGCAATTTAACTTTTAAAATTTTTAATTCATTTCGTATTGAGTTTTAAATTTCGATGAGTTTTATTTTCTATTTTTAAAATTTTCCTTCCATTGTCGAATAGAAAATATGTAAGCTTAAGACTTAAACAAAAAATTGGCATCTTTTCTCACTGTTTTTGTTGCTATAAAGCTTTCATTTCTCATTTGCAAATTTTTAACTAGTTCTAATATTTTACAAATTGATACTTAGTAAGGCTTTCATATTCTTATACATACATATGTACATTCGGGGCTTGTATTTGGCTTGGGTGTTACAGCAATTTAAGTGTTTTTTAATAATAACGAATTCAGTTTATAAAATAAATACATATATTAAGTGATGTAAAATTCTCAAAAAAAATACCATATAATTCTTATCTGTACATTAAAAAAATTTAACAACATTTGCGTTTGTACGTCGCACAGTGGCGCCATTTGAGTTTTTTCGTTGCAAAAATCATATCTTTTGAACCGAATAACATAATTGAACAGTTTAAACAGCATATGATAGGTAACTGTTCATCCTATGAAATGAGCGTTTGGGTTATCAAAGTTAAAATTTGTAGAAAAATCAATTTTATGGTAACTAAAAAAAATTATTTAAATGGTGCGTGGTAAAGAAGAAGAAAGCATATATTTCAAAAATTCATAACTGCACTGTATTCTTAATCGGACCGGTTTCTGGCATTTCAGATTTTTATTTTTTTTCTTTAGGGTTTTATGTTTTAAATTATTACCCAACAAATTAAAAAAAAAAATACTGCTTTTTTAAATTTATTTGTTCAATTTTCTGTAAAATATTCATCACAATTCGTAAAGACTAATCATTTCTAAACTATAATTATTTTCTAACTCTATTTGTGACTTCACATGCCGCAGGGAAGAAATAAGTGGATCGGAAGATGCTGCCAACATGTTGAAGAGGTCCTCATTTTCCCTTACCCTTGATGCTTTGAATGTGTTCTGCAATCTATATTTTTTATAAAATTTGTTAAGAGACTCCTGTGCTTCTTCAGAAAGCTCTCCAATTGGCAAAGACTGGTACTCAATTATATCTTTGCCATGCGCCATTATTTTATGGACGGTCGGGGTCAACTTCTTCTGTGGATACATTTCTGCTAAAAGAGATGCAGTTTTCGATGCATATTCTCCATATTTTGTATGCAGTTTAAAACATTCAAGATCGCTCCCAATCTTTTCACGATTTGATTGTCAATTCCAGTGATTCTAGTTACTGCCTCATCATTTTCAAAAAATCTCCTAGAAGTGTTTCCATCGTTTGAGTTACCGTATCCGTGCTTGGGACAGTCTACTTTTAGTCCAACTTGTTTAAAAAAAGCATCCTGTATTTGCTTCTTTCTGATCTTTTCCTTATCCTTTATTGATGTATTTTCATCGAAGTTTTCCTCCTCTTGTGGTAGGGTATACGCCAGTTTTAGCAAGAACTCCATACACCTTATCCTTGCGTGCAATGGTGGCATTCCATATTCGTAATTCTCCTCGTTTGTAGAATCGTTTAAATTACCAAAGTTCTTCTGACTCTTTTTGCAAATCGGACATGACAATGTTGAGGTTGTTCCTGTCAGTTCGTTTACGACTTTTCCATCAACCATGGTCAGATGGAACTCGTAATTGCATTCAATATATTTTCCTTCTCCAATTTGCAGCTTTGTAGGCTTAATCTTGCTGATTTGTTCTTCAATGTCCTTCACCGTGGTCCTTATGAGTTCTGCCGATTCCCTTGTAAACTGAAATATTATTGGTCGGCAATAATGCACTGATGACGGACGTGGATTTTTCCAGTGTAGGGAAACATCAGATTTTAGCCGCAAAGGAACAACAGATGCAATAAACATATTTCCGTCCGATATTGTAGCGTCATCGGAAGATATCCTTTGCTTATAAACGCTTTGTCCGGATGATCCATCGCAGCCCCATTTGCTAATCAATGTCAGTTTCTCAGGAAGAATTTTCACCTCATTTTCAGGAAGACTCTCCAACAACCGTTTTGCTGCATGGCCCATGAGATCCTGCAGATTGGCTTTCACAGAGACTTCCGTAAACTCCGTATGCAGTGGTCGTGAATTTATTTTGGCTTGCGTAATATGCTTGTATTCTGGTAAAACGTCAGCCCCGTGTCGCATCAAGGATGCCCGTAGTATCTCATATTTTTCTTTGGAAAGTTGTAAGTCCATAAACAAGGCCAAGGCTTCTTCGGAACCATGCTTTTTAATGTGTGCGTTTGTGGGCGTGGGAATGCTTTCCTTAATCCTTTTTAGTCGCAGTGGGCTTGCATCAGCAACAGCTTTTGTAATCTGCGACCTAACTCTTTCACTATCCTTTATATATTTAATAGACAGCGCGTCCGATAAATGCTTCGTGGTCAAGTCATTGGTGGCATCGGCAAGTTTCCTCTTTCTTGTGAAAATTGAACACTCCTCAATACTTTTTTTGACCTTCCTTTTGCTCCTCTGGTTGATGTGCTGGGTTTATCTACTGCCAATATATCCAGGATGGTGTCTTCATTAAGCCAGTCCTCGTATTTGGAGTTGAAGTTCTGAATGGTCCGATTAGATTTCACCCATTTTGCCTTAATATTTGCATATATCAGATAAAAATTATTTTTTATAATTTCGCTTCTCTCAATATTTCCGTATAAGCTATATAGTTCTTCTAAAGCAGCTTCCGTCAAAAACTTTGGTGTGGTTGACCTTCTAAACAGTTCAAATAATTTTAAATTGTTTAACGCCATGGTTTCAGTACTTGTTGCGCCAACTTTCAGTCGTAGACTAATCCAGGCATTATGCTTATTTTGCAATATATAGGCTTATGCTACCATGCCTAAAAATTTACCTGTTCCCTGCATACATATGGATTTAGGCTGAATTATGCAATTTTGATATTATGCTCGTGTCTAAATAAGATTTGTGCCTACCTGGAGGGACCATAAGTCATTATGCTTATTTTGCAATATATAGGCTTATGCTACCATGCCTAAAAATTTACCTGTTCCCTGCATACATATGGATTTAGGCTGAATTATGCAATTTTGATATTATGCTCGTGTCTAAATAAGATTTGTGCCTATCTGGAGGGACCATAAGTCAATATTGTTCTTGACCATTTGTACTCCAAAGTAATTTGTAAGTGAGGTGCGTACCTGCGAATTTCAATGAGTAGTTTTTTGTGCATCCTGTGTCTGTAACAGAATATTGGGAGTAGACTTTGGCAGAGACTCACAGGTAGACAATCGACTTAAAATGCAATTTTCAAACTATTAGATCAAACTACTGTCAGTCAAAACATGTAAGGGAAGCACGCCATACAATTTCTGCAAACATGTCTTTTTAACATTTTTTACCTCTAGAAGCCAAACGGGCACGTACGGGCAGATAAAACCTTTTGAATTATGTAAAGAAATAATCAAAGAACATGTTTTGCAAATATGGCAAATATAGAAAAATATAGATTTTTTTTTATTTTCCGTCAAAGTTGAAAAATAGTGAAAAAACGGATAGTTTTAAAAAGTGATTTACCAGGAGAAACACAAATCAAACAGTTAATTTTTTTTTATCATTATACATTTAATAAATACATCAATCAATACAAATAAAAAATAAGGCGATTCGTTACCTATTTTTCGTGATATTACACCTGAAATCGCAACAAATTGACTAAAAATTGTGTGTTTTTTTGAAAACCGAAAGTCGGTCAACTTTGAACGGTTATATCTTCTAAACTAAAAATGTGATATTATTAAGTGTAGCATATTTGAAATCGTTGAAAAGTTTCCTATAACATGGGTTTATTCAAAACTTCGTCGGCGCATTGATTTTTGCAACCTCGTTTGCTCTACGGGCGCCACTGTGCGTCGATGTCCTCTTACTCTATTTTAATCATTCGGCTTGTTGCATCCTGGGAGAAAAAGGCTTTAAAAATCTGAAATTTTATTGAAACACATAAATATTTAATTTAATTCATATCTCACTGTTTTCCTAGCTGGTATTAAATTAAATGTTTTCTCATTAAATAATATAGAAAATGCATATGCTGTTGAATAATTTCAAGTAATTTTTATTTAATATTTTTAAATTCTTTCTGGTAGCTTAATTTTGTTAAAGTTACTACATGGAGCGAAAACCCCGTGGCCTTACATGGAGATGGTGCGACAATTGCCAATTTTTTATTTAGTAGGGCTAACTGTTAGAAAAATTGTGTCGAAATTTCATGACATTTCATTAATTAGAAAATAAGTTACCGTTATAAAAATTATGCTGCTTTTAAAGTTTGCAAAGAGTTTCGTGTTTTGATTAAACATTGTTTCTTGATGGGAAAAATTACTGTCCTGCCAAGGAGTGGATTGTTAAACATTATGGTGATTCTTCGCCGTCATATTCAATGATTAAAAGGTTGTATTCCGAGTTTAAACGTTTATTGGATGATTTTATTGGATGATCAAAAGATTAAAGTTGGTGAGATAAAGATATCAAAGATATCAGAATGGGTTCGGCAATATATTATAAGATCATTTAAATATGAAAAAGCTTTCTGCTCGAAGGGTGCCGCGATTTTTAACAGCAGAACAAAAACTGAAACGTGTTCATTATAAAAAAAGTATGCTTTGGAGTTTATTCAACAGATTTTTAAGTCAATTTATAACATTGGATTCGCCATTATACACCGAAGACCAATAGACAGTCTGCGGAATGGTTACAAGCGTGCGAAAGCCGACCAAAGCGGCCAAAGACTCAACAACCCGCTGTAAATGTAATGACCGGCGTTTTTTTGCGATGCACAAGCATAATATTTATTGATTATTTGGATAAAGGAAAAACAATAACTGCCAAGTACTATGTTAAGTTATTGGACAGATTGGATGAAGAAATTAAGAAAAAACGACCCCAGTTAAATAGGAAAAACTTGTACCATCATGACAATGCACTGGCACATTCATCTGCTTTGGCTTCAGAAAAATTGAAGTCTTTACATTACATTGCTTTCAGTGAATATTATTTGTTGCTAAACTTGAAATTATGGCTCCAGGGAAAGAGATTTTCCACAAATGAAGAAGTCATATTAGAGACGGAGCCTATTTTGAAGAGTTTGACAAATCATATTTTTTCAAAGGTATCACGATGTTAGAGGATCGTTGGAAGAAGTGCATTTAATATTTTCTGTTTTACATAACCTATAAGTAGTGTAATGCGTGTTTTTGTTAGCTTTGATGCAATAAGTGTAAATGAATTTGAAAGCCAAAACTTGTTACAAAATGTAATTTACTCTAAATGTCCATATTGTTTTTAGCGATGAAACTTTAATCATAAATTTTGAATTTATTTTAAAAATTGTCGTCCGTTTCGAAAATGATTTATAATTTATTTCTTGTTATACCCTCCACTCCAGTGTGCAGAGGGTATATATAAGTTTGTCATTCCGTTTGTAATAATTAGAAAAAAAAAATTTGGACCCCATAAAATATATATATTTGTGATCCTTATAACAACCGGAGTTGATATAGCGATGTCCGTCTGTCCGTCTGTGGATATCACGATGACGGCATCAATCGGGCAGCTAGGGTGCTCGTTGATATAAAAAATTATTCACTAACATCCTGAAAAGTTTGCTATTTAAAATCGTCCAAATCGGCCGATTGGGGCCCGAGATTTGAATGAAGAACTAAAAAAAGTCTTGAAAAAATATAATTTTCTATGTTGTTCTTGTCACGATCACGCCCTCCGTAGTGCAGCTACAGTGATAACTTCAAATGAGAATGATTCAGCAAATTCATGGGAAGATTTCTATTTCAAAAATCATTAAAATCGGTGGAACAGGTCCAGGTAAATCTCTGAAAAAGTAAAAAAAAAATGAAAAATATGATGTTTCTATATTGTTCTTGTTGTTATTCTAAATGTTGTGTTGTTGTCATAGCTGGACTTGTTGTTTTTGTGGTCGTTGTAGTAATAGTATAATAAAAACTAACAATTTGTAAATTTTTTTTATTAACTCTGGTAGAAAAATTTAAAAGTTTCCATTGTTTTGGCATCACTAAAAAAATTTGTTAAATCATTTCTGTTATTACCACGAGCCTGCCTGCAAAATTTCAGGGGTTAAAATCGATCCAAAATTTTTTCGACAAGCAGACACTACGAGTTAATATAAAGGGAGTAAAAATTCACCAACATCTAAAGCAAATAATGCTAAAATACCTAGTTGTTAATAAAAAAAAAATGTAAATTTAGCAAAAAAAAATTTTATGTATAAATTTATTTAAAAAGAAAAACACAAAAATAACGTTTGATGTTGTATTTTTTGCGTGTAATATTTACATATACATACATAAATATATTAAATAATACAAATAATATACATACATTATATATATGTATATCCATAACAACTGCATGTTAGAAATAAATCGGTATATTATTTTATTTACATAATTTTCTGCAATATTTTGTTGTGGGGAAAATACATTTCTTTTGCTTTAACAGAGTTACACTTCATTTTGCTCAGCTTGACTATGCCGCAGTAGATGGCGCTACAATTTTTGTTCTAATTAGCCTTGCAATAGTTACTTCTATTTTAACATGAATGTCAATATTTTCAACTAGACATCATACAGAACAATGTTAAGAGTATACACGGGCTGGTCTTTTATTTCATATGTTTTTTCATTATTCTTTTACAAATATGAACATAAGTTTGGCATGTTAACTTTTTGTTGTCTTTATAAAATAGAGTTACCGAGTTCATCAATGAGTTTTTTGCTTTCAAAACAGTTTTACATAGTTATATGGAACTATTATTCTGCTTTACCTACAAAATATCTGATTGCGATTACATCTAATTTTTAAAAATTGTTTATAATTACTAAAGCATTACTATTCACATAAATACAAAATTGCACTTTTTAAATTTTCCATTCAAATTTAAGAAAATATCAATTCTAAAAACTGGAATTAAAAATTACCAATTATAAATTACAATTAATTGAATTTCAGAAAATCATATCAAAACGTCGGAAATTATAATTTTAAATTTAGAAGACATCTATTGCATCTTTAATATATAAATTTTATTCGTTAAACACAAATTGAAATTCAAAAAAAAAAAAAAAACACCAATACCTACGTTTACATTTAAAAAATTTTTACATTTAATAAAAATATTGACATTCAGGAGAAATTAATTGCTTTTCACTACCGCGATTCAGTAACGATAGTCGAATCGTTAAAAAAAAGAAAATCGCAAAATTATCAGTAAAATTTTTAAACGATATTCGCTATTATTAAACTCAGCTGTTGTTGTTATCTAAACGACAACCATTTTTGTGTTGTTTATTCAATCGATAAAAACTTAAATTTTTAGGTCGAAATGTCGTCATACATAAATAAAAATCAAAAAATAGTGAAAATATTTTGCTTTTATTAAAAAACTTTTTTATATAAATAAAAAAATTATATAGCATATTCAATTCATTATTTCATTTTCAAATAAATACACAGAAATATTAGTAAAAAAATAAAGATATTAAACATAAACATAAAATCATCCTGTCAAACACGAAGAAATTTGTTTTTTTCTATAAAATGTAATATTTTCATATGAAAAAAAAAAACAAAAAGAATTTCTAAAGTAAATTTGTATAGTTAATTATAGTTAAAATACTTTTATTAAAATTGTGAAAATTTCATGCATATCATTACATAATAAAATCAAATGAATTATTTCAATTTTGTACAAAAACAAAAAAAATAACATTAATGTTTCTTTTTTTGGTTCAAAAAACATATTAATATTGTAATTGTAGAAATGTTACACGGTGGTAGAAATGATATATATAAACATATCATTTTAAAATGAACATGCAATCCTGTCCACTTAAATAGCGCGTGCTTTAAGCTTTTGATATATATACATTTAGGTGTGCTATTCAAGTGGATAGGACTGTACATGGATTGTAGTTTTCATTTCTCAATTAAATTCACTGCTTGCCAAAATCAGGTCGATTTTGTTACTGTTACTACATGCAAAACATCCCAACAAAGCAAAATAATGTAAAAACTGTTTGTATGAATAACTTTTCCTCCATTTCATTTGCATTTTACTACTGGCATCGTTTGTTGGGATAAAATTTTAAACGTATCAACGTTCTCTCCTCAACGTTCTCACCACAACGTTCTATCCCAACGTTCTCACCACAACGTTCCCACCACAATATTCTCTGTTGAACGTTCTGCCTATGATTTTGTTTAAAGAAACATTTATATGCGTAACCGCCGAATAACATATTGATGGTCGAGTGCGTAGTGCGCTGGCTCTTGATCTTTTTCGCTTATGTTCGAATTCCAATGAAATAAGAAATATTGTATTTTTTTTTCTTCAAATTTATTGAAAACAATAAATTCTTAACATATCAATAAGATCTAATAAAAATAATCATTTATTTATTTAATTTCATATAAAATTCTATAAATATTTTTTTTACGATATTACATTTTCAACATTATTGGTGAATAAAAAAAAATTATATATACATGTTTCTTTTTATTAATCAACAATGTTGCAGTAAATACAGACTTTTGGTTTAACCGTTCCATTATCGTTTTGCACATCCTCATTATGTATAGTCCTTGGATGACTTCAAAATTTGACTTCATGGTAGGCAAAGTAAACCCCAAAAATTGAAGTTCGATGATAATTCCCAGGTAGTAGTATTTGGAGTCAATAAATGAAAATATATTTTACTAACATAATTTAATTCAAAATCAAAAGTTGGCATCACTGAGTTAGATTTTGTATTGTATGGTGTTATTTTGTGTTGCCACAAAATCTAATAGAGAAAACTCCCTTTTAATTGTAAAAAAAATTATTTTCCAAATATGATAATATTTTAACAACAAAAAAAAAATTGAGAGAGCTTTTTCGCAATAAAGGTTAGGGTGAGCTGTTTAATTTGCAAAAATTTTAAATTAATCGAGAGGTTATATCATATAACCGGAAACGCATGAATATAGGTATATAACCTAAATGCATGCCGATCAGCAACAACGATGTCCAAAAAGCAAACACCGAAACGTGTTTTCTTTTATCCAAAATAATAGAAAAGACTAAAACGATCTTTCCTCGTTGGAGTGCGAATTACTAATGTGAGAAAGCTTTTTAGACCAACTCTTGAAATAAACAAAAAACATCTGTTAAGCGGATCAACCCAAAGAATTTGCTGAAATAATTTGGTATTAAGTTTAACAAATTGTTTACTTTTTCAAATATATTGTTTACATTTATTATCAATATTCAAACCGAGGTGGAGGGTATCAAAGATTCGGCACAGCCGAATTTAACACTCTTACTTGTTTTTAAACCCCATTAACCAAAAAATTATAATTTTCAACACGATCACTTTTAATTTTAACAAAACTTAACGAATCTTTATTCATGTGTTTATTTTATTATTTCATTGGTTTTTCTTTAAAAAATGTTTAGCAAAATTTTATAAATTTAAAAATTAAAAAAATTACCTTCGTTTCATCAAAACTTCTTTTTCGAGTAGCTTATTTGTTTAAATAAGTCATCCATGAATTTGGTCAATTACGGCAGTGAAAAAATATAATTTTTGTTTTAACATTTTTTATTTCTGTTTTTGTCGAGTAGTAGTTCCTGCAAGCTTCAATTTTTGTTCATATGCTTTGAAACTTGAAAGAAGTATTCCCTTTATGTGCCAGTATTTAGCTCTAAGGGATACATATATATTTGTATTAAGTTTTCTGGGAAAATTTTTGAAAATACCAACAAACTTCAAGCAACAGCATATTCTTATGTATTTGTATAGATAGTGGTCAATATCAGTCGAGTAGTACTATAAAAAAAAAGATTAATTTTTGCCACTGAAATTTTTGGATTTCACGAATTATTACATAATATTAAAAATCGTTTATGTTGGAGCAATATTATTTTTTTTCCCCCAAAAATTTGACAACATATCTCAATTGACGTTCGTTTAAAAGCTTATGTTTCCCTTTATACATTTACTAACAATTTTATGCTTTAGGCCGAGGCCACGCAATGAGCGGCAAAGCGGCAAGCGGCAGAGCGGCGAGTTTGAGCGGCAAGTGGCTTATTAGTGAGCGTCATTTCTGAGCGGTTAGTTGTCAAAATGCCAATGTTTTTATTTATTATTTATATAAAAAGTTTTTATAATAAAAGCAAAACTTTTTATCGATTAAAAAACAACACAAAAATGGTTGTCGTTAAGATAACAACAACAGCTGACTTTAACAATAGCGAATATCGTTTAAAAATTTTACTGAATACCAAAATCGGTAATTTTGTTGTTTCCTTTTTTAACGATTCAATTATCGTTAAAAGAAGTTACTGAATCGCGCTACAGATTGACAAAACAAAGAAAAGTCATTTTTTTTTGCCATTTTTATTCTTTGCCGCTCAGAAAACAACTAAAAATTAGAACAAGTTCTATTCCTGAGCGGGACCGCTTAGCCGCCACTTCAGTCGTATTTCATATGTTTTAAATTTTTTCCGCTCATCGCTCTGCCGGTCGCCGCTTTGCCGCTCATTGCGTGGCCTCGGCCTTAGTCTTAATGTTCTCTAATTCTCTTTATTACACTATTCAAAAATTGGCAGATTCGCTTTTATAACTGTTCAAATTAGTATATTCGGGACTTTTCTACGGTGCGGTCGCTTAAAGTGTATTGAAAGGAAAAAAATTCATTCTCATATTATTTTTATAATAGGCTAACCCATAAAAACAAAGTTTTTATTAAAACTCTTTCTTTTCTTATGCATATGAGTTTTGAATCTCTCCGTGACTGCGCTTCACAACAAGTCTCAGATTGATTGGATGAGGGAAAATGGGGTTTAAATCACTCCGTGACTGTGCGTAACTATGCCAAAGTTAATTTTTTTTCACAACAATTTTCACAGATCGATCGGATATGGGGAAATGGGTGACTGTGCGTGACTACGCGTGAGAGAGAGTATGAGTTAAAAGAAAGAGTTTAAAAATGTAATTTAATTAATTTCTGAAAATTTATATATAAAAATTTGTTTAAGGGTAAAAATAGAAAAATAAATTTTTCGTACGCGTGCCGTTCTGCATCTTCCGTTTGTTCATTTATTTGTTCGCGGCAAATAAGTGTACGAAAATTTGCATATTTACACCGGTTAAGCGACCGTTATAAAGAAAATATGTGGTGTAAAGTGTTTTCTTTAGTTAAAATATATGTTAATGGATACAAAGAGCGGTAATGTCGTTGTTGTTCTAAAAGCTTCTATTTCATAATTTCTCATTTCTTTTTTACTCACATGAAAATAAATTTGACACTTAGTAAAGCTTTTATTACAGGTCCTATTAGTATATATATAATATTAATAGGCTAGGTGATTTCTTGTTACCGATATTTTGTTCTAACGTTTTATCCCGATTTGGACCAAAGGTATATTATTTGAAAGGTAATTCTTTTTAGCTGTTCACCAGATTTACAGAGTTTTTAATTTTTTCATTTATTTTGAGTAAATTGCATTAAAGTTGCTACTAACACATACATAAAATTATACGTATGCTATGTGTGTGCTTATTAAATTTGTTAATGTGTTTGTTAATGAGTTGGTTATCTTCGTTCACAATAATAATAATCCAAAAAAGTGTTGGTTTGTGAATTGGCTAAATTGAGAAATTAAATTGCCTAATAATATTAATAGGCTAGGCGATTTCTTGTGACAAATGTTTTGTTCTACCATTTTATCCCGATTTTGACCAAACGTTATTATTTGAAAGGTATTTCTTTTTAGCCGTTTTGCAGATTTACAGATTTTTAAATTTTTCCCTTAATTTTGAGTAAATTGCATTTAAAGTTGCTACTAACACATACATAAAGTTATGCAATGCTATGTGTGTGCTTGTGAATTAGCTATAATTGATTATCATACTTTTAGGGTCTTTATTTAATGAAAAAATAAAATTTCCTAGAATTTGCGCTCGAATTTCGAGGGCTGGAATCTGCTAGTATTTAAATAATGGTTAAGTTTTTATAAATTTTCTTTCATATATTATATATTTTCTTTCATATATCATATATTTTCATTCTTTTAATCAACTCTGGTACAGAAGTTTAAAAGTTTCCATTGTTTTGTCATGATAAAAAAATATTTTTTTTCGTTTATCTATTATTTTTATTGCATTTTCGATAGAGAACACAGAGAAGAATAATTTCGAAAAAAAAATACATAATTTTAGAAATTATTAATAAACAAATTCAGCATATTCAGAATTTTGTAAAAGTTTCCAATGTCCACCAACTGTATATAGAGATTAGGTTTTTAAATTTTAAAAACATTCCTACTACTCGGTCTTTTTAGAGTAGTAGTTCGCCATCTGCGTAATTTTGGTAGGTGTTGCTTAAATTTTTAAATTAGTCATCTATGCAGTTGTTGAAAAAAACATATATGTATGTTCATATGTAATTATTTTTTCCACAATTTTTTTTTAATTCCTGATCTTTTTCGAGTAGTAGTTAGCCCACCCACTCCTTTCAGCTAGAAATTGAACCAAATTGAGATCAAAGATCCACTATAAAAAATAATACATTTTTCACGAAAATTTATCCTAAATTTTAAGTTTTTCTCAAAGTTTGATGAAAATTTGGTAAATATATTTAAGATATATCAAATAATTTTCAGAAAATTTTAAGCCTTCTGCTACAGTGGCGTCAAAAAATAAAAATTTTGTAACATAACATAGGTACATATGTTAAGTTTCGATAGCATCTTAATATAACAAAAAAAAAATCATGTGAGTCCGATCACAGGGGAGATGTGTAAACATCTAGTAATTAAAGGTTTTTTATGTCATTTTTAAAATCAAACAGAAAGCGTCATCTATGTATCACTTATAGCAAAAACAGCTAATTCAACAACCCTTCGCTGTAAAACGTTAAAAATATCCCAATATAAACGTATATAAGTGATACATAGATGACCTTTTCAAAAAGTGCCATAAAAACAATTTTATGTCATAATTTTTTCACCAATACAATCATAAGTCACGCACCGATTTGTGTTACAGCTCTCACCGATTTGTATTACGCTGTTTTTGTGATTGTATTGTGAAATAGATTTTTACTCCCCTGCGCGTATAGATATTTTAAACGTAAGACAAAATCGGTGTGACTTATGATTGTATTGGTGAAGAAATTATGATCTGTAATAGCCTTTTTGATAATGAAAAATTAAAAATGAAACATAAAAAATGAAATAAAAATAAATAAAATAATAAAATGAAATAAAAATAAAAAATTAAAAAAAAAAAATTAAAAGTGAGAAGTAAAAAATAAAAACTGAAAATCGAAAATAAAAAATAAAAAATGAAAAATAGAAAATGAAAATTAAAAAATAAAAAATTATAAATAAAAAATGAAAATTTTAAAATAAAAAATGAAAACTGAAATCTGAAAAATGAAAAATAAAAAATGAAAAATAAAAAAAAAAAAATTAAAAATAAAAATAAAAAAATGAAAAATAAAAAAATAAAAAATCGAAGAAAAAAATTAAAAATCAAAAATAAAAAAATGAAAAATAAAAAATGAGAAATAAAAAATGAAAAATAAAAAATGAAAAATGAAAAATGTAAAATGAAAAATGAAAACTGAGAAATTAAAAATGGAAAATAAAAAATAAAAAATCCAAAAAAAATTAAAAATTAAAAATAAAAAAATGAAAAATAAAAAAATTAAAAATAAAAAATGAAAAACGAAAAACAAAAAATGAAAAACGAAAAATTAAAAATAAAAAATGAAAAATAAAAATGAGGAATGAAAAATAAAAAATGAAAAACGAAAAACGAAATTTGAAAATTAACCAGTGAAATAATAAATAATAAATATTTTTTTTTATTAGCAGAGCCCCTGCAGTTGATTGCTATAAGTGATAGATGACGCTTTCTGTTTGATTTTATAAAAGTGCCATAAAAAAATCGTTAATTACTAGATGTTTACACATCTCCCCTGTGATCGGACTCACATGATTTTTTTATTTTTTTTTTTTTTTTGTTAAAAATAGATCTCCCTTTATTTCTTAAAATAATTTTTTTAAATAAGATTTCTCCCTTCATTTCTTTCATTTTTTTGTAAAAAAAAATCAGTATGATCAATCGATATTCAATATTCTGGTTTATTATTTAAAGAAGACGGACAAACGTCAGGCCACATTTCACTTTTACTATTAACTATGGGCCATAACTCGTTAGCTGTAACAGAGTGAAAATGTGATTGAAAATTTTCGATAACTAATTCGACGATTCGACCCCTGATTTCTGGCATATTTTATTTTATTAAGCTGATATTTGCAGCGGTCTTATAAAACGTAACGAAACTATTAAAATTTGTGTGAAACCTCGAAACTTTGAAATATTGTTCATATAAAATTTTTGTTACGTTTCGTTTTCTCTTCGAAGAATTGAAGTATTGTTGGAGAAGCAAATAGAGACCACAACCACTCTACTTAACATGATGTCTACACTTTTGACAAAATTATGCAATTAAATTTATTAATAGCAATATGGATGCCAACGGACTTTCCAATCACATACGTGAAATTGAAGCTTTTCTCAACACGAATTACATTGATATACTGTTAGTATCAGAAACTCACTTTACCAGTAGATCTTACTTCTATATTAAGGGTTATGATTTAATTAATACCAACCATCCGGACAACCGTGCTCATGCAGTTTCCTGTATTTTAATAAAAACAACTATCAAATATGAAATAATGCCTGACGTCAAAAAGGTTTTTCTACAGGCAACTAATATTAAATTAAAATCAAACGATGGTGACATAATTATATCGTCCATATATTTCCCTCCTAGACATACTATATTGTGTGAAGAATATGAAGAGTTTTTTAATTCACTGGGTCACAAATTTATCGTAGGAGGCGACTATAATGCCAAGCATCCATGGTGGGGCTCTAGACTGGTAAATCCAAAAGGAAGAGAGCTATATAAATGCATAAGAAGAAAGAACTACTTGGTGCTTTCCACAGGAACACCAACTTATTGGCCATCTGATCCCACCAAAATTCCAGACTTGGATTTTGCAATATATGCAGGAATACCAAATCATCGCTTGGAAGTAAGAGATATGATTGAATTGAGCTCTGATCATACTCCAATACTCATTAATTATTCAACCTCTTTTGTTATTAAACAAAACGAAAACAAAATTTTTTCACCTTATACAGATATTCAATTATTTCAACACTATCTCGATCAAAATATAAATTTGAATTTACGATTGAAGGACGGAGACGAGCTTGACGATGCTGTAGAAAAATTTACCAAACTCATTCATGAAGCTGCTGCTCTCTCTACACCTATAATAGTGACTCAAAAATGTAACTTTCAAACATCGACAGAAATAAGAGATTTCATAGCCGAAAAACGGAGGCTAAGAAGGAACTGGCAGCTTAGTAGAAATCCTACTGATAAGCGATTATTTAATAAGGCTTGTAAGGAACTAAAAAATTTACTCTATGAATATAAAAACAAAGCAACCGCAAATTTTATTGAAACAATCAATCACTCCAAATATGATGAACATCTGTTATGGAAATCCACCAAATATTTGAAGAGGCCAGTCAAGCGTAATACGCGTATAAAAAATGATGATGGTACATGGTGTAAATCGGATAAAAGCACTTCGGACGCCTTTGCTCATCATTTGACAAATATATTTCAGCCATATAGATTTAATAGCGCTAAAGAAAATGACGAAATACTATTGAAGTGCAAACTGAAATAAAATTATTAAATAAGAAGAAATCTCCTGGATATGACAAAATTAATGGTATTGTTGTTAATAACCTGACTCGAAAAAGTATACTATTTCTAACATTAATATACAATTCAATATTAAGACTAAATTACTTTCCATCACAATGGAAATGCGCCGAAATTATTATGATTTCAAAACCAGGCAAACCTGAAAATTTGCTGTCATCGCACAGGACAATAAGTTTGCTTTCAATATTTTCTAAAATATTTGAAAAAATATTTCTACAAAGAATGTTACCAGTGTTAGAGAAAGAAAACATCATTCCAGATCATCAGTTTGGCTTTAGACACAAGCATGGAACGCCAGAACAATGTCATAGAATCATAAATGTAATAGTTAATACTTTGGAGAATAAACGTTTTTGTTCAGCCGTTTTCATAGATATTCAACAAGCATTCGACAGGGTATGGTACCATGGTTTACTTTTTAAAATCAAAAAGGTTTTACCGGCTCCATTTTATTTATTCTTTAAAAGCTATCTATCCCAAAGGCAATTTTTTGTAAAAGTTAATAATGAAAGATCGGATGTATTGGAAATCAAAGCTGGTATCCCACAAGGTAGCGTACTTGGACCTATATTGTACACCATTTATACAGCAGATATGCCACTCACCAACAATGTCACAGTGGCTACATATGCGGACGACACAGCAATTGTCGCAACAAGCCAATGTCCAACGGAAGCATCTAAATTTGTACAGGAAGAGATCTACCTTTTAGAAAAATGGCTTAAAAAGTGGATTATAAAGGTAAATTCTAATAAGTCCTGCCACATCACATTCACTTTAAGAAAACAAGATTGTTCCCCAGTGTATATAAACGGAGAAGAAATCCCAAAAGAAAATAAAGTTAAATATCTTGGAATGACACTGGATAGGAGACTTACGTGGAAACCACACATACAGGCTAAGCGCCAACAACTTAAGTTAAAAACTCGCAAACTTCACTGGCTTCTGGGACCAAAATCTCAACTTAACTTAGAAAATAAGCTAAGAATATATAAAGCTATCTTAAAGCCGGTTTGGTCTTATGGCATTCAACTGTGGGGTACATCAAGTAAATCAAATCTTGATATAATAGAAAGATACCAGTCTAAAACGTTAAGACTAATCACTAAAGCTCCTTGGTTTGTGGCTAACAAAATAATTCAAAATGATCTGGATATTTCGTCGGTCCATGAAGAAATACGTAGATCTAGCGAAAACTATCTTCAAAGGTTAAGCAACCACACAAATCCACTGGCTGTGTCACTATTAGATGACAGTAACGAAACAAGAAGATTGAAACGTGTACATATGTTAGATTTGCCTTTCAGAGGCTAATCAAATTATATTTTAAATATGTAAATAATTGTTAACTTTTATACTTTTATATAGTTATGTAGTTCAATGGAACTTCATAACTCCTGTTATGTAATAATTTAATAATCAAATTTGCTTATTATCTTGAGATAATAAATGAAAATGAAAAAAAAAAAAAACCTTTCGTTTTATAGAATGAGTTTTACGTTAGAGGTAATGACAATAAAACAAGGTTGCTGATTGGATGGGTTGTAATATTCTATCTACACAACCGTCTGTCTGTCCGTCCGTATGTGTGTCCATGTAAACCTAGTGATCAAAATACAGGTCGCGTATATGAATATATTTTCATGAAATTGGGTATATAATTTTACATCGCCCATAGGACGAACGCTATTAATATTAGGGAAAATCGGATCATATTCAGACCAAGCCCACATACAAATAACCGCAATATAGTCATGATCGGTCCATTTTTTGACCTAGTCCTCATATAAAAATAACATCAGATATGAACTTCTTCATATCTGCAAATTAATAACAATACCGCTAAAATTTGTTTTATGATTATTTTCAGTTTTTTGTCTCACCAAACTTGGATCCAAGACCCTCTCTCGAATTGCATGATATATGGTATCGTATAGTCAGTCTAGACCGACAATAAATTTCTTATTTATACCCTCTACACCACTGTGCAGAGGTTATATATAGGTTTGTCATTCGGTTTGTAACGCATCGAAATAAATTCCGAAGACCCAAAACCAAATATTTTCTTGAGCCTGATAACAAGGGAAGTTGAATTACCGATGACCTTCTGTCTGTCAAAATCGCGATCACGCCCTCAATAACTAATTAGTCTAGCTTAAGCTAGACTCTTTGTGTTTGCATAAAATCGTATATTAACATCCCAAATGAGTTGCTGTTTAAAATCATCAAAAGGGGCAAGAGATATGAATGAAACTGCAGTCATTGTATTTTTATCGTTATCACGATATAATAAAGAAAATAGCCAATATGAACGAAAAAAATAATCTCTAAGAAAGTAAAACAAAAAGTACTAATTTTTAGAAAAAAAATACCCTCTTTTGAAAAAAGTACTTATCTTAAAAAAAAAAAAAACATTTTAAAAAAAGCACCCTTTAAAAATTAAAAATATTTTAAAATTTTTAACCAGAATCATTTGATTTTTTTTTTAATTATTATGACTTTCTAAGCTCTCAAAACATTCGTATATGAACCAAAATTTGAGTATTGTTACGTCGGCTGCGTTATATAATGAATTTCGTTGGTGTTTTATGAAGCACTTAGGGAACTTATAGGTTTTCTACTCTACAAAGTAAAATAAAAATAATGCAGTTTTTCAAATAGTAATTAATTCTTTCTATAGAAGACAGGATCATTGTATTTTATAATAAGAAATTATAATAGAATTATAATAGAAATTTTAATTACAAGAAACTTTAACTTTAAATTTAATTGGTATTCGGAATTTATGTTTCAATATCGGCAACAGTTTTAAAGTGGTAGCCGTACCGAATTGAATTTAACACGCTTACTTATTTTTTTCTATTTTTGACAATATGCAGTTACGTGTATTTAATTAGAGACATTATGCTAGCTTACGAACATCAAGTTGAAACAAAACAAATGTTTCGTGGATATTGCTGAAATTTGTCTTTGTTTTATTAGTTCTACTCCATATTTTGGAAAATAATCTGTTTCTTTATCAAATAAACAAATATTAATATATATGTATGTACATACCATTTAGTGACGATTTCAACGTTTTGAAAAATTAAGATTTTATTGTAATTTAAAAAAAAAGAAAATCATTTTTATTTCGCCACTTAATTATATTTTGTGACTTTTCAATAAAAAATCAATTGATTACATTGTATATGTTTACTTGTCGTTATCGACCATTTTATGTTTGCGTTATAAAATAACTGATATTTGTTTGAAATTGTTTATTAAATACGTTTATCATTACATTGTAACTTTATTATAATCTTCAACTTCGATTTTTAGGCGTTTAATTGATGCGTTTTTCTTTATCTTTCTGACTTTGAATTTATTTGCTGCTCTAACAATAACCTGCCTTAAGTGAAACAAAGAGAAAGGAAAATAGGAAAACTTAAATAATGAAGAACAGAAATTAGTTAGATCTAAAACCAATGATGTGCTGGGCAATATCTTAAAGTATGAAAATCTATTACATATATTGTAAAAACATGGAACGTTGACAGGCCTCTTCTAACCAATCTTGATTACGTTTCTTTTCCTCGGGTGTTAATTCTCGAACTAACTCATCAAAATCATCATCAAATTGTTCGGGTGAATTATTATCGGCCAACCTGTCTGTATGATCCGTAACCAAAAGGGGTTCTCCTATTATTTGTCTTAAATCATTTGGTAAATTTTCGGCCTCTTTAATTTGATGATAAATGGATTCGGCAACTTCTAGTGTTCGTTTTAAATCAATATTACCCGATAATTCATTGACATGTTTTAGTATCTCGGTGAATTCATATTGACTTTCGATAATTAAATCTGTTTCTTGATCTAATATCGCCACGGATATAAGAATGTGAAAGTTGGGACAGGGTAATTTTGTCCATAGGCATTCCCATAATTTTAGGATGTCATCGTTGGAAAATTCCCGCTTATACCATACTAAAAGCCAACGGAAACAAAAATACATATTATCGGAATCATGACTGATCATATACTTGAAGAGTCGTGGATTGGCAAATTCCAAAAGACGTCTTAGTTGATGGAATTGTGTTTTCATGCCAGCTTGATCAATGTCGAAATTAGCAAATACCATATCCATAAAACCAACGAAACACCAGAAGGCATCAACTTCATTTTCCTAAAAATATAAAAAAAAGAGTTATTTCAGAGGAAGAAATTGATATAAAAAAAATCATTTACCAATATCGCCAAAATTGGAGCCAACAAATCGGACATACCCTGGACATATCCCAAATCAAAATTATACATAACATACGTCATTAATATACCCTGAAGGGTCAATAAATTTGGATTATCTTCACCAGCAAAATATGCCAATGAACGATCGGTGCGCTTAACATCCTTTTCTATTTGGCACTTGCGATCACGATAACCAGAAAAGTTATTTTCCTGCGTGACAGTCATTGAAAGCCATTGAGCTTTCATATTATAATATTCCATAGATTTTTGTTTTCTTCGAGCAATGCGTTCAACTTCTGTGTCATTCCATTGATAGTAATTTAGTAAATATTTCCATACTTCGGGTCGTAGCTTAGGTTCTATACCGCCTTTGAAAATGATTTCCATAATACGACTGGGATCGGATATTCGCCCATCAGGGGTTTGAAATTCTAACCATTGATTTTCGTTAAGAGCGAAACCTCGTAAAACTGGTTTTCTTTCGGGTAGCGGTGAAACAATTTTCTCATCAATTTCTTTAACATTTTCCATTTCACTAGAATCCATTTCGGGGGTCTTGTCAAGACTGCTGGCTTGACTACGGGAGTCTGAAGTATTGGTACTTCCACTTATGCCCACAATTTGATAGTTGTCAGAGGCTGGCGATGCTTTTTGTCTATCGTTGCTATCTAAAGAACCCGGTCTGTTTTTAGGCGGTACTTTATGGGCCATATAATCGGGCAGACTAGCTAATAGCCCAACTACCTTATTGGGTAGCCAACCTTCATTACCCAGAGGACTCGCTTTAATTTCACCAATATCCAATTCAGCAAAAGTTTTCTTCAACTTTTGGGTTTCGGTGGTTAAGATGACATATTCCTCACCCGACCGACTCGAAGGAGCCATATCAATGACATGCAGCTTTTTCATGCTACTCAAAAATAAATCAGCATTACCATGTTGAAAAAAGAATTCAGTATGAATTGTACCATCCGATTTTCGAATGAATTTTATAGTCTGACGACGATGTTTCACCTCCATCCCCGATAAGTCATCCAAAAACGTACTTATGGCTCTGATCTTTATAGAACCAGTAGATGTTTCCATCGGCTTTGTATTGAACACTTTACACTCGGAAACAGTACGAGATCTGCGCGATATAGTATCCACCAAAGCCCAGTCTCCTTGATCCTGACTGTCGTCTGCTATTAAGATATTTTCATTTGGTTTCCATTCGATATACAGTCTCTTCAAGGAGCCATATTCCACCAAAGACAAAGAGCCACTAGTGTTTAGATCGGCAATATGTTCGGCACTGGCCTTTTTCAATAAAACACCGTCATGGGTACACAAAACCTTTTTTAAACAAAGACAACAATAATACCTCGTTCTGGCACACTTCGTAACTTAGTAGTCTACTTACTTTTCCAGGACCCATTGGTTCATCTGTATTACTATTATCTACTGTCGTAGTCGTTGTTATTGTGATCGGAGATCGAGGTGATTCACCAACTCCACCACCGCTATCGTTTAATATATTGAATTGCATTTGATCATTGCTTGTACCACGTTCATAACGTACGCTATTTATCATTTTCCTTTTATATTTTACAAGAAAATTAAAAAAAAATACGTTTTCCAAATTGAATAAAAAATGTCCTATTAATTTCGTCGTTGTTATTTTCTGCAAACAGCTGAGCTGTAGGAATTACAAAAAACAAAGAAACATTTGGTTTATACAGTACTTTTTCAATTGTTGCCAGATTGTAAAAACAAATTCCCTTTATTTTGTAATGTATTGTACACACAACAAAATATAACCTAAACGTCGAAAGTTATTTTCCCTATCTCAATAAAAACTATAGCGGTATTCACTCTTGGTGTTAAATTTACAACCCTGTTATATTTAAAACGATTTTATATTACAAAGCGTGAACGTCTTTTCCGTGTATATTGTATTATGTATTGTAAATTAATGAATCAGCTGATTTTTGTTTTGTTTTCCATCAATTTGAAAACTAAAAAATATCAAAAAGCATTTGAAGATGAGAAAAATGCCGAAAATGCTTAATTTACCTATCGGTCCATCTTTATTATTAATTTATTTATTATTTTGATCCATTTTTTATTATTTATTTTAATAGTGACCACAAAATTAACAATAAAATTAAACAATTGTTTTGGCAGCTCAACGATCAGCTGTTTTAGTCTTGTAAATGTTTAGTCTTGTAGATGTACTATAGCTTTTATCCTTGTACTTTTAACACAGCGTAGTAAATTTTCATTTCATACATTTTGTTGTTGCGGTGTTGCAAATAATAGTACTTTTACTATATCTACAACATTTACAAGGGTTACAAGGGTACTTTACTACCAAGAGTGAGAACCCTTTATGTTTCTTCACATTTAGCTCTAACCACATTTACAATATGCTAAATTATCTACGTTTTTCTTTTTTAATTAATCTTAAATACATTAACAATATTAAATTTTACGATTTTGTTGCGTGGTTTACAAACTTTACAAAAATATTATTTTTGTATTTCAAATAAGAAGCTTATGTGAGTTATTAAGTGCACTATATACTTGTTAAATTCACATCAAGCATTATGGTGGTTTTAGTTATTATTTGTTTGTATGTTTGTATGTGTGACATCGACAAAATCAAAATTTTTGATTTTCCATCAAGCATCGTCGGTCACACATACAAACAAATTTTCACTAAACCATCATAAAGGCCTCGCCACATAAAATGCGTTATGAGTTTGCGTTAGCGTTGAAAGCTGCAATTCCAACACACGCATTCTTATGGAGAGCGCCACATAGCAACGCTAACGCAAACGGTTGGTTTTGAGCAATGTTGGAATTTTTGCGTTTGCGTCGAGTGTTTGACATATAGAAACTGTTCGTTATTGTTTACTTTCAAACATTTCGTTAGAACGTAGGTTAATACTTGATTAATATCCATATTGCAAAAAAATATCAAGAGCACACGCGACAAATGAAGAAAAGCAAACAATAGCACAATCACTTTATATGATGTAAATAAAAACAGCTGTTTGACGCTGACGCGTTCTATGTGGCAGCAAAAAAACTTCACGCGTTTTGGTTCTGCGTTGCTGCAAACGCAAACGCAAACTCATAACGCATTTTATGTGGCGAGGCCTTAATGCTTGATGGTGAATCTGACAAGTGTATAGTGCCCTTTAGAGGCCATTTACATGGCGCGTTTTCACGCTTCGTGAAAGCTTGAGTTTCGTGTTTGTGGGCGAACGGGGTAGATAAGCACGCGGGGTAGAAAAGTCTCGTTTTCTGTTATTGAAGATTTTTTTGACATTTCTTTCTATTTTTTTCTGTTTTCTGGTCAAACTGGTCATGTTTTATTTTTATTCTAGTCTCAACAATGTGATAATTGATTTTATAAACAAAAAAATTCGTTTAAGTGATTTTATTAAGCGCAATTTAAATTAAAAAAAAATATGGACAAAATAATTTAAATTTTCCATAATTTTGTCAAGTAATTATAAAACACAAAGTGCGAATGAACAAATGAAAAAGATTAACGAAATAAACGTCATTAAAAAATCAAGAGTAGTTGCAACCAAACACGTACCATGTAAATGCATGAAGTTTTACGTAGCATCTTCAAAAGAGAATTGAGGAAAAAAGTGTTAAGTTAAGAATTCAAATTCGATTTATTTTACTTTAACATTTTAATAATGTAATCTTTATTGAGATCAACATAAATACCCTTGATATTGTAATATATTGTTGCGAATGAAAGTGCAGATAGGGGCCTGGTAGGCAAAGAGAAAAAAAATTATATGTGTCTGCCAATTTATTTCATAATAAATGTTTATTTTCAAAAGCAATAGGTTTTATGTATATTGCCTTTAGTCTCAATGAATATTTTTTTACATAATAAATATAATAAATGGTTCTTCCGCACGTCTAATTGGAACGATAAGGGTACCGTATAGTCGGACTACACCGTTTCCAACGGTATGTCAGAAAATTGTCGGTTTTTTTTTTGCATATATTTTAAATTTTCCAACTAGTTTATAATTTTGTCACAACTTTGATTACAATTCTGTAGCATTGCAGTAATTAAGTATATTTTGCGATTTTTTATAACGTTCGTTCCGACAGATATTATTAATATCATTTAATTAAAATGCAAACATTATTATAATGTAAATACGCATATAGCCACTCCCATTTAACAGATTTTTTTTTTAATACAAACAAAAAAAATTTAACTGAATCCGTTAATTAATAGCGTGAACATATTTAGCATTGATTGAAAAAAAAAACAAAACCAGCAAACAATAAAAATAAAATTAAAATTGAAATAAATCAACTGTCTTTTTATGTTAATTTATGGTTAATAATGCTACATATTTGTATAATTTTATAAAAATGTTAATTTAAAGAATTTATTGATACAGCATTCAGTTTTATTTTGCCAATAAAAACCAAGTCAGAAAATTACAGTTGTGTACAACTTGAGCGATATCTAGCAAATGAATTGAATTATTTAAGTTCGAATACAGACGAAAAACATAAATTAGATTAGTACTATAAATGATATGCAACTTTTATACGCAACATTTGGATTAAGTGGCATTTGACTAGCTGCACTGTTCCATATTTAATACCAACCGATATTTGATGTAAATACACTGTTGGAAAAATCTGTATAAATATAGCGATATCCGTCCGTCCATCTCTCTGTATGTCTGTTGTCCATGGAATAGTTGTATTCAAACCACAGGTCAAAAAATGTGAATATATTTTGAAAAACTTAATCGGCGATGGAACGAACGCTTTTGAAATTGGTAAAAATCGATGCATGCTTAGAACTAGTGCCCACACAAATTACCCCTATTAAATCGACTTAACTTGCCATAAGATTCAAATTATCATATCGATCTCAGTCAAATTGGTTTGGGGTATGTTTATTACATCCATTTATTAGTACTCGCAATATAAACTCTACAGGTCAATTCTTAGTCTTAGCCGACAAAATATTCGTTTATGACTTTTGTCATAAACAGTGAAACTGGCTAAAAGCGGTCAGCAATAAGATCTGAAATTGGAAATCGATTTCAATTCTGAGATAATTAGTAGTTAGTGGAGTGTCGTTTTTGTATTGATCTCACCTTTAAAAAACAATGTTTCGGCTGTGTCCTATCGATGGTGATGAATCGATGCAAAAAAACTCAAAAGCATCGCCAAAAACTCTATTGAAACATATTCACAACACTCTTTTTGTTCTGTTGTGAGCAAACGCGGCACCCATCTTGCGGTCAGCTTTCTCATCTCCAAAGTTTCAGCTAGCTCATGCATCTTCACCCAACGGTCATGCAATACCATTTGGTGGATATTTGTGGTTAGCGTTGTATGTTGGCTGATGGGGGTTTTCGGATGATGATCGAGTTCAGTGGCCTGGAAAAAAAAAAGGAATTAATAAAGCTTTGAGGGGTAGTGCGTTAATGTGAGATTGTTTGTTTTTTGGGGTTGTTGCGGTATACGTAAGCTGTGGGAGTGCTTTTTGGGTGGTTTTTTTTTATGGTTTGTAGATGAAGTTTGTTTTTTGGTTTGTTGTATTGCGCTGTTTGTTTTTTTTAATATGACGTAGTTTGCATGTTTTTTTTTTTTGTATTTTTGTCAATGGTTGTGTTTCTTTTTGGTGTGTTCAGCGCGGTTGGTTGATAGTGAGGAAATGCGTATAACAGCTACGAAGTATCAGTCACAATAGGAAAAAATCAAAGTGATGCCCAGTTGAGAGTTGGTTTGTATGGGATGGCAGTGTTGTATTTTTAGATTTTGCCCATTCATAAAAACTCGGCAACTGGGTAAAAATGACAATGATGTTTGGTTGTTTTGTTTTATGTCTAGTCCGTTATAAATGTTTGGAAAATTTATGGAAAGTGTATGGAAAATGTTAGTGTAGTGGTCGGTGTAGGTGGAAATAAACCGAGACTATATGTAGGGCTAAATAGGCAAGAAAGCAGCCATTGTGAAAAGTATTAACGCAAGACGGTGTAACGTTTTTAATTGCGTCCTAAAACTTTAAGTGTCTGTGTCTTTTTGCTGTGTGTGAAGGTGCGTTTCGAAAGAATTGGATTTTTTCGAGCGAGGAGATTGGGTTTTTTTTTGGTGAAACCGTCCAAAAGAGGACAAGTAGTGGATTTGTGAAATCAAGGTAAGGGTGGGTCTGAGAGTGAGAAAATTTATTCGTGTGTGAAGTGATGGTAATGAAATTCGTATATATATCTAAATAGTCCGAAGCGTGCGAGTGGTGGTGAACCAATCTGTGCCGGAAGCTTTCCTGGTCGTGAAGAAAAAGGAGAAGGCGTAAGCGGCAAGTTTGTGTTACAAGCAAAAAGAAAAGAAAAAGGTAACGCTTATAATTGCTAGTTTTGGCCGATTGTTGTGCGAATGTGGCCAGAGGCCACTGCAGAGGTGCCACTCCAAAAGAAAATTTGGAGGTTAACCAAAAGATAAAAATTTGTTGTATGGAAAGGACTAAAAGTTTAAGTTTTTTAATTAGTGTGAAGAAAAGTTAATTGAAAAGAGACATTTAAAATTTGTAAATGTATAAGAAAAGAAAAGGACGTAAGTCTAACAAAAAGTAGTGTTTAAAGTTTAGTTGGAGATAAAAGTAATTCGTAAAATAAAAAAAAAAGGGAAAATTTTTAAGTGAAACTGAAAAAAAAAAGTAAAGTAGATTAAATAAAATATTTATTCTTGTTTTAGTGTCCAAGTAAGGTATATCATGTTAAGGTTAGGGTAGTTATTAGTATCCATTTTGTTTTCGTTTATATAAATATAGTGTTAAGTCTAGATTTCATTTTTTTTGTTAGTGCCGTAATTTTTAAATATATCGTTTGTGTTTACGCGGGTGGGAAAAGTGTATAAAGGTCGGTTAATGTTAATGTTTTTTTTTTCGTGGCATATTAGCAAAATTTTTTTGTTTTTTTATGTTTTGTGAGGATACCTAGAGAGCTCATTAGGTAGGCCATTTTTTTTTTGTGCGTTTGTCTGTATGCGTGGCTCAAAATGGAGTCGTTAAAAACTTTATAGACTTTTGTATTTTTTTTTTTTATTTATTTTGTGGTTGGGAAATGTGGACAACCGGTTCAGTTTTGTCAGAATAATTTTATTAATTTCGGCACATTTGGTTTAGGCAGTAAAAGTATCTGCGTTTGTGATTTTAGTATATAATTTATATTGTGTTTTTTTGTTATATACACAAGTCCTTTTTATTTCATGCCTTATATATTTAATTGCAAATAAAAATTGTGTTATGTAAACATTTATATTAATTAAAATAATGGTTCACTAATTTTTGTTTCAAGGGTTAGGTCGACGATATGAGGTAAGTGTGGTAAAAGTGTGTGTGTGGGTTACGGGGTCACTCCAAAAATTGTGTGGCAAAAGGTGACCATGGTTGGGAGGGGATGTGGGAGATAGACCATCGTGTCTCCCCTCTAGAAATATGGTCAACAGGTGTTTTGGTTTTTTTTTTGTAAGTTTTTTTTTATTTATTTTTTTTTAGTTTATTTGTGCTTGTCCCTGGGCTGTAGTGGTGGGTTGGAACCAGACCCAATTGCTTTGTTTGAGCTAGCTGGCAACACCACTACAGTGCCTTTGGGGCACGTAACAATATGGCGCCCAAACTAAATGAGAATAGACTAGCGTAAAAACTAGTCGGTGATGTGAAGGTGTATATTCCACCAGGATACACCAGTGCAATAGACTAATAGTTTTTTTTATAGCCCAACGACATATGATGTTTTCGGAACTCCCAAAAAAATTTTTTAGCCTGTAGCCTATAAGGTCCAATTCAATGACATAGTCGGTGAATTGTGTACAGGGTAAAAATGGAGGGAGAACCGAAAACAGACATTCCGTCGAAAATTTCAAAGGACAAAATAATCGCTAGCTTGATCGTGCGAGATATGAAGAGCAGATCATGGGTAGATTACGGTGTCTAATTGTGTAGTAAATGTGTAGTTTCAGCTGAGTTTTTTTTTTTTTGTAATGGTGATCTGTCGAAGGAGGAGTTTCAGGATAACCGTTCTGGTGCGTTTCTCAGGAGGTCAGGAATATCCACGAAGCAACTCTGGCTTCTCGCTAGCTTATCCCAGCGAAAGTGCGTAGGGATAATGAGATAGGAAGTCGCAGATTTAAGTAAAAAAAAAAGATCAAAGTTCATTGTAGTGTAGTTTTGTTTTGTCTTGTTGAACATATGTAGGAGGCCTGTAGATCAGGCACATAGAAAAATTCTGAGACCACACACACACCCACTTGTCGTCATGTCATACGTTGACCTAACCCAGTTTTGAGTGAACTGTGTATATCGAAATTTTTTGGTGTTCTTGCGAAAATTTAAAAAAAAAAAATTTTTTTTTGGTCAGTGTTTGGCAAATTTTTGGTGAGCATTTGGTCTAAGTTTAAATCAATCTGTAATTTGAATACTAATTTAATAAGTTTCTTTTTTTTAGCTGCAATATTTAAATTTTTGTTTTTTTTGTATTAAGTCCCGTGAAATAATTTTTGATTAAGTTTTTTCTTTTGATTTATACACCTAGTATTTCGTTTTTTTTTGTGAGTTTAGTATTAGCATACTTTTGTATAGTTTTTGATTTATACACGGATTTTTACATTTTTGGTTTTTGTTGTTATTTGTGATTAATTTTTTTTTTATTTTTTTTTAAGAATTTATACACCAAGTGCTCAGTTTTGTTCAGGTAGTTTTTTTGTTTATTATAAGTTCACATAATTTTTTTTTATATATATTTTTGGTTTATTTAAGTTCGTTTTTATATCTATTTTTTTATTTATTTTTTTTAATTATTTATTTTTTTTTAGGTTCTAAGTTTTTTTTATATATATTTTGTTTTTACTTTGCATGTTTTTTTTTAATTATATTTTTTTTTACTTTTCATATTTGTATCATTATATCATACTTTTTTTTTTTATTTTTTTTTTGTTTTTTCTTATATTTATACTTTTTTTTTTATCTATTTTTTTTACATTGCATAATTTTTTTTTATATAGTTTTGACCCTACATATTTGTTTTTTCCTTATCCATTTTTGTTAGAAGTTGGGGTGTTTTGATATTTTAGTTAGCGAGTTTTTTTTTTTGCGTAAAATCTAATTTTAAAGCACGAATTTGTGGATAGTGTAATTTTTTTTGTTGGAAATTTTTATATGTCAGAACAGGAGAAAACTAAATTAAAGAGACTGCGGCAAAGACTGAGGGACACCTCGTTTGATTTTAATAGATCGTCACCCCAGGTAAAAGAAAAATATTCGAAGGACAACAAAGAAAGAAGAATGCCTGCCCCAATAGATTCGGACATGGTAGACATGTCGAAAACCATAAATTCAGGAGCAAGACCAAAAACGAGAGGTAAAGCGCCCAGTGTGGAGGTTGGGGACGAAATGTCACAGTCGGTCAAGGTAATGGTTGAAGACAGCGTAGAGGAAATGAGGAGGTCCTTAGACCAATCGATAAGGAATATCGTAACCGAAAATGTGGGTAGGGAGATGAGCAAGGTGCACGACAGTATGGCGATGCTTAGCGACGCTATTCGAACATTGACGTTAAGGGACTCCAATCGGGAAAATATAGGAGCCGCCAGTGGTATCCCCAGATCTAACGCGGTACCGAACGTGCAACGGGCAACGCAACACCCTTACAATTTCCCTCCTCCAGGGCAAAATTTCGATCCCCGAGCGGCCCCACCACCTCGGCAGATGGGGATATATCCGCCACAGGTGATAGCACCACCACAAATCGCGCAACCGACATTCTACAGCGGGAAGACAAGGGTAGACAGGTTTGGGCTACGGTTCGATGGGAACGAGGCACACCTCTCCATCGAGTCGTTCGTGTTTCGACTCGAATACTGCCAGCAGCAATACCAAATCCCGTGGAAGGAAATCTTGGATGATTTTCATCTGTTGGTGACGGGACCAGCTTTGGACTGGTATTGGCTGCACGTGGAGACGACACGGGTGACTCAATGGGAGGATTTACGACACGCGATGATGAGTCGTTTCCGGACCCACCGAACCAACCTGGACCTGATGCATGAGTTAGTGGAGCGAAAACAGGTGGCAGGTGAAAGCATAAATAGCTACTTCCACCGAGTAAATTTATTGCGGTCTAAGCTTCGAACTCCTATTTCGGAATACGAAATTATAAAGCTAGTGAAGAAAAATCTTAGGGAGAGCGTAGGGAGGATAGTTTACCCAATAGCAGTGGCGTCTCTCGAAGAGCTTCGGGTCGAGTGCTTGGAGGCGGAGCGAAACTTTCCGCGGAGGGAGAATAGAAATGACCCACCCCCAAGTAACCGTTACGTCCGTGAAATAGAATTCGACAGTGAGAGCGAGGGCCTAGAGTGCAACGAAGTGGCAGAAGTCATTCACAGCCTCAAATGTTGGAACTGCCAGGAACCAGGGCACATATTTCTAGACTGTCCGTCCGAGCAACGAAACATATTTTGTTACCGATGCGGTAATCCGGGGGTGATCTCACCCAATTGCCAGAAATGTAAAGTTCGGGAAAACTCGAAAAGGAGCGTGATTTCGACGGGGGAATCACGTTCCTCGAAAAACGCCCCGAGCCATTAAAAACAGTTCCAAGACCGACAGCCACAAATACCGGCCCAAATAATTTTTCTAAAATACGGCATTATTTGCCCAGAGAAGTTAGGAAACAAAATTATGCAATAGTGAGGGAAAGGATTTTTAATGATAATGATGAAGAAGAGGATGAAGTTGAAATTCAGCAACAAAATAAAGAGAACGTGTCAGTAGGGTCAAATGTAAGGAAACATAAGTACTGTCTAAAGTTAAGGGCCGACTACGCAAAGAGGAAACAGGGTAGAAGATTAGTATGCGAGTCAATCAATCGCTTTCGAAATAAAGCAGACCCACGACCATATGCCGAAATCTTAATTGGAGGCAAATGGTACAAAGGGTTGTTGGATTCAGGAGCTTCAGTTAGTGTTCTCGGAAAAAATTGTAGACAAATGGTAGAGGCACTAGAGATTGAGATGACGTCGGTAGTTTCCAACGTGTACACCGCTACAGGACAAGCACAGCGGGTGTTGGGAAAAATAAATCTGGACGTACAATACAACGACGAAACGAAAAACATGACTTTTTACCTATGCCCGGACCTAGAACAGGACATGTACTTAGGGGTAGATTTCTGGAAAAAATTTAAAATCGCTCCGGGGATTATATCGGTAGAGGAAATTAGTGTAGAATTAGTCAGGGACCTACACGACAACGACAGTACGCATAAGCTGAAAATGCATGAATTAACGCAACAGCAGCAACAACAATTAAAAAGCGTAATTGAAAGTTTTCCCTCGTTTGAAGAGAAAGGTCTAGGGTGCACAAGTTTGGAAAAACACGAAATTAAACTTGTTGAGGGAACAAACCCGGTCAAAGAAAGGCACTACCCCATATCGCCAGCGGTGCAAGAAATTGTATACGCGGAAATCGATAACATGTTGGCATTAAAAGTAATCGAGGAGAGTGATAGCCCCTGGAGCAATAGGACGACAGTGGTTAGGAAGCCCGGAAAAAATCGTTTCTGTTTAGACGCGCGCAAGCTGAACGATGTAACGATAAAAGACGCCTACCCATTGCAAAATATTGATGGGATTTTGAGCCGCATAGACCAAACGCATTATATCAGCAGCGTCGACCTGAAATATGCCTTCTGGCAAATTGAGCTAGAAGAAGACTCTAAGGCCTGTACAGCTTTCACGGTTCCAGGTCGACCGCTGTACCAGTTTCGAGTGATGCCGTTTGGTCTATGCAACGCGGCTCAGCGATTGTGTAGGTTGATGGACAAGGTGATACCGGCTAAGCTCAAATCGAACGTGTTCATCTACCTTGACGACCTTCTTATAATATCCGATGAATTTAAAACACACTTGCGACTGCTCAACGAGGTTGCTGAATGCTTAAAAAAGGCAAACCTTACGATAGGTCTTAAAAAATCAATGTTTTGTTTCAAAGAATTAAGATATTTAGGGTTCGTTATTGGTGGCGGTATATTAAAAACCGATCCCGAAAAGGTGGCCGCGATACACAGAATCCAATTGCCTAAGTCGCCGAGGGAGGTTAGGAGCTTTTTAGGAACTGCGGGATGGTATAGGCGGTTTATAAAAGATTTCGCCTCAATATCCGCAGCACTGACCGACACTTTGAAAAAAGGGAAAAAGTTTAGTCTGACCCCTGAAGCGACGGAAGCTTTTGAGACTCTAAAGTATGCTCTGACAACTGCCCCGGTACTACGCCATCCCGATTTTTCTAGGCAATTCTTTATCCAATGCGACGCATCAGAGTTCGGGATCGGAGCAGTTCTTTTTCAGAAAAACGACAGTGGGGATGAAAATCCAATAGCGTTTTATTCGCAGAAACTAAACACATGTCAAAAGAACTACTCCGTGACCGAAAAGGAATGCTTAGCAGCAGTTTTAGCGGTAAAGAGGTTTAGACCCTACGTTGAAATGATGAAATTTACGGTTATCACTGACCACGCTAGCCTTAAATGGTTAATGTCATTGAAGGACCTTAGTGGACGGTTGGCTAGGTGGTCATTGCAATTACAGGCTTTCGATTTTCAGATCGAACACCGAAAGGGATCGGAAAATGTGGTTGCTGACATGCTATCGCGAATGGCAGTTCAAATCGAGGAAATTACTAATGACTATTTTGATTTTGAAACCAATGAATTTGAAAGCGAAGAATATTTGGCACTGATAGAAAATATTTTGAAAAATCAAAACAAATTACCAGATTTGAAGGTGGAGGACGGCAAAATTTTTAAAAAGGCAATATTTGACCGAGATGAGAACGTGGAGGAAAATATATGGAAGCTATGGGTTCCACAGGCTATCACCCACATTCTCATTGAAAAGGCACATGATGCTACAACGTCAGCACACGGGGGCCTATATAAAACCCTAAACAGGTTGAAACAATTGTATTATTGGCCTAAAATGACGATACAGGTCCGAAATTATGTATTAAATTGCCAAGTGTGCAAGGAATCAAAACCTTCGAACCAAAATTTAAGACCGACGATAGGGGATGAAGTACAAACCGAAAGGCCATTCCAGAAAATATATATCGACTTTCTCGGGAAATACCCAAGGTCAAAGAGCGGCAATGCATACATTTTTATAGCAGTGGATCATTTTTCAAAATTCACCTTCATAAAGGCCATGAAAGATGCAACCGCTAAAAATGTAGTACAGTTTTTGGTTCAAGAAATTTTTAATAAGTTTGGAGTAACAGAAACTATACACAGCGATAATGGCCAACAATTTGTGTCAACAGTGTTTAAGGAAATGATTGATAGTTACAAAATCAATCATCTGAAAACCGCATTTTATTCACCGCAATCAAACGCCTCTGAAAGAGTGAACCAATCCATACTGGCAGCGGTGAGGTCATATTTGGAAAAGGAGCAGCGAGATTGGGATCTGTACCTTTCAGAGATAGAATGTGCGTTAAGAACGTCGGTACATTCAGCGACAGGCGTGACACCATTCTTTGCGCTGTTTGGCTATCATTGGTACGCAAATGGAGCAGACTACAACCTCGCCCGAAAATTAAAATCATTGACTGATCATAATATTAGGTCATTGGACAGAGAGGACCGAAAGAAACTGATCCAGGAAAAGATTAGGGACAATATGCATGAGGCATATACGAAAAGCGCAACAAGGTACAATAAACAGGCCAGAACGACTAAATTTAAGCCAGGGCAGGAAGTTTACAGACGAAATTTTGCACAATCGGATTTCAAAAATAACATAAACGCTAAATTCTGCAGAAAATTTTTGAAATGCAGAATAGTAAAGCCTATTGGCAATAACATGTATGAATTGGAAACCCTTGACGGTAAGACGATTGGGGTATTTCATGCCAAAGACATTAAAGTTTGAAAAAGTGCAATAAAGTAGATGTAAACTGTGATATAACAACCCTTTAAGTGCAATATAGGATTAAGAGTGCAATATAGTTTTAAGTCTATGTTAGTTACTCGTCCTATTTGTATCTTATAAGTTCGTCCAATTATGATAAAGAAACAAAACCTGTGATACAACACCTCTAGTGAAATAAGTCTATGACAATGTAATAGATTAAGATCTTCCCGTACCTGAAGCGAAAGTTTTTGTTTTGACTTGTTCTGATGTAGGGGCAGTGCATTCATGAATCGTTGCAATGATTAATTCGGTATAGTCGTTCAACTTTAAGCCAACGTTTCTAAGCGGGTTACATGGGTAACCGTCATTATACCAATAGTGCGACTCCGTTAGCGTTCTGGGGAACTGTGCCATTAAGAACTAGGAGTCGTTAGTCACCTGGTACAGTAACATACATCTGAGCCCGTAATTACGGCGAGTTGAACAAAGAAAAAAAAAATAAACGAATTATGCGACGAACATTAATTAGGATTAAAGATGTTCGTTTCATTGCTACGACCTGACTGTCACTGGCTACTGTATCCAAATTAGGACGAATTACAAAAACGTTAAGAGTGATAAGGGATGAGAGTAAATGCGGTTAGGAAAAGCGAAATGGAACAATTCACGATAGGTTCGCAAATGAGAAAAGAAAATAGTTTTTTTTGTTATATGCCTAGGGGGAGTATTAGGTTTAGTGTTTTAGGTCAGTTTAAGTAAAATAAATAGCAAAATAAATAAATAAAATATAGCAAAAACTCACATTAAATTTGAGTAAAGTCGACCCATAGAAAACGTGGACGGTTAGTAGGAGATAGAAACAGGTTCTGGAAAAGAAAAAACCAATGAATCAGGTTAGGCGAAAATATATATATATCAAATACTTACCTGAGTGCCCGGCTCTCTCAGTTGGTAGAGTTGAGACATCTCAGGGCGTGAGAGTTCCCCACGTTGGGACTAGAATGTTCAAGGGACAAGCACGAAGGGACCTGAAATGATAATGGGGATGAAAATCTGTGATATGAAATTTACCTTTTTTTTGTTTTTTTTGCTGTGATATAATTTTTAAGTGCAATATAGAATAAGTAAATGTTTGTTAAGTTTACTTGTTCGGTACTGTACTAGAAATTATCTGTAAGGTCACGAATTGTGGGAGTAGTACAAATGGTAGAATTGCTATCACCTAAAATGCAAAAATCTTAAGTTTTGCTCTGGGAAAATTCTGAAAAGAACATTTTTTTTAACTAAATCGAGGTTTCGGGAGTGTGGTTGTGTTTGGCGGAATTTATAGGTGGTTGCTGAACCTCTTATATTTAAGAGACTTCAGAGGCGAATCAATCCGAGGTGTAGCAACGGTGATTCCGAATTGAAGGAGTGATAGAGGCTGTACCCGTGTTTTTTTTTTTGACATAGTGGTTCTAGATTTAAGAACGTATTGACGAGCAATTGCGAAGATATCAGTTTGCACATAGGGTGCTACAATTGGTCAGGGATCAATTACATGAATTAAAGCATTTTCGGGTTGGCCACTATGCTTTTTCTTTTCAGAAGAAAAACGCAGAAGTCGGCGTGTGCAGAAAAACCGTCGGGTTGAAAGGTAAATTTCGTCAGAACGAATCTCGGAAAGATTTATATGCCCAAGGGGCAAACGTCATTGAATGAAGTCAGGTGAAAAGTGGCAGCTCCCATGTGAATTACAGATTGTAACCCGAAATACCCAGTATGAATAGGAGGTCCCCATGTGAGTCTGTTTTTTTTTTTGTCTGAGGGAAGGAGAACAAAGGGATTCCGCACACCGCTCCTTCCATCGATTCCTTGGCAGGTTCGGAGTTTTGTTGCGAATGAAAGTGCAGATAGGGGCCTGGTAGGCAAAGAGAAAAAAAATTATATGTGTCTGCCAATTTATTTCATAATAAATGTTTATTTTCAAAAGCAATAGGTTTTATGTATATTGCCTTTAGTCTCAATGAATATTTTTTTACATAATAAATATAATAAATGGTTCTTCCGCACGTCTAATTGGAACGATAAGGGTACCGTATAGTCGGACTACACCGTTTCCAACGGTATGTCAGAAAATTGTCGGTTTTTTTTTTGCATATATTTTAAATTTTCCAACTAGTTTATAATTTTGTCACAACTTTGATTACAATTCTGTAGCATTGCAGTAATTAAGTATATTTTGCGATTTTTTATAACGTTCGTTCCGACAGATATTATTAATATCATTTAATTAAAATGCAAACATTATTATAATGTAAATACGCATATAGCCACTCCCATTTAACAGATTTTTTTTTTAATACAAACAAAAAAAATTTAACTGAATCCGTTAATTAATAGCGTGAACATATTTAGCATTGATTGAAAAAAAAAACAAAACCAGCAAACAATAAAAATAAAATTAAAATTGAAATAAATCAACTGTCTTTTTATGTTAATTTATGGTTAATAATGCTACATATTTGTATAATTTTATAAAAATGTTAATTTAAAGAATTTATTGATACAGCATTCAGTTTTATTTTGCCAATAAAAACCAAGTCAGAAAATTACAGTTGTGTACAACTTGAGCGATATCTAGCAAATGAATTGAATTATTTAAGTTCGAATACAGACGAAAAACATAAATTAGATTAGTACTATAAATGATATGCAACTTTTATACGCAACATTTGGATTAAGTGGCATTTGACTAGCTGCACTGTTCCATATTTAATACCAACCGATATTTGATGTAAATACACTGTTGGAAAAATCTGTATAAATATAGCGATATCCGTCCGTCCATCTCTCTGTATGTCTGTTGTCCATGGAATAGTTGTATTCAAACCACAGGTCAAAAAATGTGAATATATTTTGAAAAACTTAATCGGCGATGGAACGAACGCTTTTGAAATTGGTAAAAATCGATGCATGCTTAGAACTAGTGCCCACACAAATTACCCCTATTAAATCGACTTAACTTGCCATAAGATTCAAATTATCATATCGATCTCAGTCAAATTGGTTTGGGGTATGTTTATTACATCCATTTATTAGTACTCGCAATATAAACTCTACAGGTCAATTCTTAGTCTTAGCCGACAAAATATTCGTTTATGACTTTTGTCATAAACAGTGAAACTGGCTAAAAGCGGTCAGCAATAAGATCTGAAATTGGAAATCGATTTCAATTCTGAGATAATTAGTAGTTAGTGGAGTGTCGTTTTTGTATTGATCTCACCTTTAAAAAACAATGTTTCGGCTGTGTCCTATCGATGGTGATGAATCGATGCAAAAAAACTCAAAAGCATCGCCAAAAACTCTATTGAAACATATTCACAACACTCTTTTTGTTCTGTTGTGAGCAAACGCGGCACCCATCTTGCGGTCAGCTTTCTCATCTCCAAAGTTTCAGCTAGCTCATGCATCTTCACCCAACGGTCATGCAATACCATTTGGTGGATATTTGTGGTTAGCGTTGTATGTTGGCTGATGGGGGTTTTCGGATGATGATCGAGTTCAGTGGCCTGGAAAAAAAAAAGGAATTAATAAAGCTTTGAGGGGTAGTGCGTTAATGTGAGATTGTTTGTTTTTTGGGGTTGTTGCGGTATACGTAAGCTGTGGGAGTGCTTTTTGGGTGGTTTTTTTTTATGGTTTGTAGATGAAGTTTGTTTTTTGGTTTGTTGTATTGCGCTGTTTGTTTTTTTTAATATGACGTAGTTTGCATGTTTTTTTTTTTTGTATTTTTGTCAATGGTTGTGTTTCTTTTTGGTGTGTTCAGCGCGGTTGGTTGATAGTGAGGAAATGCGTATAACAGCTACGAAGTATCAGTCACAATAGGAAAAAATCAAAGTGATGCCCAGTTGAGAGTTGGTTTGTATGGGATGGCAGTGTTGTATTTTTAGATTTTGCCCATTCATAAAAACTCGGCAACTGGGTAAAAATGACAATGATGTTTGGTTGTTTTGTTTTATGTCTAGTCCGTTATAAATGTTTGGAAAATTTATGGAAAGTGTATGGAAAATGTTAGTGTAGTGGTCGGTGTAGGTGGAAATAAACCGAGACTATATGTAGGGCTAAATAGGCAAGAAAGCAGCCATTGTGAAAAGTATTAACGCAAGACGGTGTAACGTTTTTAATTGCGTCCTAAAACTTTAAGTGTCTGTGTCTTTTTGCTGTGTGTGAAGGTGCGTTTCGAAAGAATTGGATTTTTTCGAGCGAGGAGATTGGGTTTTTTTTTGGTGAAACCGTCCAAAAGAGGACAAGTAGTGGATTTGTGAAATCAAGGTAAGGGTGGGTCTGAGAGTGAGAAAATTTATTCGTGTGTGAAGTGATGGTAATGAAATTCGTATATATATCTAAATAGTCCGAAGCGTGCGAGTGGTGGTGAACCAATCTGTGCCGGAAGCTTTCCTGGTCGTGAAGAAAAAGGAGAAGGCGTAAGCGGCAAGTTTGTGTTACAAGCAAAAAGAAAAGAAAAAGGTAACGCTTATCATTGCTAGTTTTGGCCGATTGTTGTGCGAATGTGGCCAGAGGCCACTGCAGAGGTGCCACTCCAAAAGAAAATTTGGAGGTTAACCAAAAGATAAAAATTTGTTGTATGGAAAGGACTAAAAGTTTAAGTTTTTTAATTAGTGTGAAGAAAAGTTAATTGAAAAGAGACATTTAAAATTTGTAAATGTATAAGAAAAGAAAAGGACGTAAGTCTAACAAAAAGTAGTGTTTAAAGTTTAGTTGGAGATAAAAGTAATTCGTAAAATAAAAAAAAAAGGGAAAATTTTTAAGTGAAACTGAAAAAAAAAAGTAAAGTAGATTAAATAAAATATTTATTCTTGTTTTAGTGTCCAAGTAAGGTATATCATGTTAAGGTTAGGGTAGTTATTAGTATCCATTTTGTTTTCGTTTATATAAATATAGTGTTAAGTCTAGATTTCATTTTTTTTGTTAGTGCCGTAATTTTTAAATATATCGTTTGTGTTTACGCGGGTGGGAAAAGTGTATAAAGGTCGGTTAATGTTAATGTTTTTTTTTTCGTGGCATATTAGCAAAATTTTTTTGTTTTTTTATGTTTTGTGAGGATACCTAGAGAGCTCATTAGGTAGGCCATTTTTTTTTTGTGCGTTTGTCTGTATGCGTGGCTCAAAATGGAGTCGTTAAAAACTTTATAGACTTTTGTATTTTTTTTTTTTATTTATTTTGTGGTTGGGAAATGTGGACAACCGGTTCAGTTTTGTCAGAATAATTTTATTAATTTCGGCACATTTGGTTTAGGCAGTAAAAGTATCTGCGTTTGTGATTTTAGTATATAATTTATATTGTGTTTTTTTGTTATATACACAAGTCCTTTTTATTTCATGCCTTATATATTTAATTGCAAATAAAAATTGTGTTATGTAAACATTTATATTAATTAAAATAATGGTTCACTAATTTTTGTTTCAAGGGTTAGGTCGACGATATGAGGTAAGTGTGGTAAAAGTGTGTGTGTGGGTTACGGGGTCACTCCAAAAATTGTGTGGCAAAAGGTGACCATGGTTGGGAGGGGATGTGGGAGATAGACCATCGTGTCTCCCCTCTAGAAATATGGTCAACAGGTGTTTTGGTTTTTTTTTTGTAAGTTTTTTTTTATTTATTTTTTTTTAGTTTATTTGTGCTTGTCCCTGGGCTGTAGTGGTGGGTTGGAACCAGACCCAATTGCTTTGTTTGAGCTAGCTGGCAACACCACTACAGTGCCTTTGGGGCACGTAACAATATAAACATTTTTAGATAATTTTTTGAAGATTTTAAATTTTGTTTTGTTTTATGTAATAATTTTTTACGCGGTTTTTGTAAAATATTTTTAATTTTCTGTTCTTTTTCTGTAAATGTTTTTTTTAAACTAAAGTTTTTGTTTTTTGTTAGATTTATTTTTTTTTGTTTTGTTTTATGTAAATATTTTTTATGTTAAAATTCTTACTCGCGTAAGATGTCAATCTTTATTTTAAATGAAAGCACTAAATCTTATAAATATATTTATTTATATACTTACGTATACAAGTTTTTTTTTATTTATTTTTTTTTAGTTTATTTGTGCTTGTCCCTGGGCTGTAGTGGTGGGTTGGAACCAGACCCAATTGCTTTGTTTGAGCTAGCTGGCAACACCACTACAGTGCCTTTGGGGCACGTAACAATATAAACATTTTTAGATAATTTTTTGAAGATTTTAAATTTTGTTTTGTTTTATGTAATAATTTTTTACGCGGTTTTTGTAAAATATTTTTAATTTTCTGTTCTTTTTCTGTAAATGTTTTTTTTAAACTAAAGTTTTTGTTTTTTGTTAGATTTATTTTTTTTTGTTTTGTTTTATGTAAATATTTTTTATGTTAAAATTCTTACTCGCGTAAGATGTCAATCTTTATTTTAAATGAAAGCACTAAATCTTATAAATATATTTATTTATATACTTACGTATATTTTATTACTATAAAAGTTTTTTACTGAAAAAAAAAACTCTATATCAAAAAGTAAATAATCTTGAGTGGGTTCAAAACGGCTTAGTGAATTTATGTCATTTAAAAGATATTTCAGTAGCATTTGTAATGGTATACATTTTGTTCCGATCCGATAATGGATGACTTAGTTACAAGCAATTCAATTTCAGATAGGAGTCGACGACATATAAAATTACAATAAAACGTGTTATAAGTGGTGAAAATTTGAAACCGACCCCGCTACCACCTTTTTTCTCAGGGACGCAGAATTTACTATTCGTTGTGTACAAATTTTGCAGTCTCCATTTTTTGCATTAATATAACTGCATACTTTTGTTTAACCTGAGAGCTGGTATCCCTATAATTATTTCTATATCTGGCATCACTTCGTTTAACATTGTTTTCATTTTAAGAAGTCATAAACAACTGTTCACACGTGCAAATTCTGTTGAAAAAATTGTTAGAATATAAAAACTCAAATTAATGATACAAAATATAATTGATATATAAAATGAGTGACAACGAAGTGGAAGAGGAAACCAAACGCACTAATGAACCTATAGAAAATGCTTGGGCTATGAAAATACCATCCTTCAAGCCAGATGACAATCCGAATGGTTTGGTAGAGGAATCATCGTTTGCCACATTGTTTCCAAAATATCGTGAAAAATACCTTAACGAAGTATGGCCTTTGGTGCAACAAGCTGTTGCAGAACATAATCTAAAAGCTGAATTAGATTTAATTGAAGGCAGTATGGTAGTGAAGACGACGCGTAAAACCTGGGACCCCTATATTATTGTGAAGGCGCGAGATATGATTAAACTAATGGCACGCAGTGTGCCCTTCGAGCAGGCAAAACGTGTCTTGCAAGATGAAATTGGTTGTGATATTATTAAAATTGGCACTTTAGTCAAAAAGAAGGACAAGTTTGTTAAAAGACGTCAGCGGCTTATTGGGCCTAATGGCGCCACTTTGAAATCTATAGAATTGCTAACGGATTGTTATGTTTTAGTTCAAGGTAATACTGTAGCTGCTTTAGGACCTTATAAGGGTCTGCAACAAGTTAGAGATATTGTTATAGATACTATGGAAAATGTTCATCCCATTTACAATATTAAAGCTTTAATGATTAAGCGAGAATTAATGAAAGATCCCAAATTGGCCAACGAAGATTGGTCACGTTTTTTGCCTAAATTTAAAAATAAAAATATTAGTAAACGTAAGCAGCCTAAGGTTAAGAAACCGAAAAAAGAATACACACCCTTCCCACCGGCCCAACCGGAAAGTAAAATTGATAAACAATTGGCTTCTGGTGAATATTTCCTTAATAAGGAACAAAAACAACAGCGTAAACAACATGAACGTGACGCAAAACAAGTGGAGGCTAGTAAAAAACAACAAGAAAGACGGCAAAAAGATTTTATACCACCAACAGAGGACGGTCCCACTTCATCACGAAAGCGGTCTGCTGGAGGAGATAAATTGGATGTTAAGGCTCTTAAAGCTAAAGTTGCTAAAGCGAATAAGAAAATGAAACCTTAGGAATGTATAAATTTAATTTCAATTAGTTGTCTTATTTCTTTCTAAAACATATAAATATGTAATGTAGAAATTATGTATATGGATATATATATTTTTAATATATCTAACTTAAAAATGCAAACAATTTTTTTTTTAAACAAAAAATATTTTTTAAAAATTGCTTTTTTTTTTTGAAATAATTAAAAATGAATTGAATTTTACCAACTACCCGACTAGTTAGAGCGCTTAAAATTTCAATCCTGGTTCTTAATTTTGGCATTTTTCTTATCTACAAATTATTTTTGATATTTTATGGGTAGCATTAGATGAATTATTTTTGTAGCTTTCAATGCCAGAAATCACCTAAAATAAAAATCACTTCCAAAAATTCTGATTTAAGGTGCTATTACATGATGTGTTTTTTACATATGTACTGTCGAATTTTCCCACAACATAAGTTGTACACATCGTGTGCTACATATGAAACATTGTTTATATACAATACATGAGGAAAGTCACATGTACATTTTTCAATTAGAGCAGGTTCTATTTTTGTATGACAAACATATGAAAATACAACACTGCTTGTGGCGAAAGAAAAACAGAGTAAATTATAAAGATTAATATTGAAAGAAAAATAAATTGTTTAATATTAATTAACAATTAAAAAATATATAACTTTTTTTTAACAATAAATTTTTGTAAATTCACAAATTAAATCAGCTGTTGTTTACATATAGAGGTTATGTCATACGGAAATACATATGCACGTGTGATAGCAAAAATTATGAATCGTATGTAAAAAGACAATTTTGACAGACATGAGGAATTTCATATGGATAAAAAAAGTGACAGTACATATGTAAAAAACACATCGTGTAATAGCACCTTAACATGGTGTCTCGACTAGCCAAAATTCATGACAATGTTCAAGTCAATGGCTAGTGGAGACCGCTATTATTCATGTCATGACTAAAAAATCCAACTTTTTGCCATGACAGAAAGTCTGTCATAAACTCAGCCATTTATTTGAAGTTTCATTTGATTTTAACGTTTAAGTATATTAAAATGGCGCAACTTAAATTAAATAAAAGAGAAATTATTAATTTCATTCTAAAAAAGGATTCACTCAAAATCTCGTGCTTTTTGTTTCATTTTTTCTTCTTCAATTTATATTTTTAGTTTTTGTAACTCTTTTAAAGCACTGAGTACAATAACACATTTTTGTTGTTTACGGTTCAAAGACATTTTGGAAATGAAATGTCTAAACATCATTTGCCCGCTTCGCGTTTTCTCTCATTTTGTTTCTCTAACTTGAACATGAACATTGTCATAAATTATAGCTAGTCGAGACAGCGTGTAACGATACGATACGTTTAGTTTAAGACAGTTTGAATCAGCTGATTCGCGCCGTTGCCGTTACGCGTGGCTAACTAGGTCTTAACGGTTTTCACTCTTGGTATACCAAGCACTATAATAAGTACCCATGTACACTAGGATTAGTCACTTCTTTGACTTTTGTCGAATATCGAATTGCTCTCGCAATATGATGTAGGGCATGGAAAACCATGAAGAACCGCATGTTTATTTCATTGAAATGGTAAAAAAACCTTCCCCGTAAAATGCATTTACTTTTGCTAGAAATCACAAAAAATTGAAAATAAAAAAAATCGGTTTCGAACAAAAGTAAATGCATTTTACGGGGAAGGTTTTTTCACCATTTCCAAAAACTAAACATGCAGTTCTTCATAGTTTTCCATGCCCTACCTCATACTGCGAGAGCATTCTTCGCAAAAAAGGGACTAACCCTAATGTAAGTGTTGTAGATATAGTAAAGTACCCATGTAAACGTTGTTGATATAGCAAAAACACTACTATTTACTACACCACAACAACAAAATATATGGAATAAAATGATTAAATTACAAGGGTAAAAGGTATAGTAAAAACTCGTTGTTCATTTGCAAGACTAAAACATACATATGAATTTAATATTTTTTTTATTTTATAATGAATTGTGAAGATTTTAGTTATTTTTTTTACTTTAAAATAATTAAATATTTCCTTTGTGTTAACTTTTTTATTTTCTTGTGAATTGCTTGTTTTTAAATGTTTTTTTTTTACATATTAAATAAATTAATTAAACATTAAACTTTAAATAACTTGTCTTTTTAATTCATATTTTGCATTTGCTAAATACTATTCTGGCTCTTTGTGATTAAATTACAAGGGTAAAAGGTATAGTAAAAACTTGTTGTTCATTTGCAAGACTAAAACATACATATGAATTGAATATTTTTTTATTTTATAATGAATTGTTAAGATTTTAGTTTTTTTTTTTTACTTTAAAATAATGAAATATATCCTTTGTGTTAAGTTTTTTATTTCCTTATGAATTGCTTGTTTTTAAATGTTTTTTTTTTTTTACATATTAAAGAAATTAATTAAACATTAAACTAACTTGCCTTTTTAATTCATATTTTGCATTTGCTAAATACAATTCTGGCTCTTCATATTAGCATTTTTCTTGTCTTCAAATTCTTTTTGATATTTTAAGTTTTCAAATTGCTGAAAAACAAAACGAAAATCAGCAGATTCATTAATTTAAAATATACACAAAAAAGACGTTCAAGCTTTGTAGTATAAAATCGTTGTAAATATAACACCAAGAGTGAAAACCGCTACTAAAACTAAAACTATAGCCATAACAATTTCAAATCAGGCCTTTTTTGTCCCTGGTGTACACAACCGTGGTAATAATAATAAGCTTTTGGGAAGAACTATCAAAAAATTTACCATAACAGTTCTATTTTAGATAAAATAAAACAATTTTTTGTACTATTTATTAAAATTGTTTGAAAATAGTTTGATGCCCTTTTCTGCAAAAATATATTTAATTCATAAAAAGTAGAACTCCCAATATTCCCAGTGTGTAAAAATATCCCCAAATTGTCTACTTGTTTTTTGATTTTGCAAAAAAAAAAAACAATCTGTTATGGAATATTTACAAAAACTGAAAATGGCGTTTATCCATATGAAAAGAATATATTTTTTAGATCTACGTATATTGGATTTAACGCCTAGAACATTTATATGTTTCTTAAACCTTTGATGAAATGTTTTGTGCTTAAAAATACTGTTGTATCCTTATTTAAAGCCCGTATTTACATAAATATTAATATATAAAATAATTTTTTTTATCTTTCAGTTCAATTTATAAAATTTCCATATCTGGCAACTTCAAGCATATGGCAACATTTTAGTAAAGCCCTTACTAACGATGTGGCTTTTAGCAGCATTATAACGGTTCGCTTAAATCACACCATACATATAAATATAAAAAAAGCCGTAAAATATTTGGAACTTTCAGTGAAAATGTTAAAAAGAAGCATATGATATCGGTCATAGCTGTGTAAATGAAAAAAAAATATTAAAAATATATAAGAATGAACGTTTACTAGAAGAGTAGCCGTTTGCTACCGCCGTGTTGAACAAAAAAAAAATACAGTCAGCAGCATATTATGAACATTTTTATAAAAACTATATTTCATGAGCGGTATTTCTGACTTATTAAATGTTTAATACGAGTAATTAATAGTTGGTCACCATATTTGATATTTATGTATAAATATTATGAAATAAACTTCGTTTTCTTGGTTATTACGTCGCGTTTTCGTCGGTACAAATTACGCAAAAAGTAGTCTGGAAATAAAGAGTCGTCGGGGGTTTTTTTTTCTAAAAGTGTCGTGCTATAAACAACTAGTAACAGTTAAGAAAATTTTATAGACTAGAAAACTAATCGCGAGTGCTTTAAAATAGTGTGTACAAAATTTTTGGTAACCAACTAAAAATAATTCCAGATCCTCCAGCATTATAAAAGGTCGGCGAATAAAATTGGTCCGGTAATAAAAAAAAAATTATGGCAAATAGTGTTCGGGTTTTTAAATCATATCTAAAGTGTTTCGTTACGATTTTATTATATGTATTAGGAAAATTCATCAACATTATATTGACTTTAGAAAACTAATTGCGTTCGTGAGTGCTTGAAAATCAATTGGAGATCATCTTCGGAAACCAAAACCAACGTAAGCTAAATTGATTAGAGTGGTAAGTTATTTTAAATTTATTTCCTAATTTTTCAAAAAAGGATTATTCAGATTCAGTGTAAAAATTTGTTAATATCACGATAGTAAAATTAAGCCCCATTTAGGCTTTAGGACATTAAGTTTTAAACTTTTTAAATATTAAATTCAATGTTTATTAAATAGCTGCTATTCTTCCCAATTTTAATGTCGCCTTAGGTTGTGTGTATAACTGGAATAGTGACTTTAAACTTAGTTTATGTTAACTATTAAAATTTTCCAAATATTCATTAATGTTGTAGACCAATAGGATTCAGTGATGTGAAAGGAAGATAAGAGGAATACTCTTTTTGTCAAATGCAGGAAACTTTGTAGAACTTTTCGGATTTTTACTCTAAAAATAATTAATTTTAGTCAAAATTTTAAATATCCATCAACATAGATTTTAAAATTTTCATCATAACAGAAAATGTTGCGATTAAGATGTCTACATCAAAGATTCTAAAATCTTGCTGCTTTAGATTAAAACAAGGGTTTGCTTAAAAAAAATATTACTTCTTTTACGTATAAACCGGGCATATACCAAAAACTTTGTTCCGATTTACAAATCGTGTTCAGTTTTAAATAACCATGTTGTGGTGCTGACAATCCATCAGTAACGAAACGATACCAAATTGTAGATTGTGTGACGTTTGTAGCACGTTTACTCCCATTGGGTTGTTAGAAAATTTTATGTTTATTGCAAATGTAGTAATTTTTCAATTTTGGGATAACTATTTCGTTTTAGCCGAAGTATGTACATATATGGAAATTATATCCATAAATTTCCCACATTGTGTGGCTAAGCATTTTTCGCTTAATTTTCCCAGCAAAATTAATAAATGGAATTTAGTTTTTCGGCTCCAAACGATTCGTTACCACCAGGATTCTTTTATTATAATTTCTTTTTTTAATTTTTATGGATGTCGATCTAAATTGGTTTGTTTAAAAAAACAATTGCAAAGCTTTTAAGCTTTTTGTTTGCAGTGCTGTATTAGGTACAAAAATATAAAGATGCCAGATCGGTAAAAACACCCAAATTGGCGATTTTTCGATGGTCGTTATTCAAAAGCATATTAATCCTATTATACTTAACCCAGCAATCTCACATCACACTGCAAGTTCGAAAAACTCAATACACTCACATTTTTTTTTACTAAAACACACACATTTTCCGCAGTGGTCACACCAATGGCATCAAATTTTTCGTGCGAGTAGTGGCTGACACTAACGATGATTAATGTTACCCTGTTATAAATTAAATGCAAATTTACTGGATTCTGCAAATTTGTAATTAAAGTTTTAACTTGTTAAATCTATTATTATGATTTATTTCTTCAAACTTAACTATTATTAAAATAAAACTAATAATAAATGTAAACATTTTCCCTCAAACATGTGCCTAAATAATAAACTCGGTAACTCTATTTAAAATAAAATAAGAGAGAGAAGTTAACAAATTTTTTCAAGTTTACGCTTCGACAACATTTTAAAAATGAGATTGCAGTCAGATGTGTGAGCACAAAAGTTAATGGCAATAGATTCGACTAATTCGAACAATTTTTCGTTGATAATACGTACACAACGATTTTACAATTTCATTGTGATGTGAGATAGGAGTTGACTTAATGCGATTTCTGTATTCTACACCAGCGTCAGCGATGTCTGGCCGTCCGTCCGTCTGTGTATTCATGTAATCAAACTACAAGTTGTAAATATGAATATATTTTATTGAAATTTGATATATAAGCTCTTATCGGCCATTGGGTGACAGCTATTGAAATTGGTGAAAATCGGCGCATGCTGCCAAAAGATCCAAATTATCGTTTAGATCTCGGTCAAATTTGGTTTCTGTGTGTTTATAACGCCCAATAATCAGTAGTCCTAAAATAAATCCTGTAGAACAATTCTTAGTCGTAGCCCCCCATATATCGCTGCTTCACGATCTTCACTTAATTCTATATAAAAAAAAAAAAAAAAATATTGCACAGATTTTTCTCAAATTTGAATTATACAAAATGTTTTTGCAAAAAATAAGTGACTACCAAATATGGTCAGGATAGGTCCATCTTTCGACCTAGTTCCCTTATAAATATAGCATTCGGTATGAACGTTTTCATATCTGCAGGAAAAACAGAAAATTAATAAAATGCCACTCAAATTTGGTTTATGCTTATTCTCTGTATACAATTAGTTGGACCTAAAACCCTTCCTCTAAACACATGGTATCGTATAGTCGGGCTAGACCTACTATAATTTTTTTGCTTGTTTATTATACAATCCATGCCAGCGTACAGAGGGTATATAAAAGTGTGTCATTCCGTTTAATTAAAAAAAATGTCCGGACCCCATCAAATATATACATATATTCTTGATCCTTATAACAAGCGGATTCTGTCTGTCCGTCTGTGTAAATCACGATCAATAGGTCAGCTGTACTCTCATTTTGAGTGAAAATATTCATTGACAATTTGCGTTAGAGGTTAATGAAAATCATTAAAAGCTGTTCAATATGCCCCGAAATTTTTATGAAAATGTAAGAAAATTCTTGAAAAAGTTATGATATTTGTTGTTATTGTTATTGGTGTTATTCAAAAATTTATAATTTGTGTGTCTTAGCTGTAATTGTTGTTGGTGTTGTGGTCGTTCGTTTGTAGTTAGCTTCATCAGTGTGTATATATGTATAAGTATAAATACAAAAAATCGCCAATATGAAAGAAGAATAATAATTAAAAAGTAAATTTTCTTAAATCTTAAAATCTTAAAAAATTACTCAATGATACATAGGTATATTAAATATAAAAAAAATTTAATGTTTCAAAAATCATCCATTTATGAGTCTCAGTGTATAAGGTCGGCTGTGTCCAACCGTCTAAGGCGTAGGTGGTAGTAAATTTCGGGCTAGTATGTTAGGATGAGTTACAAGTTTATTCAAATATATCTGAGTTTGTGTCATAATTTCATCTTTGATAAGAGGAACATTTAAGTCCCTATGTACATATGTAGGAGTTTCTGACATACCAGGGTGTACTTGTAATCATTCGTAGGATTCTGTTCCGTCTCCTTTTCGACATTAGACGCAGAGGCAGTACCCCACAGCTGAATGCCATATCACCATATGGGTTTTATTATTGAGTTATAAAGAAGTAATTTACAATCTAAACTTAGTTCCGAGTTTCTGGCAATAAGCCATGTTATATGTAAAATTTGCCACTTATGTGATTATGGTGGTATTACTGAAAATTTGTTTGAACATATGTGTGATGGAAAATCAAAAAATTTTAATTTTGATAGAATATAAAAATATTTAGATTTTGTCGGTGTCACACATACAAACAAATTAAGACAAGTTAATAAAAAAAATCACTAGGTCTGGGAACCCTTGTTTTAATACAGTATACACATACATATACAATATAATGGAATCTTATAACAAAATATATTTTTGACGACTTGACCAAAAAATTGGATCATAAAATTAAAAACTCTTATTAATTTAAAAAATTTATATTTTATTTATTTAAAAAAGAAAAAATATTAACATAAAATAGCTTAACTTCAGAAAACAAAACTTTAAAATATTCCTTTTTATGCTGTTAAAACAATGGTTGAAAAATTTCCCTCTATATTTGGCTTCAATATTTTGTTGGCTATCTATTATTTTTTAGTACTTACAGTCTTCTTGACTAAAAAAAAAATAATCTTATTCTAGAATAACGATTTATACATTAAAAAAAAAAAATAAAAACAGTCTTATTCACTTAAAAAAATAATTTTATTCTTGAATAACGAGTTTGTTTACGCGCAGATTAGCGAACCGGCCTATTGTCAGCTTAACGAAGCACTTGTTTGCTGTTCTCCGTAGCCTTTGAATGTGCTTTGCTTAAGCTGATGGCTCATACTGTTGTATACCCCGCTTAAGGTACGTTGTACATTCTACCCCCGCTCTTTACCAATAAAGAAATTTTTATAACGTTTAAGAAAACATAATTCTAATTGTGTTTTTATTTTTTCATATATTTTTTTTGGGAAAATTATTTTACTGAGAAAAACATGGTCCTTCGAACCGGATTCTTAAGTTTCGGAATCCAAAATTCCATTCTTATCAAGCGCATCATCAACGCCTGTCCGCCATGGATCGAACATTTGTGTACATGTTTTACGAACAACCTTGTGAACTGACCATCGTAAGGCAGGATCTTCGGGTACCTTTCATTATATGCCAAACCAGGGGCTTGAATTAGCCGACCATTCATTCTGATGAATCCATCGGAGTCAATAGAAGGATTCAAGGACAATAAATTACTCTTAGCCAAAAACTCATATTCGGTGAGATAAGTTCGCTGGCAAAAAATAATATATGCAATAATTTTCATTGCTCGGGGTAAATTTGAATACTTGTGTAGTATATCAATTGGTTTCTTTAATTCCTTATCCGACTTAACACATTCCAAATGAGAATGAAGACTAATTGATTCCTTGGGCCAGGCATTCCTTGGTTTCGTTAGCCAATGAAGACCATGCCACCATAACGCATTATCAATTAGTTCACGAGCAAGAGATCCACGGCTTGCCAAATCGGCGGGGTTATCTTTGGAAACCACGTGAGACCAATTCTCATTTCCAACTTTTTTAACAATCAAAGCAACTCTATTCGCAACAAAAGTTGGCAAATCGCATGACTCTTTCTTCAGCCATGCTAAGACAATGGTTGAATCAGTCCAAAGATAAATTTTCTCCTTGGGAAATTTCAACTGACTATTCAACGAATCAACCGTCCTTGCCATTAACGCCGCTCCACAGAGCTCTAATCGGGGTAAAGTCTCAAATTTCACTGGAACTACTTTTGTTTTTGAAGCAAGTAAGTGCGATTTTATCTCAAACGGGGAAGAGACGGTGCGAACATAGAGTGCTGCTGCGTACGCTTTCTCAGAAGCATCGCAAAATCCATGGATCACGATATCATTCTCGGGATGAAAAAAATAAAATAATAAAAACTGTCTTATTCACTTTAAAAAAATTTATCTTATGATATGTGACAAATTGTCGACAAATTTCCAACAAAAATTGTCAGCAAAATGAATCACATATTTTTGACAAATATTGTGATCCTTTGTCACCCCGCATTGTTAGTCCGAGTTCACACAAGACAACTTTTGTTGCGCAATTCTTGAGTTTGTAGGAGAGAAGAGGGGAAAGAAGAGTGGTATTTGGTACGGAGTTGCTTGCACTAGGCAACTCGTTTTGTTGTGCAATTCGTAATTATAAACACGAAGTTAGCTGCAGCTTATTATTTGACATTTCTTTTTATTCTTTGCTTCGCTGTGAAAAATTATTATTTCATTTATTTTATTATTTTTTTTTATTATTTAATTTTTTCTTTGACTTCCAGTTTTTCACACAAATAGATTTTTTACTTTGGACCAATAATAAATTCTTTTTACACAAGCTAATAAAGTGAACTGTCAAAAATTTAAGAATTTGAAAGCAAAAGAAAACGAAAAGTTGCGGCAATAAATTTCTCTGTGTGAACATTAAGGCAACTTTAAAAGAGAATTGAAAAAAAGTTGCGCAACAAAAATTGCCTTGTGTGAACGCAGACTAATATGTCGTTTAGGACAGCGATCACAATTTTTCAACAAATGATTGTCGACAATTTGTTGGTAAAATTTCGTTGACAAAATGTATACACCTTTTTGATGACAATATGTTGACAAAAAGTTGTCATCACATTTTCTGGTTGCCCGGGAGCACCTTTAAACGTCATAATTGAATGAAACGTCAAACTAATGGCTGAGTTTATGTCAGACTTTCTGTCATGCCAAAAAGTTGGATTATTAAGTCACGACATGAACATTAGCGGTCTCCACTAGCCATTGACTTGAACATTGGCATGAATTATAGCTAGTCGAGACACCATGTCCTATAGCTATCGAAAGTTTTAATCTTTAAATTTTGTAGTTTGGCAACGCTGTTGTATAACACACAAAAAAAGGGATTTCACCGAAGCAATTAACACAAAACAGCCAATTAAAGTATGTACCTATATATATAAATCGTTTCGACTTTTATATACATATTTTAAGTGGTTGAAATAAACTGAAACCACCGTGTATCCTTCTTGTTAGAAAGAGGTGATAACAGTAATCTGTGGCGGTGATAAAAATATCCATATATAAGAAAATATGCTCCCCCCATCTAACCCCTACACATGATTTTTTCGAGGCTTCGAATCAAACATTCAAATCAAACGCATTTTTTTTTAATTTATATTATTTATTGGATTCAATTGAACAAAAATACGTATTAATGGCTCTATCACTGATGGCGGTACTCCTCCTCGAGCAGCAGCTTCAACAAACTTATAAGTAGCACTTCGTTTCCCTGAATCAATTTCATTTATAATTTGCTCTGCAAATTTATAATAATGTTGTAACATTTCGAGATCTTTATAAAAAGCGTGGTTATTTTCTTTCATTAGTTCTTTTAATTTACTTTGATGGTTGAGAATTTTTTTATTTATTGAACCGCAAAACTGATTTAAAGTACAGAAACTGTTCTCCATTCGATTAATTTTTGACGTGATCAATTCGCCAGAAACCTCATAATAACGAGATAACAGATCAGCGACCTCATCTTCGCTTTTTATAACTCTTTGAATAAGTTGCTTATATTGCAAATTTAAATCACGCAGTTCCTCCATTTTTTATGTAAACAAATTGAACTACGAAAACAATATGCACTTTAATACAATACGCGAACTACGCGGTCTGAAGATTCAAATAGATTTGGTATTATGTATAGCCAGAGATGCTAGACGCAACGATTTTAGGGCATTTTGACGATTTTTTTTTTTAAATATAACAAATATCGATTTTTTTTATATAAACACTAGAAGGCCTAGTTGCCACATGTTGTTAAAATGTGACCGTATCGTATCGTAACTTTGGCATTTAGTGCAATTATAGAACGTAAAAACGAACCATCATGTTGCTGTACAAAATTAACCAAACTTTATCAGCTGTTCACAAATGTCTCGAATAAACGTAGCAAAAATCTAAAATCAACAGAAGCTAACATGGTGTCTCGACTAGCCAAAATTCATGACAATGTTCAAGTCAATGGCTAGTGGAGACCGCTATTGTTCATGTCATGACTAAAAAATCCAACTTTTTGCCATGACAGAAAGTCTGTCATAAACTCAGCCATTTATTTGAAGTTTCATTTGATTTTAACGTTTAAGTATATTAAAATGGCGCAACTTAAATTAAATAAAAGAGAAATTATTAATTTCATTCTAAAAAAGGATTTACTCAAAATCTCGTGCTTTTTGTTTCATTTTTTCTTCTTCAATTTATATTTTTAGTTTTTGTAACTCTTTTAAAGCATTGAGTACAATAACACATTTTTGTTGTTTACGATTCAAAGACATTTTGGAAATGAAATGTCTAAACATCATTTGCCCACTTCGCGTTTTCTCTCATTTTGTTTCTCTGACTTGAACATGAACATTGTCATAAATTATAGCTAGTCGAGACAGCGTGTAACGATACGATACGTTTAGTTTAAGAGAGGTTGAATCAGCTGATTCGCGCCGTTGCCGTTACGCGTGGTTAACTAGGTCTTAAGGATTTTCACTCTTGGTATACCAAGTACTATAATAAAGCACCCATGTACACTAGGATTAGTCACTTCTTTGACTTTTGTCGAATATCGAATTGCTCTCGCAATATGATGTAGGGAATGGAAAACCATGAAGAACCGCATGTTTATTTCTTTGAAATGGTAAAAAAACCTTCCCCGTTAAATGCATTTACTTTTGCTAGAAATCACAAAAAATTGAAAATAAAAAAATCGGTTTCGAGCAACAGTAAATGCATTTTACGGGGAAGGTTTTTTCACCATTTCCAAAAACTAAACATGCAGTTCTTCATAGTTTTCCATGCCCTACCTCATACTGCGAGAGCATTCTTCGCAAAAAAGGGACTAACCCTAATGTAAGTGTTGTAGATATAGTAAAGTACCCATGTAAACGTTGTTGATATAGCAAAAACACTACTATTTACTACACCACAACAACAAAATATATGGAATAAAATGATTAAATTACAAGGGTAAAAGGTATAGTAAAAACTTGTTGTTCATTTGCAAGACTAAAACATACATATGAATTTAATATTTTTTTATTTTATAATGAATTGTTAAGATTTTAGTTATTTTTTTTACTTTAAATTAATTAAATATTTCCTTTGTGTTAACTTTTTTATTTTCTTATGAATTGCTTGTTTTTAAATGTTTTTTTTTTACATACTAAAGAAATTAATTAAACATTAAACTATAAATAACTTGCCTTTTTAATTCATATTTTGCATTTGCCAAATACAATTCTGGCTCTTCATATTGGCATTTTTCTTATCTTCAAATTCTTTTTGATATTTTAAGTTTTCAAATTGCTGAAAAACAAAACGAAAATCAGCAGATTCATTAATTTACAATATACATAAAAAAGACGTTCACGCTTTGTAGTATAAAATCGTTGTAAATATAACACCAAGAGTGAGAACCGCTACTATTGGCAAAACTATAGCCATAACAATTTGAAATCTGGCCTTTTTGTCCCTGGTGTACAGAACCTTGGTAATAATATTGCGTTTTTGTGAAAAACTATCAAAAAATGTACCATAACAGTTCTATTTTACCATAACAGTTCTATTTTTTGTAATATTTATTAAAATTGTTTGAATATAGTTTGATGCCCTTTTCTGCCAAAATCTATTTAATTGATAAAAAGTAGAACTCCCAATATTCCCAGTGTGTAAAAATATCCCCAAATTGTCTACTTGTTTTTTGATTTTGCAAAAAAATCAATCTGTTATGGAATATTTACGTACATACATATATTGAATTTAACGCCTAGAACATGTATATGTTTCTTAAACCTTTGATGAAATGTTTTGTGCTTACAAATACTGTTGTATCCTTATTTAAAGCCCGTATTTACATAAATATTAATATATAAAATAATTTTTTTATCTTTCAGTTCAATTTATAAAATTTCCATATCTGGCAACTTCAAGCATATGGCAACATTTTAGTAAAGCCCTTACTAACGATGTGGCTTTTAGTAGCATTATAACGGTTCGCTTAAATCACACCATACATATAAATAAATATAAAAAAAGCCGTAAAATATTTGGAACTTTCAGTGAAAATGTTAAAAAGAAGCATATGATATCGATCATAGCTGTGTAAATGAAAAAAAAAAAAAAATATTAAAAATATATAAGAATGAACGTTTACTGGAAGAGTAGCCGTTTGCTACCGCCGTGTTGAACAAATAAAATACAGTCAGCAGCATATTATGAACATTTTTATAAAAACTATATTTCATGAGCGGTATTTCTGACTTATTAAATGTTTAATACGAGTAATTAATAGTTGGTCACCATATTTGATATTTATATATAAATATTATGAAATAAAATTCGTTTTCTTCGTTATTACGTCGCGTTTTCGTCGGTACAAATTACGCAAAAAGTAGTCCGGTAATAAAGAGTCGTCGGGGTTTTTTTTTCTAAAAGTGTCCTGTTATAAACAACTAGTAACAGTTAAGAAAATTTTATAGACTAGAAAACTAATCGCGAGTGCTTTAAAATCGTGTGTACAAAATTTTTGGCAACCAACTAAAAATAATTCCAGATCCTCCAGCATCATAAAAGGTCGGCGAATAAAATTGGTCCGGTAATAAAAAAAAAATTATGGCAAATAGTGTTCGGGTTTTTAAATCATATCTAAAGTGTTTCGTTACGATTTTATTATATGTATTAGGAAAATTCATCAACATTATATTGACTTTAGAAAACTAATCGCGTTCGTGAGTGCTTTAAAATCAATTGGACATCATCTTCGGAAACCAAAACCAACGTAAGCTAAATTGATTACAGTGGTAAGTTATTTTAAATTTATTTCCTAAATTCAACTAATTTTTCAAAAAAGGATTATTCAGATTCAGTGTCAAAATTTGTTAATATCACGATAGTAAAATTAAGCCCCATTTAGGCTTTAGGACATTAAGTTTTAAACTTTTTAAATATTAAATTCAATGTTTATTAAATAGCTGCTATTCTTCCCAATTTTAATGTCGCCTTAGGTTGTGTGTATAACTGGAATAGTGACTTTAAACTTAGTTTACGTTAACTATTAAAATTTTCCAAATATTCATTAATGTTGTAGACCAGTAGGATTCAGTGATGTGAAAGGAAGATAAGAGGAATACTCTTTTTGTCAAATGCAGGAAACTTTGTAGAACTTTTCGGATTTTTACTCTAAAAATAATTAATTTTAGTCAAAATTTTAAATATCCATCAACATAGATTTTAAAATTTTCATCATAACAGAAAATGTTGCGATTAAGATGTCTACATCAAAGATTCTAAAATCTTGCTGCTTTAGATTAAAACAAGGGTTTGCTTAAAAAAAATATTACTTCTTTTACGTATAAACCGGGCATATACCAAAAACTTTGTTCCGATTTACAAATCGTGTTCAGTTTTAAATAACCATGTTGTGGTGCTGACAATCCATCAATAACGAAACGATACCAAATTGTAGATTGTGTGACGTTTGTAGCACGTTTACTCCCATTGGGTTGTTAGAAAATTTTATGTTTATTGCAAATGTAGTAATTTTTCAATTTTGGGATAACTATTTCGTTTTAGCCGAAGTATGTACATATATGGAAATTATATCCATAAATTTCCCACATTGTGTGGCTAAGCATTTTTCGCTTAATTTTCCCAGCAAAATTAATAAATGGAATTTAGTTTTTCGGCTCCAAACGATTCGTTACCACCAGGATTCTTTTATTATAATTTCTTTTTTTAATTTTTATGGATGTCGATCTAAATTGGTTTGTTTAAAAAAACAATTGCAAAGCTTTTAAGCTTTTTGTTTGCAGTGCTGTATTAGGTACAAAAATATAAAGATGCCAGATCGGTAAAAACACCCAAATTGGCGATTTTTCGATGGTCGTTATTCAAAAGCATATTAATCCTATTATACTTAACCCAGCAATCTCACATCACACTGCAAGTTCGAAAAACTCAATACACTCACATTTTTTTTTACTAAAACACACACATTTTCCGCAGTGGTCACACCAATGGCATCAAATTTTTCGTGCGAGTAGTGGCTGACACTAACGATGATTAATGTTACCCTGTTATAAATTAAATGCAAATTTACTGGATTCTGCAAATTTGTAATTAAAGTTTTAACTTGTTAAATCTATTATTATGATTTATTTCTTCAAATGCGCATATAAGAAAGCAAGTTTGTTAATTATAGAGAATAAATATTATTAACTATTATTAAAATAAAACTAATAATAAATGTAAACATTTTCCCTCAAACATGTGCCTAAATAATAAACTCGGTAACTCTATTTAAAATAAAATAAGAGAGAGAAGTTAACAAATTTTTTCAAGTTTACGCTTCGACAACATTTTAAAAATGAGATTGCAGTCAGATGTGTGAGCACAAAAGTTAATGGCAATAGATTCGACTAATTCGAACAATTTTTCGTTGATAATACGTACACAACGATTTTACAATTTCATTGTGATGTGAGATAGGAGTTGACTTAATGCGATTTCTGTATTCTACACCAGCGTCAGCGATGTCTGGCCGTCCGTCCGTCTGTGTATTCATGTAATCAAACTACAAGTTGTAAATATGAATATATTTTATTGAAATTTGATATATAAGCTCTTATCGGCCATTGGGTGACAGCTATTGAAATTGGTGAAAATCGGCGCATGCTGCCAAAAGATCCAAATTATCGTTTAGATCTCGGTCAAAATTCTGTGTGTTTATAACGCCCAATAATCAGTAGTCCTAAAATAAATCCTGTAGAACAATTCTTAGTCGTAGCCCCCCATATATCGCTGCTTCACGATCTTCACTTAATTCTATATAAAAAAAAAAAAAAAAATATTGCACAGATTTTTCTCAAATTTGAATTATACAAAATGTTTTTGCAAAAAATAAGTGACTACCAAATATGGTCAGGATAGGTCCATCTTTCGACCTAGTTCCCTTATAAATATAGCATTCGGTATGAACGTTTTCATATCTGCAGGAAAAACAGAAAATTAATAAAATGCCACTCAAATTTGGTTTATGCTTATTCTCTGTATACAATTAGTTGGACCTAAAACCCTTCCTCTAAACACATGGTATCGTATAGTCGGGCTAGACCTACTATAATTTTTTTGCTTGTTTATTATACAATCCATGCCAGCGTACAGAGGGTATATAAAAGTGTGTCATTCCGTTTAATTAAAAAAAATGTCCGGACCCCATCAAATATATACATATATTCTTGATCCTTATAACAAGCGGATTCTGTCTGTCCGTCTGTGTAAATCACGATCAATAGGTCAGCTGTACTCTCATTTTGAGTGAAAATATTCATTGACAATTTGCGTTAGAGGTTAATGAAAATCATTAAAAGCTGTTCAATATGCCCCGAAATTTTTATGAAAATGTAAGAAAATTCTTGAAAAAGTTATGATATTTGTTGTTATTGTTATTGGTGTTATTCAAAAATTTATAATTTGTGTGTCTTAGCTGTAATTGTTGTTGGTGTTGTGGTCGTTCGTTTGTAGTTAGCTTCATCAGTGTGTATATATGTATAAGTATAAATACAAAAAATCGCCAATATGAAAGAAGAATAATAATTAAAAAGTAAATTTTCTTAAATCTTAAAATCTTAAAAAATTACTCAATGATACATAGGTATATTAAATATAAAAAAAATTTAATGTTTCAAAAATCATCCATTTATGAGTCTCAGTGTATAAGGTCGGCTGTGTCCAACCGTCTAAGGCTTAGGTGGTAGTAAATTTCGGGCTAGTATGTTAGGATGAGTTACAAGTTTATTCAAATATATCTGAGTTTGTGTCATAATTTCATCTTTGATAAGAGGAACATTTAAGTCCCTATGTACATATGTAGGAGTTTCTGACATACCAGGGTGTACTTGTAATCATTCGTAGGATTCTGTTCCGTCTCCTTTTCGACATTAGACGCAGAGGCAGTACCCCACAGCTGAATGCCATATCACCATATGGGTTTTATTATTGAGTTATAAAGAAGTAATTTACAATCTAAACTTAGTTCCGAGTTTCTGGCAATAAGCCATGTTATATGTAAAATTTGCCACTTATGTGATTATGGTGGTATTACTGAAAATTTGTTTGAACATATGTGTGATGGAAAATCAAAAAATTTTAATTTTGATAGAATATAAAAATATTTAGATTATGTCGGTGTCACACATACAAACAAATTAAGACAAGTTAATAAAAAAAATCACTAGGTCTGGGAACCCTTGTTTTAATACAGTATACACATACATATACAATATAATGGAATCTTATAACAAAATATATTTTTGACGACTTGACCAAAAAATTGGATCATAAAATTAAAAACTCTTATTAATTTAAAAAATTTATATTATTTATTTAAAAAAGAAAAAATATTAACATAAAATAGCTTAACTTCAGAAAACAAAACTTTAAAATATTCCTTTTTATGCTGTTAAAACAATGGTTGAAAAATTTCCCTCTATATTTGGCTTCAATATTTTGTTGGCTATCTATTATTTTTTAGTACTTACAGTCTTCTTGACTAAAAAAAAAATAATCTTATTCTAGAATAACGATTTATACATTTAAAAAAAAAAATAAAAACATCTTATTCACTTAAAAAAATAATTTTATTCTTGAATAACGAGTTTGTTTACGCGCAGATTAGCGAACCGGCCTATTGTCAGCTTAACGAAGCACTTGTTTGCTGTTCTCCGTAGCCTTTGAATGTGCTTTGCTTAAGCTGATGGCTCATACTGTTGTATACCCCGCTTAAGGTACGTTGTACATTCTACCCCCGCTCTTTACCAATAAAGAAATTTTTATAACGTTTAAGAAAACATAATTCTAATTGTGTTTTTATTTTTTCATATATTTTTTTTGGGAAAATTATTTTACTGAGAAAAACATGGTCCTTCGAACCGGATTCTTAAGTTTCGGAATCCAAAATTCCATTCTTATCAAGCGCATCATCAACGCCTGTCCGCCATGGATCGAACATTTGTGTACATGTTTTACGAACAACCTTGTGAACTGACCATCGTAAGGCAGGATCTTCGGGTACCTTTCATTATATGCCAAACCAGGGGCTTGAATTAGCCGACCATTCATTCTGATGAATCCATCGGAGTCAATAGAAGGATTCAAGGACAATAAATTACTCTTAGAGGGCAAAGGTAGTCCTTTAGCCAAAAACTCATATTCGGTGAGATAAGTTCGCTGGCAAAAAATAATATATGCAATAATTTTCATTGCTCGGGGTAAATTTGAATACTTGTGTAGTATATCAATTGGTTTCTTTAATTCCTTATCCGACTTAACACATTCCAAATGAGAATGAAGACTAATTGATTCCTTGGGCCAGGCATTCCTTGGTTTCATTAGCCAATGAAGACCATGCCACCATAACGCATTATCAATTAGTTCACGAGCAAGAGATCCACGGCTTGCCAAATCGGCGGGGTTATCTTTGGAAACCACGTGAGACCAATTCTCATTTCCAACTTTTTTAACAATCAAAGCAACTCTATTCGCAACAAAAGTTGGCAAATCGCATGACTCTTTCTTCAGCCATGCTAAGACAATGGTTGAATCAGTCCAAAGATAAATTTTCTCCTTGGGAAATTTCAACTGACTATTCAACGAATCAACCGTCCTTGCCATTAACGCCGCTCCACAGAGCTCTAATCGGGGTAAAGTCTCAAATTTCACTGGAGCTACTTTTGTTTTTGAAGCAAGTAAGTGCGATTTTATCTCAAACGGGGAAGAGACGGTGCGAACATAGAGTGCTGCTGCGTACGCTTTCTCAGAAGCATCGCAAAATCCATGGATCACGATATCATTCTCGGGATGAAAAAAATAAAATAATAAAAACTGTCTTATTCACTTTAAAAAAATTTATCTTATGATATGTGACAAATTGTCGACAAATTTCCAACAAAAATTGTCAGCAAAATGAATCACATATTTTTGACAAATATTGTGATCCTTTGTCACCCCGCATTGTTAGTCCGAGTTCACACAAGACAACTTTTGTTGCGCAATTCTTGAGTTTGTAGGAGAGAAGAGGGGAAAGAAGAGTGGTATTTGGTACGGAGTTGCTTGCACTAGGCAACTCGTTTTGTTGTGCAATTCGTAATTATAAACACGAAGTTAGCTACAGCTTATTATTTGACATTTCTTTTTATTCTTTGCTTCGCTGTGAAAAATTATTATTTCATTTATTTTATTATTTTTTTTTATTATTTAATTTTTTCTTTGACTTCCAGTTTTTCACACAAATAGATTTTTTACTTTGGACCAATAATAAATTCTTTTTACACAAGCTAATAAAGTGAACTGTCAAAAATTTAAGAATTTGAAAGCAAAAGAAAACGAAAAGTTGCGGCAATAAATTTCTCTGTGTGAACATTAAGGCAACTTTAAAAGAGAATTGAAAAAAAGTTGCGCAACAAAAATTGCCTTGTGTGAACGCAGACTAATATGTCGTTTAGGACAGCGATCACAATTTTTCAACAAATGATTGTCGACAATTTGTTGGTAAAATTTCGTTGACAAAATGTATACACCTTTTTGATGACAATATGTTGACAAAAAGTTGTCATCACATTTTCTGGTTGCCCGGGAGCACCTTTAAACGTCATAATTGAATGAAACGTCAAACTAATGGCTGAGTTTATGTCAGACTTTCTGTCATGCCAAAAAGTTGGATTATTAAGTCACGACATGAACATTAGCGGTCTCCACTAGCCATTGACTTGAACATTGGCATGAATTATAGCTAGTCGAGACACCATGTCCTATAGCTATCGAAAGTTTTAATCTTTAAATTTTGTAGTTTGGCAACGCTGTTGTATAACACACAAAAAAAGGGATTTCACCGAAGCAATTAACACAAAACAGCCAATTAAAGTATGTACTTATATATATAAATCGTTTCGACTTTTATATACATATTTTAAGTGGTTGAAATAAACTGAAACCACCGTGTATCCTTCTTGTTAGAAAGAGGTGATAACAGTAATCTGTGGCGGTGATAAAAATATCCATATATAAGAAAATATGCTCCCCCCATCTAACCCCTACACATGATTTTTTCGAGGCTTCGAATCAAACATTCAAATCAAACGCATTTTTTTTTAATTTATATTATTTATTGGATTCAATTGAACAAAAATACGTATTAATGGCTCTATCACTGATGGCGGTACTCCTCCTCGAGCAGCAGCTTCAACAAACTTATAAGTAGCACTTCGTTTCCCTGAATCAATTTCATTTATAATTTGCTCTGCAAATTTATAATAATGTTGTAACATTTCGAGATCTTTATAAAAAGCGTGGTTATTTTCTTTCATTAGTTCTTTTAATTTACTTTGATGGTTGAGAATTTTTTTATTTATTGAACCGCAAAACTGATTTAAAGTACAGAAACTGTTCTCCATTCGATTAATTTTTGACGTGATCAATTCGCCAGAAACCTCATAATAACGAGATAACAGATCAGCGACCTCATCTTCGCTTTTTATAACTCTTTGAATAAGTTGCTTATATTGCAAATTTAAATCACGCAGTTCCTCCATTTTTTATGTAAAGAAATTGAACTACGAAAACAATATGCACTTTAATACAATACGCGAACTACGCGGTCTGAAGATTCAAATAGATTTGGTATTATGTATAGCCAGAGATGCTAGACGCAACGATTTTAGGGCATTTTGACGATTTTTTTTTTTTAAATATAACAAATATCGATTTTTTTTATATAAACACTAGAAGGCCTAGTTGCCACATGTTGTTAAAATGTGACCGTATCGTATCGTAACTTTGGCATTTAGTGCAATTATAGAACGTAAAAACGAACCATCATGTTGCTGTACAAAATTAACCAAACTTTATCAGCTGTTCACAAATGTCTCGAATAAACGTAGCAAAAATCTAAAATCAACAGAAGCTAACATGGTGTCTCGACTAGCCAAAATTCATGACAATGTTCAAGTCAATGGCTAGTGGAGACCGCTATTGTTCATGTCATGACTAAAAAATCCAACTTTTTGCCATGACAGAAAGTCTGTCATAAACTCAGCCATTTATTTGAAGTTTCATTTGATTTTAACGTTTAAGTATATTAAAATGGCGCAACTTAAATTAAATAAAAGAGAAATTATTAATTTCATTCTAAAAAAGGATTTACTCAAAATCTCGTGCTTTTTGTTTCATTTTTTCTTCTTCAATTTATATTTTTAGTTTTTGTAACTCTTTTAAAGCATTGAGTACAATAACACATTTTTGTTGTTTACGATTCAAAGACATTTTGGAAATGAAATGTCTAAACATCATTTGCCCACTTCGCGTTTTCTCTCATTTTGTTTCTCTGACTTGAACATGAACATTGTCATAAATTATAGCTAGTCGAGACAGCGTGTAACGATACGATACGTTTAGTTTAAGAGAGGTTGAATCAGCTGATTCGCGCCGTTGCCGTTACGCGTGGTTAACTAGGTCTTAAGGATTTTCACTCTTGGTATACCAAGTACTATAATAAAGCACCCATGTACACTAGGATTAGTCACTTCTTTGACTTTTGTCGAATATCGAATTGCTCTCGCAATATGATGTAGGGAATGGAAAACCATGAAGAACCGCATGTTTATTTCTTTGAAATGGTAAAAAAACCTTCCCCGTTAAATGCATTTACTTTTGCTAGAAATCACAAAAAATTGAAAATAAAAAAATCGGTTTCGAGCAACAGTAAATGCATTTTACGGGGAAGGTTTTTTCACCATTTCCAAAAACTAAACATGCAGTTCTTCATAGTTTTCCATGCCCTACCTCATACTGCGAGAGCATTCTTCGCAAAAAAGGGACTAACCCTAATGTAAGTGTTGTAGATATAGTAAAGTACCCATGTAAACGTTGTTGATATAGCAAAAACACTACTATTTACTACACCACAACAACAAAATATATGGAATAAAATGATTAAATTACAAGGGTAAAAGGTATAGTAAAAACTTGTTGTTCATTTGCAAGACTAAAACATACATATGAATTTAATATTTTTTTATTTTATAATGAATTGTTAAGATTTTAGTTATTTTTTTTACTTTAAATTAATTAAATATTTCCTTTGTGTTAACTTTTTTATTTTCTTATGAATTGCTTGTTTTTAAATGTTTTTTTTTTACATACTAAAGAAATTAATTAAACATTAAACTATAAATAACTTGCCTTTTTAATTCATATTTTGCATTTGCCAAATACAATTCTGGCTCTTCATATTGGCATTTTTCTTATCTTCAAATTCTTTTTGATATTTTAAGTTTTCAAATTGCTGAAAAACAAAACGAAAATCAGCAGATTCATTAATTTACAATATACATAAAAAAGACGTTCACGCTTTGTAGTATAAAATCGTTGTAAATATAACACCAAGAGTGAGAACCGCTACTATTGGCAAAACTATAGCCATAACAATTTGAAATCTGGCCTTTTTGTCCCTGGTGTACAGAACCTTGGTAATAATATTGCGTTTTTGTGAAAAACTATCAAAAAATGTACCATAACAGTTCTATTTTACCATAACAGTTCTATTTTTTGTAATATTTATTAAAATTGTTTGAATATAGTTTGATGCCCTTTTCTGCCAAAATCTATTTAATTGATAAAAAGTAGAACTCCCAATATTCCCAGTGTGTAAAAATATCCCCAAATTGTCTACTTGTTTTTTGATTTTGCAAAAAAATCAATCTGTTATGGAATATTTACGTACATACATATATTGAATTTAACGCCTAGAACATGTATATGTTTCTTAAACCTTTGATGAAATGTTTTGTGCTTACAAATACTGTTGTATCCTTATTTAAAGCCCGTATTTACATAAATATTAATATATAAAATAATTTTTTTATCTTTCAGTTCAATTTATAAAATTTCCATATGGCAACATTTTAGTAAAGCCCTTACTAACGATGTGGCTTTTAGTAGCATTATAACGGTTCGCTTAAATCACACCATACATATAAATAAATATAAAAAAAGCCGTAAAATATTTGGAACTTTCAGTGAAAATGTTAAAAAGAAGCATATGATATCGATCATAGCTGTGTAAATGAAAAAAAAAAAAAAAATATTAAAAATATATAAGAATGAACGTTTACTGGAAGAGTAGCCGTTTGCTACCGCCGTGTTGAACAAATAAAATACAGTCAGCAGCATATTATGAACATTTTTATAAAAACTATATTTCATGAGCGGTATTTCTGACTTATTAAATGTTTAATACGAGTAATTAATAGTTGGTCACCATATTTGATATTTATATATAAATATTATGAAATAAAATTCGTTTTCTTGGTTATTACGTCGCGTTTTCGTCGGTACAAATTACGCAAAAAGTAGTCCGGTAATAAAGAGTCGTCGGGGGTTTTTTTTTTCTAAAAGTGTCGTGTTATAAACAACTAGTAACAGTTAAAAAAATTTTATAGACTAGAAAACTAATCGCGAGTGCTTTAAAATCGTGTGTACAAAATTTTTGGCAACCAACTAAATATAATTCCAGATCCTCCAGCATCATAAAAGGTCCTCCAGCATCAAAATAGTGTTCGGGTTTTTAAATCATATCTAAAGTGTTTCGTTACGATTTTATTATATGTATTAGGAAAATTCATCAACATTATATTGACTTTAGAAAACTAATCGCGTTCGTGAGTGCTTTAAAATCAATTGGACATCATCTTCGGAAACCAAAACCAACATAAGCTAAATTGATTAGAGTGGTAAGTTATTTTAAATTTATTTCCTAAATTCAACTAATTTTTCAAAAAAGGATTATTCAGATTCAGTGTCAAAATTTGTTAATATCACAATAGTAAAATTAAGCCACATTTAGGCTTTAGGGCATTAAGTTTTAAACTTTTTAAATATTTAATTCAATGTTTATTAAATAGCTGCTATTCTTCCCAATTTTAATGTCGCCTTAGGTTGTGTGTATAACTGGAATAGTGACTTTAAAATTAGTTTACGTTAACTATTAAAATTTTCCAAATATTCATTAATGTTGTAGACCAATAGGATTCAGTGATGTGAAAGGAGGATAAGAGGAATACTCTTTTTGTCAAATGCAGGAAACTTTGTAGAACTTTTCGGATTTTTACTCCAAAATAATTAATTTTAGACAAAATTTTAAATATCCATCAACATAGATTTTAAAATTTTCATCATAACAGAAAATGTTGCGATTAAGATGTCTACATCAAAGATTCTAAAATCTTGCTGCTGTAGATTAATACAAGGGTTTGCTTAAAAAATTATTACTTCTTTTACGTATAAACCGGGCATATACCAAAAACTTTGTTCCGATTTACAAATCGTGTTCAGTTTTAAATAACCATGTTGTAGTGCTGACAATCCATCAATAACGAAACGATACCAAATTGTAGATTGTGTGACGTTTGTAGCACGTTTACTCCCATTGGGTTGGTAGAAAATTTTATGTTTATTGCAAATGTAGTAATTTTTCAATTTTGGGATAACTATTTCGTTTTAGCCAAAGTATGTACATATATGGAAATTATATCTATAAATTTCCCACATTGTGTGGCTAAGCATTTTTCGCTTAATTTTCCCAGCAAAATTAATAAATGGAATTTAGTTTTTCGGCTCCAAACGATTCGTTACCACCAGGATTCTTTTATTATAATTTCTTTTTTTAATTTTTATGGATGTCGATCTAAATTGGTTTGTTTAAAAAAACAATTGCAAAGCTTTTAAGCTTTTTGTTTGCAGTGCTGTATTAGGTACAAAAATATAAAGATGCCAGATCGGTAAAAACACCCAAATTGGCGATTTTTCGATGGTCGTTATTCAAAAGCATATTAATCCTATTATACTTAACCCAGCAATCTCACATCACACTGCAAGTTCGAAAAACTCAATACACTCACATTTTTTTTTACTAAAACACACACATTTTCCGCAGTGGTCACACCAATGGCATCAAATTTTTCGTGCGAGTAGTGGCTGACACTAACGATGATTAATGTTACCCTGTTATAAATTAAATGCAAATTTACTGGATTCTGCAAATTTGTAATTAAAGTTTTAACTTGTTAAATCTATTATTATGATTTATTTCTTCAAATGCGCATATAAGAAAGCAAGTTTGTTAATTATAGAGAATAAATATTATTAACTATTATTAAAATAAAACTAATAATAAATGTAAACATTTTCCCTCAAACATGTGCCTAAATAATAAACTCGGTAACTCTATTTAAAATAAAATAAGAGAGAGAAGTTAACAAATTTTTTCAAGTTTACGCTTCGACAACATTTTAAAAATGAGATTGCAGTCAGATGTGTGAGCACAAAAGTTAATGGCAATAGATTCGACTAATTCGAACAATTTTTCGTTGATAATACGTACACAACGATTTTACAATTTCATTGTGATGTGAGATAGGAGTTGACTTAATGCGATTTCTGTATTCTACACCAGCGTCAGCGATGTCTGGCCGTCCGTCCGTCTGTGTATTCATGTAATCAAACTACAAGTTGTAAATATGAATATATTTTATTGAAATTTGATATATAAGCTCTTATCGGCCATTGGGTGACAGCTATTGAAATTGGTGAAAATCGGCGCATGCTGCCAAAAGATCCAAATTATCGTTTAGATCTCGGTCAAAATTCTGTGTGTTTATAACGCCCAATAATCAGTAGTCCTAAAATAAATCCTGTAGAACAATTCTTAGTCGTAGCCCCCCATATATCGCTGCTTCACGATCTTCACTTAATTCTATATAAAAAAAAAAAAAAATATTGCACAGATTTTTCTCAAATTTGAATTATACAAAATGTTTTTGCAAAAAATAAGTGACTACCAAATATGGTCAGGATAGGTCCATCTTTCGACCTAGTTCCCTTATAAATATAGCATTCGGTATGAACGTTTTCATATCTGCAGGAAAAACAGAAAATTAATAAAATGCCACTCAAATTTGGTTTATGCTTATTCTCTGTATACAATTAGTTGGACCTAAAACCCTTCCTCTAAACACATGGTATCGTATAGTCGGGCTAGACCTACTATAATTTTTTTGCTTGTTTATTATACAATCCATGCCAGCGTACAGAGGGTATATAAAAGTGTGTCATTCCGTTTAATTAAAAAAAATGTCCGGACCCCATCAAATATATACATATATTCTTGATCCTTATAACAAGCGGATTCTGTCTGTCCGTCTGTGTAAATCACGATCAATAGGTCAGCTGTACTCTCATTTTGAGTGAAAATATTCATTGACAATTTGCGTTAGAGGTTAATGAAAATCATTAAAAGCTGTTCAATATGCCCCGAAATTTTTATGAAAATGTAAGAAAATTCTTGAAAAAGTTATGATATTTGTTGTTATTGTTATTGGTGTTATTCAAAAATTTATAATTTGTGTGTCTTAGCTGTAATTGTTGTTGGTGTTGTGGTCGTTCGTTTGTAGTTAGCTTCATCAGTGTGTATATATGTATAAGTATAAATACAAAAAATCGCCAATATGAAAGAAGAATAATAATTAAAAAGTAAATTTTCTTAAATCTTAAAAAATTACTCAATGATACATAGGTATATTAAATATAAAAAAAATTTAATGTTTCAAAAATCATCCATTTATGAGTCTCAGTGTATAAGGTCGGCTGTGTCCAACCGTCTAAGGCGTAGGTGGTAGTAAATTTCGGGCTAGTATGTTAGGATGAGTTACAAGTTTATTCAAATATATCTGAGTTTGTGTCATAATTTCATATTTGATAAGAGGAACATTTAAGTCCCTATGTACATATGTAGGAGTTTCTGACATACCAGGGTGTACTTGTAATCATTCGTAGGATTCTGTTCCGTCTCCTTTTCGACATTAGACGCAGAGGCAGTACCCCACAGCTGAATGCCATATCACCATATGGGTTTTATTATTGAGTTATAAAGAAGTAATTTACAATCTAAACTTAGTTCCGAGTTTCTGGCAATAAGCCATGTTATATGTAAAATTTGCCACTTATGTGATTATGGTGGTATTACTGAAAATTTGTTTGAACATATGTGTGATGGAAAATCAAAAAATTTTAATTTTGATAGAATATAAAAATATTTAGATTATGTCGGTGTCACACATACAAACAAATTAAGACAAGTTAATAAAAAAAATCACTAGGTCTGGGAACCCTTGTTTTAATACAGTACACATACATATACAATATAATGGAATCTTATAACAAAATATATTTTTGACGACTTGACCAAAAAATTGGATCATAAAATTAAAAACTCTTATTAATTTAAAAAATTTATATTATTTATTTAAAAAAGAAAAAATATTAACATAAAATAGCTTAACTTCAGAAAACAAAACTTTAAAATATTCCTTTTTATGCTGTTAAAACAATGGTTGAAAAATTTCCCTCTATATTTGGCTTCAATATTTTGTTGGCTATCTATTATTTTTTAGTACTTACAGTCTTCTTGACTAAAAAAAAAATAATCTTATTCTAGAATAACGATTTATACATTTAAAAAAAAAATAAAAACATCTTATTCACTTAAAAAAATAATTTTATTCTTGAATAACGAGTTTGTTTACGCGCAGATTAGCGAACCGGCCTATTGTCAGCTTAACGAAGCACTTGTTTGCTGTTCTCCGTAGCCTTTGAATGTGCTTTGCTTAAGCTGATGGCTCATACTGTTGTATACCCCGCTTAAGGTACGTTGTACATTCTACCCCCGCTCTTTACCAATAAAGAAATTTTTATAACGTTTAAGAAAACATAATTCTAATTGTGTTTTTATTTTTTCATATATTTTTTTTGGGAAAATTATTTTACTGAGAAAAACATGGTCCTTCGAACCGGATTCTTAAGTTTCGGAATCCAAAATTCCATTCTTATCAAGCGCATCATCAACGCCTGTCCGCCATGGATCGAACATTTGTGTACATGTTTTACGAACAACCTTGTGAACTGACCATCGTAAGGCAGGATCTTCGGGTACCTTTCATTATATGCCAAACCAGGGGCTTGAATTAGCCGACCATTCATTCTGATGAATCCATCGGAGTCAATAGAAGGATTCAAGGACAATAAATTACTCTTAGAGGGCAAAGGTAGTCCTTTAGCCAAAAACTCATATTCGGTGAGATAAGTTCGCTGGCAAAAAATAATATATGCAATAATTTTCATTGCTCGGGGTAAATTTGAATACTTGTGTAGTATATCAATTGGTTTCTTTAATTCCTTATCCGACTTAACACATTCCAAATGAGAATGAAGACTAATTGATTCCTTGGGCCAGGCATTCCTTGGTTTCGTTAGCCAATGAAGACCATGCCACCATAACGCATTATCAATTAGTTCACGAGCAAGAGATCCACGGCTTGCCAAATCGGCGGGGTTATCTTTGGAAACCACGTGAGACCAATTCTCATTTCCAACTTTTTTAACAATCAAAGCAACTCTATTCGCAACAAAAGTTGGCAAATCGCATGACTCTTTCTTCAGCCATGCTAAGACAATGGTTGAATCAGTCCAAAGATAAATTTTCTCCTTGGGAAATTTCAACTGACTATTCAACGAATCAACCGTCCTTGCCATTAACGCCGCTCCACAGAGCTCTAATCGGGGTAAAGTCTCAAATTTCACTGGAGCTACTTTTGTTTTTGAAGCAAGTAAGTGCGATTTTATCTCAAACGGGGAAGAGACGGTGCGAACATAGAGTGCTGCTGCGTACGCTTTCTCAGAAGCATCGCAAAATCCATGGATCACGATATCATTCTCGGGATGAAAAAAATAAAATAATAAAAACTGTCTTATTCACTTTAAAAAAATTTATCTTATGATATGTGACAAATTGTCGACAAATTTCCAACAAAAATTGTCAGCAAAATGAATCACATATTTTTGACAAATATTGTGATCCTTTGTCACCCCGCATTGTTAGTCCGAGTTCACACAAGACAACTTTTGTTGCGCAATTCTTGAGTTTGTAGGAGAGAAGAGGGGAAAGAAGAGTGGTATTTGGTACGGAGTTGCTTGCACTAGGCAACTCGTTTTGTTGTGCAATTCGTAATTATAAACACGAAGTTAGCTGCAGCTTATTATTTGACATTTCTTTTTATTCTTTGCTTCGCTGTGAAAAATTATTATTTCATTTATTTTATTATTTTTTTTTATTATTTAATTTTTTCTTTGACTTCCAGTTTTTCACACAAATAGATTTTTTACTTTGGACCAATAATAAATTCTTTTTACACAAGCTAATAAAGTGAACTGTCAAAAATTTAAGAATTTGAAAGCAAAAGAAAACGAAAAGTTGCGGCAATAAATTTCTCTGTGTGAACATTAAGGCAACTTTAAAAGAGAATTGAAAAAACGTTGCGCAACAAAAATTGCCTTGTGTGAACGCAGACTAATATGTCGTTTAGGACAGCGATCACAATTTTTCAACAAATGATTGTCGACAATTTGTTGGTAAAATTTCGTTGACAAAATGTATACACCTTTTTGATGACAATATGTTGACAAAAAGTTGTCATCACATTTTCTGGTTGCCCGGGAGCACCTTTAAACGTCATAATTGAATGAAACGTCAAACTAATGGCTGAGTTTATGTCAGACTTTCTGTCATGCCAAAAAGTTGGATTATTAAGTCACGACATGAACATTAGCGGTCTCCACTAGCCATTGACTTGAACATTGGCATGAATTATAGCTAGTCGAGACACCATGTCCTATAGCTATCGAAAGTTTTAATCTTTAAATTTTGTAGTTTGGCAACGCTGTTGTATAACACACAAAAAAAGGGATTTCACCGAAGCAATTAACACAAAACAGCCAATTAAAGTATGTACCTATATATATAAATCGTTTCGACTTTTATATACATATTTTAAGTGGTTGAAATAAACTGAAACCACCGTGTATCCTTCTTGTTAGAAAGAGGTGATAACAGTAATCTGTGGCGGTGATAAAAATATCCATATATAAGAAAATATGCTCCCCCCATCTAACCCCTACACATGATTTTTTCGAGGCTTCGAATCAAACATTCAAATCAAACGCATTTTTTTTTAATTTATATTATTTATTGGATTCAATTGAACAAAAATACGTATTAATGGCTCTATCACTGATGGCGGTACTCCTCCTCGAGCAGCAGCTTCAACAAACTTATAAGTAGCACTTCGTTTCCCTGAATCAATTTCATTTATAATTTGCTCTGCAAATTTATAATAATGTTGTAACATTTCGAGATCTTTATAAAAAGCGTGGTTATTTTCTTTCATTAGTTCTTTTAATTTACTTTGATGGTTGAGAATTTTTTTATTTATTGAACCGCAAAACTGATTTAAAGTACAGAAACTGTTCTCCATTCGATTAATTTTTGACGTGATCAATTCGCCAGAAACCTCATAATAACGAGATAACAGATCAGCGACCTCATCTTCGCTTTTTATAACTCTTTGAATAAGTTGCTTATATTGCAAATTTAAATCACGCAGTTCCTCCATTTTTTATGTAAACAAATTGAACTACGAAAACAATATGCACTTTAATACAATACGCGAACTACGCGGTCTGAAGATTCAAATAGATTTGGTATTATGTATAGCCAGAGATGCTAGACGCAACGATTTTAGGGCATTTTGACGATTTTTTTTTTTAAATATAACAAATATCGATTTTTTTTATATAAACACTAGAAGGCCTAGTTGCCACATGTTGTTAAAATGTGACCGTATCGTATCGTAACTTTGGCATTTAGTGCAATTATAGAACGTAAAAACGAACCATCATGTTGCTGTACAAAATTAACCAAACTTTATCAGCTGTTCACAAATGTCTCGAATAAACGTAGCAAAAATCTAAAATCAACAGAAGCTAACATGGTGTCTCGACTAGCCAAAATTCATGACAATGTTCAAGTCAATGGCTAGTGGAGACCGCTATTGTTCATGTCATGACTAAAAAATCCAACTTTTTGCCATGACAGAAAGTCTGTCATAAACTCAGCCATTTATTTGAAGTTTCATTTGATTTTAACGTTTAAGTATATTAAAATGGCGCAACTTAAATTAAATAAAAGAGAAATTATTAATTTCATTCTAAAAAAGGATTTACTCAAAATCTCGTGCTTTTTGTTTCATTTTTTCTTCTTCAATTTATATTTTTAGTTTTTGTAACTCTTTTAAAGCATTGAGTACAATAACACATTTTTGTTGTTTACGATTCAAAGACATTTTGGAAATGAAATGTCTAAACATCATTTGCCCACTTCGCGTTTTCTCTCATTTTGTTTCTCTGACTTGAACATGAACATTGTCATAAATTATAGCTAGTCGAGACAGCGTGTAACGATACGATACGTTTAGTTTAAGAGAGGTTGAATCAGCTGATTCGCGCCGTTGCCGTTACGCGTGGTTAACTAGGTCTTAAGGATTTTCACTCTTGGTATACCAAGTACTATAATAAAGCACCCATGTACACTAGGATTAGTCACTTCTTTGACTTTTGTCGAATATCGAATTGCTCTCGCAATATGATGTAGGGAATGGAAAACCATGAAGAACCGCATGTTTATTTCTTTGAAATGGTAAAAAAACCTTCCCCGTTAAATGCATTTACTTTTGCTAGAAATCACAAAAAATTGAAAATAAAAAAATCGGTTTCGAGCAACAGTAAATGCATTTTACGGGGAAGGTTTTTTCACCATTTCCAAAAACTAAACATGCAGTTCTTCATAGTTTTCCATGCCCTACCTCATACTGCGAGAGCATTCTTCGCAAAAAAGGGACTAACCCTAATGTAAGTGTTGTAGATATAGTAAAGTACCCATGTAAACGTTGTTGATATAGCAAAAACACTACTATTTACTACACCACAACAACAAAATATATGGAATAAAATGATTAAATTACAAGGGTAAAAGGTATAGTAAAAACTTGTTGTTCATTTGCAAGACTAAAACATACATATGAATTTAATATTTTTTTATTTTATAATGAATTGTTAAGATTTTAGTTATTTTTTTTACTTTAAATTAATTAAATATTTCCTTTGTGTTAACTTTTTTATTTTCTTATGAATTGCTTGTTTTTAAATGTTTTTTTTTTACATACTAAAGAAATTAATTAAACATTAAACTATAAATAACTTGCCTTTTTAATTCATATTTTGCATTTGCCAAATACAATTCTGGCTCTTCATATTGGCATTTTTCTTATCTTCAAATTCTTTTTGATATTTTAAGTTTTCAAATTGCTGAAAAACAAAACGAAAATCAGCAGATTCATTAATTTACAATATACATAAAAAAGACGTTCACGCTTTGTAGTATAAAATCGTTGTAAATATAACACCAAGAGTGAGAACCGCTACTATTGGCAAAACTATAGCCATAACAATTTGAAATCTGGCCTTTTTGTCCCTGGTGTACAGAACCTTGGTAATAATATTGCGTTTTTGTGAAAAACTATCAAAAAATGTACCATAACAGTTCTATTTTACCATAACAGTTCTATTTTTTGTAATATTTATTAAAATTGTTTGAATATAGTTTGATGCCCTTTTCTGCCAAAATCTATTTAATTGATAAAAAGTAGAACTCCCAATATTCCCAGTGTGTAAAAATATCCCCAAATTGTCTACTTGTTTTTTGATTTTGCAAAAAAATCAATCTGTTATGGAATATTTACGTACATACATATATTGAATTTAACGCCTAGAACATGTATATGTTTCTTAAACCTTTGATGAAATGTTTTGTGCTTACAAATACTGTTGTATCCTTATTTAAAGCCCGTATTTACATAAATATTAATATATAAAATAATTTTTTTATCTTTCAGTTCAATTTATAAAATTTCCATATGGCAACATTTTAGTAAAGCCCTTACTAACGATGTGGCTTTTAGTAGCATTATAACGGTTCGCTTAAATCACACCATACATATAAATAAATATAAAAAAAGCCGTAAAATATTTGGAACTTTCAGTGAAAATGTTAAAAAGAAGCATATGATATCGATCATAGCTGTGTAAATGAAAAAAAAAAAAAAAATATTAAAAATATATAAGAATGAACGTTTACTGGAAGAGTAGCCGTTTGCTACCGCCGTGTTGAACAAATAAAATACAGTCAGCAGCATATTATGAACATTTTTATAAAAACTATATTTCATGAGCGGTATTTCTGACTTATTAAATGTTTAATACGAGTAATTAATAGTTGGTCACCATATTTGATATTTATATATAAATATTATGAAATAAAATTCGTTTTCTTGGTTATTACGTCGCGTTTTCGTCGGTACAAATTACGCAAAAAGTAGTCCGGTAATAAAGAGTCGTCGGGGGTTTTTTTTTCTAAAAGTGTCGTGTTATAAACAACTAGTAACAGTTAAAAAAATTTTATAGACTAGAAAACTAATCGCGAGTGCTTTAAAATCGTGTGTACAAAATTTTTGGCAACCAACTAAATATAATTCCAGATCCTCCAGCATCATAAAAGGTCCTCCAGCATCAAAATAGTGTTCGGGTTTTTAAATCATATCTAAAGTGTTTCGTTACGATTTTATTATATGTATTAGGAAAATTCATCAACATTATATTGACTTTAGAAAACTAATCGCGTTCGTGAGTGCTTTAAAATCAATTGGACATCATCTTCGGAAACCAAAACCAACATAAGCTAAATTGATTAGAGTGGTAAGTTATTTTAAATTTATTTCCTAAATTCAACTAATTTTTCAAAAAAGGATTATTCAGATTCAGTGTCAAAATTTGTTAATATCACAATAGTAAAATTAAGCCACATTTAGGCTTTAGGGCATTAAGTTTTAAACTTTTTAAATATTTAATTCAATGTTTATTAAATAGCTGCTATTCTTCCCAATTTTAATGTCGCCTTAGGTTGTGTGTATAACTGGAATAGTGACTTTAAACTTAGTTTACGTTAACTATTAAAATTTTCCAAATATTCATTAATGTTGTAGACCAATAGGATTCAGTGATGTGAAAGGAGGATAAGAGGAATACTCTTTTTGTCAAATGCAGGAAACTTTGTAGAACTTTTCGGATTTTTACTCCAAAATAATTAATTTTAGACAAAATTTTAAATATCCATCAACATAGATTTTAAAATTTTCATCATAACAGAAAATGTTGCGATTAAGATGTCTACATCAAAGATTCTAAAATCTTGCTGCTGTAGATTAATACAAGGGTTTGCTTAAAAAATTATTACTTCTTTTACGTATAAACCGGGCATATACCAAAAACTTTGTTCCGATTTACAAATCGTGTTCAGTTTTAAATAACCATGTTGTAGTGCTGACAATCCATCAATAACGAAACGATACCAAATTGTAGATTGTGTGACGTTTGTAGCACGTTTACTCCCATTGGGTTGGTAGAAAATTTTATGTTTATTGCAAATGTAGTAATTTTTCAATTTTGGGATAACTATTTCGTTTTAGCCAAAGTATGTACATATATGGAAATTATATCTATAAATTTTCCACATTGTGTGGCTAAGCATTTTTCGTTTAATTTTCCCAGCAAAATTAATAAATGGAATTTAGTTTTTCGGCTCCAAACGATTCGTTACCACCAGGATTCCTATATTATAATTTCTTTTTTTTAATTTTTATGGATGTCCATCTAAGTTGGTTTGTTTAGAAAACAATTGCAAAAAATAGCAAAAAATAGCTTTTAAGCTTTTTGTTTGCAGTGCTGTATTAGGTACGAAAATATAAAGATGCCAGATCGGTAAAAACACCCAAATTGGCGATTTTTCGGTGGTCGTTATTCAAAAGCGTATTAATCCTATTATACTTAAGTTGACTTAATGCGATTTCTGTATTCTACACCAGCGTCAGCGATGTCTGGCCGTCCGTCCGTCTGCCTGTCTGTCCGTCCGTCTGTGTATTTATGTAATCAAACTACAAGTTGTAAATATGAATATATTTTATTGAAATTTGATATATAAGCTCTTATCGGCCATTGAGTGACCGCTATTGAAATTGGTGAAAATCGGCGCATGTTCAGACCCAGTCCCCATACAAATGATCCCTATGAAATCTACTTAAATTGCCATAAGATCCAAATTACCATATAGATCTCGGTCAAATATGGTTTGTGTGTAGTCAGTAATCAGTAGTCCTAAAATAAATCGTGTAGAACAATTCTTAGTCGTAGCCCCCCATATATCGCTGCTTCACGATCTTCACTTAATTCTATATAAAAAAAAATATTGCACAGACTTTTCTCAAATTTGAATTATACAAAATGTTTTTGCAAAAAATAAGTGACTACCAAATATGGCCAGGATAGGTCCCTCTTTCGACCTAGTTCCCTTATAAATATAGCATTCGGTATGAACGTTTAATAAAATGCCACTCAAATTTGGTTTATGCTTATTCTCTACATACAATTAGTTGGACCTAAAACCCTTCCTCTAAACACATGGTGTAAGGTATCGTATAGTCGGGCTAGACCGACTATAATTTTTTTGCTTGTTTATTATACAATCCATGCCAGCGCACATTGGGGCCAAATGAATGAAAAGTGGCGATTAATTCAAAATATGAACTTTAAAATTCATGATCGTGTTTGGTACCGGGTGAAAGTGGATAAAATTCTGCATCACTAATTGCAAAAATTATACTTTTAAGTTGTTTGCTTTAGTTGAAGTGAGCACTTAAAGTTGAATAATTGTTATTTTTTTTGTGCATATTGAAAAAAAGTGAAAATTTTGATATTTCAATTGATAATTTTTTCTATTAATACTTCTAAAACTTAAATTTTTATAATGGAACCGTCAACTTCAGGTAGTTTACTATATAGTACATGTTTTTTTGTTTAAATAAATGTTTTAAAAATATTAAATGTTAATAAAATAAAATTAGCCCAAAAATGGGCTATTTTTGATTTATATATGGAGTTTCAACAACTTTGTTCGTGAGCTTGCGTAAAATCGTCTATATAGTGTTATAATATCAGATCTCAACTAATAAACCCCAAAATATTTTTTTTGCGATTTTTTGCGATTTTTGAGTTATGCTTGTTTTTGTGAAATAACTCAAGATGCTAAAAATCCACAAATATGAAAAAAAAAAAAAAAACAAAACAAAACATCAAGTTGTTTTTACTTTGTTTTGTCATTATTTTCGTTATAGTAGTTGTTATTGTAGCTAAAAAATGTGTTGTTAATTAGAGATGGGGGCGTGAGTAACTTTAATTCACGCATGCTCACGTGATCGCGTATGTTGGGTTTATTTCAGAGTTCAGAAAAAAACACACACTGAATAAAAAACTCGTACATATATGTAAACAAACATAACTTAGACCAACACACACATATTTTTATTTTCATATCAATTATGTTTGTTTTTGAATTTTCTTCGGTGCCCAACACAACCACGACTGTGTTCGTTTTAATATTTCGTTATTTAAATAACGAAATATTAAAACGAACACAGTCATGGTTGTGTTGGGTACCGTAGAAAATTTTGAAACGCACATAATTGATATGAAAATAAAGATATGTGTTGGCTGCTTTTGAACAGAACATTGTGTGTTTCGTGTGTGTATTTTCTGAACCTTGGTTTATTTACTATGAATAAAACTAATTAAATTATTTTACATGTGTTTATGATATTTCAATGAATTTTACTTAAACATTTGTTAATTTTAAATTATTAGAAAATTGTATATGGCACAAGTGCACTATTTTGAAAAATTGAAGGAGGTCACGCTCCCATCCCTATTTATTATTGTCATTTATTTGAGTCCTACATAATAACTGTTGGTCATATACATGCATCATACGAGTAAAGTTTTAATTTTGTTTTAAGCTGGTGATATCAATCTACTAATATAATGATAATACATTTTTAAGAATTTCTATCCATCCGTAGGGTATTATTGATTCGGTACTGACATGTTTATTTATTGTTTTAGCTGTCAATGTTTTGTGATGTGATGTTACATATTTAAAGTGTTGTGAAAGTGTAAATTATTCGGTACAGGGTTAAAGGAATTACTTTTTGCAAATTTTAAACGAATAGAAATCTTATTAATTTTAGGAACATGTCCCAAAACAATTTTCATTCCTCGTCATGAGTTGCATAATTTTATGAGGAGTGCAGAACCTAAATCACTTCAGGATAAATTTAAACTTTTGAGATGGGAAGTAATAAAACGTGTCGACCCTTCGGATATGGTAGATTTTATGACAAGGTTTCATAATTTTTGCTCTAGCTATGAGATTCGGTGGCAAAAATGTCATAGAAAGAATGAAATTTTTGTAAAAAATAATAAGAATTGGCTGGATGCCTCAATCTCATTCAGTCCACCACCAGAACCACAACAAAAAAGAGGTCGCAATGATCTCTCATTTGAAGAGTGCAAAGAAAAAACAAAAGTTAAGAAATGTAAAGACATAAGAGATCAAATTTCCTTGCCTGTTTTGGCTTACGCCACACAAATGAGCTTGAGAGCTGTTGGAAAAATAGATGAGTCGAAAATTGTTAAGGAAATAATATCATCTCCAACAAAAGCCCAAAAATACCGAAAAAGTATAGAACAGGTACCACCACAGCAGTTAACTCCGGATGAAGCTCTGTCCGTTTTGGTAGAAGCGAAGCTAAGTCGCCACCAATATAATGTTATTAGAAAGGTTGCACCTGAGAAATTTCCATCATATAAATTGGTCCAAAGAGCTAAGAAAAAATGTTACCCAAAGGGAGAACAAATGAAAATTTCTGAAACATCAGCGCAAGTTAGCCTACAAGGAATATTGGATCATACCACTGAACGCCTTTTGTCGGTTAAAAATGCAGATTTAAATTCGTTAGACAACGAAGAAATCGAAAAAATTACTTTATACACTAAGTGGGGCTTTGACGGAAGTTCAGGGCATAGTTCTTACAAACAAGCCTTTCATGACAGTAATGCATCTGATTCTTCTGTATTTATTACGTCAATTGTACCATTAAAATTAGTTTGTAAAAACAAAATCATTTGGCATAATCCTCGACCGTCTTCAACTAGGTTTTGCAGGCCATTAAAAATTGAATTTATGAAAGAAACGGTCAACAGTATTAAAACAGAAAGAGAAAGAGTGGAGACAGAAAAAAATGCTCTTATCGATACAGTGATATCAGTTGGAGAAAGAAAGATAAAAGTGAACCACAAACTAATTCTCGTTATGATTGACGGTAAAGTGTGTAACGCGATTACAGACACAAAGTCCACACAAAAGTGCTACATATGTGGCGCTACCAGCAAGGAGTTCAACAATATTGAACAAATGATTTCTAGAGATTCCAACGTAGACTTCATGGAGTTCGGTTTGTCTGTCCTACATGGCTGGATAAGATTTTTTGAATGTCTTATTCACTTGGCATATAAACTTCCAATTCAAAAATGGCAGGCAAGAAGTGACGAAGAAAAAAAAATTATTGCTGAAACTAAAAGTCGTATTCAACGCGAATTTAAAAAGAGAACGGGATTGATCATTGATCAACCAAAACCTGGTTTTGGTAACTCTAATGACGGGAATACTGCAAGACGTTTTTTTAAGAATGCAGAAGTATCTGCTGAAATTACTAATATTGATTTAGAGTTGATCAAAAATATGCACACAATATTAATTGTAGTTTCTAGTGGTATTGAGGTCAACATTGAAAAATTTACAAACTTCGCTAATAACACTGCCAGGCTATTTGTGAAAAAGATCCATGGTACTATATGCCTCCTACTCTTCACAAATATTTTATTCATGGGCCTGAAATTATATCATTATCGCCATTGCCAATTGGTCAGCTAACCGAAGAGTCTCAGGAAGCCAGAAATAAAGATTTTAAAAGTTATAGGGAGAATTTTGCCCGTAAATGCAGTCGAGAAAAAACAATGGAAGATATCTTTAATAGATTTCTCTTAAGTTCAGATCCGTTTATAACAAGCATGAACAATAGTTCTAAAAAGAAAAAAGAGCTAATGCCAAAATCTGCATTGGAGTTGCTTGTACTTCCCAGCAATCAAAATAGCAATGATGAAGATGGAGATGAAGATGGAGATGAAGATGAAGATGAAGATGGAGATGAAGATTAAGATTATTGTAACGAATTAATTTATGATTATGAAATTGAATGTGAAGTAAATACTAACATTGAAGGTAATAATGATTATAATAAAAAATTGTTGTTTTCAAAAAAAAAAAAAAAAAAAAATAGAATAACCGAATTTAATTAAATTTTTTTTAAATAGTGTGTTTATGGTTATTTATCAATAAAAAAACAATTAGATTCTCAAATGTTTAATTTTTGAGCAAAATTTTAAAATTTCGAGAAAAAAGGTATGATTTTAATTTAAAAATTTTCTAATAAAAATACATATAAAATATTTATTCCTTATTATTTTTAAAAATATTACTTATTTTTCTTACAGTACATTTAGTATGCTTTAATTTTCAATTTAATTGAATAATTTATAGCGCACCGTTCCAAAGTTACAGCAAAAAATGTGAAAAAAGAGGATTTTTACAGAACACAAAATGGCCCATAAAGGGTTAAAAAATGTGTTTTTTCACTCTGTTTTTTTTTAAATGTTGGTTTTTTATGTATTTATAAATATCCATTAATAAAAAATATTTTTTTTTTAAATTATGACTTCTATGAATTAATCGCCACTTTTCATGCATTTGGCCCCACTGTGCAGCGTACAGAGGGTATATACATAAAAGTGTGTCATTCCGTTTAATTAAAAAAAATGTCCGGACCCCATCAAATATATATATATTCTTGATCCTTATAACAAGCGGATTCTGTCTGTCCGTCTGTGTAAATCACGATCAATAGGTCAGCTGTACTCTCATTTTGAGTGAAAATATTCATTGACAATTTGCGTTAGAGGTTAATGAAAATCATTAAAAACTGTTCAATATGCCCCGAAATTTTTATGAAAATGTAAGAAAATTCTTGAAAAAGTTATAATATTTGTTGTTCTTGTTATTCAAAAATTTGTGTGTCTTACCTGTAATTGTTGTTGGTGTTGTGGTCGTTCGTTTGTAGCATTAGCTTCATCAGTGTGTATATATAAGTATAAATACAAAAAATCGCCAATATGAAAGACGAATAATAATTAAAAAGTAAATTTTCTTAAATCTTAAAATCTTAAAAAATTACTCAATGATACATAGGTATATTAAATATAAAAAAAAATTTAATGTTTCAAAAATCATCCATTTATGAGTCTCAGTGTATAAGGTCGGCTGTGTCCAACCGTCTAAGGCGTAGGTAGCCACGATTATTTAGTAAATTTCGGGCTAGTATGTTAGGGTGAGTTACAAGTTTATTCAAATATATCTGAGTTTGTGTCATAATTTCATCTTTGATAAGAGGAACATTTAAGTCCCTATGTACATATGTAGGAGTTTCTGACATACCAGGGTGTACTTGTAATCATTCGTAGGATTCTGTTCCGTCTCCTTTTCGACATTAGACGCAGAGGCAGTACCCCACAGCTGAATGCCATATCACCATATGGGTTTTATTATTGAGTTATAAAGAAGTAACACAATCTAAACTTAGTTCCGAGTTTCTGGCAATAAGCCACGTTATGTGTAAAAATTTTTTTGAACATATGTGTGATGGAAAATCAAAAAATTTTAATTTTGATAGAAAATAAAAATATTTAGATTTGGTCGGTGTCACACATACAAACAAATTAAGACAAGTTAATTAAAAAAATCATAAAAAATCACTAGGTCTGGGAACCTTTCCTTTAATAGAGTATACACATACATATACAATATAATGGAAACTTATAACAAAATATATTTTTGACGACTTGACCAAAAAATTGAATCATAAAATTAAAAACTCTTATTAATTTAAAAAATTTATATTTTATTTATTTAAAAAAGAAAAAATATTAACATAAAATAGCTTAACTTCAAAAAACAAAACTTTAAAATATTCCTTTTTATGCAATGGAATCCTTTACTATATAATGATTGAAAAATTTCCCTCTATTTTTGGCTTCAATATTTTGTTGGCTATCTATTATTTTTATACCCTATACCACTATGTGGTTTGGGTATAATGACTTTGTGCTGCTGTTTGTAACAACCAAAAATATTTGACCTACACCCATCTTTAATTATACCGATCGAATCAGAATCACTATCTGATTCGATTTAACGATGTCCGTCCGTCCGTCCGTCCGTCCGTCTGTGTGTCCATGTAAAGTTTGTAATCAAACTGCAGGTCGCAAATATGAATATATTTTGATGAAATTTGGTACTTGATCTTTTATCGCCCATGGGATGAACGTTATTGAAATTGATGGGAATCGGTCCATGTTGAGACCTAGCCCCCATACAAATGACCCCTATGAAATCAACATATATTGCCATAAGATCCAAATTATTATACAAATCTTAGTCAAATTGGGTTGGTATGTATATATTACATCCTCTAATCAGTAGTCCAAAAATGATCGCTATTGGACAACTCTAAGTCATAGGCCCCATTTAGAGCTGCTTCCCGATCTTCACTTAAATCTATCAAAAAACAAAAATATTACACTGATTCTTCTCAAATTTTGTTTGTATATATTTTTGCAAAATACAAGAGACTTTACCAAACATGGTCAGGATCGGTCCATTTTTGGGCCTAGTCCCCATATAGATATAGCATCCGATATGAACTTTTTCATATCTGCAGCCGAAAAAATTAATAAAAATCCCACTCAAATTTGGTTTATGCTTATTTTCTATATCCAGTTAGTTGGGCCTGAGAGATAGGGTCCCTAAACGCATGGTATAGGGCATCGTATAGTCGGTCTGGACCGACTATAATTTTCTTACTTGTTTAGTACAGCTTCACAAAGTCGAGGCATGCAATCAAGTGTTGATCAGTGAGGTCAGATGTAAAGAAAATTTCCTTTTTGTAGGGATTTTTTTGCGAAAAAAACGGAGCGTAGGGAATAAAAGACCAATATTTTATTTTGACCTAAATCTAGGGATTTTTTCAATTTTTCATTTGCTTTTCTGTAAAAAAAAAAAACGAAAAATAATAACAATATTTGACATTTGCTGCTGTGTTGTGGTTTTTTCTTTTGAATATTTTTGTGATTTCCATTGATAAGTACTTTTTCTTCGTTAAGTTTTCTGGGAATATTTAAAAATTAAGTTCTACTAAATTTTTGAACTTTGTTTCTATAAAATTAAAAAACCCCAGGTGAATATTTTTTCTATAGCGGTTTTTATGCTTATCTATAATATTAATGGGCTAGGCGATTTCTTGTGACCGATGTTTTGTTCTACCGGTTTATCCCGATTTTGACCAAACATATATTATTTGAAAGGTATTTCTTTTTAGCCGTTTTGCAGATTTACAGATTTACAGATTTTTAAATTTTTTCCTTTATTTTGAGTAAATTGCATTTGAAGTTGCTACTAACACATATATAAAATTATACATATGCTATGTGTGTTTTATTAAATTTGTTAATGTGTTTGTTAATGAGTTTGTTATCTTCATTCACAATAATAATAAACCATAAAAGCTTTGGTTTGTGAATTGGCTAAGTTGAAAATAATGCTGCCTAGAAATTGCACTCGAATTTTGAGCACTGGAATCTGCTTGTACTATTTAAATACAGCAATTATACCATCCTTGTGAGTTTTTTTTTTGTCATTATATGGTTATAAATTTTTGGTAATATTTTAATATTCTAAGCAAATGTCTTCAGATTCTGATTTTCTTCGGAAGATTATATTTGTGCTTAATATACATATATTCAGAAAACAAATTTTTTTTAGAGTTGGTTGAAGGAAGAGAGTAAGTTCGTATTTTTTTAAATGTTTTATGAACTATCTTTTTACTAAAAAAAATAATTTAGAAAGTGCTGTTTCTCCATGATTTAAAAATTTTAATTAATAAAATTTGGGTTTATTTATATTGTATTTTCTAATGAGTTGAATTCAACAAATCCAATTTTTTAAATTGAAATTTTTTTGGAATTAATAAATCCTCTTTTTGTATGAAAATATATAAATCCAAATGCTTAAGGTGACATCACACGACGAGTTTTTTACATATTTAATGTCACTTTTTTTTATCCATATATAATTCCGTATGTCAAAATTGTCGATTTACATACGAATCATAATTTTTGCTATCACACTTGCTTATGTATTTTCGTATGACATAATCTCTAAATGTAAATAACAGCTGATTTTTTGATTTATGAATTTACAAAATGAGTTGTTAAAAATAAAGTTATATATTTTTTAATTGTTATTAAATATTAATCAATTTGTTTTTCATTTAATATTCATCTTTTTAATTTACTCTGTTTTTCTTTCGCCACAGTGTTGTATTTTTATATGTTTTGGTATGTCAAAATAGAACCTGTTCTAATCGAAAAATTTACATGTGATTTTCCACATGTATTGTATATAAATAATGTTTGAAAGGTGTCACACGATGTGTACAAATTGAATGTGCTAAAAACACAAGCAAAACATGTCGTGTGATAGCACCTTTAAAAAGTACGACTATTGTTATTCTATAATTTGTCACTTTCCTTAGAATCTGTTAAGTTATCACTTGATTTTTGACAGTATAAGAATTAAACATACTTTAAGGACTTCGCAAAAATAAAAATTTCATGAATTTTAAAACATATACCTAAGAAAAATATACACACTTTATTTTTTGATAAACCCTATAAGTATGTTACATTTTGACAGAGTTTAAATTGTTAACTTAACAGAAAGTGATTAAAGTTAAAGCCAACCACATAAACACAAGGCATATTCAAAATGTTTTTCAGAAACCAAATAAATAGATAAACAAACACAGGAATACCAAAAATATGCAATATCATGTTTTCGCTGTGCATTGTATTAATAAACAGTTAACACATGGTGACAAAATGAAGTCTTTTTTCTGCGGCATATCTTTATAGAGTCAATTTAATGACATTATAATCCTATAATTCACATTGTTTGATTGATTGATTTGGTTTTATTGAGACTTCATAAAAATTTCTTTTAAAGTAGTATTAACAAATTGTAATAATGTAGGAAGCTTAAAACTATGTAAATTGTAATATGGTAATTAAGTTGATGCTACTTGCTTACACAAAAAAAAACAAGTAAGAAAATTATAGTCGGTCTAGACCGACTATACGATACCCTATACCATGCGTTTAGAAACCCTATCTCTTAGGCCCAACTAACTGAACATTGAAAATAAGCGTAAACCAAATTTGAGTGGGATTTTTATTAATTTTTTTGGCTGCAGATATGAAAAAGTTCATATCGGATGCTATATCTATAAAGGGACTAGGTCCAAAAATGGACCGATCTTGACAATATTTGGTAAACTCACTTTTATTTTGAAAAAATATATACAAACCAAATTTGAGAAAAATCTGTGCAATATTTTTGTTTTTTGATAGATTTAAGTGAAGATCGGGAAGCAGCTCTATATGGGGTCAAAGGGATCATTTTTGGACTACTCATTAGTGGATGTAATGAACGCATACAAACCCAATTTGAGTAAGATCTATATGACAATTTGGATCTTATGGCAATTTATGTCGATTTCATATGGGTAATTTGTATGGGGGCTAGGTCTGAACATGGACCGATTCTCACCAATTTCAATAGCGTTCATCCCATGGCCGATAAAAGCTTATATACCAAATTTCGTCAAAATATATTCATATTTGCGACCTGCAGTTTGATTACAAGCTTTACATGGACACACAGACGGACGGACGGACGGACGGACGGACGGACGGACGGACGGACGGACGGACATTGTTAAATCAACTCAGAAAGTGATTCTGATTCGATCGGTATAATTAAAGATGGGTCTAGGTCAAATATTTTTGGTTGTTACAAACAGCAGCACAAAGTCATTATACCCAAACCACATAGTGGTATAGGGTATAAAAAGAAGATAAACAGTGTTTGCTCCCGATAACATTGAAAATTTGTTTATAAGCCATTGGTCCTGGTTTTATCTCCTTAAGTTTATCGTTGAAAATTGTAGTTTGTTCTATTTGTTCCCGGATTAGAACTATAATTAAGTCAATTTGTTTCGAAATAAGCAAATTCTGTTTACAGTTTGGTAGAAAATTCGTTTTAATTCTCTTTGCCAATTATATTTAATTTTTAGAAGCTTTTCTGAGACAACCAATTTCTGGTTTCAAACTCTTCCTAATGCATTCTGGTTATGAAATTAATCGTGGTCACAAATACATTAATATAATCAATTTTTTCCCTTGATAAATTTCTATTATCAAGAGGAAGTGGCTTAATAATGAAGAACTTACATCAAGGAAATAGAATGGTTGGGAGAATTGAAAAGAAAATTATTATCGGGAAATAAAATTTGAATTTTTAAAGGTATGTGGTCGGAAAAAGTAGGCATAAAATGGTCTAAATAAGAAGAATCGTTTGGATAAATGGGATATGAAATAGATATGAATAGATTGAATTGATAACACTTCACCATCAAAGTTATTTACAGAATCACCCCAATCCATGTTCTTTGCATTATGGGCAATACCAACATGTAAAGAAGTCAGTGGTGGCTTAACTCACGCCCGGGGCACAATACCTTTTTAGCTTTGGACTTCTTTCATGGCTAATAAATTTATCTTTTTTCTTCCATTTATTTAAACCAGCAGATGTTACGAAAGATTATTGTGTAGCAGAATTTGATGTAATAAACAGAAAGCAACAAAAGCAGTACGCTGCATTATTTTTTGGTGAATATAATAACCAAGATCTGTTAACTTCAGTTCCTGACCCGTCGCACAGTGGACCATATTATGAGAAGGCGGCCAAAAATCATTTTTTTTTTGTTACCGATTTTAAAGTTATGTTATTAATTTGAAAGAAATACCAGTAAACCTGGGGAGCCAAAAAATTGCGACTCTATCTCATCTATATCACAGCGAACAGGGTCTTCGAAAATGGGCTTTCTCAGTATTTTGCTAAAATTTAAAATTTCTTTCTAAATTTTTATTTTTGAATGACTGTAACTTTTTTGATTTAAAAGATTTTGAAGTGAAATAAATTTTGTATAATTTTGTGGCTTCCATACTATTAATGTTAAAAATGTAAAATCACTGAGTCATTCCGAAATTAAAAAAAAATTTTTTTTAAAAAAGGTCCAAATTTTCCGAAAATCTCCTACTTAATAGAGCATAACTCCTGCCAGTCAAAAAAAATCTTGCACTCTTCTATAGTCCGAACCCTCCCCTATACTCCTATACCCCATTATACACCCGCCAGTTTCCGCCCGTGTGCACCAGAACAATTTTTCTGACCCAAGGTTAGATATTTTCTGCAAAATTTATGAATACAAAAGTTGTCCACTATGTGGTTAGGATATATTAAGTTTGAGGTGATGTTTGTAACTGCCAAAAATATTGGACCTTTATCCATCTTTTATTATACGGATCGACTCAAAAACACTTTCTGAGTCGATTAAACGATGTCCGTCCGTCCGTCTGAGTGTTATGAATACAAAAGTTGGTCGTACCGGTGCACCGCGGTGTATTTTTTGCGTGTCGGTAGAGTTGTCAGGAGTTGTTATATACTTATAAAAAAGGGTTGAGATATAATGCGCTTAATTGTTACAGATACATTTACATAGGTATCTTTCAAAAACATTAATAGTCTGAATTATAGAGTTATATAGTTTAAATACCTGCCAAAATGGGAAACAATTTAAATAACAGGTAAATGGTAAAAAAAACTATTGCGACATAGCCCTTTAAGATATGAGCAGGAATGCTTCACCTTTTAAAAGGGTGTGGGTGTGGGTTTTTTATGCTTCTAAAAGTGGTAATAAAAGATAAAAATTTTTATTTTACATAATTGCAAGAAAGAGTATTTATAATAATGTTTCCACAATTATTATTCATTACAATTTGTGCAATGGCTAAGTACTGTTACAGAGATCTGGCAGATATTTATTTTCAACGAAATGATGTAGACGATGTAATTTTGCACATAGTGAGCAACGGCTTCTTTAAGAATTGTAAACTAGAAGACATTGAAATGCACAAAGGAAAAATTACTAATTTTGCATCGAATTTGAATGCTCTCATAGCAAGGCAAAGATGTACAAACGTTACCAAGACTGGTTAATAAAGGAACTTATTTTTGAGAGTGTATCTACAACTGCCAACGAAGGTGGAAAAAAAGGGTCGACCAGCAAAACCGATTGACGGATGTAGTGAAAGATCTCGAAGGCGCAAGCTGGAGAATATCAATGAAGAAATTTCTCAAAGAATTATTAAGGATTCATTTTTGTACCAAATTCAACCAACCCAAAATAAAAAAAAATAAAATTGAATTAATTGAAAAAATAGTAGAAGCGCACAAAGAGGATTTTGAAAAGCATTCCTACACCAATTGAAGATAAGAAATTTACGCCGGAAGAAGCGTTCGCCATATTTTTGGATTTGAAATTGACCAAAAATCAATATAAGGAATTGCGGAAGCGAACCAATGAAAAGAATTGTGGGATTTTTCCAGAGTATCGAGATTTAGTTTCTGCCAAAAAAGAATGCTTACCTTCACAATCTGCTATTAGTGTCACTTCAACATCAGCAGAAATAAAATTTTAAGATCTCCTTGAACATACTGCAGAACGATTGCTAAATACGCTTGATACTGATCATTTAAAAAAAATTGGTAATAGCAGCATTACTTTAATTTCTAAATGGGGATGTGATGGATCCTCTGGTCAGAAATAATAGAAGCAATTTAATGCCGAAAATTCATCAGATGCTAATTTATTTATGGTATCTTTCATTCCATTGCGTTTAACAAAAAGGTATAGCGTCTTAGAGCTGTCAACTAGTAGAGCAACAGAAATTGATATATAAAAAAATGAAATTCCTTCTTCAAAAAAGTAAAATTTGCATTCAAAAAGGAAACCAAAGATGTCATAACTGAAGAAGTTCAAAAAATAAAAGATCAAATTAAGGAACTTCAACCAGTAATATTTAAATTTGATGACCAAGACATTGAAGTACATTTTAAAATGTGTCTCACAATGATTGATGGAAAAGTTGCACAAGCTTTAACTGGAACAAAGTCAACGTCAAGCTGCATTATGTGCCAAAAGACATCAATCAATTAAGCCAACCCCCACCAGAAGACGATAGTTTTAAGAAAGCCTACGAATTTGGAATGTCCCCTCTTCATGCTAGAATATGTTTCATGGAGCATATTCTTAAATTGGGTTATGATTTGGAATTTGGTCCGTTAGGCGAAACAGTGACAAAAAACAAAGAAAATGAAGAAAAAAGAAGCAGAAATAAATAAATTCAACAAAAATATCTACAGCTAGGCCTCGTAATCGACCAACCAAAACAAGGGGAAGGAAACACAAATGATGGAAATACTGCAAGGAGATTTTTTTCCGATCCGGAAACTGCAGCATCTATCACAGGTGTATAGATCATGAATTAATAAGACGATTCAAAATCATATTACAAGTTCTAGCATGCAGCGGAAAGATAAATGCAAAAAAATTTGGAGAGTACGCCAATAAAACAGCTATACTTTATAATGAAAAATACTCTTGGAGATATATGCCATCCACAGTTCATAAAATTTTGAACCATGGGGAACCAATAATTCAAAACAATATGCTACCAATAGGAGATCTATCTGAAGAAGCGCAAGAAAAAAGGGACAAAGACTACAGATTCTTTCCCGAGCACAACACAAGGAAAATGTCCAGATGTTGTACTAATGAAGACCTTATCACTATTTTGTTGTGCACTTCAGATCCATATATGTCCCACATTCGTCAAAAATGGAAAACTACCTCAATTGAATTAGACGAAGAAGCTAAACAACTTCTAGAAGATGAAAATCAAGGCTATTTAGAAGAAATTTTTACTAAAATTGGTTGATTTAAAGTACTTTTTCATTACACTAACAATAAGTTACACTTTTTTTTTATATAGTTAAAAAATTTTCTTGATTTAAAAATTTATATATTTTGTAAATTTACAATAAAAATTGTTATATTTCATAAATTTACCATAAAAATTGATATAGAAATATTTAAAAAGACAATAAAAAAAAATTTAACTAAAGCAAAAACATACGAGTTTTTCATTGAAACTTCTCTATCTTGAACCAATATAAGGTAATTTTAACGTTCGCTGCTTCATAAATTATATTTTAACTCGGGATCTTTCAAAAAAAAAAAAAACAACCTTTGGCCCTTGTGCACATTAGGACTAAAAAGTTTACGGGGGCCAAAGTTTGGCATTTTCTGAAAAAATTAACTTAAAAAATTGTTAAAAAGTATTAGTTGTAAAATGAACTGAAAAAATAAGACATTATATTAAAAAAAAACCTTTTTTTACCTTTTAACACTTCACTTTTGTACTAAAATTCAACTACAAATGAAAATTTATTTTAAACCCTCCGTAACTTTTTTATTTTCGGTCGAGAATTACGTTTTATAGCAAAAATTAAAGGCTAAAGTCTCACCTACCAAGCAAAGAAAAACCGCATATCAAAATTCCAATCCAATCATATCAATGGAAGATTGTTGCTAAATTTTAAATAAGCAACATCCTTGAACTCCAGAACGTCGGGAATTACTGCAAGTGTTTCTTTTTTTTTCTGTACCTTTTATTAGATGTGAACATGGATTTATCATTTCTGATGTACTTGGGCCACCTTCTTCAGAGTCTTGTATTTGTAGAGTTGTGTTATTATAAACATACAAGTTTAGCAGCAGCAGGTGTACAACCTGAATCTGGTTCTGACTCTGAGTTTGATTTTACATCTTCATACTTTTTATCTTCTGGAATTTCTTTTTGCGATTTTTTTCCTAAGAATGATTTCTAAATTTCAGAGCTTCTTTTTCTTGCTGTAGTTTTCTTTTCCGATTTTGGAACTGCTTAGTTTTTTCTGGCGTTGACGTGGTCTAAATAAAAAAGTAACTCGAGCAATAAAATCTTATTTGTTTTATTGCTTACCAAGAATGCCTTGAAAGGTAGTAATACAGTGAAATATGCACTATAATTTATGCTAACATTAAACTTATAACATATCTATAATATTAATAGGATAGGCGATTTTTTGTGACTGATGTCTTGTTCTACCGTTTTATCCCGATTTTGACCAAACTTATATTATTTAAAAGGCATTTCTTTTTAGCCGTTTTGCAAATTTACAGATTTTTAAATTTTTTTCATTATTACGAGTAAATTACATTTTAAGTTGCTATTAACACATACATAAAATTATACAACGCCATGTGTGTGTTTATTCAATTTGTTAATGTGTTTGTAATAAAAATGACTTTGTTTTTGTGTTGATTGTGTGGGTCTTTATTTAATGAAAAAATAAAATTTCCTAGAATTTGCGCTCGAATTTCGAGGGCTGGTATCTGCTAGTAACATTTAATATTTAATAACATTTCATTTTTATTCTAAGCAGAGCGCGACGACAAGGACGCAAAACTGCAAAATATACACACAAAATAACTTAAAATTTAATATTCGGGTATTTCCCTAATTTGTTACGGACTTCCACAACCTGTTATTGTTATAGTTTTAAAATAACAAGCGTAAGCTACATTGCGTTTATAGAAATAAAAATGAGTAGTGTTCTGAAAGAAGGAATGTTTGTACTTTGTACACTGCAAATAATTATTATAACATATTATTATAAGGAGATAATTTATGTAACCACACTGCGTAGATACCATAAGGAAGTGCGGACAGACACTGCATCTTTTTTTGTTTCTAAAATACTCTTCGGCCAGTTCTTTATAACTGAAGCTCTCCATATTTTTCTGAATATTTTTATTTGCGACTGTTATTGCTGAAATATATTAGAGCAATTGAGTTTGTGTTCAAATATCGCTTTTTTATAAGCCATAAGCCATCATACTATGTTTTTAGGTAAAATAAAAAGGTAAGAAAATGGCATTAGTGCATTACTACCTAAAATAATATATAAAAAACCCACTATACAAATGAATTACCTGTGTGTGTTTTCTTTACTACTTGCATTAGTGCATTGTTAGGTAAAATAACAAGGTATGATAATAAATAAACCCAGGTTACTAATGAATTACATCCTCTGTGTATTGACATTCTTACTTACATATATATTATGGTAATAGAACAAATAACGACTATTATAAGCTATAAAATACCTAAAGCACAAATTTAATACACCCTATAAGGCAGTTTAAATTATCGTAATTTGAATTTTTTAGAGTAATTTCATTAAAATGAAAAAAAGTGTTCTACTCACGGGTCGTCACGGGTGCAAAAGTATATATAGGGTTAAAGAGGACACTTTCAACTTTCTCCGGATGGTATACGTTTCTTGTTCCCTTTTGTTCCCTAGAAATTCTATTCCACTTAAGTGGAAAGTTGAGAAAAATATAGTTTCATAAATATTTCATAACGCCCCTAATATTAAGCGGTAGAGCTGTGACCACTTACAACGACTAAAGAGTATAATCCTACCGACATTATAAAAAAGACCGCAGGTCATTATCGATGATAGCTTGCGCGTAGTAACCATTTTTGATAAAAAAACAAAAAAAAATCACTTTTTTCTGAAATTAAAAAACAGTTGAGTTTGACAGCATGCCACAATTAGCAATAGTCCACAATTAGCAATAGTTTAACCTAATTTTTTGGCTACCTTAATCTGGATATATTAGCTACAAAAAGACGTTACAATTTTGAAAATCGGTGACAAAAAAATTTGAGACTTTTGACCAATGAAATCAAAATTTCAGCCACAGTGCACGGGTCGAGCCCGTAGAAAAGACGTGCCATTTCTATTATGAATATATTACAGTTTGATTAAGATTATATTACATTGGCACTAAATTTAAAATAAATTTGCCAGAAATCAATTATAATAAAAATAAAAATTATGCAGCAATTTTTTGTTTTGCGGACCACAAAGGGGCGCCACTTTGTGTGTAGCGCCCGTAGCATTGTGCCCCCTTGCCCCCTCGCTACGCCACTGAAATAATTTTATCCTTAAAAAATTAAAAGTATCTAAAACAGCAACCTTTTCCTTGGGTAAATGTAGTAGTGAACCAATATTAAAATTTAATAAATTCATACATGTACGGACCATATACATTTTGATTATTTTTCATTGTACTCATGCACTCCTTTTCGGAATGTTCCTTTGGCTTAGTTCTGTAATTAACTATAAGTTGTTCAATTTTATCTTCTAGAGTAATAAGTTTAAAATCATATAAGATTTTTCAAATTTACAAGAATTCTTCAATAATTGCGGGTTTTTCCAGTCTGTTTTGCTTGGGAGATAAATTTGAACCTCCAACTCAACTAGCAAATATTCTACCAGAGGTAGTAAAATTAGAAAATGCCAATTCTTTTTAAATACTTGCAACATTTGCACATTCTTCTGGAGCATGCTTTTTATCACATTTCATGCAAGCAAACGGACGATTGCAGTTTCTAGTTTCTCGAAAAGTGACCCCACCTCCAACATTGTGGAATTTCCGTACTCACCTGTGGCCGTTTTAAGGATATAATTTATGCCAAGAATGTTTTAACCTTAGAATATTTTGTTGAAAATTTCGAAACAGAATCAAACTATACTCTGGCATTTCAGATCTATGGGGGTATATGAGTAAGATACAATTTCTTTGTCCCGTGAATTTTGTGGATTTTTTAAAGTTGCTAGCTAATTTACGATTAGGGGGTTGACCACTGTTGGGTTTGGGGTATATAAATTTACCAAGCTGGATTATAGCTGCTCCAGTAAAAAACGATATTCGACTGCAATTGGCAGTGCGAAGAAAGGGTTTAATTAATTTATAATTTCTCGCGATTGGAGAAATTATAAACATAAAACTTATGACATGGCGCCCCCTTGCACTTGTGCAATTTAAGAGGTTGTTTGAGCCCAAAGAAATTGCGCCAGGGAACATGGCTTCACGAATGATGTGCTGGTTTGGAACTACCTGCTCCGGTTTGTTGTTAATTGGTTGTTGCTGTTGATTTTTTGTTTTTTGTTGTTTGTTTAACTTTTTTCTTAAATCAGGATTCCTTACACTGCTTGGTTGTAGAAGAGTGTGGTGGTAGCGGTCACATTTATGGCAGGTATCGTTTGACTGGTACGCCCTTAGGTCATGACTTTTGGCTAAGCAGGTCTCACAATAGTTGTATCTGCGAACAACATTATACCTCTCTCTCACGTTCATCTTGAGGAATCGGTGGCAAAATCGGATGGAATGAAACTGTTTGCTATAATGCATTGGTGAAGATCTGGATCACGGCGATGACTGTGACGATTGGTGGTTCTGTGGCGGGTTGTTCGGCCTCTGCTTCGTCTTGTGTTTCTAGAGTTTACAAAGAAAAAAAAAAAACAAATTGAGAAATAAATGTTGTTAGTGATTTTGTTGAGTAGTGAGTTATAGGGATTTTTTTTTGATATAGAAAATAAGTAAAATTGTGTTTTAATTTTGAATTGAGTCATTTTCATTCAGAAGCGGTAAAATGCAAAGTTAAACTATTGGTCGAGTGATGATCCCAGTAGAAATTCGTACGTCGGCAACTCGTACATGCTTGTCAGTACCGACATGAACTGCAACTATCCTACCTAATCACCATTGATTAGGAGGTAATAAATCATCCATTACGACTACTTAGTCACCTACTTTGATGTTTGGTATCTCCGTTTTCCACTTATATCTCTTGTGTAGTGCTTTTAAGTAATCTTCCTTCTACCTTATCGTGAATTGATGATGGAGCGCCTTTAGTTTCTCCCATCTATTCACTATAGATATTTTCTCCGAACTTATATCTGGGAACGCAGTTATGGGTGCACCTCTTAGAAAATGACCAGGAGTTAAAGCTGTCATGTCTGATGGGTCTTCTGACATTGCCGAGATGGGACGTGAGTTTAAAACACCTTCAATACGAGCGAGAACAGTTGAAAACTCTTCAAAATTGAACTTGTGAGATCCAGCTAACCGTCTAAAATGAAATTTGAAACTTTTGACGGCAGCTTCCCATAAACCCCCCATGTGAGGTGTATGATGCATAAGGAGGGATAAAACTCCATTCAAACCCTTGAGTTATATATGTTTGAGCAATATCTGCTGAAGCAGTTTTTATAAATGCAGCAAATTCTCGATTGAGTTCTCTGCTGGCACCAAGAAAGTTACGCCCATTATCTGAGACGATCCTGTGAGGGAGCCCCCGCCTCTCAACGAATCGTGTAAATGCAGCGCGAAAGGTTTTAGTATACAAATCAGAGCATACTTCTAGGTGAATTGCCTTAGTACTAAAGCAGACAAATATGCTTACATATCCTTTAATATAAGGGGCGTTTCGTAATGAAGACGTTTTGAGATCGAATGGCCCAGCGAAATCTATACCTGTGGTTTGAAATGGAACAGAAAGATTGCATCTATCAGGAGGTAATGAACTCATGATTTGCGAGCATTGCTTTTGTTTGAAAATTATGCAAGTCTTACAGTGCCGGATTATTTTCTTTATACGAGGTTTTAAGCGTGAGATGTAGAACTCAGTTTGAACCATTCTGTACAGTTGACTGCATTCAGCGTGTACTAAAAATGAGTGCAATTCAGACAAGTACAGTAGGCAGAGCCGAGAGTTGCCAGGTAATATCATAAGGTAACGCTCATTATAGGGGAGAGTGGAATTAGATAACCGACCATTTTCTCGCGTAACTTGATCGGAATCAATAAATGGATGTAATGGTTTTAATGAGCTCTTGTCTGATATTGGTTGAGAGTTTGAAAGTAACCGATATTCTACATCATAAAACGATTTCTGAGCAAGTATAATGAGTCTCTTTTTGACAAACATGACCTCTGTATGATTAAGGTCTTGTGTTGAGTGTCTTGGGTGAGCTCTATGCTTGGCTAAACAATTATTGACGAAATCCATAGGTCACTGGTTCAAATCCGGTTCGAAGGACCATGAATTTTTTAAAGTTGCTAGCTTATTTCCGATTAGGGGGTTGAACACTGTTGGGTTTGGGGTATTTAAATTGACCAAGCTGGATTATAGCTGCTCCAGTAAAACCCGATATTCGACTGCAATTGACAGTGCGAAGAAAGGGTTTAATTAATTTATAATTTCTCGCGATTGGAGAAATTATAAACATAAAACTTAGGATTGAGGGTTATAAATGAGGCAGTTTAGGATAAGGGTGGAGAAATAAAAACAAAACTCCAATTAGTAATAATTCAAAAAATATTTACTAATTTTCTGAGGTGCTCACCATTCGAGTGTATAAATCCAAGTGAAGTCTTTTCTTTTCAGCACTTGCCAGCTGGCTTCGTGCTTTATTTAAAATGTATATAACGTATGTTCTATGTTTTAATTTAGTACAAAGGGTAATTCACAATAATAAATTCATATTCATTTACAATTCAAACTTAATAATTCACAATAATAAAATTCAAATATAATTAGTAGCGATTATATGCATATTTAGATATTTATAATTCAATAAATATGCAAATATAATTTTTAAGAAAGTTGTTAACATATATATAAATTTTGTTGTGTCTAAAATTATGATGTTAGACAAGTTGCATCATTTCAGAGTGGGCTAATGCTTCTTTAAGATATAGTTTGCTTTTTTATTTAGTTTGATTCTGAATTTTAAATTCTATGTTTTTTGACTGGAGTTGGTCAATGAGAGATTTTATATTCACATTTTGCAGAAATGTGGGAGGACAAAATGAATTCCTGGTCATTAATTTCTTTACCACTACGTGGTATAGTCCAAAAATAAACTATAGGAAAATTCTTAGTCATAGCCCCCATATGAAGCTAATTCCCGATCTTCATTTAAATATTGCACAGATTTTTATCAAATTTTGTTTTTGCAAAAAATAAGTGACCTTACTAAATGTGGTCAGGATCGATCCATTTTTCGACTTAGTCCCCATATAAATATAGCATCCGATATGAACTTTTTCATACCCGAAGGCAAAAAATTGGTTGATGCTTATTTTTTTATCTAATTAGTTGGACCTAAGATATAGGATCTCTAAACGCGTGGTATAGGATATCGTATAGTCGTGCTAAACCGACTATAATTTTCTTACTTGTTTTTAGATTACCATTGTTTTCATTAATATTACTATTAAAAATAATTATATCCCTTTCGGACTCTTTATCTAATTCACCTACCACTGAATACTTATTTGTGCAATTGACATTTGTTTCTACTTGTTTTGATGTATTAAATTAAAAATTTTTTAGATTTATTTTTACGTCACCTTCAAATGTTTGTTGACAATTTTGAATTCATCATCTATCTTTTGAAGAAATGGAATTCAATTCATAATCCATGTCGGTCTCTAGAATGCCTTCTTGTTCCACTGTTGAGATTCTTCTATCTTCTAAGTTATGTACAAAGTTATTTGATTTCATGGCCTCTTGATGAGCATCAATTAAAGGTATTAAAAGGGGAGATAATTGCCCAAATTTTTGTTAGCTAAATTGGGTTAAGTTAAATCTCATTCGGTGTATTTTGAGACTGAGTTCTTGACTGGCAACTGGATGAATTTATTTTCGGTTTGGAATTTTTGACAGCTTTACAACAAGTTTTCGTTTACAAAATAAGTTCTGATTGGGTGCCGGAGGTATTTCCATTCAATTTAATATTATTATCGGATTGTTGATTGTTGTAGATTTATCGGGAGCCCTTCTTCCTCATTGGGATTCAACCACAATTCCATCCATTTCAGACGAACAAATACAGAACTAAATTACATTTACAGATTTTATATTTGTATTACCCAAAAAATAAAATAATTGCTTTTGAAGTATTTAAATTTCACAGTTGAAAAGAAACCTTTCACATTATTTGAATTGACTCTGGTTCTCGCAATAAACCGCTCTTTTAAAAATGAATGAGGTTTCACCACATATTTTAGCATAACTCAAGAACAATTTGTCGGATTTGGTTAAATAAAAAAATCCGAAAAAACTCAGTTCAATTATCTCCAAGTTACCTCTACAACATTTTGTAAGAGTTTCGATAATATTCAAAAAGTTTTTCTGAAAAAAACTTTTTTTATGCAAACTTTAACTTTTTTGGTATTTTAAAATTCATAAAAAATCAAAAACGTCAAAATTGCTCTGTTTTGATCTTTAGTTATAAACATAGCCATATTCCATTAAATCGATTGACAAGTTTTGGTGTAATTCACAATTTAGTGATGGTATCTCATTTAGATAAAAGTTTCTAAATAAATGATTGAGTTAGGAATTTTTCAGGCTCAGGATCACATATTTTTACTTTAAATAAAGCAGAAAAACATTGGCACATTTGTTTCAAAAGGTGATCTACATTCTGCATGACAGGTCTTACAGCTGTTTCAGGCCGAGTCACCAACCCTCATCAGTAACCAAAAGCAGAAGATAGTTTGTTTGGTAAAAGGTTAAATTCATATATCTTTGATGAAACAACCAAATGAGAATCCAAGCAAAGAGTTATACTATTTAAGCCTCTTCCAATATAACAAACTAAAATATAAAACGACTTCGGAACAAATGGTTTAGAGACCCTATCTCTTAGCCCCAACTAACTGGACATAGAAAATAAGCATAAACCAAATTTGAGTGGGATTTTTATTAATTTTTTTGGCTGCAGATATGAAAAAGTTCCTGACCTGATCTTGTATTTTGCAAAAATATATAAAGGGTCCGCCATCTAACGTTTTTTTTCCAACTAGTGCTTATTTCGTGAATGGTAACACTTAGCTCATGTCTGATTTCACAGATAATTAGTTTTATCCTTTCGCTGAAAGAATATGGTTGTGTATACGCTTGAAGAACGCTGGGAAATATTGCGACATTACTTTGAAAATCATGGTAATATTGCAAAATGTGTGCGAAAATTGCGTACGGATTTTGGAAGAAGAGAAGTACCGTCAGCTCCGTATGTTCGTTATCTTGTGAAAAAAAGTGAAAGAAACTGGCATCCTCATCGATAAACCAAAGCGTGAAAGCCAAAAACAGTGCGTACACCCGAGAATATTGCTGCTGTGTCAGAAAGTGTGCGTGAAGCGCCATCAACATCAATTCATGGTCGTTTTCAAGAATTGAACATTTCGGAGGCATCATTGAGACAAATTTTGCATAAAGACCTTGGTATGACGCCATACAAAGTCCAATTGGTTCAGGAGTTGAAGCCAACTGACCATCCAATGCGTTTTCGCTTCGCTAAGTGGGCCTGCGATCGACTTATAGAAGATTCCGATTTTGCCAAAAAATCATCTTTTCAAATGAAGCTCATTTTGATCTTGGCGGGTATGTAAACAAGCAAAATTGTCGCATTTGGGGCACAGAAAACCCGCACGCAAACATTGAAAAGCCGATACACCCAAAACGAGTCACTGGGCCATTTTTCTTCGAAAATGAGAAAGGAGTGGCCGTTACAGTCAATGGCGATCGTTATCGGGCCATGTTGAACGAATTTTTGTTCACAAAAATTGAAGAGGAGGATATTGGCAACATTTGGTTTCAACAGGACGGCGCTACGTGCCACACAGCCGAAGCTACACTCGATGTTTTGCGCCCTGTTTTTGAAGATCGCATTATCTGCCGCAGAGCTGATGTCGTTTGGCCACCTCGGAGCTGCGATTTGACACCGTTGGACTATTATTTGTGGGGTGCCCTCAAAGATAAGTGTTACGCCAACAAGCCAGAGACAATTGAAGCTTTAAAGGACAATATTCGTGAAGCCATTGGTGAAATACAGCTGCACACAATCGATAATGTGCTTAAAAATTGGACCGATCGTGTAGGCTACTGCATGGCCAGCCGAGGCAGCCATTTGAACGAAATTATTTTCCATTATTAACCGGAAGGATTGTACTTTCAAATAAAAAAAGAAATTTGAGATAATATTCAGTAGTTATTTTTTATAGCATTTTCAAAAAAAAAAGTTATTTGGCGGACCCTTTACAAACAAAATTTGAGAAGAATCAGTGCAATATTTTTGTTTTTTGATAGATTTAAGTGAAGATCGGGAAGCAGCTCTATATGGGGCCTATGAATAAGAGTTGTCCCATAGGGATCATTTTTGGACTACTCATTAATGGATGTAATAAACGCATACAAACCCAATTTGAGTAAGGTTTATGTGATAATTTGGATCTTATGGCAATTTATGTCGATTTCATAGGAGTCATTTGTATGGGGACTAAGTCTGAACATTTGTATGGGGACTATGTCTGAACATGGACCGAATTTCACCAATTTCAATAGCGTTCATCCTATGGCCGATAAAAGCTTATATACCAAATTTCATAAAAAATATTCATATTTGCTACCTGCAGTTTGATTACAAGGTTTACATGGACACACAGACGGGCGGACGGACGGACGGACTTCGTTAAATCGAATCAGATAGTGATTCTGATTCGATCGGTATAATAAAAGACGGGTCTAGGTCAAATATTTCTGGTAGTTACAAACAGCAGCACAAAGTCATTATACCCAAACCACAAAGTGGTATAGGGTATAAAAATAGATTCTTATTTGGTTATTCCCCAAAAATTTTTTAACAACAGATACAAAGCTTATCCATGCCTCCAGTTCCACCTGAGTCATGTGATTTGTGAAGTTATCGTCGCACAGTGGCGCCCTTAGAACAAAAGAGATTGCAAAAATCAAAAATTTCATATGCGCTTACGTTATTTTGAACTCATCTTATAGGAAATTTGCTACCTTTAATAAAATCAGATATTAGTTTAGAAGATATAACACTTCAAAGTGACCGATTTTCAGTTTCAGGTAGAACATAAAACGAAAATTAGGTAACTAATCGTATATTTTTTTGTTTCTATTGATTAATAAATTTATTCATTATATTATAGAAAACAATTTTACTGTTCCCTTTTTATTTCTTCACGTAAATCGCTATTTACCAACTGTCTATTTTTTCACTATTTTTCAACTTTAATTTTTTATATCTGCCATATTTTCAAAATATGTTCCTTGATTATTCCTTTAACTAATCCAATAAAGTGCAGCTACTGCTTCGACTGCCAGAGGTATAAAAGGTAATAAAGACACTGTTCCAGAAATTGTATGGTATGCATCCCTTTTAAATTCAAGTACAGATACAGGATGCAGAAATAAACTATTCTTTTAGATTAACAGGTACGCACTTATAATAGAAATATAGTCAACCATCCAGTCACAGAACAATAACATTGTTTGATAGGCAGGCATACATCTTATTTGAACACGTGCATAATATCAACATTGCGTAAATTTTAATAGATCAGACTATATATTGAAAAATAGGCATAATTCCTGGATTAGTCTATGACTGAAAGTTGGTGCGACAAGTGCGGACTATTATTTTTGACACTCTAAAAACATGGCGTTGAACAACTCAAAACTGTCTAATCTGTTTAGGATTTCAACCACCCCAACGGATTTCGTGGAAGCTGCTTAAGAAGAACTTGAACTCTGCAAAGAAGCGAAATTATAACAAATAATCTTCGCCTGACATATGCAAATATTAAGACGAAATCGATGAAAGTATTCCGAGGCATTCAACAATTCAATTCCAAATACGAGGACTGGGTTAATGAGGATAGCTTCGAAGATGAACTTAAATCTAATGTTTCCGTATACTGAGAAAATCCACGGCCGTCATCAGTGCATTATTGCCGCCCAAAAAATTTTCAGAGTGGAAGGGAATCGCCGGAACTCATAAGGACCATGGTGGAGGACATTGAAGAACAAATTGACAAATTGAATGTAGTTACCAGTTGACGGAAAAGTCGTAAACGAACTGACAAATATAACCACAACACTGTCGTGAAATCGGAAATTTTAAACGATTCTCCAAATGAGGAGAGCAATTATGAATATGGAATCTCACCACTGCACACAAGGATAAGATGTATGGAGTTTTTGCTAAAATTGATATACCCTTCCACAAAAGTGTTCCTCCTTTGATGCAAATACATTAGGTAAGGATAAGCAAAAGATCAGAAAGAATCGAATACAGGATGCGTTTTGAAAGAAGTTGGACTAAAAGTAGACTGTCCCAGGTGCGGATACGGGAGCTCAAACGATGGAAACACCTCGCGAAGGATTTTTTAAAAATGATGAGGCAGTAACCCGAATCACTGGAATTAACAATCAAATCATTAAAAGATTGGGGACTATCTTCAATGTTTTAAACTGCAAAGAAAAGGTTAATTCTACAAAATATGGAGAATATGGTTCGAAAATACATCACTTTTGGCGGAAATGTATCCGCTGAAGAAATTGACCCGAAATTTCATAAAATATTGGTGCATGGCAATGATATAATTGAACATCAGTTTTTGCCAAATGGAGAGCTTTCCGAAGAAGCTCAAGAGTCCATCAACAAATTTCATAAAAAATATAGATGCTCGGACGCTTTCAAAGCATCAAAATAAGGACCTCTTAAACATGATGGCAGAATCTTCCGATCCAATTATTTCATCTCTGCGGCATGTGAAGTTACGAAAAGAGTAAGAATCCAATAATTATAGTTCAGAAATGATAAGTCTTTTAGATATACCTTCTGTTATGAATTGTGATAATTATTTTGAAACAATTTGAAATAATAAATTCGAAAAATCTTATTGTTTTTATTTATTTTTTTAATTGTGGATAATAATTTAAAAACATAAAAACCTTGAAAACGAAACATAAGAAATATAAAAGGGTTAATAAAAATCATGTTTTTTAGTTAACATAATAATTTTTTCATGCCGTTAACAAATTTCAACTTTGATAACCCATAAGTAAGCTTCTAGAAAGCGTAGTAGCTTGTTCAGGTTGGATAATTATCTATCATATGCCTTTTAACTTATTTGATGACCTTAATGGTTTAAAATGTATGATTTTTGCAACGAAAAAACTCAAATGGCACCACTGTGCGTCATTTATATGAGTATGGATTTGTGGCCAGTCAAAAACGCCTGCTTTTACTTTTCTGTGAAATGATTGACATATGTATGCATTTAAAGCAATCACCATCCACATCTACAGTTTTTACAAAGTGTTTTATAAGCCCAAGCTCAAGATGTTATGGAGGAAGTATAATTTTTTCTCGACTTATCAAATGTTCAAAACGATGTTAACCTCTCCTACAGTCTTGTTTATTCTTGATGGCCAGTCCTTGATTTTTTGCACGACTTTCCCACAGACAAAGAAAACACGGAATTTAGTGTATCCACTTTACTGACCCAATAAAAAATTTACCATCTTTAAATCTACACATATGGACACCACTGATGTTGGTCATATGAAATTTTCTCTAAAAGGAGCTTGAAGTTTTCATAGTCTTCCCTAAGTTTAGTTGAATGACCTATTGAAATCGCAGCTAATTTATTTCCATTATGTAGTACCACTCACTTCAAACTTTTTTTGTGCTGTCTCTAAAAAGTCTCCAGTCCTTTGGTCGGTAATTTTAAAAGCCCAGAAAAACCATTACAATATACAATAACATTTGACTCGGTAAAGAATTGAACAATGTCACGCTATCTACTACGTTAAGTTGTTATTGATACGCCAGGCTGGCGGTAACGTTTTCCTTTTAGTCTTGACGCAGGGAATTCAGCTGATTTCTCCGATAAATTGAAATTTCGAATTAAGTCATTCAGCTCACATTGAGAAAATCCTTGAACTGTGGAACTACATTCTTCGAACTTACTCTCACTGTTGTTTCCACTCTGACATTCTAACATTTCAATATCACAATATTCGGTAGATAATTGAACTAAATATCGGTATTTAAGCACCCCGGTTGGTGAGTAGGTAGCGTGCTCACCTATTATGCGGGGGTCGTGGGTTCGATTCCCACCAGAGGCTTTGGTCTGTCACTGCAAAAAACCAGCCAAATGGTCTTTGTCACCCGGCTTATCCCTAGACCCAAATTAGAATACAAATTTACTTTGTATTGTAATTAATATAATAAATAAATATCGGTATTGGTATATTTTCACTATGCAGCATTGGTGGCTTAAATTTTATTGCGTGTTTTAGAATGTCATTATGACAAGTATATTATATGAACAACATGGCTCCGGAGATGGTAATTATAACATGGTTCGTATCGTGGTTAAACATAGACAGGGCTTCATTATTTGCATATAAATACAAAAAGTTTATGCTATAAACTTGATGTGTTTGAAAGATAGAAATACTAAATATAAAATGGTATGCATAAAGATTTTTGTGCATGGGTTATGGGATATGACATAGGGAAAAACACTTATCTCCTGTGTGTACTGAAGTTGTATGGTTTAGGTAGACACTCATTAAAACAGCCTCATTAAAGGACAAAGGGTAGAAAATGCGTATTTCCCACACATTAAAGAAGTTTCACAAGAAGATACGAAATTCCCACACTGAGAAGGTCGTACAAGAAGATAATAAATAAGTTCTAGATTAGTTATAAGATTTTTGTAGGTAGTACTTTAGAATAATTTTAGAAATAAAGCATCAGTATTTTACAACTACTCTAAATTAAAAGACGTGTTTGTTTTACATAAGTTCACGTCGTTTTTAATCATTGTTTCTTCGAACCTGATTCCGGTAGTTTTAAACATTGGTCCTTCGACAAAAAAAAAAAAAAAAAAAATAATAAAAATAAAACGATTCAGTGAAAATTATACAAAAAGTATTAAGAAAATATATTTGTTTGTGATAAAAAAATAATTTCTGAAAATGGAACAAATTAAAAAATTGTTTGAACATCAACTGTTGCTGGCGGCGGAAATTAAAATTATTCTGAAGAAGCTGCAAAAAAAATGAAGTTCGGCAAGATCAGTTAGAGGCAATAAGAACAAGAGCCAATTCCCTGTGGGCTGAATTCCTAAGAAATGATAAGGAACTGAGTGCTGGTGTCTTTGATCACACCTACAGGAAAAACAGCTACAAGGCTGGAATCGAAGATATGGTAGAACATATTGAAGTATTAGTCCAAGAGAAGATGGCTGTGGTGGGAAAAAGTGGTTCAATTCAAAAGAAAAAAATGAAGGTGAATTAAAAAAAGCTGTTGGCCAAGATGAAGCTATTGAAGATAATCTGCAACGGCTAGTATTTACCAAACGTGCAACTACAATCAATTGATTTGGTGGTGCACAAAAGGAGGGTGAGAATAAAGCTCTCAAAAATAAAATGGGCTTGTACGAAAGGGTAGTCGCCCAATTTAAAAAAGTGACCAGGATGTTTGAATCAAGCCTAGAAGCGACCAAAGACGATTTAGTTCAAGGTGGAAACAGAAGTGCGGAAAGAAGTTTTGGAAAATAATTATATCCAATTTGAACGAGCATACGAAAAAGTAATAGAAGTGTTTCAATTTCACGAAGAAGTTGAAAGCAAATATTATGAAGTAAGAAAGTTTTATTATGATGTGAAAACGATGATAGCCAAACTATTAGAATTGCTTCAAGAATATAATCCAGATTATGCTGAAGATCAGATGAAAAGTCAGCAAACAAAACCTGGCACACAAAGATCATTGACGACAAAAGAAAACACAAAATAATGTAATCTATACAAGTTCCAGGCTGTTAGAAGATCCAGGAAAGGGGAATTCTTAATACGGTGAAAGTTACGTTAAAGAAAAAGAGGATATATTGTCATCTTCATTTACAACCATCACCTCTCCATCTTCAAATACACCAAATGGCACAGCTGCAGCAATAACATCAAACTCAGCCGAAATTCAGGAGGTTGTATTACCCCGAAAATCAGTGGTACCTATCAATCGTGGCTTCCCTATTGAGCTAGAAAACCGGGTATTGTTATATCACATATTGCACCTGGTGGCTTTGCTGCTAAATGTGGCAAGCTGCGGATGGGTGACCGTATTTTAAAAATTAATGATTCAGATGTCTCACGTGGCACTCTTCAACATGCAGATATGGAATTGCTTAAACCAGGAAAAGATATTACAATTGACAATAAAAATAATCCATTGCCAGCTGGATTCCAGGAAACCATCATCAGCAAAACTAAAAGCGAACGCCTGGGCATGCGCATTAAGGGCGGTCTTAATAGCCAGCACGGCAATCCAGTCGATCCTACAGATGATGGTGTATTTGTTTTAAAAATAAATTCCGTTGGTGCGGCTAGACGTGACGAAAGGCTTAAGGTTGGTATGCGTTTGTTAGAACTGAATGGCAACTCCTTAGTGGGTGCCACATATCAAAAAGCAGTTAATGTTTTATGCACTGCGGGCAATGATATACATTTGGTCGTCTGTAAGGGACACAATAAATCCAATTTGATTCATTTCTTTGATATGAGTTCCGGCTATAGTACACATGATTCTCGTGCCTCTGAAACTGGTTTTGAGTTAAGTCTAAGCCAGAATACATCTTGTTTGGATCGTTATGATGATGAACACCTTAGACAAGATATGGAAGTTTCTGCAACAAAAACTGAACAGAACATAGAACAACCTACATCTGTAATAGCAGCCGTTGCTTCCAGTGCACATTCAGTCACATCAATAACTACATAAATAGCACCAGTGACAGTACAAACAAAATCTACAGAAGGGTTTCATGATTCACAGCAACAACAGAAACCTTCAACACAACATCATGCTGCTTTGCCACAAAAGTCAGAACAGTCCTTGGCTTTCCCAAAAGAAAAGAGTACTCATGAAAACGTTTGTGAAATTGTACGGACTGTTGTTGCATTTGGTTCAGTCCCTCCGAAATCACCCTTAGAACATCAGGATCAGCATAAAAATGAAGATGCAGCAAAAGCAGGTGGTAACACAATAATGAGTTCGATGCAAAATACATACGTAACGGCAGCCACTATCTTTAAGGCTGTAAAACAACAACCAACAGATAAAGAAGAGCAAGGTAATTGTGAAGATCAAGATCAGAAATCGCTTTCAGATGAAAACGTGGAAGATGATGACAAAGATCGCGGTAATCTTGAAAACTTAACTCTCGAAGAGCAAACAGGATATCTAAGGCAGGTAGAAATTAAACTCGAAGAAGAAAAACAAACGGTAGTGACTCATCTTAATTCGATGGAAGAAGATTTGGAGAGTCTACAGCAGGAATCCTATATAAAAATCAATTATCGTGAAGACCATTGAAGGATGTCAAAGATAAATCAACAATTTATGGAAGAGCTGCGTTAGAGTCTCAAGTAAGTGATCTACAACTAGATTTAAATTATATACCCCAAATACAAGAAAGGGTTCATGCGTTGTACTCGGAGAAAGAGCAACTGAACGCAGAATATGAAAACGCACAACATAAAGAACTGCAGAAAAAAATGAAAGAAACTATTGATAAGACTGGTATTAATCAAAAACTTTATCAAATCAATAAAGACGGTGATCATAAAAATGAAGAAATCATATCAGACGTTACAGAAATTGCAGAATACTCTCCAATTGTCGTTACACGCCCGGCAGAATGTTCACAAATGAACACATTTAAGCATCAAAAAAGGCAGAAGATTATGAAAAACAAGATGCTTACGAAAAACGCTTCATGTATAACAAAAAGCATTTGGCTAGAGTTATACCAAAGAAACAGTTGGCTTTTTAGAATATTTTTACCAGCAACAGCTCACATTCTATGTCAAAAAATGCAAAATATAGTTGAATTGCCTACCCAAGAAATTTTAACGTTACCCGCAGGTACCACGTACCACGTTATCATCACCACAAGATGTTAGATCGGAGCAATATAATCAGTTCAGAACCTACTTGGTAAAAGAAGTCAAGGAATTTGAAATCTTAGAACCACTAGATAACGCACCAATGAATCACACCGTTGAAGTCGAAGGTTTGCTGAATCAGATAAGAACCATGAGATCACAACACAGAGAACTCAATACATTAAACTGGCATCATCTTAGTGGGCACTCATCTTTAACGTTAATTTTAATTGTTGTTATTATTTTATGCATAATTTTAATTAAGAGAAAATGTGAAAATAAAAAGAAAGTTCTAGATATTAGGTTTAATGCTCCCCGGCAGAATGTTCATTTATGAACATGATTTTAAGTATAAGGCTTAAAAATTTACTTAGGTTATATGGTTTAGGTAGACACTCATTAAAACAACGTTATAAACGGACAACGGGTAGAAAATGCGTATTTCCCACATATTAAAGAAGTTTCACAAGAAGATACGAACTTCCCACACACTGAGAATGTCGCACAAGAAGATAAGAAATTAGTTCTAGATTAGTTATGAGATTTTTTTATGTAGTACTTTAGAATAATTTTAGAAATAAAGAATCAGTATTTTACAACTACTCTAAATTAAAAGACGTGTTTGTTTTACATAAGTTCACGGCGTTTTTAACCATAACAGAATGAACATTTTTGCCAATTTGGAAACCGAAAGGATCTTGATAATTCGATAAACTATGTTAATTTGAAATATTTATATTGAAACTTTTTTTAAGTTTGACATGAGTTCCTCCAGATGAAAAATAACCAATATTCTTGACAAGTAATTACGATGATGAGGATTTTTTACAAATACTTTGTTAGTCAGTAATTTAGTACAAAAAAAAAATAAAAATATTGAAGAGCAATGATCATAATTTCATATTTTTGTATGTACCTACACTTAAAAGAACTTTATAATTAAAATTGAATGTTCATAAAACTCCTTGTAAAAACAATGATAAATAAAATACTACATAAAAAAAATCCCATCTTAAATGCGTTTTTAATTTCATTTTTCTCACTTAAATTTTAATAACTTAATTTGTAACAATTTATTTTCTTTAATCTTCTCTCCTGCTTACATATTATTGTTGTTGCTGTTTGGAAGGTTCAACAAAATACAAAATAAAAAAACTTTCATGCCAAATCCTTTAATATCTCTTCGGTCATTTTACGCAATTAAATAACATATATTCGCATTTATTTGATTTCCACCTCTAACAACAGAAAATTTCAAATGAGAAAACAAAAATAAAACCCAAAACAAATCAAGAGGTCTTTAGTTTTAAAATCTTATTTTAACCCTGGGCCATTTTGTTATGTAAAACCTTACGGCTTCTTAAAACTCTTAAAAACTTTCAATCTCGTACAAACGATGAATCTGTACAAACGTACGAGCACGAGAGATTGTGTGAATACAGTTTAGTCAATTCAGCTCAAATTCCCTTATTTTTTTTTCATAACAATGCAAAAATGAAGATTAAGTCATCATGGTGAACTAATTTCGCGCAAGGTGCCAAATTAATGACAGCAAATAAATTTAAATTTTTAACACATTTCAAAAAAAAAAAAAACAAAAAAATAATATTAAGATACATGCAAAAGATTTTCAAAAAACAAAATAAAAAAAAAATGCTTTTGTGTATTAAGAAAATGCGATTTTAATTGGCTTAAGTCGACATTGTGTCATCTCTTTTTAGTTTTTATAATTTTCCACTTTTTAATCGAATATATCAATTATTTTTAAATATGCAGAGATTTATTTGTGAAAAATAATAATAATATTTTTTATAACCTACACACCACTGTTGTAGTAAAAAACGGTATGTATATTTAAGTTTTTATTCCGTTTGTAACAAATTTTCGTCCGCGGCTCATGCCACTGCAATCTGCCTTAAGATGCGGTGTAGAAATAAGGTTCCCAAGTTACTAGCCGACAGCACTCGGGGTATGGAAAAAGAATCCTTGTTAGCTACATACAAAACGATTGACCGGTCAGTGGTATGTTATGCAGCGCCAGTGTGGGCAACGAGCGTTATCGATACACTGTGCAAAAGACTCCAGACAGCAACTCTTTCGGTCCTATTACAGTAACAAGCTGTCTTAAAAATGTCATCTCTTCGATCTTTACAGTGAACTTAGTCGGATTTTGAGAGTGCGATCCAGTGATACCTGAGCGCACCGCAAGATCAAACCGCTACAGGGCACAGTAACAGACATCTATTCCACTGGCGACAAAACCTGCACAGCTGAAACTAATGTTAAGTTTGGATTTACCCGTAAGACCTGGATGGGTTGAGTCGACTTAGGTTAGGTTAGATGGGTTGCCCGTCCGAAGGCGAGTACACCCGGAGGCAATATGATCTATTCTGATACCCTTTAGAAAGTGTCGGATGGTAGAGATAGTAAAAACAGATTAAGTACAGATATATATGGAGAGGAAAAGAAAAAAAAGAGAAAAAGAGCTCTTTCGTCCGCTATGCGCCCTTCCTGAACCAGCAGGGTTCTCTCAAGCCCCTGCCATTGGACATTGATGTCATAACTTAGAAAGGAGATTGGATAGATATCACACTGCATTATCACGCCAAAAACTTCAAGTGTGTCGGATTCGGGAATTCCAATACCGCCATCAATGATTCAGAAATCCACTTTAGATCTTAAGAGCAGCTTTAAAGTTAGGTTTACTACTAGCTCTACTACACTTGGAGATTGTTGAAAGGTCTGGTCATTTATATATAGTATAATGGCTTAAACTCTATAAACTGAAAATTTTTACACGTTAAAAATATTACATGTACGAGGGTTATCCCCAAAGTACCCAACCTATCAAAGAAAACTCATGCAAATCGTTAAAACTATCTAAATTTTTCAACATGGTCTTCTTTACCCACTCAATTATTTTGGTCCTTGCAATACACGATTTGTGCGCTGGTATGAGCACTTTCTTTTTCGCAAAATCCGGCTTTTTTGCTTGCATGCAATAATATTTCACAATACACGCTGTGGATTGTATTTCCTTTTTGAAGAGAATTAATGAATAATTTGTATTTTGAAAGAAATTTTTTCTCATAAGGACATAATACCATATGAAAAAATCAAACAATTTTATTAAATAGCAGCGTCTCCCCTTTTTAAATTGATTTACATAATGTCGTCAGGCAAGTGGAATAAGTATTTAAATTTTATATAGTTAAATTCCTTGAAATAGGAAACAAGAAAAGGAAATGATAAACTAGTTTCATGTGTAAGTTTCTCGTTCATGGGTAAAAAAAAAAATTGATTGACCATCTATGTAGGTGTAACATTTAAGCTACTAATGTTTATTTTGTTTTAAAGATTAAACCAGACTTCAGTCATGGTTAAGAGTTCATATATTGGCGTGAAAATAAAAATTCGGTTACTGCCTAACAACAGGCGAGATTTGAATGTGCCAATGTACTAAAAAGCGAAAAGTTTCTTTACGAACATCGTTTTTGCATTAAAATTCTTTTTGTTCCTAAGTGCAGCACGAGCTATTGGACATTTGTTAATGACGTAAAGAATATTACTAGTTCTTTAAGCTGGACTTTTTGCAAAAAATTCCTTTGTTCCGGATAGCGATCAACCACTGCCCGAACTCGAACTCACTTCTTAATGATCGAAAGTATGGCGTCCGTAAAAGTTGTTCTACGGAAGACCTGTTACCATTCCCTTTTAAGCGTACGAGTAAATCCATTCACAATTTGGGTGAAATTAATGAATGTTTTAGATATTTGGAAGCCGTTTTTTCTCGTGAGGCACGATGTATTAATATCAAAGCTTATTACATTTGCGATCGGCATTGACTTCTCTAGATTTATATTAAGTTTTCGCAGAGACCGCACAATACTTGTTGTTATTGATGGAGTCTCATCCAAGGAGCTTCGGCTTAATTCAGGGGTACCCCAAAGTTATGTTCTTTCTTCCTGTCTCTTTCTTATCTTCTTAGTCAAACCTTTAATCCTCTCTACTCTTACGCAGATGATAGCAACATTCGTCATACATTATCCTTCAATTGTAGGTCAAGCCTTTTTTAAAGTTGGAGGCAAAAGCCTGACTATGTATGGCCCTCAATAAAGACATGTTAATAATCTCTGGGGTAAAGCGAATAGCGTTGATTTTAATGCGCGCAAGTCCCAATGTTGTTTATTGACTCATAGAGCCTGGTATTTAACAATGTCAACTGCCTGTATGGGTATTATTGCTATTGAGGAATCGGATACTCTTGGTATTCGTTGCGTTGTCCGTTGAAACGAACAAGTGTCGAAAGAAGATTCAAGTGTCTTGATTTTTTACAACGGTGCAAAAATTACTTCTCTTCTTCTGATCTTCAAATCTATACTGCATATATCCTACCAAAATTGGAATACAACTTCTATATATGGGCAGCAGTTTGGAAGTCGAGGAAGGGAGGGCGTTGATGCTCATTAATGACCGTAGGGTATCCAACCCTATCGACTCGTTAGATCATCGTCGAAATGTGGGTTGTCTAACACTGCTCTATAGATACTACCATGGAAAATGTTCCGTTGATATAGGTAAACTCATTCCAAGCACCTGAGTATCATTTCGTACCACCCAGTTTTCTAAAGATCACACGTCCTCATATAAAATAAAGTCCCCTCACAAGTCTTTCCTGACACTTAAAATCTGATATAATTTAATTCAAATACAAAAACAATAATCCCTCTTTCCTTCTTCCCGTAACCTATTTTCTTGAGATCAACACAATGCGATACATTTAGTTTATAATAGAAAAAATATAGCTGCTTTCAAATACAACTTTATATAATTTATAAATCTGGGATTCTATGCTGTTCTATAGAATATAAAGCCAGCTTTATTCAATTCTGACTATAACTATAATCAATCATTCAACTCTTCAATTGGGTTATGGAGTTTATAAAGCAAAGATTAATCCTGGAATAAGTAGATACGCTGTCTATAATGTCACATTTGAATGTAGGCTTACATATTTCAAACAGTCTGAATCTAATCCTGTTTGAGGTTTGTAAGGTCAGATAGTTTCTTCCAAGGGCCGACATGTTGGCAATTTATTTGATGTCCGAGTTGTTTTCAGTTCGTAAGACGCAAGGAAAACGTAATTGACAAAAAAAAATTTCAGTTAAGGCAATTTCGTTTTATTATTTTAGTTGTTTGGCCAATAATTGTAAATATTTTAATGTTATCTTTAATAAGCTAATGTGGCCTGAATTTTTTATGTAAATAAAAACAAATTTGATTTACAATTTTGGTCCCGACGTTTCGTCGATTATTTGTCGACTTCTTCTGGGGTTTGTCTATTTATTTGAAGATATAAAAAACATATTAATACACTTCCTTACACCATATAGTATGTGTCATAAACTTACAATTGAATTGTTTAAATTTAAAACATAATAAAAATATATTTCACACAAAACGTAAAACATAAAAACAACATCTTAACATTCAAACACATATTAATTTAATAACACAGCTTAACTAATAGCGACAATGTAACTTGCATTTATATTGCTGGTATCTTCTTTCAAATTCATCGTCCGTTTTATATTTTGTTGTATATACAAACTTTCTTTTGTATATCTCTTTCTTTCTCTATTTTCCTTGTCTAGTATTCTAATCGTTTCAAAATTAGCTATATGACCTGTTTTAAATATATGTTGCGCCAAAGCTGTTGTTTCTCTCCTCTTGGCGATGTCTAGTTGATGTTCTCCCATTCTCGTAGCTAAAGCTCTCTTTGTTGTTCCTACGTTTTCATCAGTATGATATGACATAGTGAAAATCGGGCATAATTGAATACCTCTCTTGCCAAACTTAAATATGGATTTTTACAATTTTACAGCACCTTGATTGGCAGTTAGACCACAATCAATCAGAAAGTGGAGTTAATCGATTTGTCAATTGAGGCATTCAATTAAAAACTTTTATATGTATTTTGCGATACAAACGTTTTAATGACTTTAACTTATTTCTGGTTTTTAGTAGGGTGTACTACTACACAATTATAAAAGACTTCATATGAAGGAAAGACCGTTAAATGAAATATAAAAATATAAATACTTTGTTGTTGTGATTCACATCTTCGTTCACTAACGAATGAAATCGAGCATTCAACTCTTCAATTTTATTTGGCTGGAAATGTTTGAGAGTTGCTTTTCAAAAGTTAATGACCAAAAATTCTGCAACAATTATTTTCAAGTTAATTTTTTGTTGTTGCTTTTGTTAAGCTGCAAAAGAAATCTTTTTAAAGATTTTTATTTGGGAAACCACGAAATATGAATTTGAAATATGGCCACACATTAATCACAACCATGTTAATACCCCGAAAAGCATATATGATTTCTGGTAAATTTTTATTTATTTTTCTTAATTTTTTATTTTTTTTTTTAGGGAAATGTTAACAATTTTTTCTCATCTTCATTAGCAAGAAACATTCACATACAGTTATGATCCAGGAGTATTCGGTATTGTACAAGACGCGCTTCTTATGACAAGTTTTTAAACATTTTAACCGTAATTTGTTATAAAAGGATTTATGAAAATTTTATTTTTATATATTTTTTTGTTCCTTCTATGCACCTACATATCCAGATAAATTGAAGTCATATAAATGCCTGATTTGAAATCATTTGTCTTTTTTTTTCGTTACAAAACTTAAAATAAAATTTTAAAAAAACTGTTGATTTGCAAGAGGTTGGCTTTAGGAATTAGTACGAAATAGGGTTTAAGGCGTTTGGGTTATTGTGTTCTACAAACGATGACCATAAATAATGAGCTCTGCTTTGTTCTATATGTATGTACACAAATAACGGTGCAGTTTTTGAGTTAATTGAAGAAAAATACAAAGAAAAAAATACACAAACACAAAAGAAAAATAAAATATTTATAATTTCAGTCTTAGCAATTCCTGAGAACTTTTTGTAAAATGTGAAATACAATGAGTTGTTTTTATGTCATACACTCAGTTTATTATTTATTACATCATTAAATCATGATTCGTACAAAGTTTTCTTGACAAATATTTTTTAACTTTCAATTGGAAGCTAGGTAATTAAATTTGTGAATGTTTTGTCTTAAATGAGAATGTGAATCAGATTACAGGTTGTAAATATAATGTTATTCAAATGAAATCTTTTACAATTTGAGTACCTTCAGATAAATGTCTTTTCTAAGTGCGAATTGAAAATTTCTTTGATGCGAATTTTGCATAAAGCTCTCGATATGACCCCATACAAAGTTCAATTGGTGTTGGAGTAAATGCCTCACGACCATTCAGAACGTTTTCTGCTCTCTAAATGGGCTGCGGAACGCTTAGAAGATGATGAGCATTTTTCCCGAAAAATCATCTTTTCTGACGAAGCTCATTTTCATCGCGATGGTTATGTCAACAAGCAAAATTGTAACATCTAGGGCACAGAATATCCACACTTGGGCTAACGGTATCATTGGTTCATTTTGCTTTCAAGATGCAGAAGGCAAATGAGTTAAGGTGAGTTCTACCGTGCAATGATCACTGGTTATTTGTGGCCTATTATAAGATACTAGCTGTTTTTACCCGGTCTTGCCCGGGATAAAAAGGCCTTTGACTTGAAAAATGGTTCACTATGCTTACCAGGCGCTGAGTACTTAGTCCCCAATTAACAAATTCCCCAATAAAAGGAACTTTCTCCCCAAACATGGGCAGTAAAATTATTTTTTATTTCAATTAAAAATTTTTTGATTTTTTAATTTAGAAGTTTTTTATAAGATGCTGCAGAAAAAATGCTTCAAAAATAAGCTGCGAAACCGCTTTAAGTTTTTTTTTTCAGTTTATTTATAAACATCAAATATAACGGAATGGTTCGCAAATTAAAGGAATCAGAACTTTTAAAAATTGAATTACTTCATTCAATAAGTGATCATCATTGAGCAGAGACCTCAATTCAAGTTTCAGAAATGAAAAAACTAATGCGACATTTAATATTGTGTCGCAAGGTTTCTTTAAGCAACTGCTATATAGGTGTGGCCTATTTTGATCAACAGGTAATTATTTCACATACGTAGATAAAATTTATCGTACGGCATTTCACTAAGCTGTGTTCCGCGAGCGAGTCGCGTCCGCTTCCGCGCATTTGGCAGCCACACTCGTGCTGCCGCGCAGTTGTTGTCAACTTATTTTAATCGCCAAATTATATTTTTCAGATCATTGCGATATCTTAGCTGAGCTGTGTTCCGCGAGCGCGTCGCATCCGCATCCGTCGCGTCCGCGTCCGCGCGCCGCTTTCTTGCAGCTGCTACCAGTGCTACCGCTTAGTTCTCGTTAACTTATTTTAATCCCTGTTTTAGCTGAGCTGTGTTCTGAGAGCGCATCGTTGTTGCCAACTTATTTTAATTGTCAAAATATATTTTTCAGATCATTCCGATATTCTAGCTAAGCTGTATTCCCCGTGCGCGTAGCTTCCGCGCAACGAAATGATGCTATTGAAAAGAATACTCATTTTAAATGCATTTATTGTAGGACATATATTGAGTGCAGTATGCAAATGTTCACTAAAATAAATATTTAACAAAATTCATTAAATAAAAATATTTAATTGTATATATGTATATACATGTGTAAGTTCATTTTTTATTTCGATTTAAAAAAAATGGGGAGTTTATTCATTTCTTTTGGGTACCTTTTTTAAGTTTGGGGAATTTGTTCACCGTGTAGTTATTTCCGTGTAAACCAAATTTCAGAGAAATCCGTTGAAAAGTACAAATTTGTATAGGGTAGAAATGTACCACACAACAAAATATGAATTTTTTATGAAAATTGGGCGTAAAAGTAGGCGTTGTCGGTAAAAATCATATGGCGGCCTTCCCTGGAATATGTACTAAATTTCGTGGAAAGCCATTGAAAAATAAAAGTTTGTATAGCAATCAAATAAAGAAATAAATAAAAGGAAAAAAATAAGTTTTATATACATAGAAGTTTTGGTGCAAAGTAGGTGTGGCCTGTAAGAAGCATATGGTGACCTTCCCTGTAGTACAGAGATCGTGTGATCAAATTTTAGACATCCCTTGAAAAATAAAAATTTCTATAGTGAACAAATATACCAAAAAACAGAAAATTAATTTTGTATAAAAAGTGGGCGTAGAAGTAGGCGTGGCCGTGAATAATCATATGGCGACCTCTCTGGAGTACAGAGATCGTGTGTAGCAAATTTCAGAGAAATCCGTTAAAAAAAAAATTGTGTAGCGAACAAATGTACCAAAAAACAGAATATGAATTGTATACAAAAAGTGGGCGTAACAGTAGGAGTGACCGGTACGAAGAATATGTCGACCTTCCCTGGAGCAGAGAGATCGTGTATACCAAATTTCAGAGTAATCGGTTGAAAAATAAAAATTTGTATAGCGAACAAATATACCAAAAAACAGAAAACGAATTGTAAAAAAAAAGTTTGCATAAAAGTAGGTGTGGCCGCAAGAATCACACGGTGACCTGGCCTGGGGTACAAAGATCGTGTGTACCAAATTTCAGAGAAATGCATTGAAAAAAAAATTTGTATAGCGAACAAATATACCAAAAAGCAGAAAATGAATTGTATACAAAAAATGGGCGCAGATATAGGCGTGGCCGGTAAGAATCATATGGGGACCTTTCCTGGAGTACGGAGATCGTGTGTACCAAATTTCAGAGAAATCCGTTGAAAAATAAAAATTTGTATAGCGAACAAATATACCAAAAATCAGAAAATTAATTGTATAAAAAAGTGGGCGTAAAAGTAGGCGTGGTCGATAAAAAGTGTATGGTGACCTTAGCTGGAGTACAAGGATCGTGTGTACCGAATTTCAGAGAAATCTGTTTACAAATAAAAATTTGTATAGTGAACAAATATGAATAAAACAGAAAATGAATTTTACATAAAAAGTGGGCGTAAAAGTAGGCGTGGCCAGTGAAAAGTATATGGCGACCTTTCCTGGGGTATAGAGATCGTGTGTACAGAATTTCAGGAAAATCCGTTGAAAAATAAAAATTTGTATAGCGGTCAAACAAACGAACAAACAAACAAACAAACAAATAAACAAACAGAAAATGAATTTTATATATATAGATGGATCTGGATACGATTTCAACCGCTTTGCCACATTGTAGCGTAACACGACTTTCGTAGTGTGCTGTATAATACCCACACTGCATAGCGTACAATATTTGCAAATGCGGAAATAACAAATATCAATATTGTTGACCACTGCATTTACAAAACATTGTATGACTGCGTATATTGTTATTGTATGTTGTTGTTACGCTGGCACGCTTATGTTTATGCTGACCCAAGTGCAGGTAACACATTGTTGTTATAATATAGGTTGAAAATATGTATATAAAGAAGAACATTTTTAATCAATTAATCATTAATAATTTAGCATTAAAAGACTCAGCTCCTAGATAGAGCTGAAGCATAAATAAAATAAATACTATTAAACTAAAAAAACTATCTTGTCTGCTATAACATAATGCCGTGAAATATTCGATCTCTTGGTGTGCCTAGGGCGTGGCACCTCCCATAAAAAGCGAGTTTTTAACATATAATTTTAACATATAATACATGGAGTACTACAATAGCACGAGTTCTGAAACTATGTACAAATTAAACATTTAAACAAATTTGAAGAGTCGCGGAAAAAATGGGCGAGATCGGACCAATGGGAGTGGCACCCCCATACAAAGTAAATATTTAATGTCATATATCTGGAACACGGGTGGAGGCTATCAAAGACTCGGCACAGCCGAATTAAATCTGTTGCTTTTATATAATTTAAAAAAAAAGACAAATAAATTAAATTATTCGGTTGGGCTTCTCATTTCATTATATTTTTGTGTACAAAGAACAGAATTTGGTTCATGCAATTACCTTTCGGTTGAAAGGACCGAATTATACAATTCTTATTAAAATTTTTTTTTTTTTTTTTTTTTTTTACAAATTTGTTTATATTCACCAATAATTTGTTACAATATATAGAAACATATTTTAAAATATATTGTGTAATCACCAATATTTAGGAACGTATCTTGTTATAATGGGTTTTATTTAGTTCCCTAATTGATATAGCTTAATATTTTGATTGATAAATGGAAGTTATTTTTCTATTATTAGTAGTAGATAATGAAGAAAATATATTTTATTTAAAATATTTATGAACAACAATAAAAATGATTATTACCTGATTAAATTTATCTAGTACTAACGGAATTCCTTCCAATCATTTTTCTGTGTGTATACGAAAAATATTATTGAATTGGACAGTTCTATCAGAATTTTCGTTTTAAATTATTTCAACTCAGTTAATGTTTTATTTCAATAAAAAAAACATTAGTAGATGTTTTACATTTTGAATCAAAAAAAAATTTTACAGCTCGGTCAAAATTTTATTAAAAAAGAGGAGTTGAGAATTGACTGTAATTAAATTAAATAAAAAAAAAATTAAAACTCCGGCAAAATTTTACTAAAAAAGAGGAGCTGAGAATTGACTGCAATTAAATTACACCACATATTACATTACAAATAGAAAATATTTATGTTGGTCATGAATGCGAAGAGCTGTTAACATTTCCAAAATCAAGTGTATACCAAATAAAGTCCGATTGTTTAAAATTTTATATCACCGCACTGCACTGTAAGTAACACAAAAAAGACTTGCTTTAAAAAGTGGATCAGTATTTAAAGAAATTTCATTTCTTAACCCTGAATCGGATATAGGTGCTGATAATAAAAATATTTTTCAATTTAAATTGTTATATCAAAAGTTTAAAATCTATAATATTAATGGTAAGGCAATTTCTTGTGACCGATGTAAGTTTCACAGTTTTACCCCGATTTTGACAAAAAAATTATCATTTGAAAGGTATTTTTTTTTAGCTGTTACCCAGATTTACATATTTTCATTGCCTGGAATATTTTTTTAGAGTTATGACCGTTTAAAATTGCTACTAACACATACATAAAATTATACAATGCTATGTGGGTGTATATTAAATTTGTTAATGTGTTTGTGTTAATATGTTGAGTTTGTTTTCTTCATTTAAAATGAGTTGAATTGTGAAACATACCTTTAGGGTCTTTATTAAATGAAAAAATAAAATTTCCTAGAATTTGCACTCAAATTTCGAGTGCTGGAATCTGCTAGTTTATATTAATCTGCTTACAGAAGAATGTATAATTATGGAGTACTATTCTTTTGAACATGATACAAGGTCGTTGTCTAAGCTAGATTTGGATCAATTTTAGCCCAAAATAAGTAAATCTAAAAATTTCATTGATAAGTTGGTGTATTCTAACTTCGCAATATTAATAAAAATTCTTTTAAGATGTCCATACAAAGAAAAGAAATAGGTTACATAAGTCATAATGTTTTACATTCGGTTTCTATTATTCGATCTCATTTACAATAAAATTTAATGAATTTTACAAGTTTTCAATGCGTAGAGTCATTAAAAAAATGAATTCTCAAGAACTTTATGTTTTACACTCTTTCTTTTAACTCATTCTCTCTGTCTGTCTGTCGAGGGGCAACCCCATTCCCCCTTATCCAAATGATCTGAAACTTGGCCCATAGTTTTGTTGTGACTACAGATTCATTTTGGGGTAGTCACGCACAGTCACGCATAGTCACGAACAGTCACGGCGTGATCTTAATGTCATTTCCCCTCATCCGATCGATCTGAAACTTCGTCCTACATTTGCTGTGAAAAAAAGAATAACTCTGACTTAGTCACGCACGGTCACGGATTTCCCCTCATCCAGTCAACCTGAAACTTGGTCGATATACTTGCTGTAAAGAAAGATTAACTTCGACATAGTTACGCACAGTCACGGAGAGATCCAGAACTCATATGCATAAGGAAAGAAAGAGGTTTAATAAAAACTTTGTTTTTAGTTTTGGGTTAGATTGTTTTACGTTTAATATATACCTGATATACCTGAAAATAAAGTAAATAAAATTTATTATAAAGATTTAAATTTGTTTAATTTTTATTTAAAACGTTGCGCTAGTTGCCATCGCCGTAAATGCGATGCGTCGGAAAATGAATGTACCGATAGAAATATATTTAAGAGAGTAACATTTTATATTTGAAAAAACAACATATGCCGTTTTCTTTTCTGACAAAAAATGTCGCATTTTATTTGCACTTTTTTCGAAAAGTGTATTTTTTTATATATTCTGTTTTGCTGTAGATGTTACCAAAATAAAATAAATAAATAAATAAATAAATATCTTATACATCAATCGAAAGGTCTCAATGTCGAGCCCTCTATTTCTTCGTCGAAAATTATAATACTTCTCCATATGTGACCCTGCTTAAGAAAACAAACCTAGTGTGTCAAATTTCATGATTCACTTGTTTTATTTGGATTTGTATGTAAAAAACCTTCAATTATCATATGAAACCACTCGCAAGTCTCAAAAACATCGGGAAGTAATATAAAACTCCAATTATATAAAAAAGTAAAAACCTACTTAGGCCCAGTTTTTGAGATGTCAGTTAAACCTAGTTTAGTTAAACCGAGAATTAATTTTTTCAGACATGTCCAGATTCATAAAGGAATAAATTCTGGGTTTAGCAAAACTAGATTTAACTGATATCTCAAAAACTGGGTCTTAGTGTGTAAATTGTTTTTATTAATGTATTAAATTATTAAATAATTATTTTGATCTCAAAAGAATCTACGATATATGCAAAACAATTTATTCTTTTCTTTTTTTAATTATCACAAGAACTTTTTACATCTTCTAATTATGCGCTTCCGGTTTCATAATGCTAGATTCAAAAGAACAGGTTCGAATAGTACGTTTCCTACACTTCGTTTCCTATAAGTAAAAAAATTTATTGAATTTTTTTATTCTTTGCTGGATTCAAAATTCAAAATTACAGGTTTTCAACACTTACATTTGTCTTCTTGGATTCAGAAGAACATGAAGGAATAATATGTTTCTTTTTCTTTGGTGCCTACAGAAAGAAATTTAAATAAAAATTTTTTACATAAAACTTTTCAAAATTACAGGTTTTTTAAAACTACGCTTGTCTCCTTTGGAATAACGGAGATTTCAATATTCTTTGATACTTAACAAAATATCAGTTTAAATTTTATTAAAATTACAAAATTTATGTAAAATCTTGAACATACGGCTATCTTGTCCTTGTTTGGTTTTGGTAGCATCGGTTTTGGGGCTAATTTATCCGCGTTTTTAGGATCAGAGCATAATGAACGAATTTCATTAAACAAAGTCCACTGGAAATGACAAGTTAACTCACGTGGTATAATTTCATTACATTTGTTTTTACAACAAGATTTTGCTTCTGGCTTATAAAAAGCTTCGATTACTTCATACTCGTGTAAATCGAATGATGAATGTGCCAAGAAACTATCGTGCACTGAAGGAGCTGAAGAAATTCTCAAAATGGAATTATCTATTTCTTCTGTACAGTCGTCTGAATTGCCCGTTTCATCATTTGTATCGTATGGCTCGTCTGCAGTTCGTATAGGTGAATGCGATGGCGATAAATCATAACGCTCAATATCAAATACTTGCACAATTGATCAAATTCATCACATCGCGAGACATTATAATTAAAACAAACTCGGGCTTCTAGTACTAGTACTAATCAATCGAAACAAACTTTCAACAATGAAATGAGAACGCGCATACTATGAAAATGCAACACATAGGGGGAAACTTTAATTGCGTTTACTCAAAAACTTGTTTTGACACACTAAGTGAGTTTTCATATGCAGGGTCACATATACTACTTTATGAACACAATATGGAATTAATTATATATTTTTTTAAACAGATCACTACACGATTTTCTTAACGAATGGAGTCTAGGCGATTTAAATTAATTTTATAGTGAATTCCCTGAAAGACTAAATTTTCGACTAAAAACTTTTAAGTGTTTCACGTTATACAGTCTCTAAACTCCTGAAAATATTAACTTTTCTAGAGTTATGAATGTTCTTTCAAGGATATATTAAGACGAATAGATTTTTTATTTAAAAGACTAAAAATTTGTTGAATTCGCAAAGAGCCTAGTCTATCTTATATATTAATAGAATTTATGAATACTTTGCATTCAAGATTTTTTAAATATTTTTCTTCTCTCAAACCTCTATAACTATAGTTCTAATTAACGTAGGCTGTTGACATAGGTCTAAGAACACTCAGTGGTTCAAGCTCCTTCTTTTGAGCTATTAACTGCTTTAATTCGTTGGGTTTGAGGAAAGTTATTCGTGGAGAATCAACTTTACTTTTACTGTACGTTAACTTATCTTGGCATATTTTGGCATTACTGTACGTTAACTTCTCTTGGCAAATTTTGGTATTATATTATAAAAATTAATATCTATATACATATATAAAATTCATTTTCTGTTTGTTTGTTTGTTTGTTTGACCGCTATACAAATTTTTATTTTTCAACTGATTTTCCTGAAATTTTGTACACACGATCTCTATACCCCAGGAAAGGTCGCCATATACTTGTTATCGGCCACGCCTTCTTTTACGCCCACTTTTTTTGTAAAATTCATTTTCTGTTTTATTCATATTTGTTCACTATACATATTTTTATTTGTTAACAGATTTCTCTGAAATTCGGTACACACGATCCATGTGCTCCAGCTATACTTTTTATCGACCACGCCTACTTTTACGCCCACTTTTTATATACAATTCATTTTCTGCTTTTTGGTTTATTTGTTCGCTATACAAATTTTTATTTTTCAACGGATTTCTCTGAAATTTGGTACAGACTATCTCCGTACTCCAGGAAAGGTTGCTATATGATTCTTATCGGCCACGCCTACTTCTGCGCCCACTTTTTGTATACAATTCACTTTCTGTTTTTTGGTATATTTGTTTGCTATAAAAATTTTTATTTTTCAACGCATTTCTCTGAAATTTTGTACACACGATCTTTGTACCCCAGGCCAGGTCATCGTGTGATTCTTGCGGCCACACCTACTTTTACGCCCACTTTTTGTATACAATTCTTCTTCTTTTTTTTTGGTATATTTGTTTGCTATACAAATTTTTATTTTGCAACGGAATTCTCTGAAATTTGGTACACACGATCTCTGTACTCCAGGAAGGGTCGCCATGTGCTTCGCACCGGCCACGCACACTTTAACACCCACTTTTTGTATACAATTCATTTTCTGTTTTTTGGTATATTTGTTCGCTATACAAATTTTTATTTTTCAACCGATTTCTCTGAAATTTGGTACACACGATCTCTCTGCTCTAGGGAAGGTCGACATATTCTTCGTACCGGTCATGCCTACTGTTACGCCCACTTTTTGTATACAATTCATATTCTGTTTTTTGGTACATTTGTTCGCTACACAATTTTTTTTTAAACGGATTTCTCTGAAATTTGCTACACACGATCTTTGTACTCCAGAGAGGTTGCCATATGATTCTTGCCGGCCACGCCTACTTCTACGCCTACTTTTTATACAAAATTAATTTTCTGTTTTTTTTTGTATATTTGTTCACTATAGAAATTTTTATTTTTCAAGGGATGCCTAAAATTTGGTCACACGATCTCTATACTACAGGGAAGGTCACCATATGCTTCTTACAGGCCACGCCTATTTTTCGCCCACTTCTATGTATATAAAACTTATTTTTTTCCTTTTATTTGTTTCTTTATTTGATTGCTATACAAACTTTTATTTTTCAATGGCTTTCTCCGAAATTTAGTACATATTCCAGGGAAGGTCATATAAAATTCATATTTTGTTGTGTGGTATATTTCTTCCCTATACAAATTTGTACTTTTCAACGGATTTCTCTGAAATTTGGTTTACACGGAAATAACTACACGGTGAACAAATTCCCCAAACTTAAAAAAAAGGTACCCAAAAGAAATGAACAAATTCCCCATTTTTTTTTAATCGAAATAAAAAATGAACTTACTCCCCAAATTCATTCTTAAATTTGTACATATTTTTATTTAGTAAATTTTGTTAAATATTTATTTTAGTGAACATTTGCCTACTGCTCTCAATATATGTCCTACAATAAATGCATTTAAAATGAGTATTCTTTTCAATAGCATCATTTCGTTGCATTAGTCTTTAGTCTTTCATTTCTGAAACTTGAATTTGACGTCTCTGCTCAATGATGATCACTTATTGAATGAAGTAATTCAGCATCTTATAAAAAACTTCTAAATTAAAAAATCAAAAATTTTTAATTGAAATAAAAAATGAATTTACTGTCCATACAAATTTTTGGGGAGAAAGTTCATTTTATTGGGGAATTTGTTAATTGGGGACTAAGTACTCAGCGCCTGGTAAGCATAGTGAACCATTTTTCGAGTCAAAGGCTTTTTTATCCCGGGCAATACCGGGTAAAAACAGCTAGTAATAGAATATAATGCTGCGGAGCAGCAGGGGTCCTCTAGTAAGTAATTAAAATATTGAGTTTAAAATATTTTTAATGTATTTAAATGGAATGCTATAAATAGAACTAAGTCTAACAAGCTCAGTATGTTACAAAAGGAATGACAATTTGAAAATTTCTCCAATTTATAAGGGAGGGTTTCAGAAAAAAAAAAAAACTGTATGAACATATGATTGCTTTAAAAAAAACATGAAATATCAATATGGCGTCTTGACATGCAACATGCTAGTCAGTCAAGCTGGAACAACACAATATATCCAACAATTTGATGATGTCTCTACCAACAGCAACAACAACAACAACTACAACAACTGTAAATAGCAGCAATATGTAAAAATGGTCAAGTTGTATATGAATACAAAACAAAAACACATCTAAAAAAAATTGCCGTAAATACAACAACTACCCAGTCAGCATTTGGAAGATTGTTTTAATAAAAATCACCTTACTGAGTCTACTTCTAGTCCTTTGATAATTAAGAACTGATTAATTTTATGCCCGATTAAAAAAGACTCCAAAATGATTCGAGCTAACGCTTAAAAAGTGATTTATAACAAAATGTACAGCAATCATAAATAGATCACGCAGGCGATTGAAATGTGATAATTTGAACGTTATTTTGGAATAATATTTTGCGCAGCTGGACGAAGAGAAACGGCTTGTTATGCTGTTGTTTTTGTTTATGACGGGACGTTGTTTTACTATTTTTTTAAACAAGTGTTCATCATTGGAATATTGTGAAGTTCTGTTGATATTAAATAACAAGTGAAAAAATTTAAAAATTTGGGCTAAAAAAGAAGCCAAAAAACTAATATTCCCAAAAAAAAAAAAATAAATTGTGAGGAAAATGTCCATGAATAGATAGAACCAAACCAAACAAATAATGAAAATTGTTTTCATGATAACAATTTTAATAATTCAAGTGATTCTTTTGATAGTAAAAGTGAAGGACTGGCGAAATGGGCTATTCAAATTAAAATAAGCTTTCTTGCAATTAATGCACTTTTATTGTTTTTACTAAAATGCAATATTAAAGTCCCAAAAGATGCCTTTTAAAAACACTTAGTTCTCTTATTGAGAGGAAAGTTGGTGCAGGGACATATATTCACCATGGATTTAAAAATGGTTTAACAGATTTATTTGTTAACAATGCTTGGAAATGATCCAATGTAACGCTAGATTTCGACACTGACGGTATACCGCTATTCAAAAGCAGCTCTAAACAAGTTTGGTCGACACTTGTTAATGTTTTAGGAGCAAGTTATGTTTTCCCTATATGAAGGAACTTCAAAACCAAATTGCAGAAATAATTTTTTACAAGAATTTATTACAGAACTGAATATTCTTATCCAAGAGGGACTAGTTTCTGCTGATAATTTTGTTCCAGATTATTGTAAGCTGTTTTATGGATGCACCTTCAAAGTCCTTTATATTAGAAAATAAGGGGCATTGTAGCTACTATTCTTGCGGACGGTGTACACAAAAAGGAGAGCCGATTAAAAATCCTCTTATTTTCCTGACAACAATGAAGCAATGATTCCTTTAGAAACCGCTTTCAGCCGGAACATCAGTTAAAGCAGTCTATTTCTCTACTAGAAAAGCTTAACATAGATATTGTATGTTTAGGTGTAATTTTGTTGAAAGCATGGGTTAAAAATTAAGGTGAAAATTTTTCTTTAGTTTCCCGGAAAATCGAATCCATTTCAAGAGAGTTGAATTTTAATAGAAATAACATAACGAGAGAGTTTCAGAGAAAACCTCGAAGCTTGAAAGATCTTGATAGATGGAAGGCAACAGAAGCGCAAAGATTGAACTGTAAGCCGAAGATCCTAACAAAATACGTGGACGACCTTTTTGGGATTATAAAAACCAGTGCAATAACTGAGACGCTAGAGGAGTTGAACCGTTTTCATCCACAAATTAAATTTACCTTAGAAGAAGAAAAAAATGGACAAATACCGTACCTGGATACCCTGGTGATTAGAAAGGACAACAAATTAAAAATAGACTGGTACCAAAAACCGACAGCATCAGGCAGAATAATCAATTTTTATTCATGCCAGCCCAAAAACATTATAATGAACACTGCCAACAACATGATAAAAAGGGTTTTAACCATAAGCGATGAAACTTTTCACGTGGACAATATAAAGAAGATAGAACAAATCTTAAAGAGAAATGCATTCCCGGACAAGGTTATAAGAAGACTTCTAACAATAAATAACAAACAATCAAGAGAAATAAATAAAAACCAAAAACGGTATAAATCAATGACGTATGTGCCTGGAATATCAGAGAGAATTGAAAAGTCGGAAATTTATAATAAGGAAAACTATAAAATAGCTCCGAGATCAGAAAATACATTACGATAACTTTTTTCGAACACCAAAAGTAAGTTAGATAAAATGGAAAAATCAAATGTAATTTACAAAATTAAGTGTAACGGGGACCAATCCTATGTATGTAAAAAAGTATATGTTGGTACAACAAAAAACAAATTAAAAACAAGATTAGCAGGACATAAATCTGACTTAAAAAATATAAATAAAACATCTACACAAAAAACGGCACTTTCGTCCCATTGTGCAGATAAAGGGCACACACCAAACTTTGATAATGTGGAGATATTGCAAAGAGAGGAAAAATACCATAGACGCTATACACTTGAAATATTAAACATAATAAATATAAGTAAAGAGTACCGGATGAATTTTAAGAGCGATTTAGAAACAAGCTCAGCAAAATCATAGAGGCATATAATAAAAAAAAAATAGAATTAAGAATTAGTGCAATATTGAATGTAAAACCGTTTGTGACGTGTTTTTTTATTATTGTTCCTCATTGTAAGTTTATTTGCTTTTTGTGTTTTTATATTTTTGTGGGTTATATTCTGTTTAGATGTGACACAATGGTACAATATATGTTTATTTAATGTAAAATTTGATGTTTTGTAAAATATAATTGTAGATCCCTGATGATGCTATCCAGTGGGTGGCGAAATATTGGAAAATATTTTTTTAACAAATAAAAAAATTATAAAAACACAGACCTTGAGCTTAAATAATTATTTATATTTAAAAAAAAAATATTTATACATTAACAAAATATTATTTATTTAATTTAGAATTAATTATTGCAATGCTTTAGGATGTACAATATTTTTAGTTTGTCCATCTGGAGCATAAACATATAAGTCGGTGGGTTTCCCTACACGTGAGCATGCAACATAAAGCTGTCCATGCGAGAAACATGGATTTGCTAAATTTAAGCCCCAAACTTGAAGAGATTGACCTTGAGCTTTGTTAACAGTCATCGCAAACGCTAATGGAACAGGAAACTGTAATCGTTTGGAGTCGAATGGTAAATCAGTTGGAATCATTGGAATGCGTTGCAAAAGTACATCTGTTCCTTTATATTTTCCTGTTATAATGGTCGCTTCTATTAAATTATTTAGCATTTTTTTACTGCAAGTCGAGTGCCATTGCAAAGCCGTGGTGGATCGATATTGCGCAGTAAAATAATGGGCACTCCAATTTTGCGTTGTAGCACATGTGGTGGAAAGCCTGGCAGATCATTAATCGAATATAAAAAATTGGGTGTAGTGAGTGAAAGTTTCACACTGTGAAAGTTTAAGGAAGAATGGTGTTCAGGTCTGGCTTCCTACAAATCGGAAACAAAGGGACGTCGCCCGCCGACTTTCGCATGGAATGTATACCTATTTAAGAAGTCGTGCGATACGGTCGTGTTCTAATTGTGCTCTGTTTACTTTGTCAATTTTGTGTTAATAAAAAACTTTTAAAATTTTTAAAAACATTTGATACTATTAAATATATCACAAACAAGCTGTTTAAATTCCGAAGTAAATTATATATGTATAATAAAATCAAAAACAATAATATAAACAAGAAAACATTGTGAAACAAACAAAATACAGAAACAACAACTGTGACACATAATATTTATTCTTTGTCAACTGAACAACAACAAATAACTATTTGCCTGTTTTGTCCATGTATAATACTGGTTTATAATTATCTATTATTGACAGTTTTGAAGCCACTGGTGAAATTTATACAGTATTGTATTTGTCGGAACAAACGTTAAATTTAAATATATATTGAGTGTAAAATCGTATAAATACTTCAAATTCATTAAGAATACCCAAAATACTGGTTGGTTGTGTGTAGCCAGATCGTAGCTTTACTGTAATCGTTACCGTTGCCGTTTTTTGTGTTGTGCTGTTTTTGACCTGTAGAGCTTAATAATGGCATGTTTGAAAAAAGGCTGCTCTTTGGTTGATTATGAAGAAAGAATGCTTACCTGTTGGCTTTGTCATGGTTTATGTCACTTTAAATGTAGTGGCCTGTCTGGTTTGGTTGCTGAGTCAATATCTAAACATAAAAACTTGCACTGGCGCTGTAATGGATGTCAAAAAATTGGTGCTGATTTTTATCGTTTCTTTCAAAGTACGAAAGATAATTTTTTGCAAATTCAACAAAACCTTAATAATTTATCTTGTCAAATAAATGCTTATGGAAAGCTTTTTGATGATTTCAAATCCTTAGAGGGATTTCTGTCACCATCCCCAACTCGTCGTAAGTCGCCAAGGTTCTTGAATAAAGAAAATTCTAGTCAGAATCCTGGTCCTAATGGAGCACATCAGAATAGTACTACTGCTACTGCATCTGCTTTATATTTACCAAATCCTTTTCAAAATATTACAGGTATTGATCCTGCCGTTTCTCATTCAAACAACGTTCAAGTTTTAATTAATAAACCTACTCCAATATTAAATGAAACTGCAGCATTTCCGATTACATCAAATGCTAATAACCATAGTACTCAGCATGCTCTGAACATTATTGCTCCAAATATTTCTTCAATGCCTAGAACTGCTACGGCTAATAATTTACTTTATAATCCTGAGAACGCTGGTCGATTGATTAATTTTGATGCTGCATCACCAATTCCATCTGCTTCAACATCTGGTACTTCAAATATAGTGCCTACTACTGGTATTGAATCAATACCCACTCCTAGGTTGCGAACAATTCCTCCGAAGAAAACTATATTTGCTACACGTTTCGCACATGATACGAAAGCTGATGAGATGAAATTTTATGTGATCTCTAAAATTAAAAACTGTATTCCTGAGGATATTAGTGTTTACAAAATGAATTCCAGAAATAGAGCATCATTTAAAATAATTGTTCCTGAATACCTATTTGAACAAATCGTAGATGCCAGTTTTTGGCCTAAAAACGCATTAATACGTGAATTTATATATAGAGAAGAAGATAATGCTCGGCTTCCCAAATCCGCTGATCAAAATCCAAAAAACTAATATACATCTTGTATCAAAACGTTAGAGGTATGAATTCAAAACTTTCGTCAATTTATTGTAATAGCTTTGGCTTCAATAATCATATTATTATATTTACGGAGACCTGGCTCAGTAAAAAAGTTAATAACTCTGAGATTTTTTGCCCTAAATATCAAATTTTCAGAAAAGATAGAGAAAGTTGTGAAAGAATTGAAGCCGATAAAAATAATAATCAGTGTAATAATGTAATAAAAAAGTCTGGTGGCGGCGTATTGGTTGCTATACTAAACGAATTTTCGTCTGAAGAAATTATCTTAAACGATTTTTTACATATTGAGATTATATGTGTTTTAGCTAAAATTAATAACAGGTCCATATACATTATTTGCTCATACATTCCGCCTAACTCTCCGCTTTCTGTTTATGAGGATCATCTGAAAGCTGTTGATTTAATCCAAAATTATATAAAACCATCTGATTTATTAATGTTAATTGGAGATTTTAACATGCCGTCTACATCCTGGAAAGCTGATCCTGATACCAATTATTTAGTTCCATCTCATTATTCCGATTCTTCAGCTGCATTTATTCATGGTTTATTGGAAAATTGTCTTTTCCAAGTCAACTCCGTCACAAATGCATTTGGTAGACTGTTGGACCTTATTTTCGTTAATGAACCGAATGACTTTTCAATATTGCGGCATAGCCCTATTTCTAATCCGGAAGATATATACCATCCAACACTTGAGATATCTTGCTTTTGTTCCTATCCTCTTCATAAAAAAAAGTTAACTCACAGCGATAAAATCTTTTGCTTTAATAAAACTAATTACCAAGATTTACAACTCCATCTATTCCAAATTGACTGGATAAATGTGTTATCTCGTTGCAATGATAACTTGAACTTGTGTTTGCATACATTTTATCATCACCTCTTTGAATGTTTCTCGGCATCTGTACCTAAAGTGTTACCTCCTAAATCGAATGGTCCTCCTTGGAATACAAAACATCTATCTCAACTTAAAAATAAGAAAAACAAAATGTACAAAAATTATAGAAAATATGGAACATTGATAGACTATATGAAATACTCGTTATCAAGATCGGAATTTATTATTGCTAATCAATTGGCCTATAATAACTATTTAATTAAAGTAAGGAATAATCTAAAAAATAATCCAAAATCATTTTATAAATTTATTAATTCTAAAAGACGTACTGCGGACTTTCCTTCGGTTATGAAGTACGGTGATTTAGAATCTTCAGATGATAACTCCATAAGTAATATGTTTGCAGACTTTTTTGCATCAACTTATTCTTCGACAGTATTTAATAATCTGTATCCATACACAATATCGGAATCTTCAATTATTAATATACCATCCATCAATCAACATACAGTTCTGAATGCCCTGACAAAATTAAAATTGTCGTATGCTGCTGGTCCTGACGGTGTTCCTAGTTGCATTTTGAAGCGCTGCGCACATTTATTGTATATTCCTTTGACTTATATGTTTAACATATCCCTTAAATTGGGTTACTTTCCTCCCATTTGGAAACAATCATTTATTATTCCCTTCTTTAAGTCTGGATCTAAAGCTGGTATTTCGAATTATAGAGGTATTGCTAAATTAAGTGCTATTCCAAAACTATTTGAAAAACTTATATATGACACGTTGTCACATCATGTGTCCTCTGTCATATCTCCAACGCAACATGGATTCTGCAAATCACGCTCTACAATAACAAATCTTTTGGAGCTTACAACTTTAGTAAATGATGGTTTTATTAATATGAAACAAACAGATGTTATTTATAATGATTTTAGCAAGGCATTCGATAAAGTAAATCATGATCTATTGTTGTTTAAGCTTGACCGTATGGGCTTTGGTATAATGCTAATAAAATGGATCGGATCATATTTAAAAGACAGAACACAATGTATTAAGTTTCGTAACTCGTATTCCAACAACATAAAAGTATTATCTGGTGTACCTCAAGGTAGTCACTTGGGACCTCTTTTATTTACGCTATTTATAAATGATCTTCCTTCTGTAATTAAACACTCAACTACATTAATGTATGCAGACGATGTAAAGTTAATTTTTACCCTCAACAATCTTGATCAACAATCACTTTTACAGAATGATATTGATCGTTTAACTACTTGGTGTAATATGAATCTAATGAACCTAAATGTCAAAAAATGCAAATATATGATTTTTACAAGATCAATTCCAATAAATGGTCGGTATATCATGAATAATGCTGTGCTTGATTTAGTTGATTCATTCAACGACCTTGGCGTACTTCTGGATAAAAAATTAGACTTTAGAAGTCATATTTCGCTAACAATAAATAAAGCTACTGGTGTACTTGGATTCATTAAACGGTGGGCTAAAGAGTTTTCGGATCCGTATACGACAAAACAATTGTTTACTACCTTGGTAAAACCAATACTCGAATATGGGTCTGTAGTCTGGGATCCGCAATATCATATACATTCGAATAAAATTGAATCAGTTCAAAAACAATTTTTGTTATTTTGTCTTCGTGGTTTGGGCTGGGATCCTAATATGAGGTTGCCATCTTATGAAAATCGTCTGGCTCTAATTAAGCTTCCTACATTGAAAAGTCGCAGACATATGCTAAATGTTACTTTCCTGTTAAAACTGTTAAATGGTAGTCTTAAATCTGAATTTCTTATCAACAAAATAAATATAAATATTCCTTTTCGATCATCAAGAAATTATAACTTTCTAACTATCAAATATTATTGTACAAACTATGCTAATTTTAATCCACTACGTAGAATTTGTGATGAGTTTAATATGCTGTATCAGTTTATTGATTTTAATAAAAGTTTGGATATTGTGAGAAGAGATATTATATTACACTTAAATGCATTAAATCAACTGAATTAAATAAATGTTATATATCAATTTTGTTAAATGTTTAATTATATATATAAATTATAATATAAATGTACATATACTTTAAGTAGTCTGTAAGGATGATTCCATAGACTGAATAAATAAATAAATAAATAAAAAAAAAAAACACCTTATTAAGCAAATCAATCCATGCCAAATATTGAGTTATATGGGCGGGGCCTCGCCCCTTTGTCCACTAACAACTTTATATAGTCAAGGGCTTAATAGAAGTTATTATGGATTTTAATTTGTCTAAAAAGGGCGTGGTCCCGCTCAGTTTTCTTGTAGTACTATTTCTATTAATTTCAATACGATATATACCAAATATCATCGCCGTAAGTTAAAAAATGGCCGATATATGACGATTTTAAATTTTGGGTTATATGGGCGGGACCACGCCCCTTTGCCCACTAACAACTTTATATAGTTAAGGACTTAGTATTTCGCAAAAATATCCTTTTGTGAAAATTTCATGACGATCCTTCCAGTAGTTTAGAAGATATTACGATTTTTTATTTTTCTAAAAAGGGGCGTGGTCCCGCACACTTTTCTTCTGGTATGTATTTCTATTCATGCCAATACCATGTGTACCAAATATGACCGCTGTAGATCAAAAAATTCGCGAGATATGACGATTTAAAGTTTTGGGTTATATGGTACCGCCCCTTTGTCCAATCAAAAATTTATATAGCCTATTATTCCTTCCAGAGTCACAGTAACACGCTGTGAGATCGGTTCAGGGCTTTGGCCTCCTATAAAGCACAAACAAACACATTCATTTTTATATATATAGATTGAAAGCAGATTAATTATAATTTAAGGTAAAATGGGGCGAAAAAGGGTGATTTGGTAATAAAAAAATGTATGGCTACCTTACCTGTAGATAAAAAGTGTATAAAACTTTAGGTAAATACATATTACAAAAAAAAGTATTTTGTATAGCAAACATTGTTAGTGGTATAAGTAAGTATCTGAATTAAAACAAAGGGGGCGGTGAAGTGGGCGTGGTTCATAGTTATATGGCAACGTTAACAGTATTAACAGCAATATACTACAAAATAAAAAAAATCCGTTGGAAGGAACAAATTTGTACAGAGAACAAAAAGTTTAAAACTTTCAAACAAAATTTGGCGTGAAAGGGGGCATGGCGTAAGAAATGTTTATTTCTACCTCGCCTGGAGTATAATGTGTATACAATTTGAAGTAAATCTGTTAAAAACTATATGGGAGCAATTGCATAATTTTTAAAAAGTGAGCGTAAAAGTGGGCGTGGTCGAAAAAAAGCACCCTATTAATCATGCCAGAGTCCCGTTAAATGCTGTGAAAATTTCAGGAAGATCGGTCCAGAGGTTTGGTCTCCTATAAGGTACAAACAAACAAACAAATAAACAAACACACATTCCATTTTAGACAATTTCGTTGATTTTAATTGTAATGTACATATCTAAAGTAAAGCGCGATATAATTGAATACCTCAATTAACTATTTTTTTGTGTTTTTAACTTTTTTAAGTTTGTCTATTCCTAATATCAACTGTAGCTGATTTCCGACCACACAATCTACTTGCCAGCTCTAGGAATCCGCCAGGGTTCGGATCATGGTGGTGTACGCGGTCCCCACGTTAAGGGTTCGGTCGTTTACAAAAAATATGAAAAAATTCGAAATTCCAGCAATATATCATTTGTGTTTTCTTACATATAATTGTCGCACCTTGTTGCATATTCATGAAGATGCTAAACTTCATGGATCTTTAGATGGAATAAGCGCCTTTAAATTTTAAAACCATCTGGCGTCCCCTTTTTGGAAACTAATCGACTCAAATAATTTTTAAATATATTTGGCTGATAATAAGATTGAATTTTGTACAAATCAAAAAAGATTTTATGTTTACGTGATACATTAGACAGAAGTTACTTTTTCACACTTCTATTTAGCAATGTCGCAAATAATTCATACTTCTGAAGAATTTCAATATACACAAACCAATAATTTAACAACTTGTAAGTAAATAATTCAATTAATTAATTTTTCAACTGAAATATGACTTAAAAACTACTCGAAAAAGATTCGAAAATGACTGAACTATAAATCGAAAAAGATTTGCAAATGATCTGAAATACGACTAAAAAGAGACACGAAAAAGACTCGCAAATAGCTGAAAAAGACTCGAAAATTACTAAACAGAGGATTAAAAAATGACTTGAAAATTACAAAAAATATGTCTCGAAAATGAGTCAGAAAAGCGAGTAACAAAAGACTCTTCAAGAAGCGACGTGGGTAGGGTACCATTTTTCCCGACAAAATAGTCTTTCATAATCAGAAAATAAGCGCATATATGATTATTTTAAGAGTCGAAAAAGATTCGAATATGATTATTTATTTAATAAAATGCTGACTGGGTATACTCGTATAATATTGTTTTTAATAAGTATGCAAAAATTGTATAAGTGTGTGAAATACTATCGTCATATTACTGATACAACAACATGTGTGAAAGTACTTTTTGTTTTTCATTAACAGGTAGATTCCAGAATATGATGGTTTAAGAAAGACAAAAAGTACACTCCCCTTTAATTAGAGTTCAGAAGTAAGAAGAGGAAAAATTCAAAAATTATGATAACGCAAAAATGAGAGTTGAAAAAAAAAAACAGAAAATAAATATGGAGTTATGAATATGATTTGAGATAATGTGTCAGCCATTTTTTTGTGTCATTTGGCTGATATTTAATAAATGGGTATATTAAATTTGTTATGTTCTTTGTTCAAAATTGAATTATGAAGAGGATAGATTTTTACAATAGCCTTAAGGACTGTGTGGAAAATTATTATTGTGGAAAATCTTATTTTTTGGTGGAATAGCATTTTGTTTATATTTTTCTCTAATAGGATACATCATTATAAATCAACGAAGAAATTAAACCTCTTTGAATTTGATAAATTTTTAATGTTTTGTTTTACTAAACTAAGCAATATTTCATCTGTATAGAAAGTATAAATTAAAAATAAAACTTGCTGAAGTGATCTAGATTAATTTCGTTTATCTTCAAAACTTGTTAACCTCTAATTCCAATCGAGCTTTCATTTAAAAGAAGTAAGAAAATTATAGTCGGTCTAGACCGACTATACGAAATCCATGAGTTTAGAGAAAGGTTTGCAAGTCAAACTAACTGGATGTGGGAAATAATCATAAACAAAATATCGGACGCTATTTTTCTAAAGTTACTTATTTTTTGCAAAATCATATACAAACACGTACATACCGAATTTCAGCAGAATCTGTGTAATATTTTTGTTTTTTAGATTTAAGTAAAATAAAAAAAATCATGTGAGTCCGATCACAAGGGAGATGTGTAAACATCTAATAATTAAAGAAAACATCAACATCATATTTTCCAGTGCATAAAAAATAAGTCGATTATGCTGTTTTCTGAAATTCAATTGATGTTTTCTGAAATGCAATTGATGTTTTCTGAAATTCAATTGATGTATTCTGAAATACAATTAATGTTTTCAGCAATTCAAATGATGGTTTTTATACCCTATACCACTATGTGGTTTGGGTATAATGACTTTGTGCTGCTGTTTGTAACTACCAAAAATATTTGACCTAGACCCATCTTTTATTATACCGATCGAATCAGAATCACTATCTGATTCAATTTAACGATGTCCGTCCGTCCGTCCGTCCGTCTGTGTGTCCATGTAAAGCTTGTAATCAAACTGCAGGTCGCAAATATGAATATATTTTGATAAAATTTGGTATATAAGCTTTTATTGGCCATATGATGAACGCTATTGAAATTGGTGAGAATCGGTCCATATTCAGACCTAGCCCCCATACAAATGACCCCTATGAAATCGACTTAAATTTCCATAAGATCCAAATTATCATATAAATCTTAGTCAAATGGGGTTTGTTTGTATTTATTACATCCATTAATCAGTAGTCCAAAAATGATCCCTGTGGGACAACTCTTAGTCATAGGCCCCATATAGAGCTGCTTCCCGATCTTCACTTAAATCTATCAAAAAACAAAAATATTGCACTGATACTTCTCAAATTTTGTTTGTATATATTTTTGCAAAATACAAGAGACTTACTTAGTTTTCTGAAATTCTATTTATGTTTTCTGAAATTCAAATGATGTTTTCTGAAATACAATTGATGTTTTCTGAAACTCGAATGATGTTTTCTGAAATTATATTGATGTTTTCTGAAATTCTATTTATGTTTTCTGAAATTCAATTGATGTTTTCTGAAATACAATTGATATTTTCTGAAATACAATTGATGTTTTCTGAAATTCTATTGATGTTTTCTGAAATTCTATTTATGTTTCCTGAAATTCAAATGATGTTTTCTGAAATACAATTGATGTTTTCTGAAATCCAATTGATGTTTTCTGAAATTCTATTGATGTTTTCTGAAATTCAATTGATGTTTTCTGAAACTCGAATGATATTTTCTGAAATTATATTGATGTTTTCTGAAATTCTATTTATTTTTTCTCTGAAATTCAAATGCTGTTTTCTGAAACTCGAATGATGTTTTCTGAAATTATATTGATGTTTTCTGAAATTCTATTGATGTTTTCTGAATTTCAATTGATATTTTCTGAAACACGAATGATGTTTTCTGAAATTATATTGATGTTTTCTGAAACACGAATGATGTTTTCTGAAATTCAAATGATGTTTTCTGAAACTTGAATGATGTTTTCTGAAATTATATTGATGTTTTCTGAAATTCTATTTATGTTTTCTGAAATTCAAATGATGTTTTCTGAAATTATATTGATGGTTTCTGAAATACAATTGATTTTTCTGAAATTATATTGATGTTTTCTGAAATTCTATTTATATTTTCTGAAATTCAAATGATGTTTTCTGAAATTATATTGATGTTTTCTGAAATACAATTGATGTTTTCTGAAATTATATTGATGTGTTCTGAAATTCAGTTGATGTTTTCTGAAATTATATTGATGGTTTCTGAAATACAATTGATATTTTCTGAAATTATATTGATGTTTTCTGAAATTCTATTTATGTTTTCTGAAATTCAAATGATGTTTTCTGAAATTATGTTGATGGTTTCTGAAATACAATTGATTTTTCTGAAATTATATTGATGTTTTCTGAAATTCTATTTATGTTTTCTGAAATTCAAATGATGTTTTCTGAAATTATGTTGATGGTTTCTGAAATACAATTGATTTTTCTGAAATTATATTGATGTTTTCTGAAATTCTATTTATATTTTCTGAAATTCAAATGATGTTTTCTGAAATTATATTGATGGTTTCTGAAATACAATTGATGTTTTCTGAAATTCTATTGATGCTTTCTGAAATTCAATTGATGTTTTCTGAAACTCGAATGATGTTCTCTGAAATTATATTGACGTTTTCTGAAATTCTATTTATGTTTTCTGAAATTCAAATGATGTTTTCTGAAATTATATTGATGTTTTCTGAAATTCTATTTATGTTTTCTGAAATTCAAATGATGTTTTCTGAAATTATATTGATGTTTTCTGAAATTCTATTTATGTTTTCTGAAATTCAAATGATGTTTTCTGAAATTCTATTGATGCTTTCTGAAATTCAATTGATGTTTTCTGAAACTCGAATGATGTTTTCTGAAATTATATTGATGTTTTCTGAAATTCTATTTATGTTTTTTGAAATTCAAATGATGTTTTCTGAAATTATATTGATGGTTTCTGAAATACAATTGATGTTTTCTGAAATTCTATTGATGTTTTCTGAAATTCAATTGATGTTTTCTGAAACTCGAATGATGTTTTCTGAAATTATATTGATGTTTTCTAAAATTCTATTTATGTTTTCTGAAATTTAAATGATGTTTTCTGAAATTATATTGATGGTTTCTGAAATACAATTGATTTTTCTGAAATTATGTTGATGTTTTCTGAAATTTTATTTATGTTTTCTGAAATTCAAATGATGTTTTCTGAAATTATATTGATGGTTTCTGAAATACAATTGATGTTTTCTGAAATTCTATTGATGTTTTCTCAAATTCTATTTATGTTTTCTGAAATTCAAATGATGTTTTCTAAAATTATATTGATGGTTTCTGAAATACAATTGATTTTTCTGAAATTATATTGATGTTTTCTGAAACTCTATTTATGTTTTCTGAAATTCAAATGATGTTTTCTGAAATTATATTGATGGTTTCTGAAATACAATTGATGTTTTCTGAAATTATATTGATGTTTTCTGAAACTCTATTTATGTTTTCTGAAATTCAAATGATGTTTTCTGAAATTATATTGATGGTTTCTGAAATACAATTGATGTTTTCTGAAATTCAATTGATGTTTTCTGAAACTCTATTTATGCTTTCTGAAATACAATGTATGTTTTCTGAAATTATATTGATGGTTTCTGAAATACAATTGATGTTTTCTGAAATTATATTGATGTTTTCTGAAATTCTATTTATGTTTTCTGAAATTCAAATGATGTTTTCTGAAATTATATTGATTGTTTCTGAAATACAATTGATGTTTTCTGAAATTATATTGATGTTTTCTGAAATTCTATTGATGCTTTCTGAAATTCAATTGATGTTTTCTGAAATACAATTGATGTTTTCTGAAATTATATTGATGTTTTCTCAAATTCTATTTATGTTTTCTGAAATACAATTGATGTTTTCTGAAATTATATTGATGTTTTCTCAAATTCTATTTATGTTTTCTGAAATTCAAATGATGTTTTCTAAAATTATATTGATGGTTTCTGAAATACAATTGATTTTTCTGAAATTATATTGATGTTTTCTGAAATTCTATTTATGTTTTCTGAAATTCAAATGATGTTTTCTGAAATTATATTGATGGTTTCTGAAATACAATTGATGTTTTCTGAAATTATATTGATGTTTTCTGAAACTCTATTTATGTTTTCTGAAATTCAAATGATGTTTTCTGAAATTATATTGATGGTTTCTGAAATACAATTGATGTTTTCTGAAATTCAATTGATGTTTTCTGAAACTCTATTTATGCTTTCTGAAATACAATGTATGTTTTCTGAAATTATATTGATGGTTTCTGAAATACAATTGATGTTTTCTGAAATTATATTGATGTTTTCTGAAATTCTATTTATGTTTTCTGAAATTCAAATGATGTTTTCTGAAATTATATTGATTGTTTCTGAAATACAATTGATGTTTTCTGAAATTATATTGATGTTTTCTGAAATTCTATTGATGCTTTCTGAAATTCAATTGATGTTTTCTGAAATTATATTGATGTTTTCTGAAATTCTATTTATGTTTTCTGAAATTATATTGATGTTTTCTGAAACTCTATTTATGTTTTCTGAAATACAATTGATGTTTTCTGAAATTATATTGATGTTTTCTGAAATTCTATTTATGTTTTCTGAAATTCAAATGATGTTTTCTGAAATTATATTGATGGTTTCTGAAATACAATTGATGTTTTCTGAAATTATATTGATGTTTTCTGAAATTCTATTGATGCTTTCTGAAATTCAATTGATGTTTTCTGAAACTCGAATGTTGTTTTCTGAAATTATATTGATGTTTTCTGAAATTCTATTTATGTTTTTTGAAATTCAAATGATGTTTTCTGAAATTATATTGATGGTTTCTGAAATACAATTGATTTTTCTGAAATTATATTGATGTTTTCTGAAATTCAAATGATGTTTTCTGAAACTTGAATGATGTGTTCTGATATTATTTTGATGTTTTCTGAAATTCTATTTATGTTTTCTGAAATTCAAGTGATGTTTTCTGAAATTCTATTGATGTTTTCTGAAATTCAATTGATGTCTTCTGAAACTCGAATGATGTTTTCTGAAATTATATTGATGTTTTCTGAAATTCTATTTATGTTTTCTGAAATTCAAATGATGTTTTCTGAAATTATATTGATGGTTTCTGAAATACAATTGATGTTTTCTGAAATACAATTGATGTTTTTTGAAAGACAATTGGAAAATGTTTAGAAAAGAACATATCATAATTTTTTCACAAATACAATCAGATAAAGTCACACCGATTTACACTTCAGCTCACACCGATGTGTTACGCTGTTCTTGCGATTGTATTGTGAAATAGAAATTTACCCGCCTGCGCGTATAGATGTTTACACATCAAAATATATACATGTTTGTGACCTGCAGTTTGATTATAAGGTTTAAATGGACACGTAGACAGACAGGTCTTTGCTAAATCGACTCAGAAAATGATTCAACGTTTTGAATCAAACTTAAGGCGATTTTATTACCTGCTGAATTGGTAGGTAAACTATATTTAACCTTTGCGAGTTTTTAATGATTTTTTCACTTGTCTTCAAAATATGATTATTCTAAATTAAATCGATTTTTTTTTGTGAAATTGTAAAATTGATTTCAGTAAATAAATTAATTGGAAAAAATAAAATTTCACATAATCGTGTACACAGTTGCGAAACGTGTTTAAAGTTTCAAAAGAAAACGCATTTATAGTTTTGCAATCTAGTTAGTTATTGGGTAACAAAATTCGATGATCTGATGACCGATTTCTGTAAAATAATATTAAAAAAAAAGATTTACTGAAGGCTTTAAACCGGGATACTTAAATTTCGAAAAAATTAAAAATGTTATTTAAAATAAGTAAGAAAATTATAGTGTAGAGTGACTATATGATCCCTATACCATGCGTTTGGGCCCAACTAATTGGATATAGAAAATAAGGAAAAACCAAATTTGAGTGGACTAGTTATTAATTTTTTTTTGCCTTCAGATGCGGACTAGGTCGAAAAATGTTCCGATCCTGACCAAATTTGAGCAAAATCTGTGCAATATTTTTGTTTTTTTAATAGATTCAAGTGAAGATCGGTAAGCAGCTTTATAAAATTGTCCTAATGCGTTTATTTTTGGACTAATGATGAATGAGAGTAATAAACACACACAAGCCCAATTTGACCTAGATCTATATGATAATTTAGATCTTATGGCAATTTAAGTCGATTTCATAGGGTTCATTTGTATGGCGACTAGGTATGAACATGAACCGATTTTCGCCAATTTCAATAACATTCATGCTATGGCCGATAGAATCTTGTATAACAAAATATACTCATGGCCGATAGAAGCTTGTATAACAAATTTCATCAAAATATACTCATATTTGCGACCTGAAGTTTGATTACATGGACACACAGACAGACAGTCGGACGGACGGATTGGCTGATAGACGTACATCGCTAAATTGACTCAGAAAGTGATTCTGAATCATTCTAAGTCGATCGGTATAAATATAAGACCGTTCTAGGTCAACTATTTCAGGTAGTTACAAACAACAGCACAAAATCATTATAACCTGACCACATAGTGGTAAAGGGTATAAAAATCGAGGATAATGTTTTTTGAATAAGAAAATTAAATAGAAAAAAATTTACGTAACATTTTTAAGTAATATCCCCGAAGTTTTTCAACTCAACGCCTAAGAAAACACATACATGTAGTTTTATCGCTTAGCATTACTTGATGTGAAATTACCCTGTATTAAAAGGGAAAAATTAAAATTGTATAATACATACAAAGGTATTCTCTTTCATTATATTAAAGGGTATACAAAGTTCTACCATGCTGATCATAGTTTTCATTGCAGCTTTTTTTTTGATTTTAGTAATTAAGTAAGTATTACAGAGTAGCTACTTTTTTATTATAATATTTCAAACATATGTGTGGATATATGTATATATGTACCTACATGAACACATATGGCTAAGTATGCGAGTATATACGATATATATATATTTATGTCTAAATTAGTCATCATCATTAACATTAATAGTTATAATGGCTGCTGGTATGCCAGCCAGAAATAGACAAGAAGACATTCATGCGATGCACGAAAGAAGTTGTGCACTTGTTGTCTGTGGTTGTTGTTAAAAATAAACTTGCTAAATCATGATTTGCTTTGTTACACGATTTTTTTTTCAAAGCTATACTTTCTTTGGGTTGTCCAAAGAAGAAAAAAAAAAAACAATTCAAAAGGAGGCGGAGTTCTTTTTAAAACGAAAAAAAAAAAAATAATAATAAAATGCATCGAAAGACCTTAACATAAAATAACATCAGGAAATACCGTAATGAAAATGTAACTTTCTCTTTTAATTTTGTTGCTATTGTGTTTCTATAGTAGCAGCTTAAGTGACAACTGTTGCAAAAAAAATAATAATAAAACAATTATTTGTCAATGTTGAATTTTTCATTTCAATTATAGTAATGGTTTCATTAAAATTATTGCTAAACTCTATTAACATTTTCATTTTAAATTAGTTTGCGATTAAAAATAAGGAAAATAATTATATTTTTTAAGACGGCTTGTCCAACCTAAGGAGCATTTCTTTAATTGCAAAATGGAAAACAATATTAGTGGAGCATACATACTAAAGAAAGTCTCAATTTATATAGACAAAATTTGAGCATTTTGTTGTCTCACAAAATTAAACTGTCTGCTGATTCTCAAAAATCTTGATTCTAGCGACACCTTTTTTAAAATTTTCTCAGTTTTGTTCCTAACAAAGCCGATCATGAAAGTCTTATGATAGCAGTGTACAGGTATGTCTGAGTTTTAGAGGTATCTAACAAAACAATTGCATTTATTTGGGTTTTGTAGGAAGGTTTGTTATTTTTTTAGCTCATATGTAATGAATTACACCACGTTTACTTAATCTTTAAAATTTGGATTTTTGTAACCATATTTTTTATATTTTGAATACAAGTAGCCATTCTACGACAAAATATTTACATAAAATCTGGAATATGACGTCATTAAAAACAATAAATATAAAAACGATGTGTATGTTTTCTTTTGGATATGAAATTTAAGATTAATTTTGTCCATGTTTGGTACACAGAATTGCCACTCTATGTCATTTATATGATGTGCTTACCAGTTTAAAGTTAATTGAAGGTGTGAAATCAGAATTCAAATTCATCGGGATATTGTCGGCTGCGGCTCAAAACTACCTAGAGTAGTAATATATTTTATTTACAACAAAAATCACCCGCTAGAAAAATTATCTGTACATCTAAAATTAAAGCCGTCATATTGCAAAAAAAAAACAATATAAATTATTAAACTATTTATTTATTTATTTCATGCCAGCTGTAAGCCCATTGGGCCAAATAGCTGCAGATAAAACTTAATATAAAACAACAAGTTTATAAATGAATTAATGAGTTCAACAACAACGCGATAAAAACAACAATTTGATCTGCAGCAATAATAATAATTTAAAGGTTTGTCTACATATATTTTCAAAATGTGCCACGGTTCCACTAAATTTCCTTTCTGCATACGATATCATTGAATTCCATAACCTCTTTACCTTAACCCATTAACCGCCAAAATGAAACTAGCAGTGATAATTAACAAAAAAGTTTATTTTTTATTCATTGTATACAAAATTAATATAAAAGTATGAAAAAATTAAAAAAAAATAATAAATGGGCGGAGTAGGGTGGGTGTACTCAACTGAGTACAGCGGCGGGTTACAGGTGAAAATTTTCAAAACATTTTTTTTCAATGCATAATGTTTTTAAACACTTCTTGCATTGCCAGCGAACTCTTGCATGACATAAAACACATCTTAATTGCTTAAATGGTGCGTGGTAAAGAAGAAGAAAGCATATATTTCAAAAATTCATAACTGCACTGTATTCTTAATCGGACCGGTTTCTGGCATTTCAGCCTTAATCAGCGATTTATTGAACATTGTGATAATTGTTATGTTTTAATTGAATAGATTGTTTCTATATGAAAATTTTTTCTACTTAGGGCGGCCGTGAGGTTTTGAACCATGAACCTTCACATACACTCGTACTTGCACTTTTTGGTCAGTGCTTTAACACACTCACCTAAAGTCAGGCCTACGAGCAGTGTCGTTAGATTCAGTTTTCGTACACTACAGCTTTACTTTGTATTAATTTCAGAAGATACAACTCTGTCCAAACAAACAATCGTTATTTTTGAATTTTGAATATTTTTTGCATTTATACTTCTAATTTCCACTATTCTCAGTTTTCGTAAGAGTTGTCATATGTGATGTACGGTTTTGTACATACCTACATATGCACTTTTACATATATTTGAGATGACGCTTTTGAAGCGAAGAAATTTTTTGTTTGTTAGTTTTAGTCATTTTTCAGACATATTGCAATTAATGCAAATTTTAATTTTGTTTAAATGGTGCGTGGTAAAGAAGAAGAAAGCATATATTTCAAAAATTCATAACTGCACTGTATTCTTAATCGGACCGGTTTCTGGCATTTCAGCCTTCATCAGCGATTTATTGAACATTGTGATAATTGTTATGTTTTAATTGAATAGATTGTTTCTATATGAAAATTTTTTCTACTTAGGGCGGCCGTGCTTTTCTCACTTTTCGGAGTAATGACCTATACCATCTTGGGGTAGTCCTAGGACCAGTGAAGAGGAAAGTCTAGATTTATTTTGCTCGTTTTGGCGTAAATATTACCTTGCAATGGAGCGTCGGAATAAAAGTTGATCCATGCTATCGTTATGACTCATTACATATAACCGCCAAGCGTTTGCAATTGCCATATCTATTATATATGTAGGTAAACAATGCCCACCACCATTTCTTAGCGCGAATGGCAATTCTGTAGTGTGAAATGGATTGGTCCAGTTCATCTACTCCTCCCATATGTTTATTATAAGACTGAAACACCTTTGGTGTTTAAATTTTTTTCGTTGTGTAGAAGACCAACGTTTTATAGCTCCTAATGGCTCAACTGTGTCATAGTTTGTTGCCATTGTACAGACGCTATTGTCTTTCCATTTCACCAAAAGAATTTCATTTTTCTTGTCGAACCTATAGTCATATGACGCTCGCTCTTCTTTTTTCATTTCTTTCGTACTTCTCAATGGACACTTATTTGTTCTGTTCTTTATAATGGTTCCTGTCGCACGAAATCCTTTTTCCTTGAGATCTACCATGAGATTATAACTAGTAAAAAAGTTATCAAAAAATACTTCATGCGATGCTGAGTCAGTCTCCATTTTCTCAAGGAAGTTTTTTACTACTCTTGACCCTAAGGGATCAGTATAATTTTCCTCCGATTTTCCACAATAAAAATCGAAAATGTAGCAATATCCGGTAGAACTAGCTGCCACCCAGTTCTTAAAGCCAAATCGTACTAGTTTTCCACGTATAAACTGCTTAGTAGGATGATGACCAAAATATTTTACCATCGACTCGTCAATGGAAATATGCTCGTGCAATACTCCCCACTGAAGAAATTTCTTCATTATAACATCAGCTAATGGCCGAACTTTAAAGATTTTGTCCCTAGTAGTGTCAGCTTCGTTATTGTTCACAAGATGAAAATTCTTTTTGATATCTCGATATCTTTGCCTAGACATTGATTTTGATACCATTTCTATGCCAACATCCTCATCGTAAGACCAGTATAAATCCTCTCTGGGTAATTTGTGATACCTAGAGAATATCAGTACACCCATAAATTTTTTTAAGCCGACGGGGTCAAGTTGAAAGTGATGTCTATTATTTTGATTGGCATATATAATTGTATTGCTGATAATCAAACTAGTCACTTCTTCATTTTATTTTCTCGAATACTTGTACTGGGCTGAGATTACTAAACAACTTCTTTACATCTTCTTGTCTTTCGGGCACAGCAGTCGATACCCGAGATGTTGAAGAATATGTTGGTAAGCACTTACGCCACGCTGGTAGTTGACTGCGGCTTCTCTGTACCTTTTCGGCCAACGGTTCATCATCGCGATTGTCGCTGTCATCACTTAAAATTATGTTATTGTTGCGTCTAAACACCTCAATGCTACCTGTCACATCTCTCGGCAAGTTGTCAGCTACCAAGATCTCATAACCACCATCTTCTTCATCTGATAAAACACTCGGCTCCGGCGGAATGATTGCAAAATCATATAAAGAATCACTGTCACTATCTTCCAATATTGCGTTAACAGCTTCTTCTAATTCTTTGAAACCATTACAAACTTTAAAGCGTTTAGAAGTCATCGTAAACTTATAAATATTTAATCTAACACTAAACAGCTTTTTTCAAATCAGTCACTACCAGTAGAATAAATATTTTGGGAATCCCCTTGTTACATAGATAAACACGTAAGTATGTATTGCAGAAACACGCAAGTATGCATTTCTGTAAACATAACAGTGATGCCACAATTTTTATATGGATTCCGCCGTTGTACTCAATTGAGTACAGTTGTATTTAAAATACGATAACTTTGTAAAAGGAAATGGCAGACCATTTTTTTTTTACATATTTTATAAATAGAAATACTTGCCTTTAGAAAACTAAAAAAAAAAAGAAAATTGCAATACAGTAAAAGCAAAAAAAAAAAAAAAATGGAAAATCTGAGTTTATCTCGCCACACCAATTTTGTACAGTCCATAATAAGTGTTGAAATCCTTGAGTAAATTAAAGAATTAGATCTGCCAGAATTGCCAAAAATAAATTTATCTGCTGGATATGCGGGGCAATGAAATTGAATGATTTTACAAAACAAAATAATCTGACGGGAGCTAATATAATCTTCAATATCATACCCCAGCAGTTGCAAGTAAAATCCAGATACGTGCGATCGTATTTTCAGGCAAAAAATATACCTTATTAACGTATTAAAACATAATTTAAATGTATTTAGTGCACGTATACATCTCTATACCATAAGAATATAATGGAAGGCATCATGCGACTCCAACTCGTTTTTTAACCGAAAGGGTTATAGCCTCAATAAATACAAATTTATCAACCCCGTTGCCTGCCATACAACCCCAAATCATAATGCCACCTCCATCGTGTATAACCGTTGGAAAAAGAATTTCTAAATTTAATTTTCCTTTAGTTGCGAAAATGAGAAAGCTTGCTTTCATCTGAAATGAAAACATGTTCGCAAGCAAATACATCGACAATAAATGGATTTCAACGTGCCAAGCGATCACGATAATCAGATATTTATAATATTTTGTGAACGGGATCTTTATGGCTATCTTTGTCGAAGGATTATTTGGTGTAATAACTAATCTGGGATTCTGTTGACTTCAAAATATGTACTTCTCTTTTCGCGATCATATAGTTTGGAGGGCGACCATAACGAGGTTTTGACAAAATCGAATTAGTGGATTTGTAATTTTGAACGCCATACTTCAGTGAAGAGTGGTTTCTGCCTATGATACGAGATGTTGCACGAAATGTTTTCTAAGCATTAGGATAAGATTTCTCTCGTCAGTACCGATTTCTTTGATATTGGAACTCATCTCAATCTGCAGTTTCCAAAAGAAATGTAATTTAGCAAATCAACTTTCTCTTGTATTAAAATAATATCGATGTAACACATGTAAGTCATTCCATATTTCGTGGGATTACCCTAATTGTAAATATACGATACTTTTCTGGCAGTTATAGTTACCATGCTCTGTTTATTGCATTGACAACAAAAAAAAAAAAAAAAAAAAAAAAACAGACAAGAAAATTATAGTCGGTCTAGACCGACTACACGATGCCCTATCCATGCGTTTAGAGACCCTATCTCTTAGATGCAAGTAATTAGATATAGAAAATAAGCAGAAACCAAATTTGAGTGGAATTGTTATTAATTTTTTTGCCTTCGGGTATGAAAAAGTTCATATCGGATGCGTATTTATACTGGAACTAGGTAGAAAAATGGACTGATCCCGACATTATTTAGTAAGATCATTTATTTTTTGGCAAAAATATCTACAAACCAAATTTGAGAAAAATCTGTAGAATATTTTTGTTTTTTGTAAGATTTAAGTGAAGATGGGGAAGCAGATTCATATGGGGGCTATGACTAAGAGTTGTTCTATAGTCCAATTTCACCGAGATCTACATGATAATTTGGATATTATGGCAATTTAAGTCGATCTCGTAGTCGTAGTTTGTATGGGGACTAGGTCTGAACATGCACCGATTTTCACCAATTTCTTTAGCGTTCATTCTATGGCCTACAGTAGCTTATGTACCAAATGTTATCAAAATATATTCATATTTGCGACCTGTAGTTTGCTTACAAGGTTTACATGGACACAGACGGACGGACATCGCTCTAAATCTACTCGGAAAATAATTCTGAGCCGATCGGTGTAATAAAAGATGGGGCTAGGTAAAATATTTTTGGTAGTTACTAAAATCACCAGATAGTGGTGTAGGGTATGCACAGAATCAACCGCTTCATTCTATTTCGGGTCCTAGGAATCAAACTGATTTTCGATTTATCACAATGGTTTCATACAATTATTTTTATTTGAGTGATTTTGGTGATTTTTACGGGACTTACACATCTATCTCCATGCTATGCAGTGTTGCTTTTTGCGGTAAACTTTCTTCAGAATAATTGCTTCGAAAATTCCTGGCTAAAAGTTTTGGCAACATCCCAAATCTCTAAATTCAGGGTTTTTGAAATCAAAATGTCGCAGAAATTGTAATCATTATACCCTATACCGCTATGTGGTTTGGGTATAATGACTTTGTGCTGCTGTTTTTAACAACCAAAAATATTTGACCTACACCTATCTTTAATTATACCGATCGAATCAGAATCACTATTTGATACGATTTAACGATGTCCGTCCGTCCGTCCGTCCGTCCGTCCGTCTGTGTGTCCATGTAAAGTTTGTAATCAAACTGCAGGTCGCAAATATGAATAAAATTTTGATGAAATTTGGTATTTAAACTTTTATCTACCATGGGATGAACGCTATTGAAATTGGTGAGAATCGGTCCTTGTTCAGACCTAGCCCCCATACAAATGACCCCTCTGAAATCAACATATATTGCCATAAGATCCAAATTATCATACAAATCTTAGTCAAATTAGGTTTGTATGTATATATTACATCCATTAATCAGTAGTCCAAAAATGATCCCTATTGGACAACTCTTAGTCATAGGCCCCATATAGAGCTGCTTCCCGATCTTCACTTAAATCTATCAAAAAACAAAAATATTGCACTGATTCTTCTCAAATTTTGTTTGCATATATTTTTGCAAAATACAAGAGATTTTACCAAACATGGTCAGGAGCGGTCCATTTTTGGGCCTAGTCCCCATATAGATATAGCATCCGATATGAACTTTTTCATATCTGTAGCCGAAAAAATTAATAAAAATCCACTCAAATTTGGTTTATGCTTATTTTCTGTATCCAGTTAGTTGGGTCTAACAGATAGGGTCTCTAAACGCATGGTATAGGGTATCTATAGTCGGTCTAGAGAGACTATAATTTTCTTACTTGTTTTTATTTTCAAATAATGATTAACGCTATCAAAAACAAACAAAAAACAAAAATAAACATTTAAACGTATGTAGCTTCGTGCAACCAATTGAGAAAATGACGCTGATATGTGGGCTTCCAGAAAATTAAGCAATATGTGCTATGATTTTGGTACAACTAGTTAGTTAAATTAACTCTATCCTGGAAAAAAATTACTAATTTTATGAAATTAATTAATATTGAGAAAGTTGTGACCCATATTTATATAATGACTTTGTCTCGATGTTTGTATACCGATCAGCTCAAAATCACTTTCTGAGTCGATTTAGCGATGTTCATCCGTTTGACCGTCCCTTTATCCGTCCGTCCGTCCGTCTGTGTTTCCATGTAAACCTTGTAATCAATATATTTTGAAATTTGATGTAGAAGCTTCTATCGGCCATAAGAAGAATGCTATTGAAATTGGTCGGTGCAGATACAAATGACCCCTATAAAATGACCCCTATGAAATTCACTTAAATTGCCATAAGATCCAAATTATTATATAGATCTCCATCAAGTTGGGTCTGTGGGTGTTTCTTACATCCATTAATCTGTAGTCTAAAAATAAACTCTATGGGACAATTCTTAGTCATAGCCTCCATATAAAGCTGCTTCCTGATCTTCACTTAAACCTGTAAAAAAAAACATGTTGCACAGATTTTTCCAATAAATGTGTTTATGGTATATGTTTTTGGAAAAAATAAGTGACTACCAAATATAGCCAGAATGGTTTCATTTTTCGACCTAGTCCCTATACAAATAAAACATCCGATACGAACATTTTCATATCGGAAGGCAAAAAAATTAATAAAAATTCCACTCAGATTTGGTTTATGTTTAGTTTTTATACCCAATTCGTTGGACTTAAGACTAATTCTCTAAACGCATGGTATAGGGTATCGCATAGTCGATCTAGGCCGACTATAATATTCTTATTTGTATCAAATATGACTGATATCATTCATGTACATAAATAAGGACACGTCATAACTTTTATAAAAACAAATATTTTTAATGATTGAGTGAGAATTTAGTCAAGCTCAAGATAAAATGTTTTTGCTTTAAACTCGATACAACACTATTCGATACCTTGTTTTATCACGAAAACAAGGAACGACCTTGCCAAGAATAAATTCCAAGATGAAGAATTGGTGACTTTACTAAGTGAAGATCTCGCAAAATCATTTGATGTGATACAAGTAGCAATTTCTAAGTGCCAAAAATTATTGGTATTCACAGGAAATTGGGTGCACATGCACATCAACGCCAAAGTCAGCTGCACCAAACAGAATTGAACGAAAAACGGTTAGACACGAGACAAATTATTAGGATAATACCGGATGGAATGTTTTAACATACTCGTCGTATAGTCAAGAGCTTGACTTTGGAACGCGCTTCAATTCAATTCAAAAATGGGTTGATTCCTTCCTAGCCTGAAATTATGGTCAGCTTTTTTATTGACAATGAATCCATAAATTGTCCGAAATATGGGGAAATGTCATTGCTTCTGATGGGCAATACTTTAAATAAACTTTTATTAATTTTGATATGTTTAAAAAAAAAAAAAAAAAAATTAAGATATAAAAGCGCTTTTCTTATGACTCGCATTTCATCTAATTTTCAAAATTTTTCAAAATGACGTTTCTTTTATTTAATTATTTTTTTGTATCTTTGATAATTTTAGTATTTGCAACAGATTTTAAAACAGATTGAAATTCATAATACACTCTTTATTGAACAAAAATGCGATTCTTTTGGATTTCTGCTCACTAAAAACTGAATTTTTCATGCAAAATCCTTCTCATAATATTAAAAAATTTTAATATATAGAGAAGACCACCCGATCGTAAAATTTTAACTCATATTGTATTTAAATATATATACGAACCAATTTGGACTTTATTTGTTCCCAATAATATGTAGTATGATAATGTATAGTCGGCCAATACCTTCTAAAGCTTTTTTCCTTGTTATATCTTATTTAGTTTTCATTTTCTTCTCTAATAAAGTGCTTCTTTGTTCCTCTATTTGCAGGTGTCGTTGAATGATTTATTAAGCTGTTACCACAAGTAAGGTAAGTCTTGTTTATTGTTTGAGCCTTTTATTCCATTTTCATAGACAAATAGAAAGGTCAATTGTAAGTTTTTTAAATATTGCCATCTCAATTTATATTTTGTTTGCAGTAAAAGTACTTTCGTGACCCAGAAACAACTGACCAGATTTATTAAAATATTCTAAAAAATTTAAAATCAATTGGCGTACAAGTGGTTTTTGCCTTTATAGCTTTTCTATGATTTAGTTAATTTTATTTAAGAAAAAAAAAAAAAAACTATTGTTTGTATTGCCATAAGGTTGAGCTGAAGTAGGTCAGTTCAGGTGACCCAACGTCTTTTTGCTGATCGTTTAATCTAAATATTTTAAAATTTTAGCATTAAAATGAAGGGTTCATTAGTGTATTTTTGTTGTGACAAGTTTATTAGAAGCACGACAAGTTAATTTGCAATTAAAGAAAGAAAACAAGTAATTTTATCACATTTGTATTATAGATTTACAAAAAAGTAATGTAACTTTACATTTACATGCGCATTTACCAACAATTCTTGATGAGTTCATTAATGGGTGTAGAAAATAACAATAAAAAATTTTTTAGAGAGATTGTCATCATTTCTGATCTTAAAAGCATAATGTAGGCACTTGGCTACAAACAGTTGAAAAAAAAAAACCTTTGAATAACAATACGCTATTTTACGCATTGGGGCCCCTTGGATGCACACTGTTCTAGTTAAAGCTAATCTAAACAATTATTGAAATACTCGTACATATTGCTAGAAATTGTGAAAAAAACCCGTCCGTCCGTCCGTCTGTGTGTCCATGAATATATGAATATATTTTGATGAAATTTGGTATAGTATAAGCTTTTATCGGCCGTAGGATGAACACTATTGAAATTGGTGAAATTCGGTCCATGTTCAGACCTAGTCCCCATATAAATGATCCCTATGAAATCGACATAAATTGCCATAAGATCCAAATTGGGTTTGTATGTGTTTACTATATCCTTTAATCAGTAGTCCAAAAATAATCCCTATAGGACAATACTTAGTCACAAGTCCCATATTGAGCTGCTTCCCGATCTTCACTTAAATCTTTCAAAAATCAAATATATTGCACAGATTTTTCTCAAATTTGGTTTATATATATTTTTTTTAAAAATATAAGTGACTTTACCAAATATGGTCAGGATCGGATTATTTTTCGACCTAGTCCCCATATAAATGTAGCACCCGATATGAACTTTTCTATACCTGTAGCCAAAAAAATTAATAACAATGCCACTCAAATTTGGTTTATGCTTATTTTCTATATCCAATTAGCTGGACCGAAGCGATAGGGTCTCTAAACCATGGTATAGGGTATCGTATAGTCGGTCTAGACCGACTATAATTTTCTTACTTGTTATATATTTTGAAGTCAGTTGCACTGATAGATTCCCCTCCTGAAATATTTAAACATTCAACATTCAGATAAAAACTATGGAGTCGGCTAACTACTACTCGAAAAGGATCATCCACTTTCCACTCAAATGTATGAAAATATGATCTTCGTATATGTTTGAAACCTATTTACAAAATGTTTTTCAAGAACACTTGGAAAAAGCTCTTAGTATTTTAATCTGAATATATGTAGAGAATATGTTTTCAAAATTTCAAAACATTTCAATAAAAATGTTGGCGTGTGGAAACAACTACTCGAAAAAGATCGGAAAACTTTCAAAAAGTGTAAAGATATAACAATTTTTTTTTTAATTTTTTCACTGTCTGTAATTGACTATATTCATAGATTACTCACAAAAAGTTTTAAACCATTCCGACCAAAATTGTGGCGTCGGTATAGCACTACTTGACTGATATTGGCCACTTTCTATACAAATGTGTGAAACTATCTCTCATTTGAATTTTGATGATATTTTCCAGAAAATTTTCCACAATGACGTAATAAAATATTATATTCGTTAGAGCTGTGTATATAAAGAGAACACTTTCTTCAAGTTTCAAAACATTCTGCCAAAAATTTATGCTTGGAGCAACTACTACTCGACAAAAAACAGAAACTAAAAAATTGCCCTTAATTGACCTTATTCACAGATGACTCATATACAAAGTTAAGTCATTCCGATTAAAATTGTGCTCTGGGCGAACAACTACTCGAAAAAGATCAGCCACTTGTTTATGGACTTATAATCATAGTTAGTATTTCCATACCCCTGCTTTGGGCAGTTTACTTTCAGTCCAAGCTTCTTAAGAAATTCATTTTGTATAATTTTTTTTCGAGCAGATAGCTTTTCTTTTGGTGTTGCGTTCTTATCAAAACATTCTCCTTCTCACAAAATTGTATACGCTAGTTTTAAAATTAACTCCATGCACCTAATTCTGGCATGTAACGGAGAAATTCCATATTCATGCTCATCACTTGAATCATCACAATTTTGTATGATCCATTAAGTTTAACCTCTACCGATACTTCAGTAACCTTTACATTAGATGGAGCTGCTTCTCTTATTTGGCAAACGTAACCTTTTTGTATCCAGGAATATTCACATTATGATTCTTTAAAGAACTTCGTAATACAGAATATTTTTTCCTTTGACAATTCGAAGTCCATAAACAACGCTAAGGCTTCTTCTATGCTATACTTTGTGGGTAAAGCATTTGTTGGCGTTGGAATACTCTCTTCAATACTACTTTTGTAATGCAGACCTTGCCTTTTCTTGGTCTTTCGCGTACTTAATGGATAACGCTTCTGACAGATGAGCGGTAGATATTGCTTCTGTAACACCCTGAAGCTTCCGTTTTTTTGTGTAGGACGAACACTCTTCCAAAGATTTTCCTCTGGGTCGGTCAGCTTTTCATGAAGATTTCCTTTGTAGGTTTGAAGGCTTCCCATTTTGTCTTAATATTCATGCAAATGGTGTGAAGTTTTCTTTCTTCATGTTCTAGTAAAATGTCCACTTCTTTCATAACAGCCAATCTAAATGCGCTTTCGTCTTTCGGGCTTCTAAATAAATCAATTTAAAATTTTGTAAATTATTGCACTTCAATATATCTGTGGTTTTATAGAATAACCGCGTATGTCATAAAATCAAAATGTGCAGGGGAGCCAAAAAACGTTATATTTGAAATTATGGGCTGAATATAAAGTTTTTAGAGCTTTTTATTTAACAGTCCTGTAGATATGGGCAATTAATACTTTATACAAAATTTTGAGTCAAAAATCTTCAGAGGAATAGATCCTAGAGAAGGGCGAAAAACAATATGTAAATAACACTTAAAGTGTGTGCAGATAAAACAACTTATGTCGACAAACGTCGTTTTCTTTGAAAAAGAAAACTACCAACGTAATCACCCATGTAGACATAAGTTGTTGTTGCTAGAAAAATGAATTTTTTTGTTCGTCAACAAAAAATTAACGGGATTTAGTATGAGAATATAACAACGTATCAAGAATAATAGTGACAAAAAATAACAGAAATAAACACACAAGTTTTTATAAGTGGTTATAAACTGAAAAATAATCCAAAATTTTTTGCATTTTTTTCATTAATACCAACGTATGTCGCTATGTGTCGTTTTCTGAGAAAATAATTTGTCAGCGATCAAACGTAGGTTGACATACGTCCATAGTGCTGCAAATTAATTTAATAAACATTTAAGTTACGTCGTTATTTAAAGAAAAAAACTCAGAAACGATCAATATTTTTTTTTAATTTTTAATTTTTTGAAAATGCTATAAAAAATAACTACTGAATATTATCTCAAATTTCTTTTTTTATTTGAAAGTACAATCCTTCCGGTTAATTATGGAAAATAATTTCATTCAAATGGCTGCCTCGGCTGGCCATGCAGTAGCCTACACGATCGGTCCAATTTTTAAGCACATTATCGATTGTGTGCAGCTGTATTTCACCAATGGCTTCACGAATATTGTCCTGTAAAGCGTCAATTGTCTCTGGCTTGTTGGCGTAACACTTATCTTTGAGGGCACCCCACAAATAATAGTCCAACGGTGTCAAATCGCAGCTCCGACGTTGCCAAACGACATTAGCTCTGCGGCTGATAATGCGATCTTCAAAAACAGGGCGCAACACATCGAGTGTAGCTTCGGCTGTGTGGCACGTAGCGCCGTCCTGTTGAAACCAAATGTTGCCATTATCCTCCTCTTCAATTTTTGTGAACAAAAATTCGTTCAACATGGCCCGTTAACGATCGCCACTGACTGTAATGGCCACTCCTTGCTCATTTTCGAAGAAAAATGGCCCAATTATGCCTCTGGACCAAAATCCGCACCAAACAGTGACTCGTGTATCGGCTTTTCAATGTATGCGTGCGGGTTTTCTGTGCCCCAAATGCGACAATGTTGCTTGTTTACATAGCCGCCAAGATCAAAATGAGCTTCATCTGAAAAATTTATTTTTTTTTTTTTTTTTTGGCAAAATCGGCATCTTCTGTAGGTCGATCGCAGGCCCACTTAGCGAAGCGAAAACGCATTGGGTGGTCAGTTGGCTTCAACTCCTGAACCAATTGGACTTTGTATGGCGTCATACCAAAGTCTTTATGCAAAATTCGTCTCAATGATGCCTCCGAAATGTTCAATTCTTGAGAACGACGGTGAATTGATGTTGATGGCGCTTCACGCACACTTTCTGCCACAGCAGCAATATTCTCGGGTGTACGCACTGTTTTTGGCTTTTCACGCTTTGGTTTATCGATGGCATCCCAGTTTCTTTCACTTTTTTTCACAAGATAACGAACATACGGAGCTGGCGGTGCTTCTCTTCTTCCAAAATCCGTACGCAATTTTCGCACACATTCTGTAACATTACCATGATTTTCAAAGTAATGTCGCAATATTTCCCAGCGTTGTTCAAGAGTATACACAACCATATTCGTTCAGCGGAAGGATAAAATTAATTATCTGTCAAATCAGACATGAGCTAAGTGTTACCATTCACGAAATAAGCACTAGTTGAAAAAAAAAACGTTAGATGGCGGACCCTTTATTTGGCATCATTAACTCAAAACTGACAAAAATGGACATACGCGGTTATTCCAAAAACCACAGATATATCAGCACAACAATAATAAGTATGCATAAAAGTTTCTATTTACTTTTTTTTATTTTATTATGAATTCAGTAACCGCTAAAAAATAGTACAGGTAGCGCTAGCGAATTTTCGTTGTTTTAAATTTTGAAGTGTATATTTTTTATTATGTCAACTTCATTTTTTGACCTGGCATTAGGTCAAAAGTTTCTAATTGTTGCAAAAAAGTGCCTTTTATTAAAAAAGTGCCTTTTATCAAAAAGGTACTTTTTTTAAAGGTGCCTTTTATTACAAAAGTACCTTTTATTAAAAAAATACCTTGTGTTAAAGAGTGCCTTTTATAAAACAAGGTACTTTTTATTGAGGAGGTGCCTTTTATTAAAAAAGTACATTTTATTAAGAAAGTACCTCTTCTTAAAAATGTACTGTTTATTAAAAAAGTGTGTTTTATTAAAAAAGTACCTTTTATTAAAGAAGTATCTTTTATTGAAAAAAGTTACCTTTTATTAAAAAAGTACACTTTATTAAAAAATAGTACAGGTAACGCTAGCGAATTTTCGTTGTTTTCAATTTTAAAGTGCATATTTTTATACCCTCCACACGTCAGTGGCAGAGGGTATATATAGGTTTGTCACTCCGTTTGTAACGCATCGAAAAACTAATTTCCGACCTCATAAAGTATATATATTCCTGATCCTTATCACAGCTCGAGTCGATATAGCGATGTCCGTCTGTCCGTCTGTCTGTTGAAATCACGCTCATTTATAAAAAAAAGCCATCTAACTGGATAAGGTTACAACAATGTCATTTGCCATAATTCCCGGCAGGTTGGTATTGAAAACGGGATAAATCGGGCATCATTGTGGTTAGATACGAGCAAAAATATGTAGATACCTCTAAAAAAAAACATTAAACCCAGTGTGTTTGTTGTAACAGTTTAGTGGTTGAACATAATAATTGTACAACAACATAAAAAATGCCACAAAAAAAAAAAAAAAAATATGCATATATTAACAATACCAAGAACACAATAACATAGCTCATGTTAGTAGTATTGCCACATATTTTTTATCGTTATCACGTTATTATAAAAAAAATCGCCAATATGAAAGAAAAAATGAAAACGAAAAATGGAAAATGAAAAACATAAAATGGAAAATGTAAAATAGAAAATGAAAAATGGAGAATAGAGAATAGAAAATCGAAAATGAAAAATGGAAAATGGAAAATTAAAAAAGAAAATTAAAAAATGAAAAATAAAAAATAAAAATGGAAAATGAAAAATGGAAAATAGAAACCGAAAAATGGAGAATGGAAAATGAAAAACGGAAAATGGAAAATGAAAATTGTAAAATGGAAAATAGAAAATGAAAAATGGAGAATAGAAAATAGAAAATGAAAAATGGAAAATGAAAAAAGAAAATTGAAAAATGCAAAATGGAAAATGGAAAATGAAATTGAAAAATGAGAAATGGAAAAGGGAAAACGCAAAATGGAAAATGAAAAATGAAAAATGGAAAAGGGAAAACGCAAAATGGAAAATGGAAAATGAAAAATGAAAAATGAAAAATGAAAAATGAAAAATGAAAAATGGAAAATGAAAAATGAAAAATGAAAATTGAAAATGGAAAATGCAAAATGGAAATTGAAAATTGAAAAATGGAAAATGGAAAATGGAAAATGAAAAATGAAAAATGAAAAATTAAAAATTAAAAATTAAAAATTAAAAATTAAAAATTAAAAATTAAAAATTAAAAATTAAAAATTAAAAATTAGAAATTAAAAATTAAAAATTAAAAATTAAAAATTAAAAATTAAAAATTAAAAATTAAAAATTAAAAATTAAAAATTAAAAATTAAAAATTAAAAATTAAAAATTAAAAATTAAAAATTAAAAATTAAAAATTAAAAATTAAAAATTAAAAATTAAAAATTAAAAATTAAAAATTAAAAATTAAAAATTAAAAATTAAAAATTAAAAATTAAAAATTAAAAATTAAAAATTAAAAATTAAAAATTAAAAATTAAAAATTAAAAATTAAAAATTAAAAATTAAAAATTAAAAATTAAAAATTAAAAATTAAAAATTAAAAATTAAAAATTAAAAATTAAAAATTAAAAATTAAAAATTAAAAATTAAAAATTAAAAATTAAAAATTAAAAATTAAAAATTAAAAATTAAAAATTAAAGATTAAAAATTAAAAATTAAAAATTAAAAATGTAAAATGGAAAATGAAAATTGTAAAATAGGAAATGGAAAATGAAAATGAAAATTAAAAAATTGAATATGGAAAATGCAAAATGGAAAATGGAAAATGGAAAATGAGAATTGAAAAATGGCAAAATAATGAATGGAAAATGAAAATTGAAAATTGAAAATTGAAAAATGAAAAAAAGAAATGAAATGGAAAATGGAAAATGAAAATTTAAAAATGAAAAACGGAAAATGGAAAATGAAAAATGAAAAATGAAAAATGGAAAATGAAAACTGAAAAATGGAAAATGAAAATTGAAAAATGAAAAATGAAAAATGAAAAATTAAAATTGAAAAATGAAAAATGGAAAATGAAAATTTAAAAATGAAAAATGGAAATTGAAAATTGAAAATTGAAAATTGAAAAATGAAAAATGAAAAAAAAAATGAAATGGAAAATGGAAAATGAAAATTTAAAAATGAAAAACGGAAAACGGAAAATGGAAAATGAAAAATGAAAAATGAAAAATGGAAAATGAAAACTAAAAATGAAAAATGAAAATTGAAAAATTAAAAATGAAAAACGAAAATTTAAAATTGAAAAATGAAAACGAAAAATGGAAAATGAAAATGGAAAATAGAGAATGGAAAATGAAAATTAGAAAATGGAAAATGAAAAACGTAAAATGGAAAATGTAAAATAGGAAATGAAAAATGGAGAATAGAAAATCGAAAATGAAAAATGGAAAATGGAAAATGAATAAAGAAAATTAAAAAATGAAAAATAAAAATGGAAAATGAAAAATGGAAAATAGAAAACGAAAAATGGAGAATGGAAAATGAAAAACGGAATATGGAAAATGAAAAATGTAAACTGGAAAATAGAAAATGAAAAATGGGGAATAGAAAATAGAAAATGAAAAATGAAAAATGGAAAATGAAAAAAGAAAATTGAAAAATGCAAAATGCAAAATGGAAAATGGAAAATGGAAAATGAAATTGAAAAATGGAAAATGAAAATTGAAAAATGGAAAATGGAAAACGCAAAATGGAAAATGGAAAATGAAAAATGAAAAATGGAAAATGGAAAATGAAAAATTAAAAATGAAAAATGTAAAATGGTAAATGAAAATTGTAAAATAGAAAATGGAAAATGAAAATGAAAATTAAAAAATTGAATATGGAAAGTGCAAAATGGAAAGTGGAAAATGAGAATTGAAAAATGGAAAATGGAAAAATAAAGAATGGAAAATGGAAAATGAAAATTGAAAATTGAAAATTGAAAAATGAAAAACGAAAAATGAAAAATGAAAAACGAAAAATGAAAAATGAAAATTGAAAAATGAAAAATGAAAAAAAATATGAAATGGAAAATGAAAATTTAAAAATGAAAAACGGAAAGTGGAAAATGAAAAATGAAAAATGGAAAATGAAAACTGAAAAATGAAAATTGAAAAAAGAAAAATGAAAAATGAAAAATTGAAATTGAAAAATGAAAAATTAAAAATGGAAAATGAAAATTTAAAAATGAAAATTGAAAATTGAAAAATGGCAAATGGAAAATTAAAATTGAAAATGAAAAATGGAAAATGAAAAATGGAAATTGAAAAATGAATAATAATAATTTTTAGCCAAGAATCTTTGAATTTTGGTATTCGCAAAAGTTGAAAAGTGGTAGCCGTACTCAACATTGGGTGTAATATAGAGCTTAAGACTCAGGTGGAGGGTATCAAAAAATTCGGCACAGTCGAATTTAACACTCTTACTTGTTTATTATGTTACCTTCATTTTTTACTTGGAATTAGGTCAAAAGTTTCTAAATGTTGCATACATTGTAAGTTTTCGTTCTTTAAAAAATAATCCAGGTAGCGCAAGCAAAAATTTGTTTTTATTTTTGAGTGTAAATTTCTTATTATATTGAACTCGCGCTAGTGGCTATTTTATTGTGCTGAATTGATTAACAAAATTTTGATGATCATTGCCTTCCAGAATTTGTAGTTTTTATTATTGCCAATACATAAAAATTACAAAATCAAAATAAAATATGAAAAAAATTAAAAATACAATTTCAAGCACCAAAAAAAATCGTTAAATATAATACAAAAATCTGCAAAAATTAAATAATATTTGGTATTTTATAACCTTTAAAATAAGCCATATAACTGAGTTATGGCCAAACACGTCTACCAATCTATCCAGTGTATGTCAAGATGTTTTTCCAACTTTATGGTTGTTGCGTGCAGACTGGCACGTATATACAGCCAAGTTTACTAACTAGTTAGAGTATTGTATTAGTGAACCATTTTAGGTAATATCTAAGTGAATTTTTAAACATTTTTAGTTCTATTCTATCAAAGTAGAAAAAACTACCAAAATATAGTATATTTGAAAAACTGAGACTGTAGAAAAAGTAAACGACCAAATAACGTTATTTTTACTTTGTTTTATAGAATAAAAATACCTCTCAAACGACACCAAAGGCAATATAATTGGTTAATTAGTTTGCCTACAATTTGGTTTAAAAGAGGATATTTTTCAAAAATTTTGCGCCTTTTTTTAAAAGCTAAAAAAATTCCAACTTTGCGGAGCTCTATCATCCATAATAGACTGTCAATTCATTTTAGCTAGATGCAATTAAGGTGAATATTTTTAATTTCATCTCATTTTTTTTGAGATATATAAAAAGAATGTAATGAAAAGTTTATATGAGAAAATTATAGAGAAAAATAATTTTAGGTATTTTATTGGTGAAAAAAATTGTCCATTCATTTCAACTAGATTCGATTGAGATGAATAATATTTTTTATCTCAAAAGTTATTTTTAATTTAAAAATCAACATAAAATTATTTCACTTAAAAGTTATTCTAACAAAAATAATTTCACTCAAAAAATTTTTTTAATCGGAAAATTCGTCCCACCACAAATTTGAATAAGCCGTTTTTCTTAGTTTTCCAAAGCCTTTTATTCATTTAAAAATAATTGGGAACCTGATTAACAGTTCGAAATTATGTGTTCATAAAATCTAAAAGTTTCCCTTTTATTGTTTATTTATTTATTTATTGAGTCTACTAATTATACATTTTACAAACTAATATAAAAGTATTATAATAAGGATGATATCTTAGATACATATCTTAACTAATATTTTAAGTTTAATTTAAAATTATCTCTATTTAAATTAAAATCCAATAATGCCGAGAAAAACTGTTACAAAGTTTTAAGCATCTCGCAATTGGTTCATTTGTCCCATAATTTGTTCGATGCAAATCCTCATGAAAGTAATAGAAAAAGATCATCAATCGTCTGTCCTCACTCTGTATGTTTTAATTTTTTAGTTCATAATATTTTAAAATTTTCTTAATGAGCATAGTATAAGTCTCTGCTAGTTGGAAGAAACCCATTAAATTGGCATTATGGTATTTGTCTGCAATTGTCACGAAAGAAATTTACTATGCCAATTCAGCTTTGAATATAGTTATTTTGTTTTTAAGAATTTGTGATGCATCTTTTAAATAATAAATTAACATAAGCAACAAATTATCAACAACTTGAAAACAGGAAAAAAAAAATAAACCAGTCAGCCAACCAACAACATGATCCAAAACAACCACTACCGGTTGAAATCGTGATCAATATAAGCGTTAGAATAGGTGCTAATTTATGTCATTCACTTCTCATTAAATCACTTTAAAAAATTAACAGCAGTAACTTGTAGCCACACACACATGCTGCAAGGCGCTGCTCTAGCTTACATATTCACTAAAAATTCTATTGCTTAAGAGCTACCAAAGCATGTTGGATACAGAACTTGTAAGATTGAATTCTATGAATGAAAGAATTATTTCAAAATGCATTCAGTTTATAAGTAAAATGAATGACAGTAGTAAAAAAAAAATAATTTTTGGGATTCATACAAAGATCTTGAACTAATGCACTGAATTCATAAATTAAACATAATAAAGTGATTCAAAATAATAATTCATTAAATTAGTTATATGAATTCATTAAGAGTTCAGTCAGCATGGAAACTAAACTCTTAGTGAATTCATTGGATTTGGTAGTAAAGTCCTTGTAAGACTTTAATGGATGCGTATGTATCCAAAACTTTTCACTTCATCCTCTAAAATACATCTTTTCACTCTTGATTAAAGTCCCTTGAAGCATTCGCTTAAAGGCTAAACACTCAAGCATCCATATAATAATTGTACTCATCACTGACTCACTGATATGCTGATTCTGTAATGCTGTATGATTGAGATTTATTCATATACTTATAACTAATGCGACTACGTATTATTTTCGGCGGGGAACATACAACTGAAATTTTGCCCGCTTTTTGAAACACCCCATCCGAATTGTCCAAAAATTTTAGGTTTGCCAGGTCGACAAATGTCAAATGCTGGGAGGGGAGGACATAAAAGAGTACTTCTTCTTAAATAGGTACATTTACTTAAAAATTTAACATTTGTTAAATGGGTTCAGTTTCACAAAAAATAACGTTTTAACAAAGGTTTACTTTTCTTAAAAAGTACCTCTTTTTTAGAACGTACCTTCTCTTAAAAATTACATTTTCTTAAAAAGTATATTGTCTCAAAAACGTACATATTATTAAATTCTCTTCATAAAGGGCCTCTCTTAAAATAGGGTTCTTTTAAAAAAAAGTAACTTTATTTAAAATAATTGCCAAATGTTAAAAAATACAATATAAGTACATTCTATTAAAATAGTACCTTTTATTAAAAAGGTGCCTTCTACTATAAAAGTACCTTTTACTTGAAAAATACCATTTATACCCTTTTAATACTTTTTATTATAAAGTGTTTTGTGTTATAAAAGTAGCTTTTATTAAAAAAAAGGTGTTTTTAATAAAAAAATTGGCTTTTATTAAAAAAGTGAATTTAATCAAAAAAGTACCCTTTATTAAAAAAGTAGATTTTATTAAAAAATTACCTTTTATTAAAAGGTGCCTTTTATCAAAAAAGTACCTTTTATTAACAAGTACTTTTTATTAAAATAGTACCTTTTATTAAAAAGTACCTTATATTAAAAAAGAACCTTTTATTAAAAAAGTACCTTTTATTAAAAAAGTTGTTTGTTAAAGAGTGCCTTTTTTAAAACAAGGTACTTTTTATTGAGAAGGTGCCTTTTATTAAAAAAAGTAAATGTTTTTAAGAAAGTACGTTTTACTAAAAAATACCTTTTATTAAAAAGTGCCTTTAATTAAAAAAATACCTTTTATTAAAAAAGTATACTTTCTTAAAAATTTACCGTTTATTAAAAAAAGTACATTTTATTAAAAATGTTCCTTTTATTAAAAAAGTATATTTCATTGAAAAAAGCTACCTTTTATTAGAATGAACCTTTTATTAATAAAGTACCTTTCATTAAAAAAGTATATTTTCTTACAAAAGTGTCTTTTATTAAAAAAGTACACTTTATTAAAAAAGTGTATTTTATTAAAAATTATCTTTTGTTAAAAAGTGCCTTTTATCAACAAAGTATACATATTATATTAAAAAATGCCTTTTAGCAACAAAGTATCAAAAAAGTACCTTTTATTGAAAAGGGTCCTTTTATTAAAAAAGTACCTTTTAGTAAAAAGAGCCATTTAGTAAAAAGAGCCATTTATCAAAAAAGTACATTTTATTAAAACACTACCTTTGCTTAAAAAAGTACCGTTTATTAAAAAAGTACCTTGTATTCAAAAGTGCCTTTCATCAAAAAAGTACCTTTTATTAAAAAAGTACCTTTTATTAAAAAAGTACCTTTTATTAAAAAAGTGTCTTTTATTAAAAAAGTACCTTTTATTAAAAAGTACCTTTTTAATAAAAAAGTACCTTTTTTTATAAAAAATTACCTTTTTAATAAAAAAGTACCTTTTTAATAAAAAAAGTACTTTTTATTAAAAAAGTATTAAAAAGTATTATTAAAAAAGTACTGTTTATTAAAAAGTACCTTTTTTTTAAAAAAAATAACATTTATTTGAAAAGTACCTTTTATTAAGAGAGTGCCTTTTATCAAAAAGTACCTTTTTAATAAGGTGCCTTTTATTAACAAAGTACCTTTTATTAAAAAATTATCTTTTATTAAAAAGTACACTTTATTAAAAAAAGCGCATTTTATTAAAAATTACCTTTTATTAAGAAAGTATCTTTTATCAACAGAGTATCTTTTATTAAAAAGTGCCTTTTTTATCAAAAAGTGCCTTTTATCAAAAAAGTACCTTTTGTTAAAAAAGTACCTTTACTCAAAAAAGTACCGTTTATTACAAAATTACCTTTTGTTAAAAAGGTGCTTTTATTAAAAAGTACCTTTTATTAAAAAGTAGTTTTTTGACAAAAGGTATTAAAAAGTACTTTTTATTAAAAAGTACATTTTCTCAAAAAATTAACATTTATTAAAAAAGAACCTTTGCTTAAAAAAGCGTCTTATCAAAAAATTACCTTTTTTTAAGAAGGTGCCTTTTAATAAAAAAGTACCTTTTATTACAAAAATACCTTTTGTTAAAGAGTGCCTTTTATAAAACAAGGTACTTTTTATTGAGAAGTTGCCTTTTATTTTAAAAGTAAATTTTTATTAAAAAAGTGCCTTTTTTTAAAAAAGTACCTTTTATTAAAAAGTACATTTTTAATAAAAAAAGTACTTTTTATTAAAAAAGTATTAAAAAGTATTATTAAAAAAGTACTTTTTATTAAAAAATTATTAAAAAGTACTTTTTATTAAAAAGTGCCTTTTCTAAAAAATTAACATTTATTAAAAAAGTACCTTTTTTTTAAAAAAGTGCCTTTTTATCAAAAAAGTACCTTTTTAATAAGGTGCCTTTTATTAAAAAAATACATTTTATTAAGAAAGTCCCTCTTCTTAAAAATGTACCGTTCATTAAAAAAAGGACCTTTTATTAAAGAAGTATCTTTTATTGAAAAAAGTTACCTTTGATTAACAAAGTACCTTTTATTAAAAAAAGTACCTTTTATTAAAGAAGTATCTTTTATTGAAAAAAGTTACCTTTTATTAAAAAAGTTCCATTTATTAGAAAGTACCTTTTATTAAAAAATTACCTCTTATTAAAAAATTACCTTTTATTAAAAAAGTACACTTTATTAAAAAGAACATTTTATTAAGAATTACCTTTTATTAAGAAAGTGTCTTTTATCAAAAAAGTATCTTTTAGTAAGAAGTGCTTTTTATCAAAAAAGTACCTTTTATTAAAAAAGTACCTTTTATTAAAAAATTACCTTTTATTTAAAAGTACCGTTTTTTAAAAAAGTACCTTTTATTAAAAAGGTAACTTTTATTAAAAGAGTAAATTTAAAAAAGTTCCTTTTATTTAAATAGTACCTCTTATTAGAATAGGGTTTTCCATATTTTAACGGCCGCGTAGTTTCATGCCTCTTAAATTAAAAAGTCACGAGTTCTATATTTTATAAATTTTTAACAATTTAAGAAGATTTACAAAAACTGAATGAAAGAGAACTTTGGAAAATTAGTTTATTCATTTAAGTGAATGTGTCAGACCTAGAAACCGAATTTGGGATCGAATTCCACACATGCTCTGGCTGAATACAATGTATGAACATAAGGGTGGTACTTATTTATTATTTTTGCTTTCGTAGGTAAATTTTAGGTAAATACCACATTATTTTCCTATTATCATAAATAAATAATATTTTCATAAATCCCTACAATTTTCAAAAATATTTTCAATTTGTTTTTTAATACAAGAATGACCTCAAAGGCAGATTAGAGTTAAATAAATAATAATATATTCTAATAAAATTCATTGGTTATGGGGATAAAATAAATATGTAATAAAATCAATTGCCTAAATAGTCTATAGTTAATCGAGCAAATAAATGCCACTCTTAGTAAATGCGGCGCTTTGCTAAAGCTAAGCTTAACGGAGCGGTGCAGTGTGCTGTAGTGCTTTTTGCATATTTTGCTATTTGTATTGACTTAAGTGTGATGCCTGCTGCCTGTTTGGATTTGTTGTCGATGGTTTACAACTAATTAAAATGAAATATTTTGGATACGCATTCAGCATGCATTTAAAATGACAACACATTTACCTTAAAATAAAATACTCGCACACTCACACTAAGGGAATGTGCATGTGCATTTTTATAAAATATTCTTACTTACCGTAAACAAATGAAATACATGCTATTAGTAACTAATTGTAAGCGTGCCTAAAGGCACTTTGTTATATATATAGTTTTTTGTAAATGCTAGATTTTTATTAACTTTAACCCCTGGTTGGCGCAACAATTTTTAAATATAAAGTAATTGAAAAGCTGTGATGTGAAGTACTATAATGTGAGTGTTTTCCTTGAATTAACATGCGAAAATACTTTAGGAATGAGACACAGCAAAGGATGTTAATGTGAGGCTTAAACATATGGTTAAATGCTCTGCACATATCATAAATATTTGATGAGTTCGAAAAGACTCATTTATGGTTTGGAAATCTTTATAAATCAGATCTTAAAGACGGATTTTTTACTTAATATTAGTCTCCTGATTGTTCTTTTATCAAAACTCAAAGTTTAAAAACAAAATAAAGTAGATATAATTTGCTTCCATTTTTTGTAAAGTTCAACTCTGTATTCCAGCAAATACCAAGACTCATTTATTAGAATATAAAGCTTCTGAAAACACATCATGTGGTGGATTAATTTCTCCATTATTTCTGAAACCTTTTGATTCTTAAAAAATTTCTATAACATTATTCGGAGATCATGTTGCTAGTATCCATTTAGTTTTATCGATTACATAAACCATTTATATGATTCTAGCGCCAGACCACAGGTTCCTGTCTTAGTTTATATTGATGTCTACTATATCTGGATGATATCTGTTTGTATGGCCAAGTAGTTCCAAATGTGTAAAATTTAATACTTGAATTGACAAAATTTTCACAAAAATATGCTGCTACAAATAAGGGTTAACGAACAAAACTTTAAACTTTGTATTAGGGGTATAACCAAATTTCGGCCCTATCCCTATGTGATGGCCATATGCAGAAACCATTTTACTCTTTTTCTAACGCAATCAAAAAAAAAAAAAAAAAAAAAAATACAATCTTCTCCATACATTTTATTAAAATTTACAATGTTATATATTTATGTACAATGTCAAGGTACTAAATTAAGAAGGTCCCTGTGTACCTTTTTGATTTTCAAATTCTCGCAACTCCTTAATGTTGTATGGGTAGAATACCGTACAAGTATTTGAAGAAAAAAGTGTGCAGAATCCGTTAAAGCTGGTTTTTAAGCGATACAAGTCAAAGTTTACATTTTAGGTTTAATGACGTTTAGCACGTGGATTAGTGAAAAGGTCTCTACGGACCTTGTACTATTATCAGAAGAAATCGCCAATGAGTTTTGTTGAATTGTGTTTTTTTGTGGTGAATTTTTAAAACACAGATTCGTATGCCAAAACAAGATTTGCTACATCTTGCCTACCCTTAAAATTTATACGAACAGGTAGGTAAGTAGGTACGAGCAAGATAATCAATAACAAATTATACAGTATAAAACAAACAAAAAATGCAGTGAAAATCGATTGCGAAATTTTTAAATTTGTGTATGTAGTATAAAGAAAAATGGCAGATTCAAATTTGGATGTTGCAGAAATGGTGATACGTCACAGTACACGGTACCAGAATGAATGACGAGGAGAGTGACAATGATGATGATGATGATGTTGCATTTGACGTCGGGGTTGAAGGTAATGACGACTTGACATATCAGCCAAACATCGACGTTGATGAGTCGGATGCCAAAACTGAACCGCATGTGGAAATCAATGAGGAGCTAGATGAAAACGACGAAGATGAATTAAAACTGCTTCTGCCACTACCGAAACTTCTGACAGTTATTTAACATCTAAAAATGGCACAAAATGGAGCAAAGTTGTACCTCTGAATAACGATTTGCGGAAAATTTTCCGAAAACAATTTCCCGAAAAGAATTTCCCAAAAACAATTTCCCGAAATTACAATTTCCGAACACAATTCCCCGAAATTACAATATCCCGAAATTACAATTTCCCGAACACAATTTCCCGAAAATACAATTTCCCGAAATACAATTTCCCGAACACAATTTCCCGAAACTACAATTTCCCGAAATTACTATTTCTTCAAATAGTTTGTTGATGGCATTGCCGAAACAATACCATCAGAAATTCCGGTCGAAGCACGAGCAATCAGTTAATGACCATTTGATGTAGTGGTCCGTGCAAGATCTTTCAGCTCATTAGCGATTTTTTCTTTGGCAGTGAGCGTTATCCGTCGGGAGGTCTGAATACCGAAGTGTTCAAAGCCACAATGAAAAAATAAGCATATGACACTCCAATAAATAGGTCCGGATGACGAGGGAGGGTGGAAGAGGAAGGGCGCGGTGCGGGGTGGGGAATTAGTTTTTCGAGAAGCCGTATACTCGGGAAATTTTTTTTTCGAGAAATCGTATGCAGCAAGTTTTTTTTATGGGGGAAATTAACAATATATGGGAAGTTGTAAACTAAAAATAGGGAAATTGTAATTTCGGGAAATTGTTTTCGGGAAATTGTAATTTCGGGAAATTGTAATTTCGGGAAATTGTTTTCGGGCAATTGTTTTCGGGAAATTGTATTTGGGAAATTGTTTTCGGGAAATTGTTTTCGGGAAATTTTCCGCAGAGGCTGAATAACCGCATTCGTGCTCTAACGTAGCCGACTATATAAGAAGGAAAGCAGTGCCTAGACCATATTCCGCACGGTCATCACCAAAGATATGGCGTATATTATCATACGGGAAACCAATCGAAAAGCCAGCGAAGTTAAAACTGTGTGGAATTCGGCAAATCCTACGACGAAAAAGGAATTTATAACAATCACTCTAAAAGAGTTCGATGTATTTTTGGCTATCCTTTTGTATGCTGGGCTGTCTATATCGAATAATGAGCCTGCTAAACAACTGTTGGGCCTAACCCATGCTCCAGTAAACAAAACCGCATTATCAAACGATCGATTTATGCTCATCAAAAAATTCATTCGCTTTGATAACGCAAATATGTGACAGGAGCTATTAATCAACAGTAAAACTGCTGTAATTTTGTTGGCTACAATGCACTGTACTCGCGATGCAGACACAACTGAAAAAAGGAAGCCCGCGGTTATTCTGGATTACGCTGCTAATAAATCCGGCGTGGAAACAATGGATCAGATGTTTGGTACATATTGTTGCAAATGATCAACAAACCGCTGGCCACTTGCAAACGCTTTGAATAATAGAACGATTTAGCTTTTCTTGTGCTGTCATTAACATTTTTCCTTGCAGTATGGTAATCTTTTTTGTGCACCACCTTAAATAACATACATCCCTGCTTTTAATTTTTTGGATCGAGTTCCTAAAGGAACTGTAGCATCATATAAACTTATTATGTTTGTTTCAAAAAAATAAAGTTCATCAATTACAGAGGGCATAACGGCTGTGTTTGAAATTCTGCTGCATCATGGACGACGAGACGTACGTTTTGGCTGACATTTCGCAGCATCTAGGTCAGGAATTTTACACTGTAGACTCCTCGCAAGTTCCTGGTATGGTAAGCTATTTTCAGTTTTGGCGAAAGGAGCAAGCCATTCGTAACTACCGGAACAATTAACTCGGATATATACATAAAAGAATGCTTGGAGAAAAACTAAAACCTTTCGTAAGACAGCACGAGGCTTCCACTTTGTTTTTGGCCTGACCTAGCTTTTTGTCAATTCAGTAAATGGCCTTGGAGTGGTACTCCAAAAATAATGTGCTTTTGTTACGTTGAGAAGTAAATCCTCCAAACTGTCCAGAGCTCAGACCAATTGAAAGATACTGGGCTTTGGTCAACAAACAAATCAAGGAAACGAACAAAGTGGCCGAGAATGTCAAAGATTTTCGGAGAAAATGGACTTCAGCAGCTCGAAAGTTGTCAGATAACACAATAAAATCGTTGATGGAAGGGGTGCCAGAATTAAAAAATTTTATAAAATAAAAATTATGGAAAATATCCAATACACAGTAATAATCTTAATAAAAATACGAATTTTAAATGGGTTTCATTTTTAAATCACAATATTACTTCACCAGAGTTTTCGAATTTTGTGTAGGACAATTTTTTCAAACGGATGGACAATTTTTTAAGATTCTCCCTTTTGGCACCCGGAGAGCTCTTCGCAGGGCCTCTTTAGAATGGGGACTAGAATATCATCAATGTCAGCTGAGCTAGCGGCTATAGAGGCGGCGATAGAGTTTGCGAAAATGAGAGTATTTAATAAAGTGGCTATCTTGACGGACAGCAGATCGGGCTGCTTCGCTCTGGCGAAAAGGATGAGCGAAAACCCTAGGGTGGGAAGGATCCATGAACTCGTTAATGAATCGGCCTTCGAGGAGATCAGTTTGCATTTCGTACCGGGACATACAAACATATTGGGCAATATTGAAGTGGACAGAGCAGCCAGAGAGGCACTTGCAAATGGCGTTTTGAAAGATGAGGTTTTGAACGTGGATGACGCTATATCTAATATTGAGGAAAAATTATGGGCTGAATGGAATGATACATACAAAGATATTAGGACAAGCAAAGGGAGAAACTACGCGGATATTTTCCCCAGCGTATCCAGAAACAAAACATGGTTCGCTAATTGCAAAAATCTGAAACCAAATGAAATGAAAATTATCAATAGACTGATGAGTGCTCATTCCTTTGGAAGGGTTACACTAGCCCGTTTGGGGGTATTGGATTCGGACATGTGCACCACATGCATGGAGCCTGAAAATGATTCCCATGTTATTTTTGAATGTTGTCGTCTTGAGAGCATCAGACCGAAGTATTCTTTGATCTACAAACACTCATCTCTGGTTGAATTTTTTAAACAGGGAAAAGCTGACAGCTACAAAGTTTTAATAGAACTCCTAAGGGAAGTCAAGAATGATCTTTAACGCGTATTAACGCGTGAATTGGTGTTGGCGTTATAGTTCCAAACTGGCCAAGTAATCCTTCACTGGGACCTTTTGCAACTGGTGAAGTAACCGTTAAAAAAAAAACAATATGTCCAAAATATTCATGTAATAAATTATAATTTAAGTTTTTAAAGTCTCTGTATGAGTACAAGCAATTACTTTCTCCCTGGAATACCTTAATTTATTATTTTTTTGTTTTTTATGTTTAAATTTCCTTGTTACTTAATATCAGCTGATGACATAGTTCTGTAACTGATTTGTGACCACAGAATTTACTTTCTAGCTGTTGTTTGGAATCCGTCAGCGATCGGACCCTAATGTGTACGCGGTCTCCATGTTAAGGGGACGTGCCCCCTCGGTCGGCAGGGGTGGGTAATTGAGTGGCGGGGTTCGTTCATTCAAAAAAAAAAAAAGTTATCTATATTATCCTATTTTTAAATTAACTGGCGGAAATCTTAATTTTATTTCACGGATGTTTTCAAAAAATGTCCAAAAGTTATATCCCTACTTTATATGTTATCCATAAACATTAGCTTAATATTATAACTGGCAGCAATAAGTGTTGCTTCTGGCATGTTGTTGTTGTTTTATTTATTTTTTTTTTTTTTGGGAGAACACTATTTTTTTTCGTGGCTATTTATTTTTTTTTGGTGGCTAAAGTGACAAACGACAAATAGCAAATGACATTGAATAAATTTATATGTATGTAAGTACATGTATGTTAGTGCATAATAATTTTCAGTACTGTTTTGTGTATGACTGTGTGTGTACATATTTATCATTACAATTAATGTGAGTGGAATAGTATTGACCGACATCGTGAATTCTGTACATTAACATTAGATAGTTTTTGAAGCGCATTATTATTGGCACAGAATTGTTGTTTATGTTTATGAATGGACAATTGCAACCAAAATATTACTGCTCTAAGTTGCCATTGCTTGAACGTTTCAACAAACAATGTCTGTTTACATTAAACAGTGGGAGTTTAAATGTTCTAGTTTTTGGACTCTATTTTTATTTAAACATTAGGGCTACACATAAATTTGGACTTAGTTTTTTTGGTTTCAGAAGCTTCTTATGGCCTAAAAATTAAATAATAATGAAAGGAAGATTTGAAGTTTAAAAAACTAACTCAAAAAGCCTTAAACATCAGCCATCAACTGTCATACCTGAAAACTTAATAAAGAAATAAAACAGGAAGCTTAAATAATAATTATTATGAAAAATCTGTACGAACGATCATATTTTGTTGTAAGTACCCTACTTATTTATAATTAACTAACTGTTCATTTCACATACAAAGTTGCTGCAACTTGGTTTTAATTTTGTTGTTGTTGTTTGTTCTTGCTGTTTACACATTTTCGCGTGTGGTGCATTGAAGGCGTTTATCGTTAACTAATATAATACGATTTGCTGTATTTGATGTCATAGTTTATTTCAATAACTTTCCTTCGATATAAATTAACGGATTTTAAACGTAATATCAATTGTGAATCGATTAAATGTTGCAGGGGGGAACACAAAATATGGATTACTGTTTTTTAAACGGTAATTTGTAACCACTATGTAACAATTACATACACAATGTAAGTGACAGAATGTAAATATAATGACAAAATTTAAAAAAATTTGTTTTTAGAGATATAATGATATCATGAACATGAAAAATATTATGAATTTAAAGAATGATTATAAGAAAACTATTTTGAAAACCTAATTTATAATTAATAGTGTGTCCAAATGGAAAAGTGTCTTTTCAGTTTAAACTTCGCGGTTTTATCGATTTTTTGGTTGCTAGTACTGTTTCTCAAATTAGTGCTAAATTCCATGTCAATATCTTCATTCGTTCCAAAGTGGCGCCCGTTTTTATAAAAAACTTAAACGGAATTCGGTGATTTTAAGCATGTTTAATTTTGTTGAACAAAGAACGTCCATTAAATTTTAGGGCCATTAAAGAAGACCTTCGGTGATTAAGATACGTCAGAAAAAATTTTTAGAAGTAGTAGAAACATTGACAAGAATGCAGATAAAGAACGTTCCTGAGGAGAAAAAATTCAAGTAATGGACATCACGTCAGAAAATAAAAAATGTGGTGCTGAAAAAACATCGATTGATAATAACGAGTTCTGGCCGATACCGTTGATATCTCAAAAGGATCAGTCATCACCTTTTTTATACCCTATACCACTATGTGGTTTGGGTATAATGACTTTGTGCTGCTGTTTGTAACAACCAAAAATATCCGTCCTAAACCCATATTTAATTATACCGATCGACTCAGAATCACTTTTTCCGTCGAAGTAGCAATGTCCGTCCGTCCGTCCGTCCGTCTGTGTGTCCATGTAAACCTTGTAATCAAACTACAGGTCGCAAATATGAATATATTTTGACGAAATTTGGTATATAAGCTTTTATCGGTCATGGGATGAACGCTTTTAAAATTGGTGAGAATCGGTCCTTGGTAAGACCTAGTCCCAATACAAATGACCCCTATGAAATCGACATAATTTGCCATAAGTTCCAAATTATCACATAGATGTCAGTCAAATTGGGTTTCTATGTGTTTATTATATCCATTAATCAGTAGTTCAAAAATAATCCCTATAGGAAAATTCTTAGTCATAGGCTCCATATAGAGCTGCTTCCCGATCTTCACTTTAATCTATCAAAAAACAAAAATATTGCACAGATTTTTCTCAAATTTGGTTTGTTTATATTTTTTTAAACTGACTTTACCAAATATGGTCAGGATCGGTCCATTTTTCGACCTAGTCCCCATATAAATATAGTATCCGATATGAACTTTTTCATATCTGCAGCGAAAAAAATTAATAAACATGCCATTCAAATTTGGTTTATGCTTATTTGCTATATCCATTTAGTTGGACCGAAGAGATAGGGTCTCTATACCATGGTATAGGGTATCGTATAGTCGGGCTAGACCGACTATAATTTTCTTACTTGTTTTAATGATTCCAAAGATATTAATATATCGCAAAATACTTTCTGACTATCAGAACAATATGAAATGCATCATTATTGGTGATAAGACCACTCAAGTTTTCTTCGCTTATCGTAGTCTGGTGCATTATGAATTTCTTCCGGCGGGCCAAAATAATTACATGGAATGTGTAAGGAACCTCCGGTTGGTCCGGGTTTGAAGCTGGGATAGCTCAGCTGTCCCAAGGTCCTTTCACTATAATTTATAGATTGGAAATTCTTCACTTCACTTAATTTTCTTGTTTGTATATATTTATTTATTGACAAATTTTTTATTTATATATATAATTTTATCTGCACAATGTAAGTTTTATGTTGTGGGCTGTGGTTGTTGTTGGTGCAGCGAGTACTGGGGTTGCTGGTGCCGTGGGTGTTGATGCTATGCTGGTGTTGATGGGCTGCTGATGCTGACGGGCTCTGTGTCGAAGGTATTGCCGCTGTTGGAATCTAGTTTTCTCTAGCCTACAGTTTTCTCTAGCCTATTCGCCCCTACTCTTTTCCTGAATGTAATTCAGGCCCTGCACTCTTAAACTCTTGCCTTCTATATGGGGACGGATGTAATCCCTCCACTAGCGAATGTAATTCGCCACTACTCTGAGCTGGATGTAATCCAGCTCCTATACTTCACGAATTCTGCCTGCTAACCTTGGGATGGATGTAATCCACCCCACCAGCGAATGTAATTTGCCACTACTCTGTTGAATTGGGATCGTTCCCAATTCCCTGACTTTAAAATTATTAAAAATTCTCCTGGCTTTCTTACCGATCTCCTTTTGCTGCACGATCGCCTCTGCGTGTCGTCCTTCCTGGTCGATGCGTACCCTTTGCTGGTTCTCGAAGTAAGAATCTCTTTTGTTCGTTGTGCGCCTTTTTATATTCTCGTACAACCATGTCGCTTTGTCGCGACCACAGACTCTCAATGGTTGTAAGAGAACTCTCAATGGTTTGATAAGAGGGCCCCACGCAACCGATGTGTGGTGTGCTCTTCGTTACTTGTTTCTCTGGTGTTTTATGGTTTGTGTGTGTGTGTGTGTGTGTGTGTGTGTGTGTGGTGTGGTTGATGGTTGATAGTTTATGTCTGTCGCTATGGGTGTGGTTTGATGTTCTCTGTTGTTGGCCCGTGGTTTGTTGGTTGGATGGTTCGTTGGTTTGATGGTTCGTTGGTTTGATGGTTTCTTATGTGTAAGCTGTGTTTGCTGTGCGTTCTTTGTTTAGGTGAATAATTCACTGCCGATCGTGGTGAATGTAATTCACCGGTCCGTGTTTTGGTGAATGTAATTCACTGCCGGTCGTGGTGAATGTAATTCTCCGGTCCGTGATTTGGCGAATGTAATTCACTGTCTTGTCTGGACCTTTTTTGTGTGCCCAATTTTTCTCCGTCCAAAATTGGGTCATTACAAATGTTATGCGAGTTTAAACGTTGTTTACGTGAAGATATTCGTAGATAACTATATTGTTCACTCAAGACCATTTTACAAAAAATTCGACTTATATCGTCCCACAACCTGATTTATCACCATGTGGCTACTGGATATTAAATTAACTTAAAACTTTACTCCAGGAACACCGTTTTGAATTGCTGCGTGCTTTGAGGACCATTCCGGAAATCAGCTTTGCAAATAAACGTTGGAAGGGGATTACTGATTTGGACGAATAAATAATGAGTTATCATTTTATAATATAGATTTATCACTTGAACACCGTGTATAACCAATTATAGAATTAGATCCAGAGAGGAAGCATTCAGATATTGGCATGAAAATAAAGATTCCATTCCTGTTACATGAGAAAACTGAATGTGCCAAAGTACTAACACGCGAAAAGATTCTTTATGAACAGCGTCTTCGTACTAAAGTTCGTACTGCTCCTTGGGTCAGCAAGAGCTTATGGCCATATGTTAAAAGAGTAAAGAATAATGCTGGTTCTTCTATCCCAACTCTTATAATGAATCAACCTAACCTTTTAGCTGAACTTTTTGCAAAAAGTCAATTTTCAGCTCTTCTTACCGTGAGGCAGTCTTTTCCTTTTGCTCGAAGGTCGCAAATGTCCAGCCAATCCCTAGAAAGGGAGAGGCTAATAACCCTGAAAATTACCGTCCAATTGCAATCTACTCTGTAAAGTATCTAGACGAGAACTTATTTAAGTAAGTATGATCGACTGGCTTCCGTAGAAATCGTTCTACTCTTCTTTCTGAGCGTTGGGTCGATCCATTCACAATTTTGGTGAAAGAAAAATAATTGCGCGTGGCTGAAAATTAACGAAGTTGGAAATTGTATGGTGGCTGAAGCAACCCATAAACATTTTTTATACCATATACCACTATGTGGACAGGGTACAGTAGAATCTCACAAATTAGAACCGTCCAGAGATTATAACTGCCCATATTAATGCATTGTATGCTCTGATTCAGAACCTGTGGTTCAAATTTCTGCACGTTTTTTTATATTAACTAAAAAAGCTTTGCCTCTTCGGTTTCTGCTCATTGAAATAAAAATAAAACGGGGAATTACCGAGTTATTAATGATTAATGGATATAATGAACACATACAAACCCAAATTGACTGAGATCTATATAATAATTTGGATCTTATGGCAATTGATCGATTTCATAGGGGTCATTTGTATGGGACTAGGTCTGAACATGGACCGAATTTCACCAATTTTGATAGTTCAACCTATTACCGATAAAAGCTTATATACTGAATTTCATCGAAATATATTCACATTTGCGACCTCTAGTTTGATTAAAAGGTTTACATCGACACACAGACAGACAGACGGACGGACGGACATCGCTAAATCGACTTAGAAAGTGATTTTGAGTCGATCGGTATAATAAAAGATGGGTTTAGGTCAAATATTTTGGTAGTTACAAACATCAGCACAAAGTTATTATACTCAAACCATATAGGGTATAGACACTTAAAATTCATTCTGAATTGATTAACGAGGATTTGGCACCGATTCTATCTTTCAGCCACTTGTACTTGCTTTCAACGCACCCCACCCCCGTGACACGCGTCGTCACTGTCATCAGTCCGTCGGAAGCTCTCGGCGTCGGATGTTTATGTCTGCCCAAAGTCCAAAATCACAACTTCTGGGATTGCTACCGTTCTCGGGACAAACTAGAGGGGAAGGTATAACGAATGCCGTGAAGACAATAAGATCGATTTAAATAAAATCGTTTCAATAGCAACTGATGGAGCCAAAGGTATGACAGGAAAAAATAAAGGCCCAACAACGATTCTTCAGAGGAAAATAAACCAAGAAATTCTTACGTTTCACTGCATAAGACACCAAAAAGCGCTTTGTGCCCAAACATTTCCGGCCGAAATAGTTAAGGTCATGAATTTGATAATCAAGATTATTATCAGCATCTTGTCAAAATCACTCTACCATCGTCAATTTAAAGAATTCTTAAATGGAGACTCCGTATTCCGGCCTCCTTCGTCACAATTAAGTGCGATGGCTTTCCAAAGTAAGGTGTTGAAACGCTTTTCCTTGTGCTTGAATGAAATGAATACATTCCTAAATGAAGGCATTAATCCCCGTAAAGTAGAGAATGACAAATAGCAAAAATTTTACTTTATGGTGGATATCACAGTGAAATTAAATGAGCTGAATCCAAGCCTACAAGGAGAGGGAAACCCAGCCTATGTTTTGGTAGAAGAATTGGTGTGTTTTGAAGAAAAATTAATTCTTTTTGCAGAAGATATTCAGAGCGGTAAATTACTTCATATTCAAAGCAATAAAGCAATATCGCGATAAAACCAGTGAAACTGTTGACACTAATTACTTCAGCACAGTTATAAGAAGAATAAGAAGAAGATTAATTTGCTGACAGATTTGAGCCATTTAAAACCAAGTAGCATTCATAGCAAATCCTCTCAATACAAATAGTAACGAAATCCACATTGAACCATTTGGAATTGATACTGGATCTCTATAAATGCAATTGATTGATTTAAAAAGTAAAGATATGTAGAACGGAAAATTTTCAGAGCTAAGAAGCTAGTTGGAAGAGTTGTAAGTCCAGAAATGTATTACGTAACTCAACAAAAGTGGACAGCTTTAAAAGAGATGTCGCGGGTTGAGACACTTATATTCTACCCATGGAATAGTCTTGCAGATTGCTACAGGGAGGTGAAGAAGTTGGCATTTGGAATGCTGACTATATTCGGATCGACATATTCGTGCGAGCAAGCGTTCTCTTGCCTGAATGTAATTAAAACTAAAGTAAGAAGCCAATTATCAATTGAAAATTTAGAGTCGTGTTTGAAACTTAAAACAACAAATTATGACTTATGCCATTTTCAAAATCAACCGGTTTCTTGCAATCAAAAAATATTTTATTTGCACTTATTTTTAAGTAATTTTAATGTATAACGTTTAAATGTTACATATTTTTTTTCAAAACTACTTTGCACCGTCATCGTTGGCGTTGTCGGAAGCCGTGGTTTTCCAAGAGGATCCTTTTGTAGCATCCATGGTATTCCTCGGGAATGTGAGGAAGGAGCTTTCTAATGTCAGTCCACTTCTTGTCATTGATGGGCACCTTATCAGTGTATGGTTGCGTAGGTGGTAGATTGGGGACGAACGTGACTTTCAGGAGTTTGTAACTTTTGTGGTTAAGACCGTCAATCCGTTTAAAAGCAATAAGGACCCCCAGAAGTTGAAGAATCAAACACGTACATCTTGCTGGATCTGACGGAGCACAAATCGCGATGATCACTCAATGGTCGAGCGGGCGTTTTTCAAAGAAACGCAAGATTTCTTATAGAACTGTGGCCACCATTGCCTGAAATCTTTAACGTCTTTGGGGCGTAGCACCTTGACAGTGAAGGGATCTTTGTGATGAGACCAAAGTCCTTCTTGGCGGTTAAATTAAGAAAGAAACGCAGCACAGCATGATTCTTATTGTGGCCTGCGCAAAAGCAATGAAGCTCTGTGATTTCTGCATGTACGGTCTCCTCGATGTACTGCAGCAGCATGGAGCACACGTCGTTGGCGCCTTTATTGGCTTCCCCTTCATGATAACCGAACATCTGCGTGCGTGAGGATCCTAGCTCATGTACGCCGAATACGTAGACCCAAAGTTGTCGAAGATAAAACACATCCTGTACTGGAACCTCCGGAAGGGGGTAAGTTTTGCATGAAATCGAAGCAACTACCCCGAATGTGTTTGTTGAATGTGCACATAATTTTCACCTTTCTCATTTCCTTGTAAAACTTCTTCGCAAGTGCTTTGTGAACGACAAGCCCTGCGGTTGCTGCTCGTTTGGCGTTATCGTTGAGTGTAGGGATTTTTATTTTGATGACCAGCTGTTCGCATGTGCTGCAAGTGTCAATCTGACGGCGACCAAATTTCAAATCGAAGTTTTCTTTGAAGTAGCGAAGAAAATATTGGTAGTTAATGCGAATATCAGGATGTTTGATGCAGAAAAGTTCGTGCATTTTTGTGACGTTTAAGCGAGCATCCAGGTATGTGTTTTCTCTGCTGGAATATTGATACGTTTTCGTTGGAAATGATTTAATATGCTCCACCATTCGGTTGATTTCATTGGCGGAAATCTCGAAATTTTGTAGAGCAGCTTGACCGCGCATTTTTTTTTTGAGTGTCTACTCCTCTTAACAATCCCTGTAAACGCCTCAGCCTCCTGTCGGAGACGCTGTGAAGACTGAGAAAAGCCTTTTGAGCCCCGATGACATGATAGCTGAAAGTGGACTGCCTCACTCGTGGTTCCTCTTTTTTGGGACGATGTTTTTTGACTTCATGGTAATCAACGAGGGACTGAAGATAGACGTCTTACATTGTCTTGGATTGCATAGAGTACAGCTTAGCAAAGACACCGTCACGTTCCTCTCTAAAAAATGAATCAAAGCATTTTGAGCGTCAACTGAAAAGAAAATATCCCGAAATAAACTGTATTAAAAAAAAAAAAAAAAGTATATCAATGATATTATTAAAATCAATGTAGCGCATTTTCCGGAAAATGTCCCATGGATTAAAGAAATAATAATAATATGAACAAGCATTCATCTCCTATAGTTTTCTTTGCAAATTGCTTTCCAGCGGAATTTATTTAGGATTCTCCAGAAATTCTGGCCTGTTTTGCATTCTGTTGCCCATAGTTCTCTGGTTTTTGACTCATTTTTTACGTTTTTTTGCATCTACTTCGTCCATCATTAATGTTTATATAAATACAAAAACCAAAAAACACAGATATTGACTATGCAATCATAATGTTGCAATATGGCGAAATAATGACGACAGATTACAGTAGTGCTGGGAAAGTATTGAGTATTTGGGTATGATTAACGCCCTTTTCAAAGTCATCGCGTATTTACCCCACATATTTTCATAGAGACTTACACCATTTTCAATCTCATTTAGTAGGTATGCTAGCACAGTACCGTTTCCCATTATTATCCCGATTTTCCAAAATTGTGACTTACGCCTTTTTCAAAATCAGCGATTAAAATAACAAATAGTATGAAAAATAATTTGAAATACACAGTCCCTTATTCGAGCTCTCTAGTATATTACATATAATATTAATAGCATTTTTTTTAAATAACAACTATAACTAGCAGATTCCAGCGCTCGAAATTCGAGTGCAATTTCTGTGCAGCTTTATTTTTCAACTTAGCCAATTCACAAACCAACACTTTTGTTATTGTGAAAGAAGATAACAAACTCATTTACAAATACATTAACAAATTTAATGAAACACACATAGCATATGTATAATTTTATGTATGTGTTAGTGGCAACTTTAAATGCAATTTATTCAAAATAAAGGAAAAAATTTAAAAATCCGTAAATCTGCAAAACGGCTCAAAAGAAATAGCTTTCAAATAAAATGCGTTTGGTCAAAATCGGTATAAAACGGTAGAACAAAACATCGCTCACAAGAAATCGCCTAGCCTATTAATATTATAGATTTGTACAATAAGGGTACTATGAAAACGCTTAAAATTAACATTTGTGCAATTGTGCAAATTTCCGAGACTTGATTCATGAAGCCCCTTTTACACTATTGTGCAATTTTTAATAGTTGATGACAATTAGATAAATATGTCAAAACAAAAAATAAATTAAATAAAAACAAAGCATAAAAATTTTATCAAACAATAAAAATGCCATGTGTGTATTTTCTGTGGTTTTCTGGAATAACCGCGTATGTCCATTTTTGTCAGTTTTGAGTTAAGGATGCCAAATATATTAATTTTTAACGCTCAATTAAAAAAAAAAATATTGACCATTTCTGAGTTTTTTCTTTAAATAACGACGTAAAAATGTTAACCTACGTTTGATCGCTGATAAATTATTTTCTCAGAAAACAACAGTTAGCGACTTACGTTGTTATTAATGACAAAAAAAAATTCAAAATAATTTTGGATTAGTTTTCAGTTTATAACCACTTGTAAAAACTTTTGTGTTTCCTTCTGTTATTTTTTGTCACTCTTATTCTTGATACGTTGTTATATTCTCATCCTAAGTCACGTTAACTTTTTGTTGACGAACAAAATAATCAATTTTTCAAGCAACAACAACTTATGTCTACATGGGTGGTTGCATTGGTAGTTTTCTTTTTCAAAGAATACGATGTCTGTCGACATTAGTTGTTTTATCTGCACACACTTTAAATGTAATTTACATATTGTTTTTTCGTCCTTCTCTAGCATCTATTCCTCTGAAGATTTTTGACTCAAAATTTTATATAAAATATTTATTGCCCATATCTACAGGACTGTTAAATAAAAAGCTATAAAATCTTTATATCGAGCCCATAATTTCAAATATAACGTTTTTTGGCTCCCCTGAACATTTTGATTTCATGACATACGCGGTTATTCTAGAAAACCACAGTTTTACTTTTAGAAATAAAGTACTAGGAAAAACAAAAACTGTTTTATTCAGTAGCAGATTTATAAAGGGTGATCCATGACGAGGTTCCCTACTTTTTTAAAGAAAAAAAAAAAAAAACACAGAAAGATCAAATTTAATGGGGAATGTTTATTATCATTTGAAAGAACATTCTTTGACATTTATTTTTTGAAGATTATGTCTATCAAATGTTGGCTGCGGCTACGTCTCAGATGTTCCATCCGTTGAGTTCACTTTTCGATGACTCGTTCGAGCATTTCGACTGGTAACTGGCGAATGACACGCTTGATGTTTTGCTCCAAGGCCTGAATCGAAGCGGGATTGTCCGCATAAACTTTAGACTTTGCATATCCCCACAGGAAAGAGTCTAACGGCGTGATATCACACGCCAATAGACCGGCCCAAAACGTGAAATTATCTGCTCACGGAAGTGTTCTCTCAATAAATCCATTGATTGATGCGCTGTGTGGGAAGTGGCGCCGTCTTGTTGAAACCAAATGTCGCCGAGATCACGAGCTTCAATTTCAGGCATCGCCATTGACAGTTACGTTTTCACCGGCATCATTTTTGAAGAAATATGGACCGATGATTCCACCGGCCCACAAACCACACCAAACCGTTGTTTTTTCTCGATGAAGTGGCAGCTCTTGAATCTCTTCAGGTTGCTCTTCGTCCCAAATACGGCAATTTTGCTTGTTTACATACCCATTGAGCCAGAAATGGGCCTCATTGCTGAACAAAATTTGGCTCGAAAACGTCGGATCTTCTTGGAACTTTTCAAGAGCCCATAAAGCGAAGCGATGTCGCTTGGGTCGGGCGGCTTCAGTTCTTACACAATTTAAGATCTCGTTCCATACGTCAGTCCGAGTTGTTGCGAACGGCGCCGAATCGATTCTCCACGGTTTTCGCGTGCACTCTCAGTTACGGCCGCTATATTTTCTTCACTGCGTGCTGGACGTAGTCTATTTGGTCGAATATTATCCAATAATGAATGCTGGGTCTCAAGATGGGTGATGGTGTTGCGAATAGTACGTTCTGTAGGCCGATTATGTTGACCATAAGTTGAGCGAAGTGCACGAAACAAATTCTTCACAGAACGTGAATTTCCGTAATAAAGTGAACGATTTATAAACGTTGTTCAGGCGTAAGTCTTTTCGTGATGAAATGCCAAACAATACTAAACAAAAATAACATGACAGCATGACACGACTCACACGTGATCTGTCAAAAAGTGGCTATTGAAAAAAGTATATTTTTTTAGTTATTTCTTCACTCTTCAGTTGACATTATCGTATTTCAAAATCCTATTTTATTACTATTTTTATTTTTTGTAACAAAAGTAAACACAAAACAGCTGACTTATCAATTGCACAATTAAACAGTTCAAGTTTACGAGACTAAATTGTCTGGCAAATTTATAAGAGTTGTGCAAATTAATATTCAAACAAATTTTGACAGTTCATTTGCGAGAGTGGAAAAATGCGCAGTTTGCACAGTTTACGAGGGTTTTAAGCATTATCATGAGTACCCTTAATATTTATTAATATTTTATATATGTAAATGAATTTAAAGAAAAATATAAAAAAAAAAAACATTTCTTTCTTATTATGCAAAGATAAAAACTAATTCAAGAGATAAAAAAGGAAGTGGAAGCCATTCTGTGAGCCACCAAATTTTTTTAACATTTAAGTTTAGGATAATATTCTTATCCCCTGAGTAAACGCTAGTGTCAAATCTACGATTTTCAATAGTCATTTGCCTGCAACTGATAGATTTTATATTTGCTCGTCTGTGTATGTGATAAATAGATATTTTTCTTATGAATAAATAGATTAGTTTTTTTATCAAAAAACCAGAGTTCAGAAAAAACACACACTGAATAAAAAACTCGTACATATATGTAAACAAACATAATTTAGACCAACACACACATATTTTTAGCTTCATATCAATTATGTGCGTTTCTAAATTTTCTACGGTGCCCAACACAATCATGACTGCGTTCGTTTTAATATTTCGTTATTTACACGAACATTTTTGTATCACGTACTTTTTGTTTCGATCACACATAAACCACACATATTGGAGTGTTGCTTTATTTGAAGTTCGTGTTCTGGTACGTGTACTGAAAAAAAAAACAGAACATGTACAATAAACGGGTTCGAGTTCAGTTATATTAAGTCGTGTTGTGGCTCGTGTACTAAGAAAAAACAGAACATGTACAATAAACAGGTTCGAGTTCAGTTATATTTTAAGTCGTGTTCAGGCTCGTGTACTAAGAAAAAACAGAACGTGTACAATAAACAGGTTCGAGTTCAGTTATATTTTAAGTCGTGTTCTGGCTCGTGTACTAAGAAAAAATAGAACATGTACAATAAACAGGTTCGAGTTCAGTTATATTTTAAATTCGTGTTCTGGTTCTTGTACTACGAAAAATTGAAACATCAATTCACGATCTGATACACCCCAATAAAAACGACAACAATTGTTTCAACCAAATTTATTAAAATTTTATTGACCCTTTTTTATGACTTACGTTGCAAATTGTTTACAATTGTCAAATATTTTAAAATTCTATTGGCCATTTTTTGTGATTTACGTTGAAATTATTTACAATTGTTTTTATTGACTGGTTTTTATTTTAATAAAAGATGGTAATAAAATACTTAAGACACAAAAACTGCACACTGCACTTAAATCTTTCTTGCAGGGTTCAATCAGACGTGTAAATTTTTTCGTTTCGCTATTAAAAGTTGCGTATTTTTTATAGCAAAACTTATTTATGTTATTGCTTTCAAATTGTTTTAATTTTCACAAAATATTTGCAATTTGCACAATAATACAGTACACTTATAGTTCACGATCTAATGAAAACTGAACCACTTTTAATGAATAAATGACGCACGCACTCGCTATTTATTGCAAAATCAATTGCGTGAAATTGTAACGTAAGTCATAAAAAAGGGACAATAAAATATGAAAATATTTTTTTGGGTTTTTTTATTGACACTCATTGTGTTTTTATGCAAAAAATCCCAAAAAATCATTCAGAAAAGGATTGTGCATTGTCACTAATTGGTTCGCAAATTAAGGGTGGGTGATTGTGTTTTTTATGATGCAAAATTTGTGTCTAAAGTTATTTGTTACCAAAAAAAAAAATGTTTGCAAAAGATCCTAACAACCAACAAGTGTGTCTTTTATGCCGCAAAATTGGGTTTTTCGTCTATGACACTAATTGGGTGCGAAAATAGGGGTGTGTAATGCAAAAAAACCTAACAACCAACAAGTGTAAATAGTTTTTGTGTCTTAAGTGTTTTATTACCATATTTTATTAAAATAAAAACCAGTCAATAAAAACAATTGTAAATAATTTCAACGTAAATCACAAAAAATGGCCAATAAAATTTTAAAATATTTGACAATTGTAAACAATTTGCAACGTAAGTCATAAAAAAAGATCAATAAAATTTTAATAAATTTGGTTGAAACAATTGTTGTCGTTTTTATCGGGGTGTATCAGATCGCGAATTGATGTTTCAATTTTCGTAGTACAAGAACCAGAACACGAATTTAAAATATAACTGAACTCGAACCTGTTTATTGTACATGTTCTATTTTTTCTTAGTACACGAGCCAGAACACGACTTAAAATATAACTGAACTCGAACTTGTTTATTGTACATGTTCTATTTTTTCTTAGTACACGAGCCTGAACACGACTTAAAATATAACTGAACTCGAACCTGTTTATTGTACATGTTCTGTTTTTTCTTAGTACACGAGCCACAACACGACTTAAAATATAACTGAACTCGAACCTGTTTATTGTACATGTTCTGTTTTTTTTTTCAGTACACGTACCAGAACACGAACTTCAAATAAAGCAACACTCCAATATGTGTGGTTTATGTGTGATCGAAACAAAAAGTACGTGATACAAAAATGTTCATGTAAATAACGAAATATTAAAACGAACACAGTCATGATTGTGTTGGGCACCGTAGAAAATTTAGAAACGCACATAATTGATATGAAAATAAAGATATGTGTTGGCTGCTTTTGAACAGAACATTGTGTGTTTCATGTGTGTATTTTCTGAACCTTGCAAAAAACTTAATTTAAGCGAGTCCTCTTTATTGTTGGCAAGGAAACATTTTGTGGCTCTTTAAAAACTTTGAAATTTTGTAAATTGTAATTTTAGACTCTTCCAACTCAAAAGGTTTCCTACTCCTGGTATAGGGTAACGTATAGTTGGCCTAGACCGACTATAATTTTCTTACTTGTTTTTTTTTTGTCAATAACTGCGAATAATGAAGGTGTTACAAAATTGTCAGAGACGTTTTTGTGATGTACTCCACCAGACCTAGAATGTCCACTAGGTCATTGCTCAAGTACAAAATTGCTGTAGCACGGTGTAGTTGTTTGTTCCTCATCAAAATTTTAAAACATTTAAAATTGTTTAAAAAAAACTTTTTCCTCTCGAATTCTTTTCATTATATTTATTAACTTACTTGGAAGATAATCGCTTTAGAACTACTTATTGCTCTTTATATCGAGCCTGCACTGTGAAAATAGCTTAAATGCCACAACCAGAATACTCTCGACCTTTTTCTAACTTCACACCCTGACAAGTATGAAGTGAAAATACTTGCACCTCTTGGTAATTCGGATCACTGTACCATTTCCGCTTCTTTTTCGTACTCTGTACTTCACAGTGTTTCAACACCAGCTATGAAACGCTCAGTTTTCATTTACAAAAAGGCTCGTTGGGCCGAGCTCAACGATTTCTTCAAGCATTTCAACTGGAAACTTTGTTTCCTAGATAATAATGTTGATGCTGCTGCGATAATGGTGGAAAAAATAATAGTGCTTGGTATGAGATTATTCATTCCATCAACGCGCATTTCGGCTAAACCTAATCAAAAATCTTGGTTTCACCAGACTTGCAGAGATTCAGTCTGATCCAGAGAGGAAGCATTCAGACTTTGGCGTGAAAATAAAAATTCCGTCACTGAACTGCTACGCAAACAGGCGAGAAATGAATGTGCCAAAGTACTAAGGCGCGAAAAGTTTCTTCACGATCAGCGTCTTCGTGCTAAAGTTCTTTCTGCTCCTCGGGGCAGCAAGAGCTTTTGGTCATTTGTTAAAAGAGTAAAGAATAATGCTAGTTCTGCTATCCCAACTCTTATAATGAATGACCAAATATTCACTGACCCGGTTGATAAGGCTAACCTTTTAGCTGAACTTTTTGCAAAAAATTCATTTTTGCCGGATAGCGATCAACCACTGCCCGAACTGGAAAGAGTATCTTGTACTATGCCTAAAATATTCTTCCGAGCACGTGCAGTTAAAAGGGTTCTTTCGGATCTCAACATTAACAAGTCTCCGGGACCGAATGGTATACCAGCACTGGTGCTGAAACAGTGCTCTTCGACGCTAGCCAGTCCATTGGCCAACCTTTTCAGCCTTTCGTATCGTGCGGGAGTCTTTCCCTCTTGCTGGAAGGTTGCTAATGTTCAGCCAATCCCTAAAAAGGGTGCGGCTAATAACCCTGAAAATTACCGTCCAATTGCAATCTGCTCTGCGCTCTCAAAGGTGATGGAGAGCATGATCAATTTCCACCTTGTGAACTACCTAGAGGCCAACTCACTTCTTAATGATCGACAGTATGGCTTCCGTAGAAATCGTTCCACGGGAGACCTGTTAGCTCTACTTTCTGAGCGCTGGAGTCGATCCATTCGTAATTTTGGCGAAAGTAAAGTGGTTGCTCTGGATATTTCCAAGGCATTCGACCGTGTATGGCACGGTGCATTGATATCAAAGCTTATTGCATTTAGGGTCGGTAATGACTTTTCTCGATTTATATCGAGTTTTCTCAGAGACCGAACAATACGTGTTATTGATGGGGTCTCATCTAATGAGTTTCAGCTTAATTCAGGGGTACCCCAAGGTTCCGTTCTTTCTCCTTCTCTTTTCCTTATCTTTCTGAACGACCTTCTTGGCCAAACTTTTAAATCTATATACTTTTTCGCAGATGACAACAGCATTTGTCATTCATTTTCCTTTAATTGTATGCCAAGCCTCTTGGAGGTTGGGGGCAAAAGGCGGACAATGAATGACACACTCAATCAAGACCTCTTAACAATCTCCGAGTGGGGTAAAGCGAATAGGGTTGATTTTAATGCGCTGAAGACCCAATGTTGTATGTTGACCCATAGGGCCATGGAATCAACAATGTCATCTGTATATATGGGTGGTATATGTATTGAGGAATCGGATACTCTTGATGTTCTGGGCATGAGAATTCAATGTGATGTTCGTTGGAACGAGCATGTATTTCAAGTGTCGAAAGAAGCATTCAAGTGTCTTGGTTTTCTAAAACGGTGTAGAAATTACTTCACTCCTTCTGATCTCCTTAAAATCTATACCACTTACATCCGACCGAAAATGGAATACAACTCCCATAAATGGGCAGGGGCTTCGAAGTCTATTTTGGAGCTACTGGACCGTGTGCAAAGGAGGGCGTTGGCGCCCATCAATGACAGTAGGGTATCCAATTCTATTGATTCATTGGAACACCGTCGGAATGTGGATTGTGTAGCACTGTTCTATAGATATTACCATTGGAAATGTTCTTCTGAGATTAGCGAACTTATTACAAGTGCCCGAGTTTCGGTTCGCTCTACCCGCTTCTCTAGTTGATCACATCCGTTTGTAGTCTATTGTCCAGTTGACCGCACAACGCATTACAGAGAGAATTCGTTTATCAGTCGAACTAACCGTATGTGGAATAAACTCCCCGCAGAGGTCTTTCCTGACAGTTATAATCTAATAAAATTTAAGTCAAATATCCATAAACACTACTCCCTCTCCCCTCCTTCCCATAACCTATTTTCCCTAAATCAACACAATGCACTGCATTTGTAGGGGGCATCCCCTGAGTGTTGGTTAACAAAAAAAAAAAAAATAACAAATGAATGAACGTAACTTATTGATTTCCATACAAAAATTAAAATTGCAAATCTTGTAACTTATAATATTTTCGGGGTCATGGCTCGATATGTCCGAGCCAGAAAAAAGGTTTGGAAAGAGAATAAGTTGAATTTTCCAGACATAAAAAGGGTGTAATCGCTAAAGTACAAATACTGCCATAACAGTTACTGGGTAATACTATTTACAATCATAATTTAGTTTCTTTCACATACTAAAAAATTATATGGCCGTAGTCTATTTTAAACTTAATAATATAATTTGATTACCTTTCTTATTTTCGTTTGTACCAATCCATTCTTATTATTGCTAGTTTGTTCTTTTTTAATCTTTCATCTTCCACTTATTTTATTTTTGCATATCATTATCACCTTCTTTGGCTAATAACAGATCTGAACTCTTGTGATCACATGTTATTTAGTTATCTTATACTCGTATCACTGTACATTTATCGCATTCTTTCAAATTAGTGCATGAACAATGAAAAAATTCACTTTCAATTACAACAATTAAAATCAGAGACGATAATAACTTATTTAGAGAGAGAAAAAAATAAAAGAAAAGGATCGAATACGACACACATACACCTTGATAATGTTAAGCAATCACAGGCAGACCAGATAAACAAGAAGATGGCAAAAACAACAACGACGACGACGACAATGAAATTCGAGACGCTTAAGGATGACATAACAGACAGACGCCGGTCTATACGTGGCAACAACTAAAATTATTGAAAAACTACAACGACGATGTTCAGTTGACGACAACAACAACAATAGTTAAAAACTACAACAATCCAAAACTAGTTCAGTTAAAAAACGCACTGAAAGAAAACCCGAAGCCAGCGATAAAAATAAAACAGAAAACTAAAACTTTTTTATATCACGCAAGTTTGGATTGGGATTGGTATTGTAGGTTTGACTTTAACTTTGTTCCATACAATGTTTGTTCTACAAATAAAGTAATTCAAACGGTCTTTAAAGAACTGTTTTTCTTTAACCTCGAGAAAGTTGTTTTATTCTAAGGATGTTATAATATTACAGAACTGCATTCTATCTGATTGTAGAAAATTTCGTTTATCAAATATTCGCAAATTCTGCATAAAGTAGTGTATATATCCTTCGTTGCAGCTCGTTTTTCATTAAGTTTAAATAATAAAATGAACTTTAATAAAATAAATATTCCCAGACTGTATGACAAAAAAAAAAAGCAAACTTGCTGAAAAAAAAACCCTAAACATAATCTTGGTTAAGGTTAAGGCCAGGGCTACCGACTCACAAAATATGTACGTAGATGAGAAATTGAAAATCAATGGTGTGCAGACGGGGGTATACTCAAAAACAAGCTACAGTATTGTCAATATTGATGTTGATATAAACGTAATCCAGCTGCGTTTGTGCTCCATTTAGTTGTACAATAAAAAAATGGCAACAGGAACAACATCAAATCAATACAACAACAGCAACGACAACAAAAGCAACTAAGATCTACTCTACAACAATGACATAAAACAGTGACAATACTGAAACTCTACTCATCATCGTTGACTTCGTCTTCACCAATAGCAACTTTAAACCTTTAAGAACTGATTCACAAATTTTCGTTTAATATTTAAAAAACAAAAAAAAAAAATAAAAACAAGTATGGAAGCTAGACTGTCTGTATGATGTAGGGCATGAATTTCGATAAAGGGTCTTAGGATCAACTCTGCCGAGTTCATCATTTGATAAAGAAAATAAGCTTAAGCCCAGTTTGAGTGGTACTGTTATACTTTTGTGGCTTGTTGATATAAAAAAAGTTCATATCGGATGTAGTTTTTATAACGGGATTAGCTCGAAAAATGGACCAATCATGATCACCTATATTTCTCAAAAAATATACAAACCAAATTCACAAAAAATTTTTGTTTTGATAGAATTAAGTGAAGAGCGTAAAGCAGCTTTACGAATATGTGGCGACTAAGACAAAATGTTAGTAGAGTATTTATATGATATACCACTATGTGGTCAGGGTATAATAACTCTATCTTGATGTTTGTAACTATCAAAAACATTTGACCTGGACCCACCGTCGCACAGTGGACAATATTTTGAGAAGGCGGCCAAAAATCATTTTTTTTTGTTACCGATTTTAAAGTTATGTTATTCATTTGAAAGTAAATACTAGTAAACCTCGGGAGCCAAAAAATTGCGACTCTATCTCAACTATATCACAGCGAACAGGGTCTTCGAAAATGGGCTTTCTCAGTATTTTGATAAAATTAAAAATTTCTTTGTAAATTTTTATTTTTGAATGACTGTAACTTTTTGATTTAAAAGATTTTGAAGTGAAATAAATTTTGTGTAATTTTGTGGCTTCCATACTATTAATGGTAAAAATGTAAATTCACTGAGTCATTCCGAAATTTGAAAAATAAATTTTAAAAAAGGTCCAAATTTTCCGAAAATCTCCTACTTAATAGAGCATAACTCCTGCCAGTCAAAAGCAGTCAGAAAAAATCTTGCACTCTTCTATAGTCCGAACCCTCCCCTATACTCCTATACCCCATTATACATCCGCCAGTTTCCGCCCGTGTGCACCAGAACAATTTTTCTGACCCAAGGTTAGATATTTTCTGCAAAATTTATGAATACAAAAGTTGTCCACTATGTGGTTAGGATATATTAAGTTTGAGGTGATGTTTGTAACTGCCAAAAATATTGGACCTTTATCCATCTTTTATTATACGGATCAACTCAAAAAACTTTCTGAGTCGAATAAACGATGTCCGTCCGTCCGTCTGAGTGTTATGAATACAAAAGTTGGTCGTACCAGTGCACCGCGGTGTATTTTTTTGCGTGTCGGTAGAGTTGTCAGGAGTTGTTATATACTTATAAAAAAGGGTGGAGATATAATGCGCTTAATTGTTACATAGGTATCTTTCAAAAACAATAATAGTCTGAATTAGAGTTATATAGTTTAAATACCTGACAAAATGGGAAACACTTTATATAACAGGTAAATGGTAAAAAAAAAACTATTGCGACATAGCCCTTTAAAATATGAGCAGGTATGCTTCACCTTTTAAAAGGGGTTAGGGTGTGGGTTTTTTATGCTTCTAAAGGTGGTAATAAAAGATAAAAATTTTTATTTTACATAATTGCAAGAAATAGTATTTATAATAATGTTTCCACAATTATTATTCATTACAATTTGTGCAATGGCTGAGTACTGTTACACAGATCTGGCAGATATTTATTTTCAACGAAATGATGTAGACGATGTAATTTTGCACATAGTGAGCAACGACTTCTTTAAGAATTGTAACCTAGAAGACATTGAAATACACAAAGGAAAAATTACTAATTTTGCATTGAATTTGAAAAGACGGTACATTGAATGCTCTCATAGCAAGGTAAAGATGTACAAACGTTACCAAGACTGGTTAATAAAGGAACTTATTTTTGAGAGTGCATCTACAACTGCCAACGAAAGTGGAGAAAAGGGTCGACCAGCAAAAGATCTCGAAGGTGCAAGCTGGAGAATATCAATGAAGAAATTTCTCAAAGAATTATTAAGGATTCATTTTTGCACCAAATTCAACCAACCCAAAATAAAAAAATAAAAAAATAAATTGGAAAAATAGTAGAAACGAGCCCAAGGCGCAAAAAGAGGATTTTGAAAAGCATTCCTACACCAATTGAAGATAAGAAATTTACGCCGGATGAAGCGTTCGCCCTATTTTTGGAATTGAAATTGACCACCCGGTCACCCGGTAGGTGAGAAGGTAGCGTGCTCGCCTTCCATGCGAGGGGTGGTGGGTTCGATTCCCACCAGAGGCTTTAGTCTGTCGCTGCAAAAAAAAAAAACAAAAATTAACACACTACTCCCTCCTTCCTCCTTAACCTATTTTTCTGAGATCAACACAGTATACTGCACCTGTAGGGGCATCCCCTGAGTGTTGATAAATTAAAAAAAAAAAACAATATAAGGAATTGCGGAAGCGAACCAATGAAAAGAATTGTGGGATTTTTCCAGAGTATCGAGATTTAGTTTCTGCCAAAAAAGAATGCTTACCCTCACAATCTGCTATTAGTGTCACTTCAACATCAGCAGAAATAAAATTGCAAGATCTCCTTGAACATACTGCAGAACGATTGCTAAATACGCTTGATACTGATCATTTAAAAAAATTGGTAATGGCAGCATTACTTTAATTTCTAAATGGGGATGTGATGGATCCTCTGGTCAGAAACAATACAAGCAATTTAATGCCGAAAATTCATCAGATGCTAATTTATTTATGGTATCTTTCGTTCCATTGCGCTTAACAAAAAGGTATAGCGTCTTACAGCCGTCAAGTAGTAGAGCAACAGAAATTGATATATGGAAAAATTAAATTCCTTCTTCAACAAAGTATTGCAGACCAATAAAATTTGCATTCAAAAAGGAAACCAAAGATGTCATAACTGAAGAAGTTCAAAAAATAAAAGATCAAATTAAGGAACTTCAAATTTGATGACCAAGACATTGAAGTACATTTTAAAATGTGTCTCACAATGATTGATGGAAAAGTTGCACAAGCTTTAACTGGAACAAAGTCAACGTCAAGCTGCATTATATGCCAAAAGACATCAAGTCAATTAAGCAACCCCCACCAGAAGACGATAGTTTTAAGGAAGCCTACGAATTTGGAATGTCCCCTCTTCATGGAATTTGGTCCGTTAGGCGAAACAGTGAGAAAAAAAACAAAGACAATGAGTAAAAAAAAGAAAGCAAAAAAAAAAAACAAATTCAACAAAAATATCTACAGCTAGGCCTCGTAATCGACCAACCAAAACAAGGGGAAGGAAACACAAATGATGGAAATACGGCAAGGAGATTTTTTTCCGATCCGGTAACTGCAGCATCTATCACAGGTGTAGATCATGAATTAATAAGACGATTCAAAATCATATTACAAGTTCTAGCATGCAGCAGAAAGATAAATGCAAAAAAATTTGGAGAGTACGCCAATAAAACAGCTATACTTTATAATGAAAAATACTCTTGGAGATATATGCCATCCACAGTTCATAAAATTTTGTAACATGGGGAACAAATAATTCAAAACAATATGCTACCAATAGGAAATCTATCTGAAGAATCGCAAGAAAAAAGGAACAAAGACTACAGATTCTTTCGCGAGCACAACACAAGGAAAATGTCCAGATGTTGTACTAATGAAGACCTTATCACTATTTTGTTGTGCACTTCAGATCCATATATGTCCAACATTCGTCAAAAATGGAAAAATACCTCTATTGAATTAGACGAAGAAGCTAAACAACTTCTAGAAGATGAAAATCAAGGCTATTTAGAAGAAATTCTTACTAAAATTGGTTGATTTAAAGTACTTTTTCATTACACTAACAATAAGTTACACTTTATTTTATATAGTTAAAAAATTTTCTTGATTTAAAAATTTATATATTTTGTAAATTTACAATAAAAATTGTTATATTTCATAAATTTACTATAAAAATTGATATAGAAATATTTAAAAAGACGATAAAAAAAATTTTAACTAAAGCAAAAAAATACGAGTTTTTCATTGAAACTTCTCTATCTTGAACCAATATAAGGTAACTTTTACGTTCGCTGCTTAATAAATTATATTTTAACTCGGAATCTTTCAAAAAAAAAAAAAAAAAAAACAACCTTTGGCCCTTGTGCACATTAGGACTAAAAAGTTTACGGGGGCCAAAGTTTGGCATTTTCTGAAAAAATTAACTTAAAAAATTGTTAAAAAGTATTAGTTGTAAAATTAACTGAAAAATAAGACATTATATTAAAAAAAAACCTTTTTTTACCTTTCAACACTTCACTTTTGTACTAAAATTCAACTACAAATGAAAATGTATTTTAAATCCTCCGTAACTTTTTTTATTTTCGGTAGAGAATTACGTTTTATAGCAAAACTTAAAGGCTAAAGTCTCACCTACCAAACAAAAAAAACCGCTTAACAAAATTCCAATCCAATCAAAAGTTATAGATTTTTGACCGCCTTCTCGTCAAATGGTCCACTGTGCGTCGGCTGAGTCGATTTAGCGATGTAAATAAATTGCAGGTCGCAAATATCAATATATTTTGATTAAATTTGATATACAAGCTTCTATCGGCCATAGGATGAAGGCTATGAAAATCGATTCATATTCAAAAATATTTAGAGCCTAAAAATAGGGCAAGGAAATTAAAGAAATTTTTCACCAAAAAATACACATGCTGCATAATGGACGACGAAGCGTATATGCTGTCAGATTTTTCGCAGCTTCCGGGCCAAAATATTTATGTTGCTAATGCTCGAGGATATGTCAGAGATAAGTTTGGGACTCAGAAGCAGACGAAATTTCGAACAAAGTTCCTGGTATGACAACCAATATGCAGTTGTGACAAAAGATGCAAGTCAGTTGTTAAAACGGGCTTTATCAAAATCGAAAATTTCTTTGATAAGCCAACACAATGCGTCGACATGTTTTGGCCCAATTTAGCATCCGGTTACTACGGTAAGAAAGCTGTTCAGTGATAGAAGAACAATAACATGTTTTTTTTTTAATCAAGGGAAGCAAATCCTCCAAACTATCCAGAGCTTTGGCCAGTCGAGAGATATTGGGCTCTTGTGAAAAGGGATGTGAAGAGAACAAAAAAGGTGTCCTAAAATGTAGAAGCTTTTAAACAAAAAAGTGAGAGAAACCACTATAAAATCTCTAATGAAAACGCTCCCGAAAAACGTCCATAAATTCATATGTAGTGATTGGAACTATAAAACTTATCTTTTTTTTTTTTGTAAGCAACAATATAACTTAATATGAATAGAAAAGCAAAACTATAGTTTCCTTATTGTTGCATTTCATGTATGTTAAGATTTCTTCAAACTCACTCCTTATGTGATACAGAGGAAATTTTATGGAAGCTTGATCTGAAAGACCACAGACAAAAGTTTATCCAAAAATATTTGCATTTGTGACCAGTAGTTTGATTATAAACATTACATGGACAGCCGGACAGACAAACAGACGATCATCGTATAATTGACTTAGAAAATGATTACGAGATGATAATAAAAGATGGGGGCACCAGTAGATCGCATTGACCTTTATTTCCTTTAGCCGCCCAATTTAATATTTAGGGGTTAAATACGCCCTTTTTTCTTTGAGTAGATTTTTCAGAATTGATTCAAAGACCGCATATACAAATTGGACATCATATGAAAGGAATTTGCAAGGCCTGTCTAATAAAAAATACTTGAATTCTCGTGTTATTTAATAAAACCCTACAAATTTCGGAATTTTAAGTCAAAAGTCACATATATTACTAGTAGTTCTGTTTAGTGAGGACGAATTTCATTGACTCTGTAACGTTATATTTGTAGTTGATATATAATTTCATAAAATTGTAACTCATAAGTGTAATAATAATTAATTACTATCACATACATTTTCCTATAAAAGTACGTTTTCTCAAAACGCTACATTTTCTTACAATTTACATTTTCTAAAGAGTAACTTTTTTAAAAAAGCGCCTTTTTAAAAGAGTAATTTTTCTTAAAAAATTACTTCTTCTTAAAATAGTACATTTTCTTAAAAAATTACCTTTTCGTGAAAGTACCTTTTCTTGAAAAAGTACCTTTTCTTGAAAAAGTACCTTTTCCTAAAAAAATTCATTTTCTTAAAAAGGACCTTTTCTAAAAAAAGTACTTTTATTCAAAACAGTATATTTTTTTACAAAAGTACCCATATTTAAAATAGGACATTTTCTTAAAAAAGTACCTTCTCTTAAGAAAGTACATTTTCTTCAAAAAGTTCCTTTCTCTAAAAAGTATTTTTTCATTAACAAATACATTTTCTTTAAATATTAAATAGGTTTAATGGGTTTGTGTAGATTTTGTATGAATGTTTATATGAATGCATAAAAGGGCAAATAGTTGAGTTCACGAAGAATATGGTAAAATTTTAAATATATTTTGTTGTTTTAAAATTTTAACTCTTACATTCCGAAAATGTAAAACAAAATGTGAAGAACATTTAATCACTTTTATCCATAAGTTTGAAGTTTATTAAATCAAATAAGTAATAATAAGTAATTCATTTCTTTAAAAAACAAAAAAAAAAAAAACACAAAATAGCAAAACTTAAAAAGATAAGAAATTTCAAAGGTTATTAAGTGGTATGTTACCAAAAACTAAAAAAATTACCAATAACTGGATATTTTTTAAAATTAAAAAAAAAAATGCATAAAAGACATCTATAATGTAGTCAAATGGAGGCGACGTATTTTTTTTATAGAAAATGTTTAATTTATAGTTTATCAAGTCTTCGAAATTTTCTCCTTTTAAAAAAAAATATATATGAACTTCAAAAGGCAATGCGACATAGACCTGCTTTGTTCAAAAGCATTAATAAGACTGAATGAAATTGTTGTTTACTTTTACTCTTTGATGAGTATTTTTGTTTTCGTTCGGCTGTATATATATAAGAAGCCGAGCACCAGTGTGTTTGGCACGGCCTTCACTGGTTTAAATCAGTGGTGTTCAAAAATAAAAATGTAATTGTGTTGGTGAGAAAAAGAGAATTGCACTGTAAGAAATGTTCAATGGGTTAATAGCAGTGTTAGTCTCTGTATGAATTTATTTTTTATTGAAAATATGAAACTGTTAATGTTGTGTGTAAAACTGTTTTAAAGAAATAAAAATTAAACAAAAATTCAATTTTGGCTTTTTTTTCATTCTATAAAAAACACAAAGTTGTAGATTTTTTCAATCAATATTAATGATTTCATTGTGTTTACATATTAAAATATTTCTAATATGTTATCCTGTTAAAAAAAAAGTAAAAAATACACTTTTTGGAAGGAAAAAATACATTCAAGGAATGAATGAATGAACGATCCCACTCAAATTTTTAAAATCATTTCAACTTTTATAATAAATAAATTCGTTTTTTTAATAATTCAGGACTTTTGTAGATCTTCTATATAAATTTTTCAATATTTATTCTTTCGCGACAATTATTTATTAGTAAAACATTTTTTAAATTTACAGAACTTAATGCGTTACGTTGTTTAGAACAAATAAATTTTAAATCTGCAAAAAAAATGTTCACAATTTTTATATGTCAATCGTGGTTTTCAATTTGATCAACGATTCTTTTAATTTTTCAACAAAAATTTGTTTTTTTAATCAAACAGCTTTTCGTTTTCATTTAAATTATTTTCATTACATGTTTTATAACAAATTGCCAAATACATTTAAACTCATAAAATATTTTTCGTATATTACTATTAATTTTTTTTCGGTGCATTAAAAAAATATCAGCATAAATCCGCACACTTCATTCGTCGCTGTTTCAGTGACGACTAAATGCAAGAGCGTAAGAATACATGTGAGTTGAGCATGAAATAAACAGCACTGGTTTAAATATGTGGAAATTATTTAGAACTAATCTAAATAATTTATTACATTTGAACGAATGTCATGTATTTTATGTATACTAGCAGATTCCAGCGCTCGAAATTCGAGTGCAATTTCTAGGCAACTTTTAACTTAGCCAATTCACAAACCAACACTTTTTTGGTTTTTTATTATTGTGAATGAAGATGACAAACTCATTAACAAATTTAAAAAATACACACATAGCATATGTATATTTTTATGTATGTGTTAGTAGCAACTTTAAATACAATTTACTCAAAATGAAGGAAAGAATTAAAAAATTTGTAAATCTGGGGAACAGCTAAAAAGAAATACCTTTCAAATAATATACGCTTATGATAAAATGGTAGAACAAAAAATCGCCTAGCCTATTAATATTATAGATGTGATTATGTGAAATTGAGAGTTTAGTATTTAGAGATTTTGGAGTCTATGAGTAACTTATAGTGTTGTATGAGAAAAAATTTATGTAGTTAAAAAAAAATTAGATGACCATAAAAAAAATGATTTACATTAAAAGAGTATATGTATAAGAACACAAAACAAATTACGCTCTTTCATTAAAAAAGTAAGTACCTTTCTATAAAAAGTATCTTTCTATTAAAAGTTCCATTTCTTTTAAAAGTGCCTTTTTAAAAGATTACATTTTCTTTAATAAGTACGTGTTTTAAAAAATAACTTTTCTGGAACACCAATTTTTTTAAAAGTAGTTCTTTCAAAAGTACATTTTCTTCAAAAAAAATATTTTTTTTAAATCTTACCTTTTCTTTAAATAGTAGTTTCTTATAACAGTATCCTTTTTAAGAAAGTACATTTTCTTTAAAAATACCTTTTCTTAAAAAAGTAGATTTTCTTAAAAAGAGTACCTTTCCCTAAAACGTAAATTTTCTTTAGAAGGTAAATTTTCTTTAAAAGGTAAATTTTCTTTAAAAGGTAAATTTTCTTAAAAAAAAAAAAAACATTTTGTTAACAAGTCCCTTTTCTTTAAAAGGTACATGTTCTTTAAAAACTATATTTTCTTCCCACCCCTCTTTAAAAACTACTTTTTCTTAAAATAGCGCCTATTTTAAAAAAGCAAATTTTCTTAAAATGCTCCTTTTCTCTCTCCTTAGAAAAGTACCTTTCTTAATAAAGGACATTTAATTTTAAAAGTACCTTTTCTTTATAAAGCAAAGTTTCTTGAAAAAGTAAATTTTTATTTAAAAGTAGCTTTTTGAAACAAATGCTTTTGTTTTAAAAAAGTATCTTTTCTTTAAAAAGTATTTTTTTAAGTACTTTCTTAAAAAATAAAGTAATTATTCTTTAAAAAGTACATTTTCATTAAAAAGTAAAATTTATTTAAAAGTACCTTTTCTTTAAAAGCACCTTTTCAAAAAGTACTTTTTCTGAAAGCAGCGTCTATGTATTTTAAAAAATAACTTTTTCATAAAAAAGTATATTTATACCCTATATCACTATGTGGTTTGGCTATAATGACTTTGTGCTGCTATTTGTAACTACCAAAAATATTTGACCTAGACTTAACTTTTATTATATCGATCGAATCAGAATCACTATCTGAGTCTATTTATCGATGTCCGTCCGTCCGTCCGTCTGTGTGTCCATGTAAACCTTGTAATCAAAGTGCAGGTCGAAAATATGAATATATTTTGATGAAGTTTGGTATATAAGCTTTTATTGGCCATAGGATGAACGCTGTTGAAAGTGGTGAGAATCGGTCCATGTTTGGACTTAGCCCCCATACAAATGACCCCTATGAAATCGACTTAAATTGCCATAAGATCCAAATTATCATATAAATCTTAGTCAAATTGGGTTTGTCTGTGTTTATTACATCCATTAATCAGTAGTCCAAAAATGATGCCTATGGGACAACTCTAAGTCATAGGCCCCATATAGAGTTGCTTCCGGATCTTCACTTAAATCTATCAAAAAACAATAATATTGCACTGATTCTTCTCAAATTTTGTTTGTATATATATTTTTGCAAAATACAGGAGACCTTAGCAAACATGGTCTGGATCGGTCCATTTTTGGGCCTAGTCCCCATATAGATATAGCATCCGATATGAACTTTTTCATATCTGCAGCCAAAAAAATTAATAAAAATCCCACTCAAATTTGGTTTATGCTTATTTTCTATATCCAGTTAGTTGGGCCTGAGAGATAGGGTCTCTAAACGCATTGTATAGGGTATCGTATAGTCGGTCTAGACCGACTATAATTTTCTTACTTGTTTATTCAATAAATTATCTTTTCTAAAAAAGTACCATTTTTAAAAAAGTATACTTTTCAAAAAAAGTACGTTTATTTAAATAAGTAAATTTTCTTTATAGAGTACATTTTATTTAAAAATATCTGTTCTTTGAAATGCACCTTTTCACAAAAATCACATCTTAAAAAGTACATTTGCTTCAAAAAACATATTCATAGCTTTTCAACAGGCGACTTAGAACTAAAATTTACACTTAAAATATTTAATATGAAAAATGTGTATTACTTAGAAATTTTTTTTTATTCACGACTTTTACTTTAAAATAGCTATGTATATCTATTTCAAAAAATTTATTAGGAAAAGTTGAAATTGTCTTTTTTAAAAATTACAAAATTTTTTTTTCTTAATTTTTTTAAGTTCTACTTGTGTTTTACTTCAGTAAAGGGTTAAGCCTGAGGATGAATTCATACTTGTGTACAATGTACCTAGTTGTCGCCTCTTCTTTTACTTTTTCTTCTTCCAAAAGTTGAAACAAAAAAAAAAAACTGAAACAAAGCTCATAAGCCGCCTTCGTAATGTGACATCGCCAAGGTATTGTCAACTGTTTGTGTTATACTCGTCATCGTGTTTGTTGTATAATGTGTAGATGTTTTGTTCCTTTTTTTTGTGCCGTTTTCAGATTCGCATTCGGTTTCAAAAGAAGCGCGATGAATATATGCCGAAAATTTTGAGCATGCGTACACGCTTCGTTGGCTTTTTATTGCTAAATTGAATTTTCTTTAGGTATGTTTAAACAACACTTAATTTCATTTGTAATTGTTTGTTAAAACTTTAACAAAAAATAAAAGTAAAAAAACAAAAAAACTTAACGAGTAAATAAATAGTTATTTAATTAATACGGAATTTTTAAATGTATTCGCAAGGAGTTTTTGTACATTTTTGTTAAGCTAAACATTTAAATAGTTTTATTTTTAATTTATGGGAAACAAAAAACAGCAGATGTTCTTTAAGTTTTTCTATTGAAAACTTTGTCACAGAGAAAAATTTATGAAGGAGAATTTCTAATTTAAAGAATAATTATAAAATTTTACATTATAAATATATATAATATTAATAGGCTAGGCGATTTCTTTTGACCGATGTTTTGTTCTACCGTTTTATCCCGATTTTGACCAAACGTATATTATTTGAAAGATATTTCTTTTTAGCCGTTTTGCAGATTTACAGATTTTTAAATTTTTTCTTTTATTTCAAATAAATTGCATTTAAATTTTCTACTAGCACATACATAAAATTATGAAATGCTATGTGTGTGTGTTTATTAAATTTGTTAATGTGTTTGTAATAAAAATGAGTGTTTTTTGTGTGTTGATTTGTTAATTGGCTATAATTGATTGGCATACCTTTAGGGTCTTAATTTAATGAAAAAATAAGATTTCCTAGAATTTGCACTCGGATTTCGAGGGCTGGAATCTGCTAGTTATAAATTAATGTACAAGGCTGTGCATATTTATTCGGGCTACCGCAGTTATTGCTAACCAAATTTCGGTTTGTATTGGGATTATGATAATAAGATCAAAATTATGTTTCTTAACACGAAATTTTTTATCATAATAGATCAGTTTTAGTTGCTTCTTTTGATATAATCGGAAATAAGGTCTACAGAACATCCCAGTTAATCTTTTAATCTTTGAGCCAAAAGAAACGATAATATTAAAGACCAAATATTGTCTACTTAAAATTGAAATACGATTATCGGAGTATTTGCTTTTTTATTTAATAAAAATTTACTTTATTTCAAAAAGTGCATATACACTCGGTTATATGAATTAATTCACACAGGGGAGAATATAAAATAAGCCTTTAAAGTCCTTTTTTTCAATTATGTTTTAGTTTTATTGTTTTATTAGTAATTAATGCTTATTGAAGTATATTTTTATATTATTGTTGCAGTCATTCAGTAACTTTATTGAACACTGCGAGTGCCTCAGTTAAGTTAATTTTAGTTTTGTTATGCTGATCTGATCTTGACCGTCATCGTCAACTTCGCTCACTAATCCAAATCTGGAACTCTTCCGGTGAAAGCTGCACCGCACTCGTTGATTCGTTGAATAGATTGATGACTGTTTTTATAGGTGCCTCAATGTCTTTTCGGTATTTTTCTTTTAAAATGGTGGGAGGCATGTCTTCTTACGGGGCATTTTCTTTAGCATCGACTTTCCTGTTGTGGATGCATCAACTTTATTCCAGGCCAAATTCAGGCTTATAACTGCATCTAATCTTCGCAAAAGCAATGAAGCTCTGTGATTTCTGCATGTACGGTCTCCTCGATGTACTGCAGCAGCATGGTAAACGAACATCTGCGTGCGTGAGGAGTCTAGCTCATGTACGCCGAATACGTAGACCCAAAGTTGTCGAAGATAAAACACATCCTGTACTGGAACCTCCGGAAGGGGGTAAGTTTTGCATGAAATCGAAGCAAATACCCCTAATATGGTTGTGCACATAATTTCCACCTCTCTCATTTTCTTGTAAAACTTCTTCGTACGTGCTTTGTGAACGACAAGCCCTGCGGTTGCTGCTCGTTTGGCGTTATCGTTGAGTGTAGGGATTTTTATTTTGATGACCAGCTGTTCGCATGTGCTGCAAGTGTCAATCTGAGAACCAAATTTCAAATCGAAGTTTTCTTTGAAGTAGCGAAGAAAATATTGTTAGTTAATGCGAGTATCAGGATATTTGATGCAGAACATTTCGTGCGTTTTCGTGCCGTTTAAGCGAGCATCCAGGTATGTGTTTTCTCTGCTGGAATATTGATAAGTTTTCGTTGGAAATTATTTAATATGCTCCACCATTCGGTTGATTTCATTGGCGGAAATCTAGAAATTTGGTAGAGCAGCTTGACCGCATTTTTTTGGAGTGTCTACTCCTCTTAACAATCCCTGTAAACGACTCGGCCTCCTGTCGGAGACGCTGTAAAGACTGAGAAAAGCCTTTTGACAAACAGGTACCTTATGGGAGCCTCGATGACATGATAGCTGAAAGTGGACTGCCTCACTCGTGGTTCCTCCTTTCTGGGACGATGTTCTTTGACTTCATGGTAATCAACGAGGGACTGAAGATAGACGTCTTACATTGTCTTGGATTGCATAGAGTACAACTTAGCAAGGACACCGTCACGTTCCTCTGTAGAAAATGAATCAAAGCATTTTGAGCGTCAACTGAAAAGAAAATATCCCGAAATAAACATTATTAAAAAAAAAATTATATCAATGATATTATTAAAATCAATGTAGCGTATTTTCCGGAAAATGTCCCATGGATTAAAGAAATAATAATAATATGAACCAGCATTCATCTCCTGTAGTTTTCTTTGCAAATTGCTTTCCAGCGGAATTTTTATAAGATTCTCCAGAAATTCTGGCCTGTTTTGCAATCTGTTGCCCATAGTTCTCTGGTTTTTTGACTCATTTTTTACGTTTTTTTGCATCTACTTCGTCCATCATTAGTGTTTATAAAAAGACAAAACCCAAAAACACAGATATTGACTATGCAATTATAATGTTGCAATATGGCGAAATAATGACGACAGATTACAATAGTGCTGGGAAAGTATTGAGTATTTGGGTATGATTAACGTCCTTTTTAAAGTCATCGCGTATTTACCCCACATATTTTCATAGAGACTTACACCGTTTTCAATCTCATTTAGTAGGTATACTAGCACAGTACCGTTTCCCATTATTATCTCGATTTTCCAAAATTGTGACTTACGCCTTTTTCAAAATCAGCGATTCAAATAACAAATAGTATGAAAAATAATTTAAAATACACAGTCCCTTACATGTTTGATTCCTGCAAGAAAGATTTAAGTGCAGTGTGCAGTTTTTGTGTCTTAAGTATTTTATTACCATATTTTATTAAAATAAAAACCAGTCAATAAAAACAATTGTAAATAATTTCAACGTAAATCACAAAAAAATGGCCAATAAAATTTTAAAATATTTGACAATTGTAAACAATTTGCAACGTAAGTCATAAAAAAGGGTCAATAAAATTTTAATAAATTTGGTTGAAACAATTGTCGTCGTTTTTATCGGGGTGTATCAGATCGCGAATTGATGTTTCAATTTTTCGTAGTACACGAGCCAGAACACGAATTTAAAATATAACTGAACTCGAACCTCTTTATTGTACATGTTCTATTTTTTCTTAGTACACGAGCCAGAACACGACTTTAAATATAACTGAACTCGAACCTGTTTATTGTACATGTTCTGTTTTTTCTTAGTACACGAGCCAGAACACGACTTAAAATATGACTGAACTCGAACCTGTTTATTGTACATGTTCTGTTTTTTTTTTCAGTACACGTACCAGAACACGAACTTCAAATAAAGCAACACTCGAATCTGTGTGATTTATGTGTGATCGAAACAAAAAGTACGTGATAGAAAAATGTTCGCGTAAATAACGAAATATTAAAACGAACACAAGTCATGATTGTGTTTGGCACCGAAGAAAATTTAAAAACAAACATAATTGATATGAAAATAAAAATATGTGTGTGTTGGTCTAAGTTGTGTTTGTTTACATATATGTACGAGTTTTTTATTCAGTGTGATTTTTTTTCTGAACTCTGGATACCCCCATTTCTTTATAGTCTAAGATATTTATCAAGTCCAGCCTGATGTTTTTCTTTTTCAGATTCTGTCCATTGCAGTTTCGGTAATAGATTCATCTTTTCTACATTAGTTCTCTCTCTTTTATGGTTAGCTTTAATATTATAGGCAAATGGACGGACCAACGACTTTAAACATCTCAACAAACGTTGTCAAATCATGAGGAACGGCGCAAAAATCATTTTCTGAACATCCTACAGAGTTAATGAATTCAACAATTCCATTTCCGTTTCCCATTGTTCTGCCATTAAGAATTATATGCCCATAATCATTGAAGAATTCTACTAAATGTTTGCCCTTTGTATTTACCACTTGATCATGAGCTTTTCTCAGATCTAAACCGGCCACAAAGATTGTTTTATAAATAATGTCTATTTCTTTCTTCTAACATTTCTATCACCAATTATTATTGTACTTATTTCCGCTGTTGAGCTATAAAAATCTTTAATTACAGCAAACTATTCATACCAGTTCGAGCCTCTGATGTATACTGGTATAATCAACACCGGATAATGTCAGCACCGTTCATAGATTGCATCCTCCTCTAGATTTACCATACTCCCTTAAACGCTGAGCTGATTTCCAATAAAGATGAAAGTTTTTACAATATTTTTCCTGCTGATAAATTTTTTCTTTTATTACATGTGTTTCAAATAATGTAAATATTTCATGACGTCGCAGGTTCAGGATACATACATATATTGTTATCGGAGTAGTAATTTTTATTGGTTGGATTTAAAATGAAAAGGGCGTAGTTTATATCGGCATCCTGGAGTAGAAGAAGTGATGTAAAAATAATCAGTCTAGCTAAAGTGAAAGAAATCAATTTTCATCTGTTGTCCACGAAGCTTTTTATTAAATTTATTTTAATGATTTATTGTAAAAACAGCTGGACTTTTCTTAATAAATTTGTAGTTCCCTTCTAATTTCAGTTTTAATTATGCGACGTTGGCGCATAATTATCGTTACAATAAAGATGTTGGTTGTTGTTGTTAAAATGCAAAAACAAACAAATCATCACAGTATAAGCCAGGCAGTGAGCAACCATTTGGCTTTAATCAAAATTACATGATTTTTATTGAAAAGATAAACATTAAAACTTTTGTTTTTGTTGTCGATATAATCAGAAATAAGGTTGTGATATTTTCTGTATGTGCCTTTTAATCTCAGAGCCAAAAGAAAACAAGTAAGAAATTTGTAGGCGGTCAGGACCGACTATACGGTCATCCCACGTACCATGCGTTTTCAGAGACCCTATCTCTTAGGTCCAACTAATTAGATATATAAAATAAGCAAAAACCAAATTTGAGTGGCATCTATAATATTAATAGGCTTGGCGATTTCTTGTGACCGATGATTTGTTCTACCGTTTTACCCCGATTTTGACCAAACGTATATTGTTTGAAAGGTATTTCTTTTTAGCCGTTTTGCAGATTTACAGATTTTTAAATTTTTTTACGGGCAGACGTAACAACTGTATTTTAGATTGTATCAATACAAAATTAATAACATCTAACAATTTTCTATTAAGATAAATTATTTACTGTTAAGACAACAGAATTGCCATCATAGTGAACCCGAAATTCGTTTATTAGCATCACAGCAATTCGGTTGGCAATAAATTCGGTAGCCACATTGAACCTATGTTCTGTGTGAATGATTAGCAGAGTAGTAATTGCTCATTGGTTGGATTTATACCTAAAATGGGCGGAGCTTATTTCTGAATCCAGCTGTGGAAGAAGAGATCCGCCTCGTTAAAGTGAAATAAATCACTTTCCGTCTATAATAGTGAAGCCACTGTTGTCCACGAAACTATTTCTTAAATAAATTTCGCTTAATGATTTAATGTTAAAACAGCTGGACTTTTATTATATTTAACAAATTTATACAATAATTGCTAATAAATTTATAGTACGTTTTTTTATTTTCGTTCTAATTATGCGATGTTGGCGCATAATTATCGTAACAACAAAGATATTGTTGTTGTTAAGATGCAAAAACAAACAAATAATCACAGCATAAACCGGCAGCCAGCAACCAATTAGCTTTAATCAGAATTACATGATTTTTATTGAGAAAAAAGAAGAGAAACGCAAAAAACATTAAAACTTTTCTTGTTATGCAGATTTTTCCAAAATAGATTTTGTTATTTTAATTTTTAAGTAAAACGTATTTATATTTCCCAGTCAACAAATTGAACATTCTAATCAATTTAAGTAAGAGTAAAAAAATAATGTAAATACATACAACTAAATAATGCAATACAAATAAACTCCTTTCAATAAGTCCAAAAGGAATCAGACATGATTTGAGAAAAAAAAAGAAAAGATTTTAATAAATCATAAAATCGCACTTAGAAATGGAAGACATCTTTAAAATGAAGATTGCCCTTAAACTGTGAAATGATTCATAAATGCTCCTTTTCGGCAGCCAAATGTACACTGGGTTGTTGTTTTGGTTTTTAACAATTTTTCTTGTGGTTACGAAACAAGTGTTATTTTGTTTGGAAAATTATGTCCCAGCAAATATTTGCAAATCGTTAATAAGGAAAAAATTAAAAAATGAATATTTAATGACACAAAATTTTCTTAAGAATTATTTTTTCAAAATCTAGTTTCATTTAATTTTTGAAACTTGTTTTTGGTGATGACAAAACAATGGAAACTTATAAACATTTATACCAGATTGGCCTAAAACAATAAAAAACAAGGTGTTGTGTAAGAAAATGTATAAATGTATCTTTTAATCTTATAAAGGGTGATTTTTTAAGAGCTATAGGAAAGTTTTCCAAAAAAAAAAAAACACATAAAATTCAGAAAAATGCATGAAATCTTTATTTGAATCGATAGTACGGTCCATATAATTTAATGTTTGAAGATTATTTCTTGCAAATGTTGACCGTGACTGCGTCTCAAATGGTCCATCCGCTTAGTCCAATTTTGGCATACTCTTTCCAACATTTTGGCCGGTATCTCACGAATAATGTTGTCAATGTTGTCTTCCAATGCGTCAGTTGAAGCGGAATTGTCTGTATAGACATGAGCTTTAACATAGCCCCACAAAAAATAGTCTAAAGGCGTTAAATCGCACGATCTAGGCGGCCAATTGACCGGTCCCGAACGTGAAATAAAATGTTCGCCGAACTCGCCTCTCAATAAGTCAATTGTCGCGCGTGCTGTGCGGCATGTGGCACCGTCTTGTTGAATCCACATTTTGCATTTTGGGCAAAAAAGGTTGCATATCATCTCTCGGTAGCGCTCACCATTCATAGTTACGTTACGATTCGCATAATCTTTGAAGAATGATTCCACCAGCCCATAAACCGCACCAAACTGTGACTTTTTCTGGATGCATTGGTAGCTCTTCCAATGCTTTTGGCTGATATTCACTCCAAAATCGACAATTCTGCTTATTTACGTACCCATTGAGCCAAAAATGAGCTTCGTCGCTGAACACAATTTTTCGGTAAAATAGTGGATCTTCGGCCAACTTTCCAAGAGGCCATTCACCAAAAATTCTACGTTGCGGTAGGTCGCTCGGCTTCAATTCTTGCACCAGCTGTATTTTGAAAGGCTTCACACCTAAATCCTTCCGCAAAATTTTCCACGTTGTTGTGTAACAGAGGCCCAATTGCTGCGAATGGCGACGAATCGATAATTGATGGTCATCATTAACACTGGCCGATACAGCTGCGATATTTTCTTCAGTTCGCACTCTACGTAAGCGTGTTGGTGGTTTAATGTCCAACAATGTAAATTTGGTGCGAAATTTAGTCACAATAGCCCGAATAGCCGCTTCAGTGGGTCGATTAAACTGACCATAAAATGGAAGAAGCGCGCGATGAACTTTCTTAACAGAGCACGCATTTTAATAATAAAATTCAATAACTTGCAAGCGTTGTTCGTTTGTAAGACGATTCATGGTTAAATTATAAACCAAACTGAAGATGTTTGACAATGAAACAAAATCGAAACGTGCATCAGCTGTTTAAACCAGTGTTGCCAAAAAGATAATAGCTAAAAAATCACCCTTTAGTTAACTAGCTGTAATCAGATGCACTTCGCTGCACCCAAAAACAAAATTTTTAAAAAACTATTTTATTTATTTTTGGCGATTTTTGATTTTGTCGATTTTTGTTTTTTGGATTTTAGATTTTTGGCGATTTTTGGCTTGGTGGTTTTTGGTTTTCGCGATTTTCGGTTTTTTGTCAATTTTTGATTTTGATGTGTTTTGTTTTTTGTGATTTTTGTTATTCGCGATTTTCGGTTGTGACGATTTTGGACTTTGACGATTTTTGTATTTTTTTTTTGTGATTTGTGATTTTTTGTTTGGCGATTTTTGTTTTTTGCTATTTTTGTATTTCGCGTTTTTCGGGTGAGTAGTTGTGGTGATTCCGCCCATATTTTCCACAACTGCTCACGTTGGTAGTTAATGTACTTGTCAAAAGTTTAAAGACGGTCATTTTCAGTGTATTTCATACATATATTTTTTTGTATAGGGGGTCCGATCCCGCTCATTTGCCCGACTACTCATACTAATAACCCGTGAACTCACACAAAGTCTCAAGGCTTTCACTATTATAGTACTTCAGTTATATGATATTAAATATTTATTTTTTATGGGTGGTGCCACGCCCACTTATATGATTCCGCCCATTTTTTATTACGAGTACTAACGTTGATAACTTATAACTTATAACTTATGGGAGGTGCGAAGCCCACTTGAACAATCCAAAAAAATATATCCTATTTTTCCTACCGGCTAGGCAGTTACCTACTATACAAATTTGGCGACGATCGTACCAGTGGTGTAGTCTCCCATAAAGCAAAAAACAAACAAACGTACAAACATAAAAAACTCCTCTTTTATTTTATTTATTTATTTATTTATTCGTATATTGGTCTATGGAATTAATCCTTACAGACTATTTACAAAGAAAAATATTTTAAAATTAATTTCAGTACATAGCTATTCATGAATTTAGAAAGCATATTATTTAATTTTAATTAGATTAGTATTTAATGATAAATCAATAAATCTATAAAGTTCATTAAATTGAATGCACATTCTCCTGAGAGGGTGTGCATTTGCATAATTAGCTCTATAGAACTGTACAGATAAAGGTGAGAAGTAACGTGTTGGACGTTGAGGAATGTTGAATGATATATTGTTAATCAGGAAACCAGAACAAACATCACCATTAATTATATTAAGAAGAAAATTTAGCATAGTTCTCCGGCTTTTTAAAGTTGGTAGCTTAATAAGGGCAAGTCTGCTGGTATAGGATGGAAGATTACTTGGATTGAAGTTTAAACTCCGAAGACAAAACAAAAGGAATTGTTTCTGCACAGATTCCAGACTGTCGGCATGAAGTTGATTGATTGGGTCCCAAATTATAGAAGCATATTTCAGGATAGGTCTCACAAGTGACGTATATCAAGTTTTGGTGACATAGGGATCATTAAACTCTTTAGCCCAACTTTTTATGAAACCAAGTACACCTCTGGCTTTGTTGACAGTAATTGTTATATGAGGAATAATGCTCAGTTTATGATCCAATAAAACACCAAGATCTATAAAGTTATATACTTTATCGAGACAATAATCACCCAGCACATAGTTGACAGATACACTTTTTAAGGTTTAGCTCCATTAAATTTAAATTACACCAAGAATAAAATTAATTCAAATCATTTTGGAGAAAAACATGATCAAAGTGTTGATTATAACAGAAGAAAATTTTGACATCATTCGCATACATCAAGATGTTTGAAAAATGAATAACATTCGGAAGATCGTTTATAAACAAAGAAAAAAGAAGCGGTCCAAGATGGCTGCCTTGTGGTACTCCCGACATTACAGCTATCGGCTTTGAAGTAACATTTTTAAAATATACTTTTTGTGTTCTATTGGTTAAATAAGAATATATCCACTTTGCGCAAAGATTTGAAAATCCCATCATATGTAATTTCTTAAGAAGAAGTTTATGATTGACTTTATCAAAAGCCTTGCTGAAGTCAGTATAAATTGCATCTGTTTGTTTGCGTTCAAGAAAACCACGGTTGACAATTGTAGTAAATTGTAATAGATTTGTAGAGGTTGAACATCTTTTTTGGAAACCATGTTGGAAGGGAGAAATTAACGTATTTACTTGATGGCATAGATAATCCGTTATAATTTTTTCAAAAATTTTAGGTATAATACTTAATTTAGCAATTCCACGATAATTAGTAATATCAGCCTTGTTACCAGATTTGAATAGCGGAATAATGAATGAATCCTTCCACATAATGGGAAAATAACCGTATTTAATTGAGGTATTAAACATGATTGTTAATGATACAGCTAAAACATCAGCACATTTTATTAAAATACAGGACGGAATTTTATCTGGACCACTGTTGCAGGAAAATTTAAGTTTTTCAATTCATTAGAAACCGCAGTTATAGCAAGAGAAGGAGTGGATATAATTTGAGTAGCAGTCAGTGAATATGAGCAGTTATTAGAATCATCAAAAGTTGCATCGGAGTAAGTAGTAGAGAAGAAGTCAGCAAATAAATTGCATACAATAGTATCATCACAAGATTCATTATGTAGGAATTTCGTAACAACATGATAGCCCTTAGTTTTTCTCTTAGAGTTAAACACATTTGTAGAATGACTTCGGATTTCGTTTAAAATTATTTTTCATTTTGTTCAAATAGTTTAAATAACATGAATTATTTAGAGTATTATATTCGGCACGACAAATGGAGTATTTTCCATGATCAACAAGAGATCTAGTTTTCTTATATTTCTTGACACTAGCCAGTTTCCTAGTATTCCAAGGCGGTCCAGAAAGGTTTTTCAAAAAAATTTTAGGAACACATGACTCAATAAAAGAATACATCTTGTTATAGAAAACTTCAGTCATTTGATCAATGGCACGAGTTGTACCAGTAGATAACGATGATAAATCATGTCAGTTTGTATTATTTATAAGTTCAATAAACATAGTGTAATTCGTTTGAGCGAAACAAAAAACTTTAGCACTTTTTTTTTTAGGTGTGTCTACACGTCCAGATGGAATGGATATATTTACTTCAATAGTAGGGTGATATCCATCTTCAGGAATAGAAACAGGGTTTGAGCGCTTCGTAAAATATTTATATATAATATTATTATTAAAAATGGTCGTAGACGGCGCATGCCCCGTATATTGAGTCAAAGACAAGACATAATTTAATAGCAAGAGAATTTAAAAGAGGTTATTAACAATCTGAAACTAAATGTGTAAACTTGTACTCGAACTGTTTCCCGGCGATCACTTGAGGCTGATCTTGGTTGTCATTGTTCTGTGAAGAAACCACTGATAGCAGACAAAAATCGTCTGGCATTAATTTTGCTAAAGAACACTTGAACTGATCAAGGCGGAATTGGAATACTGTTCTGTTTTCAGATAAGTCCAAGTTTAATTTAAGAGGACATGATGTAAGAACGTTTGTAGGACGACCAAAAGGAAAAAGACTAGAACCAAAATATACAAATAAAATTTTTAAGTTTGGCGGTGGCCATATTATGGCATGGAGTTGCATTTCGGGTCAAGGAATGGGTCCAATACATGTAGTATAAGTTACTCTAACTGAGGAGGAAAGGATACTCCTGGCCAGGAAGTTCTAAAATGACAATGAACCCAAACACACCTCCTAAGTTGCAACGCAATGGCCACAATCTAATGCAGTTACTTTTTTGGAATGGACAGCCTAAGCAGCAGATCTCTTTGGGAAATTGCTGATCGGAAAACGCGGACACGAAATTACACAAACCAGATAGATAGGCAAAACCATGCCTCGGCACTGGAAATCTGTATTAAAAATTAGTAGATACCCAACAATATAATGAAACCAAAAATATAGGGGAAGTTTTCAATTATTGTATAACAACAGTATTCATTGCTTTGTCAACAGCATAAAAATTCATACTTTGAATTTAAGCTATTTTATGTTAATATTTTTTATTTTTTGAATATTTAAAGCACACAAATTTTTAAATTAATTAAATTAATTATGATCCAATTTTTTGTTAACAGTTTCCTTTGTATTGTCACTTCTTTCTATTTATATAAATAATGTCATGATTAATTAAAAACATTTTGCTAAATAATGAATGGTTCTCGAGTTATAGCCTTTTCGGCTAAGCAAAGAAACAACAAGATATGGCAAAATTATAAAAGACAATAAAAAAGTTTGGCCTAAGAGCGCCTCCTTTTTTTTGGAGGTTTTACTATAGTGCACTAGTACTTTCACTCTAACTTGGAATTTTGCACCACCCAGAATGGCTGTAGCACTGATCTGGTAATATATCGATCTCAATCCGTACCGTTGTGCCCATATATAAAAGTCAATCGTTTGTCACCCATCATGAGAAAGCTAAAAAAGTTTTCTTTGGATGCTTTGCTTGGTGCTCCAGGTGATGCAGCTGTAGAACAGCAAAAATTACAGAACATTGCAGAACATTGCCCTCGATAACGTCTCCAAATGTTAACACTTTAGTACCAAAACCTGCGGAAATTTTTAGAGAACTTCGTACTATTCCACCCAGAAGAACCCAAAAAACTAGTAACAACCTCAACTCTTAACATTGTTTACCAGAATGTCAATGGGATAAATTCTAATTTGAATTTCATATTGTTGCTTTAACGGAAACCTGGCTAAAAAGTAATATTAATAACTCCGAAATAATGTGTGATAAATATCAAATCTTTAGGCGAGATAGAAATGGAAAGCTTGGTGGCGGTGTTTAAATTGCTGTGTCGAGTATGTATCCTGCTGAAGAAATCATCGTAGAAAACTCTTCAAATTTGGAGCTAGTGGTTGTGGCCATAAAATTTGGAAAGAATTTACTATTTATTACTTGCTCTTATATACCTCCCAACTCCGTTTTCCAACTTTATGAAAACCACGCTTTAGCTATTAGATCTGTTGCAAATAAAATAAGACCAACTGACTACCTGATCCTACTTGGCGACTTTAATATATCGATAACATCTTGGATAAACTTAGATGATACTGATTTCTTAGTTCCAATTACCCAAACTGATTGGAGTCATGATTTCCTTAAATCTCTTGCTGATATGTGTGTTTTCCAAATAAATGGCGTTCCTAACTGAAATGATAGAATGCTGGATCTCGTGTTCGTAAACAACCCTACACTATTCAGTGTAATTAGAACAAGTCCGTTAAGTTTTCCTGAGGATTGTCATCATCCAACACTTTTAATATCCACACCACTTCCACAGAGACCTAATATTTCTAGTTTTTCTGAATCATTGTGCTTTAAACGAACTAACTACCAAATGTTAAATCAATTACTATAAATCGATTACTACTATAACTGGCTCGAAATCATTTCATTTTCAAACGATGGAAGTAATTTTGATCAGGTAATCGAAACTTTTTATAAGATAATTTCAACAAATATAACGAAAACTGTTCCTTTAATAAAAATAGCTAATGTAAATGCTCCTCCATGGAATACAATCACACTAGCATGGTTGAAAAATCGGAAAAACAGGCTCTATAGGAAATTTAAGAAAAGTAATAACCATATTGATCAAAGTTTATATATTATAGCTAGAAGTCGTTATAACCTAGAAAATAAAAAAATGTTACGATAGTTATCTTAGTGAAATGAATTCAAATATAAAAAAAAATCCAAAAATATTTTACAACTTTGTAAATTCTAAACGTAAAATTTCATCATACCCAACCACTATGAAAATGAATGGTACTGTCCTTTCAAACGATGTTGATATTGCAAATGTTTTTGCTGAATTCTTTGCGTCCACATTTTCCACAATGACGGTAAACAACACACGATTTCCCTATGATATTCCAAGGCTGACATCAATTAATATTTCATCCTTAGACGTGTTGACTGTTCTTAAGAATCTAAGAAGTATAAAAAGTTCACCTAATCCCGGTCCAGATGGTATTCCCAGCTGTATCTTAAGAAATTGTGCTGAAATATTGGCTGCCCCGTTAACTCTTATATATAATAACTCTCTTAAATTCGGCTTCTTTCCAAAGTGTTGGAAAAATTCATTTATTATTCCGCACTACAAATCTGGTAGCCGCAGTGATGCTACTAATTATAGAGCAATCGCAAAGCTTAATGCTATACCTAAACTTTTTGAGAAAATTATAACTGATATATTATCACACGAAATGTCATCAATTCTATCACCAGCTCAACATGGCTTTTGCAAAGGACGGTCTACGACTACTAATCTAATGGAATTTACTTCCTATATAAACTCTGGATTCTGCAAAAATAAACAAACTGATGTTATATACACGGACTTTAGCAAAGCTTTTGATAAGGTTAGCCATGATCTACTGCTAGCGAAACTTGATGCTATTGGATTCTCCGGGAACTTCTTAAAATGGATTCGGTCGTACTTAAAACATCGTAAGCAATGTGTAATTTTCAATAACTCTAAATCGAAATATATAGATATTACTTCCGGTGTCCCTCAAGTGAGTCACCTTGGACCTCTGCTATTTTTACTGTTTATTAATGATCTACCAAAGTCTATTCAATATAGCAATATTCTTATGTATGCCGACGATGTAAAAATCTACTCCACCATCATAAACAATGAAGACAGTATACGTCTCCAGTCTGACTTAAATAGCTTCTACAAATGGTGCAATGTCAACTTAATGGAATTAAATCTAAAAAAATGTCAGTCTATGAGCTTCTCTAGATATTCGCCATCTTCGAACGACTATGTCATCCATGACACAAAACTAAACTCAGTTGAATCGTTCATAGATTTGGGAGTTCATTTTGATAACAGACTAAGTTTTAATTCTCACGTAACAATGACTGTTAATAAGGCAAATGGTGTTTTATGTTTTATAAAGCGTTGGGCAAAGGAATTTAATGATCCTTATATAACAAAAAATCTATTCACGTCTTTGGTCAGGCCGATACTTAAATACGCATCAGTAATCTGGGATCCACAGTACAATGTTTTCATCAAAAAACTTGAATCAGTTCAGAAACAATTCTTACTATTTTGTCTTCGATATCTTGAGTGGAATGCGGAATTGGGTCTTCCACCGTATCGCAGTCGTTTGGCTCTAATAAAGCTTCCAACATTGAAAAGTAGAAGGATCATTTCTAATATAACATTCTTCCTCAACCTGGTTCATGGTAAAATTGATTCTGAATGCCTTCTCGAAAAAATTTGTACAAATGTCCCTAACAGATAACTTCGATCGTATGAGCCGGTTTACCTGAATTTCCACAGATCAAATTTCGTTAATTTCGATCCATTCCGAAGAATTTGCACCGAAGTGAACAGACACTATGCTTTAATTGATTTATCCGATGATGTTGATGTTATTAAAAGAAGATTAACGACATATTTGAACTCTAATGATTATGTTTATAACTGTATTTAAAGTCGGTATTATTTTTATAAAATAATTTTGTAAATATTGCTCAGCTGTTGCTTTATTGTAGCTGAATTAAATAAATAAATAAATAAATAAATAAATAAATAAATAAATAAATAAAAAATAAACAGATATTGTTAAAAAATGCTTACCCAAAAACGTGGCTCGTGTTATCCCAACTCAGTTTTTGCAAAGACATCTCTGTGGTTTTCTGGAATAATCGCGTATGTCCATTTTTGTCATAGCGACATACGTTGTTATTAATGAAAAAAAGTTAAAAATAATTTTGAATTAGTTTTCAGTTAATAACCACTTGTAAAAACTTTTGTGTTTATTTCTGTTATTTTTTGTCACTCTTATTCTTGATACGTTGTTATATTCTCATCCTAAGTCCCGCTAACTTTTTGTTGACGAACAAAAAAAAAAAATCCATTTTCAAGCAACAACAACTTATGTCTACATGGGTGGTAGCATTGGTAGTTTTCTTTTTCAAAGAAAACGACGTTTGTCGACATAAGTTATTTTATCTGCACACACTTTAAGTGTAATTTACATATTGTTTTTTCGTCCTTCTCCAGGATCCATTCCTCTGAAGATTTTTGACTCAAAATTTTATATAAAGTATTTATTGCCCATACCTACAGGGCTGTTAAATAAAAAGTTCTAAAATCTTTATATCGAGCCCATAATTTCAAATATAACGTTTTTTGGCTCCCCTGAACATTTTGATTTTATGACATACGCGGTTATTCTAGAAAACCACAGATCTGTCATTAAGAAATTTCCAATTGGCAAAGATTTTCACTTAGGGAAAAAATGAAATATTTTTTTTTTATAAAACAATCCTGAAACACTAACGATGCAGTTCGATTCCTTGGACCCTAAATAGGGTGAATCAGTTGAATACTCAGTGGAGTCATATTGGATCTCTCCTACTCCTGCTGTTAATATATTATATTAAAAATCTATCCAGTAGTAACCTCCTTAGTTATGCCGCAGATGTGACTTGAATCGCTTCTACAACTGTTGTTAAGTCATCTTTATGATATTAGTCTTAAAAAAAATGGAGTCTATTACTTTCTCTAGATATTCCCATCCTTTTTTATTTATGTTATTCTATTGTATTGGTACCATGTTATGAAATGCTATCTGGCAGTTTCAAAATATTTCAGCGTATATATAAATCATGAATTAAATTTGAAAAATACAGAGATATTAAAATGTTTTAAAGAAAAAAAAAGCTATAAAAACGCTTGCGTATTATCAGGAGTTGAACTGTGCCAGCGGAACATTAAATCACATTTGTTACATTGACACTTGGATAAGTGTTTGATTAAATCGTACTTAGAATTCTTGCATTTGTTTGTACATGCTGAGTTTCTATTACATCTTTTATGGTTTGATGTGAATTTCTAATATGAAGGTCACATGTACGGTATAGGCGAGGTATTTTGTGAATTATTTGAAGAACTTTATTCTGCACCACTTGAATTCTCTTTGTATGCGTTTTAGCTGCTTTACATCAATCATTACAACCGTAGAGTATTAATAACGGTTTTGTAGAATATAATATTATTGTTAGGATTAAGTAGCGATTTTTTACTGAGCAATGGATGTAGAGCCCTAACGAATTTCATTGCTTTGTACACAATGTGTTCGATATGCTCAGCTATGTGGTCATTTTTGTTATTTTTAGTACTCGAAAATTACGTTTAATATTCTTTATCTTATGGGGTTTACATAAATCCCGGACGTTAAGATTCGTAAGTTTTATTTAGTGCTACTTATCTTCATTGCCCTTAACTTAAAATTTCATCATAAATCATTTCATGGCATTTGAAGTTTTGAGCTGGTATTTCTTTAAAGAGTATTTCTCTTCTTGGTACTCAAATATCTCGCTGGGACTTTGTTGTTAGTTTAGCTTATGTTGTTGCTTTTTATGCTTTTTCTATACTGGTTGACGTCCTTGAATTTCAATTAATTTTACCTTGTACACATAATATGTACACTCTTTCTGATGCTGCTACCCATTATTCCTACTCCCCAACCTTAATACGGGCATGCATAGAGAAAGAGCCAAAGCCAAAAACAAAATAAAAAAAAAAAGATCAAACAAAAAAATTTTTTCTTGTTAAAAATTTTTCTTTTTTCGTTTTTAGTACAATAACTATTCATTCTATTTAACAACTTTTCAATTTCATTACTCTTTGTTGTTGTTGTTGTTGTTGTTTAGTTTAATGTGACCACAACTAGGATTTTTATGAGAGACCGCTTGCTACTTTATACAACATAGTTAAACCATTATGTGTTCTTTAATGCTCAGAATTTAGTGAGAATAGAATAAACTTAGTAATGTTTAAATTTACCATACACCATTGTAGGGACCTGACCATGCCATAATATGTTCCTCCTTCAGTGGCTCGTAAATAACCAATTTTTGTAGTTATTGTAGTTTATGTTATTCATAGTTATATAGAACTATGTGGATAATATTGGATATGAGATAAAGCTTTTTACTGTGTGTGATCTTTATTAATAGTAATAGTATTTATTTTGCGAATATTTGTAGAAAGATTTTGTTGTTTGTACAAAATCTTATAAGAAAGATTTTATAATTTGGATAATATATGCGATTTTTGTTGTTAAAATTTAAAAAATAAAATCAGCTGAATCAGTCCACTAAGCCTTTGAAAAATTAGTGCTGATGTTTGTAGCTACCAAAAATATTTAACCTAGACACACCCCTTATTATACCGGTCGACTCAGAATCACTTTTTGTACATGTTATCTTTGTAATCACACTACGGGACGCAAATATGAATTTATTTTAATGAAATTTGGCCTATAAGTTTTTACCGAGCATAAAACGAACGCTGTTGAAATTGGTAAAAATCGGTGCATGTTCCCTCTATGAGATCGATCTGAATTAGCCCATAGTACAATATAGTGCTCTTCTATGGATACACCTGGTATGCATAGGTTTTTTCCGGTTCAACCAAAAGATGGCGCCAGCGAAAAGTTCGAATAAGTTCACACATACGTAATTTTTTTCATCTGACATTTAAACTGAAAACACACACAAGTTGAATCCGCCAACTATTTTATCTTTCTGTGATCATGTTAAGTTTTGTGCCTGGAAAAGCACATTTTCGGTACGCATTGCTGGTTTCGACAATTTAAAGGCGGTGATTTCAATGTGAAAGTCGAACATTTGCAAGAGTTATTAAATGATGACCCAACTCAAACTCAAAGGCAATTAGTAGAAATAGTACACGTGTCACAAGAAACTCGATAAATGGGTCCCACATGTTTTTATTGAACGTCAAAAAGAAAATTGCGAGGTTAGGTTAGGTTGGATGGGTTACCCGCTCGAAGGCGGGTACATTCGGAGGCCATATGGCCCATTGTGATATTTTTAGAAAGTGCCGGAAGGTAGAGATAGGAAAAGAGAATAAAAAGTACAGATATATAGTGTAAGGGGTATGGAAAATGGAAAAGGAAAGAAAAGAAAGGGAAAGAAAGGAAAAGAGAGGAAAAAGGAAAAGAAAAGAAAAGAAAGGAAAATAAAGGAAAAGAAAAGAAAATAAAGAAAAGAAAAGAAAAGAAAAGAAAAGAAAAGAAAAGAAAAGAAAAGAAAAGAAAAGAAAAGAAAAGAAAAGAAAAGAAAAGAAAAGAAAAGAACAAGTGCAAAAGACCCCTTTCGTCCGTTATGCGTCCCTCCTGAACCAGCCAGATTCCCTCAAGTATCCGCAAGATCGCCGAGTACGACGTCTACTATGCAGCCCAGGTTATCGAAGAATCGTTGCCCTAGATATCTAAAGCGCCGCTCCTTCAGTCCTGGACATTCACACAGCAAATGTTGCATTGACTCCTCCTCATTCACATCCATAAGGCTCCTACAGAAATCAGCTTTCGGGACACCTATGCGTTCAGCCATCCGCCCTATTACACGATGTTCAGTGAGTACTCCTATAAGTAGGCTGATTGGCCCTTTACCAAAACCAAGGAGTGATTTCGTTTTTCTTGGATTAGGCAAGGGCCATAATATTTGGGATATTCTGCAAGAGGTCAGTTGCATCCACGTTGTCCAAGACCAGCTGCCTCTTGAATCAGATGAAACAGCTCTGATAAAGGGATTCTAATATCAGTGTCCATCAAGCTGCTCAAAGAAACTGAGCCTTTCCGCGCACACTCGTCAGCCAGCTCAGTTCCGGTGTGCTGCCGGATCCGGTCGAGCGACCTGATATATTCCCTCACAAACTTCGGTCTAACTGTCCTCGATTTCAGAGCAGCAAAGACTGTCCACGAAAATATTAATGGTCGTTGGATACATATCCCGTTCCAGAATTATTTTCGTTGCAATGAGAATTGCGTGAATTTCGGCCTGAAAAACGCTACATTTTTCAGGGATTCTCCGAGTTACCTGATTGTCAAGTTGCTCGGAGTAGACCCCTGAGCCTGTACCCTCTTCCATCTTCGAACCGTCGGTATACACTGAGATCGCAGCCATGTCTATGACAGAGTTTGCAGCCCATTCTTCCCTAGTCGGAATTTGGATCGTAAAATTACCCCCAAAGTTCATCAGCGGTGACAGATAATCGGTTTCCCAGTAAATTTGTGTCCCGCAAAGTCACTTGGGGAATGCTGCTGAAACGCCACGAAAGTAAATCATATTTGTATCGACTTGTGACACGAAAAATAGATTTGTTTTGAAATCTCAAAGCGAAAGAAATCCTAGCATTCACCTGGCGATGCCGGTCCTTCAACTCCGAGGCCAAGTCACTTCGGCCATAATACCATGTTCTGTGTCTGATGGGATCGAAGCGGTACTCTGTATTATGAACTCTTGAATCCCGGCGAAACCACGCATTAATCGGAAGATGACCGCAATTGGCGAGCAGAATATTATTCCGTTACACGGCAATTCTTGGATGGGATATCCTTCCGAATCAGCCGAACTCCTCAGGCCTGGCGCCATCTGACTTCAACCTCTTTACAGCAGTGAGATATGCGCTCGCTGAGCAGCATTTCAGCAATTTTGAGGAAGCATGATATGCATAAATTACTCGAAAATTGTGGAAGCCTTAGGCCAATATTTTGAATAAAAAAATATTAGTTGCCCTTGAGAATTATGTGCCTTTTTGCCAACAAAACTGGAAAAAAAATATGCATACACCTGACATTTAAGATCAGTAGCATTTCTTTAAAAGTTCTATATACAGTCTCTTCGAGTTTATTAAGATTGTGACTGTAAGTCACTCCATTGTAATGTCAATGATTCAATAACGGGGTCGGCCTATATGTGGGATAGCCTGACAAATTGTCTGTTTTAAAATCGAGCAAAACAAATTTTAAAACTAAAAACCAAACATAATATCTAGGTGCAAAATAAGTCACCCATATTTTTAATTTTTTTTTATATTTTTTTTCAAAGTAACCATGGCAAAATTTTTCTCCCAATTAAGCGTATTTTTTTAAAGGAATAAAACTTTAGTTTGGGTTAAAAAATGCCTAGTAAAAATAAGTGATTTATCGCGGCATTCTAAGGGCAACCTAAACTGTACTTCACAGGATGCATGAAAAATAAATTTCTTTATATGTAAAGTTCATTTTGCTGGCCTGTGTAGTGTACGATTACTATCTTTTTTCGTAAAGTGTATCAGGGTTAGGCAGTCGTAGTTATATTTGCTTAGCGCCAGCTCCGATTCCGGAGCTTATTTTTGAAATAAAAGCTATGTCTGCGGCTCCGGCTCCGGCTCCGAAAAAATACACAAATTTAAAGAAAAAAAATCTGTAAAGCTCAACATACATACCTTAAGAGAAGGTCGGTGGATACGGCTTTTTATGAAGTAGTTGGGACGATTGAGGATGCCCTTCACTATAAGGATTATGCGTTGGCTGCTTTTTGGGCGCTGATCCTAGAAGCCTTAGATAATACGGGCATGAATCCACAGATAATCCTATGGACGGGAAACATGCTGAAGAATAGGGTGATAAACTCAAAAATAGGTGACCGGGAAGGGAGGAAGGTGGTGATGAGGGGAACTCCATAAGAGGGCGTTATATCTCCTGTCTTGTGGAACCTTGAGATCAATAAAATCCTCCATTCTTTCGACAGAACGGGCACCAACGTGGTCAGATTCCCATTAACGATCAGTGATCTCATGGAGTTGGCATTAGGTAACCTCGTGAAAACGACAAAGGAAAACTGTCTGGGGGTTAACCCCCAGGTATCTAGAAAGACAAAGTTACCTGAGTTCAATCCTTCAATCTTTATTTAGAAATATCTTAAAAACAAAAGCTGGCCTGGGCAAATAATATGTTAACGTTCTCGGAATTATCCCAAACTTTAGAAACGGAAGATATACATATTTGTTTATAATATTTTAAGTAACACTTTTAAAAATTCAACAGTATTTGAAAAATATTTAAATTTTTTGAATAAATGGTCTTTTATTAACTTGGGGTCATATGTGACCCCAATTCCAAAAGGGTTAATGGGGTCATATTAGTTTTTTCTGAAACCCTAGGCTATTAAGATAAAACTGGCAGATTGCAGCGCTCGAAATTCGAGTGCAACTTCTAGGTAGCTTTATTTTTCAACTTAGCCAATTCACAAACCAACACTTTTATGGTTTATTATTATTGTGAATGATGATAAGAAACTCATTAACAAGCACATTAACAAATTTAATAAAACACACATAGCATATGTATAATTTTATGTATGTGTTAGTAGCAACTATTTACTTAAAATAAAGGAAAAAATTTAAAAATTTATTAAACTACAAAACGGCAAGAAAGAAATACCTTTCAAATAATATACGTTTGGTCAAAATCATGATAAAACGGTAGAACAAAACATCGGTCACAAGAAATCGCCTAGCCTATTAATATTATAGATATAGCATTTAAAAGTAGAGAACTGATTAATTTTTGATATAAAGAATTTAGAAAGATTACATACATACACAAAAATCCCATTTTTCTCGAAATCCGCAAAAATAAAATCCTTGTCAAAAAATTCTGGCATAGGGATTTATCTGAAAATTCGCACAGTTAATCTCTGACATGTATTTAATAAAACCTTATGGTGTCAGATCCATTTTTTAAAATTTTGTTTCAGACAAGTTTTCAAAATTTTATCAAAAAAATTTCCCATTTTCGGTCTCAATGCGCAATAGGTTAACAACGTGGTAATAAAACAATACTTCATATCTGATACTTATAGGTGTAGAGAAAAAAAAGAATTATGGCTTTAATCAATTTGTCAAACTTGAAAATATATATTTTCCCCATATAAAGGGTCCGACAAATAACTTTTTTTTTTTTGAAAATGCTATAAAAAAAAACTGCTGAATGTTATCTCAAATTTCTTTTTTTATTTGAAAGTACAATCCTTCCGGTTAATAATGGAAAATAATTTCATTCAAATGGCTGCCTCGGCTGGCCATGCAGTAGCCTATACGATCGGTCCAATTTTTAAGCACATTATCGATTGTGTGCAGCTGTATTTCACCAATGGCTTCACGAATATTGTCCTTTAAAGCGTCAATTGTCTCTGGCTTGTTGGCGTAACACTTATCTTTGAGGGCACCCCACAAAAATTAGTCCAACGGTGTTAAATCGCAGCTCCGAGGTGGCCAAACGGCTGCGGCTGATAATGCGATCTTCAAAAACAGGGCGCAAAACATCGAGTGTAGCTTCGGCTGTGTGGCACGTAGCGCCGTCCTGTTGAAACCAAATGTTGCCAATATCCTCCTCTTCAATTTTTGTGAACAAAAATTCGTTCAACATGGCCCGATAACGATCACCATTGACTGTAACGGCCACTCCTTGCTCATTTTCGAAGAAAAATGGCCCAATTATGCCTCTGGACCAAAATCCGCACCAAACAGTGACTCGTTTTGGGTGTATCGGCTTTTCAATGTATGCGTGCGGGTTTTCTGTGCCCCAAATGCGACAATTTTGCTTGTTTACATACCCGTCAAGAACAAAATGAGCTTCATCTGAAAACATGATTTTTTTTTTGGCAAAATCGGCATCTGTAAGTCGATCGCAGGCCCACTTAGCGAAACGAAAACGCATTGGATGGTCAATTGGCTTCAACTCCTGAACCAATTGGACTTTGTGTGGCGTCATACCAAGGTCTTTATGCAAAATTCGTCTCAATGATGCCTCCGAAATGTTCAATTCTTGAGAACGACGGTGAATTGATGTTGATGGCGCTTCACGCACACTTTCTGCCACAGCAGCAATATTCTCGGGCGTACGCACTGTTTTTGGCTTTTCGCGCTTTGGTTTATCGATAAGGATGCCAGTTTCTTTCACTTTTTTCACAAGATAACGAACATACGGAGCTGACGGTGCTTCTCTTCTTCCAAAATCCGTACGCAATTTTCGCACACATTCTGCAACATTACCATGATTTTCAAAGTAATGTCGCAATATTTCCCAGCATTGTTCAAGCGTATACACAACCATATTCGTTCAGCGGAAAGATAAAACTAATTATCTCTCAAATCAGACATGAGCTAAGTGTTACCATTCACGAAATAAGCACTAGTTGAAAAAAAAAAAAACGATAGATGGCGGACCCTTTACCTATAAACACACTTGAAATTTTCAATCGATTTCTGGCGCGATTTTTCTTTATCCGATTCTCCCCAAAATTCACATTTATTAGTTTTATATTGAAAGGTAACAAACTAGAGCCCGCCTATCCCCAAAATTGCATTTTCATTTTAAAGGACCACTCTAATGCCACATTATATCAAATTCAAAAATTTGAATTGAAAGTTCGCCTTATTTACTGACTCCTGATTCAGAAATTTTGGCACTTTATCTCAGAAAATCTACTAAAAGCTTAAACTTTGCCCCCGTGCTTAAAAGTGTTTTAATATCGTTAAATTGAATTTTAGTATCTTAACTAAGCTTCCATTTACTTGTAATCTCTATTAAAGCGAAGTCGATTTCTTCCACTCCCTAAGGAAAAACCACAAAAAAGTTATTGACGATTTGATGTTTTAGTGTTTAACTGCCTGCCTGCGTTGTCTTGTCGCTGCTGTAACATACAAACATAAATCCCAACAACATACATTTTGTTGAGACACCCTGTTGTTATTGGTTTCTTCACTAGTATTGTGCATATCAATCAGTTTATGGCATATTTTTTTTGAACTCGTTTATGAGGATCATTAAATTTTTTTAATGCATTTTTCAAGGGATTTTTTATCACAGGTTTTCCACTTCTTTATGTGTTTTTGTTGTTGTTTTAGAACACAGCCTCTGTGGCTCCCTATTTTGGGGACTTTTAGTGAAATCTATTAAAAATATAATGTTAAAAGGATGGAGAGCTTTATGTTGCACCACGAAGTTTCAAATGTTTTTAAACACAATATATCTATTTATTACTATTAGAAGTTAGTTAAACAGTTTAATTATTTTAATGTATAATTTTTTTTTTTTATTTTTGTTGTTTTTCATTTTTATATATTTTTAATTTTCCTATAATAAGCTTTTCCTTTGTAGAAACATTTTTGCGGTATAAAAACTTGACAGCAGGTTGTTTATTAATTTTTTTGTCTCAACTCCTGCTGTTTGTGTGTAGACAAGTTTTTATTGCTTTAAACGTTTTTGTGGCGGTTAATGTTTATCAATTTTATTAACTTTGATTTTGTGTTTTTTTTTTATTTGAATTTTGTACGTAACCTTTTTTGGTCTCATGAATGTTGTGTTGAATGTTATTAGTTTTTTCTGTTTTTGATTTGTAGAATTCAGGGGCAATTTATTTGAGTTGTCATATACAAAATTTAACGTTTTAAAATAGAATATGACTTTTTGAATAATAAACTAACCCTTCTCAAGATCAAAAACAGCTAAGAATACATTTTTCCGAAATAGAAGTAGCAAAAGTAAATTTTTTTTAAATAATTCTTTAAGACAAATAATTGTTTGTGGTGTGATTTCTCATGAAATAATACCGAAATGAGCAAACTTTATCTTTGAGAGTACTAAAACCTAATCTTCTATATAAAATTTATTTTATAAATTCTTCTTGTATTTTATTTAATAAAAATAAGTAAAAGTTTTAAATTCGGCTCTGATGAATCTTTGATTCTCTCCACCTGTGTCTTTAACTCAATATTATAACCACTGCTGGTTACGGTTATCATTTTAGTACAGTTGCCAATAACACAGATCAACAGTTATTTCGATTCTTTAAATTTATCAACTGATTCTAGTTAATGTGGGTGCGCTGAATTCAAATCCGAAGTCCGTTTGCCTCTATCAGCTCTAGTAATCATGATATTGCTTTTTTAATTATTTAAAAATTAAAACTGTTCCATACAAATTTAAGGAAAAAAAAGCAAAGAAGTAAAACTGTTTCATACAGATTTTTTAAGACAAAGGAAAGAAAGCTTCTTTTAAGAGATACTCTGGAATGAACAGCCTGATTAGAGTTTCTTTGCAAATTCCAACAGTAGTCTGCCATCATATGTGTATCCTACCTTTTCTGGTATCGATTCTCCATAATTTTGATATCTTGTTGAAATCTTTCGCCTTGTTCTTCGCTGATATCACCCAAATTTTCGGGAAATCGGTCCAAGTACAGCCAAGGTCTCTGAACTAATCAAGCATATTCTCCACTAATTGAACATAATTTGAGCTTTATTATTTCCCAAGAAATTTTTTATAACTTTCACGAATGATGTCCACGCATTTCGTTTAGTTTCGGTCATTGACTTATCAAAATCGTTGTCATTCATAAATTGTCCTATTTGGGGACCGCCAAAAACTCCTGCTTTAATCTTATATTTACTCTTGTTAGGCATTTTCCTGCAAATATATGCAAAACATTCCCCCGCGTGATTCAGAGCCTTAACAAACTGCTTCATGAGTCCTAATTTGATGTGCAACGGTGGTAGGACGATCTTTTCACGTGCAACTAAAGCTTCATTTACAATATTTTTATCGCCAACACTCATTTTCTCTCTCGTCGGCCAATATTTTTGGCGCCAATGCTGTTGCTTGAATCTGCTATCCCAGAGATACAAAAAGCATGGGTACTTTGTATAACCACTCTGTTGTCCAATTAGAAAACTTACCATTTTAAGATCAACACTAATGATCCATTGGTGGTCTTGGTATTTTATCTTTTTCATCACTAATGCAATGTTGTTATATTCTTCTTTCATTGTTGTGGAGTGCGCAATTGCTATTGATCCATACACATAGCCATTGTGCAATAGGATGCACTTCAAACTTCTCTTGGAACTGCCAACGAAGAGGCGCCAATCGGTAGCTAGATACTTCGATAGCCCCATTTCCTGCATAAGCTCATCTACATTATTACAAAACACCAGATTGTCTTCCTTAGTAGAAAATGTAATATGTTATTTTTGTTTCACGTTCTAACAAATTCTTATCATTTAACCTCGAAGCTAACACTTCAGACGCTGTTCTGAGAAGGCCAAATCTCGAATTAAGTTATGCAACTCGCATTGACAAAAACGTTGAGGAATAGTTTCTGTGTCTTCGAAGACACTGTCACTTGGATCATTAACGGTATTATGTTCAGACTCAGAACTCAGCTCTAAAGAAACATATATTTTTGGAATGGGAACATCTTCTGAATGAGGAAGTGGGCGGCGCGCTGACGGTAAATCGGGATACTGCCATTTGTTACGATTTTTCCTGTTAATACCAGCAATTATCACAACACCGAAGTAACAGTCGTCCAAATGATTTCTGGGTTCTCTCCAAACCATCGGCACACCAAATTTAAGCCTATTTCGTTTTCCTTGTTAGCGTTACACACAATGTGTGGAGCCCAGCTTTTATCTTGGTCACCAAGATCAATTCCGAAGTAATCTAAATACGTTTTTTTAACAAATTCCCAAATAGGTCTTATGTTTTCTTTAAAGGTGTACTCTCCACAATTATAACAAAATTTCTCAGCGCAATTACTACATCGTCTCCTATTGGTCGTCATTTCTATTTAGAACAACACTTTTTTTTATCAACTTTTCCAACTGCAATATATTACTGTTTACAAACCACTAACTCCCGATATGCAATTGGAGAGCAAAATGAAAATATGACGTTCTAAATAATATCGCACAACAGACAGCTTAAATCAAATTCCCGTTAATTAACTAGCAATTACACAAAAAATAATATTTTCGGAGACTGTTTGTATGTACCCATGCAGTGCAGCTAGACGGTATATATTATATTCTGCTGAACAATGTGTGACGAAAAATGGAGCTGGCAGCGAAAAACTGTTTAGATATTTAAAATCAGCGCATCAAATACATTAAAAATCGGTTAACTTATTTACAGAATCAAACAACTTTTTTAATTTTGTAGGGCTGTGTAATTTACTTTTCAATTTTAATACCACTCAGTATTTATTTATTTATTTATATTAATTACAATACAAAGTAAATTTGTATTCTAATTTTGGGTCCAGAGATAAGCCGGTTGACAAAGACCATTTGGCTGGTTTTTGCAGCGATAGACCAAAGCCTCTGGTGAGAATCGAACCCACGACTCCCACATGATAGGCGAGCACGCTACCCACTCACCTACCGGGGAGCTTTCACTCAGTATTTATTAGAACTTCTTATTAAATGTGTGTCTTTTTTAAATAATGATGGTTTATTTACAGAAAGAATTAACTTCTATCTGAAAAATTTTATTATTTCTCTATTACAGTGTTCAACAACCATTCTGGTGAAATCAGAAACTGAAAGGCCAGTTAGTAAAACCTCTAAAGGCTTTGGAGTTCACAGGCCAAAATTTTGTTAAGACCTTTTATATACTTTCCTTATCTTGATGATTGTTTGCTTAGTTTTGCAGCTAGAACTCAAGAACCATTGTTGATTTCTCATTTCATCAAATAGGTTTAACAAATCAGTTCTATCAGGACTAATTTTATCGAACGATGAAATTCTCAAAATTTCCCCTTTTTTTGAAATAATAATATAACATATTCGTGGCGTTTCATTATTATTTTATTATTTTTAATATTAAATCTGTATCTTTTTTTTAATAACACTAAGGCGATGCCCCCTACAAAAGCAGTGCATTATATTAATTTCAGGAAAATAGATTATGGGAAGGAGGATATTTGACTTAAATTTTATTATATTATAACTTTCAGGAGAGACCTGTGCGGCACATATGGCTAGTTCGACTGATAAACGAATTTTCTCTGTAATGCGTTGTGCAATCAACAGGATAGTGATCTAGAGAAACGGGTGGAGCGAACAGAAACTCGGGCACTGGAATGAGTTCGCTAATCTCAGAAAAACATTTCCCATGGTAGTATCTATAGAACAGTGGTACACAACCCATATTTCGGCGATGTTCCAACTAGTCAATAGAGTTGGATACCTTTTGTCATTAATGAGCATCAATGCCCTCCTTTGCACATGGTCCAGTAGCTACAAAATAGACTTTGAAGCTCCTGCCCATATATGGGAGTTGTATTCCATTTTCGGTCGGATGTAAGTGGTATATATATTAAGGAGATCAGAAGGAGGGAATAAATTTTTGCACCGTTCTAGAAAACCAAGACACTTGAATGCTTCTTTCGACACTTGAAAAACATGCTCGTTCCAACGAACACCACATTGAATTCTCATACCCAGAACATCAAGAGTATCCGATTCCTCAATACCTATAACACTCAGATATAACAAATGCCATTGTTGAATCCATGACCCTATGAGTCAACAAATAACATTGAGTCTTCTGCGTATTAAAACAAATCGTATTCGCTTTACCCCACTCGGAGATTGTTAACAGGTCTTGATTGAGTGTGTCATTCATTGTCCACCTTTTGCACCCAACCTCCAATAGGCTTGGCCTACAATTAAAGGAAAATGAATGACAAATGCTGTTGTCATCTGCGAAAGAGTATATAGAGTTAAAAGTTTGACCAAGAAGGTCGTTCAGAAAGATAAGGAAAAGAGAAAGTACGGATCCTTGGCGTACCCCTGAATTAAGCTGAAACTCATTGGATGAGATCCCATCAATAACAACACGTATTGTGTGGTCTCTGAGAAAACTCGATATAAATCCAGAGAAGTCAATACCGACCCCAAATGAAATAAGCTTTGACATCAATGCACCATGGCACCTGCGATGAAGCGTCTTGGAAATATCTAGAACAACCACTTTACTTTCACCAAAATTTTGAATGGATCCACTTCATCGCTCAGAAAGAAGAGCTAACAGATCTCCCATAGAACGATTTCTGCGGAAGCCAAAAACTACCGCTTAGGTAGTTGACAAGATGGAAATTGATCATGCTCTCTATGACCTTTGAGAGCACAGAGCAGATTGCAATTGGACGGTAATATAGCATCTTATATGAACTTTTTCAGAACAGCAGGCAAACAAAATAATAAAAATTCCATTTAGACTTTGTTTATGCTTATTTTCTATAACCAATTAGTTGGACGGACCCAAGGCCAATTCTTCAAATACATGGTGTGTGTCGTATAATTGGTCTAGACCGACCGTAATTTTCTTCCATGTTTTTTAAATTTTAAGTGGCACGCATTTTGAGGATTTTAAATAGTAACCTGCTCTAGATGTCAACGAATTTTCACTAAAATTGGGCTACCTAGCTCACCTATTGGGGGCGTGGTCGTAATTTCCACATGCGGAAATCGCTATATCAACTCCGCCTGTTATAAGAATAAAGAATATATATATTTTATGGGATACAGTTTTTTTTAAATTATTACAAACGAAAAAAAAACAGATATATACCCTCTGCGCCTGGTATAGTGGTTATGAAAATAATCTTTCTCAAAAAGCCTTTTCACATAAAATTTACAACAATTTCACCAATTGAATTTTTAATAATTTGCTATAAATATTTTATTAAAAATGTTATGATATAGTATATTTTTTTCAAAAAACGGACCAATAGAGGCCCGAAAAAGTACTAAAAGTAGCACCCTTTTTTTATAGAAGCACGTAGTACTAAATGTCTATAAAGAAGTAAGAAAGAGTACTAAAATAAGACCTTTACTTTAAATGAGTATCCAAAAGTAGTTTGCATTAACAGAAAAAGTACCAAAAAAATGTATAATTTTCACCAATGTACTATCTATAATATTAATAGGCGATTTCTTGTGACCGATGTTTTGCGCTACCGTTTTATCCCGATTTTGACCAAACGTATATTATTTGAAAGGTATTTCTTTTTAGCCGTTTTGCAGATTTACAGATTTTTAAATTCTTTCTTTTATTTTGAGTAAATTGCATTTAAAATTGCTACTAACACATACATAAAATTATACAATGATATATGAGTGTTTATTAAACTTGGTAATGTGTTTGTAATAAAAATGAGTTTGATGAGTTGATTTGTGAATTGGCTATAATTGATTAGCATACTTTTAGAGTCTTTATTTAATGAAAAAATAAAATTTCGTAGAATTTGCGCTCGAATTTCGAGGGCTGGAATCTGCTAGTATACTCTAAGACTCTGTTCTGTATTAATTTGTGCTCTTTTTCGGAGCAGTTAATGCAGTGCACTCTATTAAGCGGACACCTTAGTCACTGAAAAATTTGTCCACTTATGAGAGCTGTCCGCTTATGAGCGAAACACAAAAAGAGCAAATAATAATTTGTAATGTATTTCTCTTTAATCAGTTTTATTGACATAAACATATAAATATTAGAAAAAGTAAATAGAATTTTCATTAATATTTTTTCGAGTCGAGTTGGTCAGCGTTTCTTAGGAAAAAATAATTAACATATCAATACTAATGACTTCCACATCTTCATCATTAATAAAGATTTCATTATTTAAATTGATACGGTCTTCGATGTCAACTTGGAGTTGACTCTGAACTCGATCAACAACATTGGTGAACTGTGCAAGTGTTGAGAGTGGAAACTCATCCTTTGCGGTCCAACCGCTATCGTCATCGGGGATATCTTTTTCCAGCTTTCCTGAAAAAATTTTTTACTGCCTATTGACTCACTGGAGCACGCTTTCTGTATGAAATAAACAACATCTAACAAATTTATTGATTTTGATAGATCCGAAGTAGAATTTGCATCTTCCATCTGCAACAAAATATTTTTTAAAAATAATAACATGAGGCTGACAAAATGCTGTTTAGTGTGCTGGGAGAAAAATGACCTTAACATTTTTCAATTTGAGATCGCGAGGATGAGAAGCCGTATTGTCGAAAAATAAGAGAACGTTTCGTTCATGAAGCTGGATTTTTCTATTGAACTGCACTAGAAAATCAGTCATCGAATCAGATGTCATCCAAGCCCTTTTATTTAATCGGCACGTAACTGGTAAATTGTTTCAATTAATCTTGAGAAACGCCCGAGGCTTTGCAGCTTTCCCAATAACAAAAAGACGTTCCAGTCATATTGACGCAGTGCAATATTGTGAGCCTATCATTTGACATTTCTCCACCAGTGCATATATCACCTTTTAACCCTTCGTTGCATAATTTAATTTCCTTAAAGATAAAAAATTTTTGGGGTTTTATTCTTGTTACATGTTAAGTTTTGATTGCAGAAATTAAATTTGGTTGACTTCCTGTATGTGTTACAGGAGTTACGTAACATTCTATATATGCAATATCATGCAGCAGATCCATGGAAATGTATTAACTTGCATTTTTTGTACCTTCACATTTTATCGGTTTCAATGATCAAAAAATGTTAGTAAAGACAGTTTATGGTAGACTGAAATATTAATTAAAATTTTAGGAAAACAGTTTTTATTTAGTTCATGTTTTTTAATTAGATATAATATAATTACAGGAAAGCTTGTACTTTAATTTATATTTGAAAAACTATTCTGTATGAAATTTTTTAAAACAATGCCTTCACGTATAAAAGCATAAGCCTGTATCACACTTTTCACATTTAATAAATGTATATCCATTATAGCCCGGCCCATTTGGGCCAATGATCCATGTGATCTAGTCGAACTTCGTTTTGGGGAATTGGCAAACTTCTTGGATGCTTCCTATAAAGAATTGTTAAAATATGATTGTTCAGATAAAATATTCTGAAAATAGGTACATACCTTACGGAAAAGACTTTTCGTTTATTCTGCATTTTGCATAGCGTTTCACCTACTTTCAAACGAAAATCTGTTGCATTTTTGTAATTCAGCGCGTTTGTATAAGCCAAGCCATAAAAGTGATAAAAAAAACACATATGCCACTTCTTAGAGCGTATTTTGATTTTGTTGCGCCCTATGAAAAATCCAGTAAGCCGACCCTCCCATAATCTTGTTATATTCTTCTACAATGCTTGGGCAATCGACATTTATTTTTCTTCCTAACTTTTTACGAACCTTTCAATGCTAACTTCAGGATTCTTACAATAAAAGTTTGACGTCAAGGAGTAATTTATCTAACGTCTAGAGGAGGAGCTACGGCTAAATAGGGGAAAAAGTGTATGTACATTTGGTATCTTCTAAACAAACGAATATAAAACACAGTTTGATGATTCCACTAGAGATAAAATCACTAGATAAGAGGAAAACTTTTAGAAATTTTACATTTAGGGGGTAAAAACGGCCAAAAAGGGGGGAAAGGGTAACATGGGTTTATTTTTGGTCTACAGATTAATGAATGTAATAAAGACACACAAACTCAATTCGACTGAGATCTATGGGGACTATGTCTGAACATGCACCTATTTTCACCAATTTCAATAGCGTTTGTCCTATGGCTTGAGTTACGTCCTTTCCAAATTGCAAATAATATTACAAATAATATTATGTTTGATCTTCATAATTTGAATAATTTTTGAACCTATTATGAATAAAAAAGTGATACTTAGTAGAGTGGGTGGCAATACATTGGAAACTTTTACAAAATTCTAAATTTTCCCAATTTGGTTTTTAAGAATTTCGCGCTTAGTAATAAAATTATGTACTTTTTTTGTGAAATCAATATTTGTGTGTTCTAATTGGAAGATAACACATTTTTATAATTTGAAAAAAAAAAATTTATAAACCAAAAAGATATATTTTTTTAGAGATGCCAAAAGAGTGGAAACTTTTAAACTTCTTTACAAGAGTTGATTAAAATAATTAAAATAGAGGACGATGGAAAGAAAATATAAAAAAAAACTTAACAGTTATTTAAATATAGATTCTGGCCATTTTCTTTCAATTATTATAAAATAATGGCAAGGATAAAGTTTTATGACGAGTTGAAAACCCGCATAATAGATGATTTTAGTGATGGTCGTAAGCAAAAGAATATTTGTGAGAAATATTCTATGAATATATTCATAAAATCGTCTGGCTTGCATTAATCTTGCTAAAGAACGCATGAACTGGAATTAGAATACTGTTGGCGAATAGTATGGATGAAAAAAATCAATATTTAAATGGCCACAAAACGGCCAAACGCTTCGGAAGTTTTTCTAAAATAAATTAATACAATCGTTCGGTATAGGAATCATCCACCCCCCAAGACCATGACCATTATATTAATCCACAGTGTTATTATATCGCACCTTAAATATAAAACAGTCACAACTAAAAATTTTCAAATTTTCAGGAGAGGCAAAAAACTGTTTATGTATGATTGCATTATTTAAAAAAATGTAGTTTCATTATGAAAAATGTCCATTTTGAGGAAAGTTTTGCTATACTTTTTTTTTAAATTTATATTTTAGTTGTGAAAATAAAGTACAATTTTGAGTTATGACTCTCTGACTGAAATTTTTTCATTTGACTAGTGATATTATCTCAAGTTGTGCCTCAGATATAAGAGAATTTTTCCTGTTAAAGAAGACAGTATGAGAAATAAATTTTTGCAGTAGTTAGAAATGTGTACTGTGAATTAATTTATGGCAAAAAGTCAATTTTGGAAAATTTTGAGTTGCGACTCTTTTGTATTTAAGGTGCGATATAGTAAAAGTCTCCATTGTTTTGTCAACAGCATAAAAATTAATACTTTTAAGTTTGATTAATTTTTTCTGAAGTTATGTTAATACTTAAACACGACTTAAAATATAACTGAACTCGAACCTGTTTATTGTACATGTTCTGTTTTTTCTTACTACACTGAACACGACTTAAAATATAACTGAACTCGAACCTGTTTATTGTACATGTTCTGTTTTTTTTTTAGTACACGTACCAGAACATGAACTTCAAATAAAGCAACACTCAAAAATGTGTGCTTTATGTGTGATTGAAACAAAAAGTACGTGATACAAAAATGTTCGTGTAAATAACGAAATATTAAAACGAACACAGTAATGGTTGTGTTGGGCACCGAAGAAAATTTAAAAACAAACATAATTGATATGAAAATAAAAATATGTGTGTGTTGGGCTAAGTTATGTTTGTTTACATATATGTACGAGTTTTTTATTCAGTGTGTTTTTTTTTCTGAACTCTGTCGAAAGTACTTTCACAGGAATAAATAATTTCATTGATATCCAAAACCGTTTTTATTTTATTTAAAAAAACTTTTCTAGCGCTCTTATTGAAAACCCCTTTAAAAGAGTTTTTAATTTTATGATACAATTTTTTGGTATCGTAAAAAAAATATTTTCTTAAAAGTTTCCATCGTATTGTCACTCACAATATATTTCTTATTATTTTTAAATATTATTCATTCTTAAATAATTGATATAATAATTACGCTAACAACGTAGCGGGTATACTGCTAGTAAAAATATAAAACTATAAAATATCTTTTTTACCATTGACGACCAATTGGACATATATGTCCCGTACTGAATTTTGTTGAATAATAAATGGGTTCCAAATATTTTGGTGTTTCTGAAAACCATAAATACTGGTCCATGTTATATAAAAATTTTAATGTTTTTGGTTTAATAACGCTCGAATTAATGACATCCAAATATGATGAAAAAAAACATAATTTTCAGATTTTGTGGTCACCGCCTTAATTCCTGAGAATACATGTGCCAACTTTTTGATATGGTTTGAAAGCTAAAACTATCCTCTGTCGACTGAAGTCAGCTTAGAAAAAATCGGAAAATGTAGAAAATATAACAAAAATTAAAATGGGACATGTATGTCCCATTGGTCGGGAAAGGGTTAATTTCTATAAAAGTAGTTTATAAACTTATGTGTAGTACTAAATTTTTTAAAAAAAAGTACTAAAATGGTAACCTAGTAAAAGTACTAAATAGTAACCGTACCAAACAAGACCCAAATAGCACTAAAAATAGAGTACTGAAAAACGGTACACTTTTACAGAAAGAGCAGCAAGAAGTAGGGCAATATCACTAATACAAATTTTGGTACCTATCAATATGTTGTTATATTGGTGAGCTTTTCCAAAAAGCATAATAAAAATTGGATCGAAAGTACTAACAATAGTAGTCTTTTTTCAAAGTTTATCCACATATAGCTTACTTTTACAGAATTGTTCTCCCTTTTGTAAAGGGTAAACATTATATGTGAAAGAGGAAATCTACAGTTTTATTGGAAGAAATTTCGACTAATTAATAATCTAACCCATAAAAACAAAGTTTTTATTAAAACTCTTTCTTTCCTTATGCATATGAGTTTTGAATTTCTACGTGACTGTGCGTGACTGTGTGTGACTATCTTAAAATTATTCTTTGGTCAAAACAAGTCTATGGACAAAGTTTTAGATAGATCGGATAAGGGAAAATGGGTTTTAAATCGCTCCGTGACTGTGCGTGACTATGCGTGACTATGTGTGACTATGGCGAAGTTGATCTCAATTTACAGCAAGTATATCAACCAAGTTTCAGATCGGTCGGATGAGGGGAAATGACATTTAGATCACTCCGTGACTGTGCGTGACCACGCGTGACTGTGCGTGACTAAGTCAAAGTTAATCTTTTTTTTACAGCAAGTGTATGGACCAAGTTTCAGATCGATCGAATGAGGGGAAATGATATTTAGATCAATCCGTGGCTGTGCGTGACCATGCGTGACTGTGCATGACTAAGTCAAAGTTAATCTTTTTTTCACAGCAAGTGTATGGACCAAGTTTGAGATCGATCGGATAAGGGGATATGACATTTAGATCACTCCGTGACGGTGCGTGACCACGCGTGACTGGTCAAAGTCAAAGTTAATCTTTTTTTCACAGCAAGTGTATGGACCAAGTTTGAGATCGATCGGATGAGGGGAAATGACATTTAGATCACTCCGTGAACGGGCGTGACCATGCGTGACTGCGCGTGACTAAGTCAAAATTAATCTTTTTTTTACAGCAAGTGCGTGGACCAAGTTTGAGATCGATCGGATGAAGGGAAATGACATTTAGATCACTCCGTGAACATGCGTGACCACGCGTGACTGTGCATGACTACCCCAAAATTAATCTGTAGTCACGACAAGACTATGGGCCAGGTTGCAGATCAATTGAATAAGGGGGAATGTGGTCCACACATGGCAGACAGTCAGACAGACAGACAGACAGAGAGTATGAGTTAAAAGAAAGAGTTTAAAAGTGATGTTAAATTATTCCTGGAATTGCAAACCATAAACGGACCGGACACTTACCGAAATATCGAAATAGTACTAAAAAATAGATTTTCTACGAAATAGTACCAAAACATATTTTATTTCCCCTGAAAAGTTACCAGGGAATAGAATTCTTTTACCAATAGAGGGAAAAACGTTTACTTTATAGAGGGAATCTACGGATCTACAGGACTGTATTTGTAAAATTTTAAACCAAAAATGGGATACTTTTAACGAAATAGTACTAGAAAAGTAAATCTCCTACGAAATACAGAATTGGAAGAATTGAAAGGTTACCAAAGATTCTATTCCTTTTACCAATAGAGTTTTTGCTAGTCTATTTAGGACTAAATTTTCATCAAAAAAGTACTGAAATAATATTGTTTTTTTTTTTTAAAGAGTGCACCAAAAAGGGGGACAGAGTATTGAAAATAGTATGCCTGTTTTCACTGAGTATCAAGGAATATCAACATGCTCCACTCGAGACTTCTTGTGGCGTATTAATAATATTCTATCAAAATTATATCTTTTCAAAACCGCTACCAAAAGAGTACTTTCTATGAAAGAGTAATACCCTAAAATAGTTTTCTGTCACAGAAAACGTAGCAAGGAATAGAAATCATTCACAAATTGATATCCTTGTAATAATTTCTGGTATTCTTTTAAAAGGCAAAAAATTGATTTTACGTAAGTTTTACAAAACTATAGATTATCTCGACTAGATTGCAACAAAATTTATGTTTAATTATTGCTTGAAATTGGGAAAAAAAGTCTCATTATTAGATAATTTTTTGTACTAAATTATTGCAACCATCTTTTTTCCTGATTTCATTTTATCCTTTCAGTTTCTTATTAACAATGCAAATCGAATTAGCCTCTATACATACAACTTCCAATATCGTTTAACTACACAATGCTAAACTAAAATTCCTCCCCATAAACATTTAAATTAAAAGTTTGCAACATACAAACGAAAAATTTAAAGCGACATATTAAAACTTTTTACCGGATTAAGAACAATATAAGAAAAGGCCACAAGAATTGGGCAGCACAACGACAAACAGACAAGATAGCCAGCCACTACTAGCACAGAGGCTAAAAAGAATGTGCCGCTCATGTAATCAGCTACTAAGTGGAATTAAAAAACTACTAAACAAGAACCAGCATATGGCCAGTAATTGTTTAAACCAAACAGAACAAAACAAAATAATAATAATAAAAGCATAAACAAAATTTTAAGGCATTTGCTTAAGGCATTTGCTGCAACCGAAATGACCTTCGAGAATTAATGCACTACACAATTTACAGATTATTATACGTAAAACAAAAATTGTCAATTCCAATTCATTTTTGATTGCACACTGTACACAGCATACTGCACCGAAAGGCATTCAATGGCATTTTCTTCAATATTATTTGAAACAGTGTAGTAGAGACCAAACATTAATATGTTTTCAATTATGCTATGCAAAAAATAGACTTGATAGTTTTTTGGTAGAGCTATGAAAATGTTAACGTATAGAAAAAAAAAAATATTTAAATTTTGTTCGGTTGATGAACATTTAAAACAAAAGACTTAAGAGAGCAACTTGTTCATGTTTTGATATTCATGTAGATGACGACGATGATGGTATTATAAACAATTATTTATTGCTTTTTGTTTGACTGTTATGTATGTATATTGATTGTCTGTTTTTATAAAAAACTTCTGTGCCAAATCCTGCGATACAAAACTTGCATTGATTTAACTTAAAAAATTCAGAAGTATAAATTCTTTTTTCAAATTTGAGACCTGGGAGGTCACCATACGACGAACAAAGTATTATCTAAAGTTTTCAAAATTTAAACATCTACAGCTTTATATAAAGACCATTTCATAGAACACATTATCCGTTATATACTCTTTAGAACTTAAATATGTATTGTTATAAATTGTTATATATTGAAATGAATTGTTTGCAAGTTCTCTTCAGTTCGAATCTAACTCTCTTTACGAACGGTTGTGTAAAAAATCAAAGCGCTTAGAGTACAACTATTTAAAATTAAAAACAAGTGTATATTTTTGTTTTTGCAATTGCCTATTCTTGATCTCATTTGAACTCACGTGGTAGACAATCCAGCTTAAAACAGGAATATAAATTTTGCGATGGCCCGAGGGGCCAAGTCTTCATCAAAAAGAAAGCTTGTGAATAAGAAGATGACAAAACTTCCTCCGGGTTTTGTTAACCCGAACATGGCGTCAACTTCAAGCAACAGATTTAGCCTGCTTGCTGGCCTCAATGATATGGACGTAACTCCCGTATCAAATATTAACGATGTTAAGGAACACAAACCTCCACCGATTGTCGTAGAAGCTAATGCTTCATTTACAGATATACAAAAGCTGCTTGGTAAGGATTGCATTTTCAAACGTACTTCAATTGGTACCAAAATTTTTGCTCCTAGTAATAAAATGTACGAATGCTACAAACAAATACTTAAAGAGAATAAGATGGAGTTTCACTCTTATGGCTCCAAAGAAAATAGGTTATACACCACCTTTTTACACGGTTTACCCCGCATAAGCTCTGAGGAAATCTCCAAGGAGCTAAAAAACTACAACCTATCCCCCTCTTCCGTAACTGAAATAGTCACCAAATTCAGTTCAAACAATAATGCAGTTTATAAAGTTCAATTTGTTCGTAAAAATTTTAATCCAACTGCTTTAAAAAATGTACGAACAATTTCTAACATTATAATTTCTTGGAAAAAATACAAAACGAAATCCAAGAACAGACCAACTCAATGCTGGAACTGCTTGATGTATGGCCATGGCGGTGAACATTGCCATCGAAGTGCTGCATGTATGATATGTGCAGAACAACATCATACAAGTGTGTGTCCGTTTAACACAAATGAAAAAAGGCCAGCTGTTTTTACTTGCTTTAATTGCAAGAAACAAGGAAAAGAGAGAACTGATCACTCTGCAAACGATATCAACTGTCCGTTACGTTCTCTCTATTTGGAAACTAGAACAAGAGTTACTTCTAAAAGTCCGAATAAAAGCAGACAACAACAAAATAACTCATTTCAATTTAATGTGGGAGATTTCCCTAATTTAAGAAACAACAACACAAATTTTAACAATAACATCAATAATAACAGCAAAGCTACATATGCTAACCAGCTGAAAACAAACAACGATTTATTTAGCATTGATGAGCTTTTTGATATTTTCACTACAGCTATGGATGATTTGCATAGGTGCACTTCAAAAGTACAACAAATCAAAGTTGTAATGTCAATGGTAAAATACGCCCATGGATTATACTAATAATTTAAACGATTTCAAAATGATTCACTTGAATGCTAATGGCATTTCAAACTTTTCTAAATTAAAACAATTTGAAATACTAATTGAAAGAGAAAATATTAAAATAGCGTCTTTGAATGAAACATTTTTTTCAGAAAATCATAGACCCTTTTTTAAAAATTATTATTTATATAGAAGTGACAGAACAGATGCTAGAGGAGGAGGAGTAGCTCTGTTAATTCATAAATCTGTCGCTCATAAAAACCTCTTTATATCAAACACTTCATCAATCGAAAATATATCAATTGAAGTTATTATAAATAATAGACCTATTGTTGTATCTTCGTTATATTCACCAAGATATACCCATAACTTCTGTGCTGATATCTTGAACCTAACACCTTCCACCAAAGAATACATAGTTTTTGGTGACCTAAATGCCAAACATTGCTCTTGGAATTGCCGTACAAATAATACTGCAGGAATAGCACTCAACAATCTACAGCAATCAAGCAATTTTTTTATACACTATCCTAATAGTCCAACCCTATTCCCCCATCAACACAATCGCGAAGCATCCACAGTCGATATTATTTTAAGCAATACCGCTTTAAATATAGACGTAAAGACAATGGATTACGAAATACCATCAGACCATCGCCCCATTATGTGTACACTTAAAAGATCAGTGGCCTCGCAGGTTGACCTCAACTATTATGATTATAGTGCAACCAACTGGAACATTTATATGAATTTTTTAGAAAATAAAATCACGTTAAATTCGGATATATACAATACCAAGGTAGTAATTGATCAGGAAATACAAAAATTTATAAATGTAGTCTTCGAAGCAAGGGATGCGTCTACACCTAAAATAACCCAACGAAATAATTACACATTACCAGAAAGTACCGTGAAATATATTAAACTAAGAAGAAGCTTTAAAAGAAAAAGCCAACGATCTTCAAATATAGCCGAGCAAACTTTTTATAATCAATGTACTAAGTTTCTAAGTAACATGATTGATAAAAGAATTAATTCGGAACGCAATAACAAATGGTGTCAATTATTATCCAATTTAAAACCAGGTGATAAATCATTTTGGAGAATAAGCAGGAACTTGCGAGGAAAAGGAAAAAATCAAATCTCTCACCTTGAGGTTGGAAATACAAGGATAACATCTGATAAGGACAAGGCTGAAGTCCTGGCAAATACATTTGTCAAAGCAAATAACCTCACTTCGAATTACAACCACTCAGCGGATATAGTAATAAATTCAACAGTAAATAATTTTAAGAAGGAAAATCCCACTTCTGAGTCAGCAATTTATACATCTCTAGAAGAAGTAATGAATATTGTCTCATTAATAAAACCCTCAAAATCTCCTGGTTTTGACAATGTTCCCAACCTGCTCTTAAAGAAACTACCACTCAAAGCTCTAAAATTACTGGTTATAATATTTAACAGCTGCATCAAACTCAACTATTTCCCAAACCATTTCAAAAATGCTAAGGTTATAGCTGTCAACAAACCTAGCAAGCCCAAAAATAACCCAAATAGCTATAGACCTATTAGTCTATTAAGTAACTTTGGTAAAATATTTGAAAAAATTCTACATTCTCGTCTTAGTGAATTTGTAACGACCAATTCTATTGTTGCTAAAGAACAATTTGGATTTAAAAAAGGGCATAGCACCACTCACCAAATAAACAGAATTAAAAATCAAATAATCAGCAATAAAAACAATAAACGTTCAACGGGTCTAATATTGTTGGATATCGAAAAAGCGTTTGACACCGTTTGGCATAATGGCCTAGTATTTAAACTTCTTGATGCAAATGTACCAAAATATTTATGCAAACTTTTTTCAGATTTCATTCACGGCAGAAGCTTTAAAGTTGCGATTAATAATGAAACATCATCTCCAAAAACCATTACCACAGGGTTACCTCAAGGATCAGTCTTGTCGCCATTGCTTTACTCGATATATACATCCGATTTCAAAGTCCCGAAATATATGAAAATTGCTTACTACGCAGATGATACTGCGTTAATTTCTTCAAACAAACTTACAAGTGCACTCCTGAAGAAAATGGAAAAGGGACTTGTAAATTGCAGTAAATATTTTCACAAATGGAAAATCAAAATTAATCCAAACAAGACCCAAGCAATTATTTTTCCGTTCAACAAATCTCCCAAAAGATTGCCAAGACGTCATCTTCATATTGGAAATAATACCATAAATGTAGTTAATCATGTCAAATATCTCGGAGTTGTCTTGGACAAAAAGCTTACTTTTAAACAACATATTATGGCTACGTGCCAAAAAGCTATAAAATCATTTAAAGCATTATGGCCACTTCTAAATAGAAGGTCATTTCTAAACCCCAAAAACAAAAATCTCCTATTCAAAAGTGTTATAAGGCCAATATTAACATACGCGTGTCCTATTTGGAGTGACGCTGCCAACTGCCACCTAAAACGCTTACAAATTATACAAAACAAATGTCTTAAAATGATAAATAAAAAGCCCTGGAGGTATCCTACAAATCTTCTTCATGAAGAAACAGGTTATGAAAAAATTATCGATTTCATAACAAGGATTAACAACAATTATTTTGCCAAAATTGAAAATTCCTCTTACCCACTGATAAGAGAATGTAGAGAAGTAACGTAAAATTAAAAAGAAATCACCAAATTGAAAATTATATGCTTATAGAGGTCTATTATTTCTAATAAACCTTCTATAAGCATATAAATATTTTCAGATAGTATTTGAATTTATTAAATCATATAAAGGTTTTTTCCCTCCCATTTTCCTTTAAAAATCATTAAAAATAAAATAAAAACTATTTAATGTCTTTAGATCCTATATATTATTTGTTGAAATATCTATGTAAAGATAAGATCTCATATGTAAATATCAAATTTGTTAAAATATGTAAATAAAGGAAGAATATATAATTGAAAAAAATTTGCAAGTTCTCTTCTCCTTCAGATTTTGCTGAGTTCAAAGTAAGTGAAAATAGTGATAGTTCTTTGACCTCTTTTCTATTTTTTGCTAGTCGCATTATAAAGGGTTTTTCAATAAGAGCGCTACAAAAGTTTTTTTTAAATAAAACAAAAACGGTTTTGGATATCAATGAAATTATTTATTCCTGTGAAAGTACGTTCGATGCCATTATGTATGGAAATCGATCTCTTTTGCATGGCAACCACGGGCACGCTTGCAGAAATCCAGACGCTGACCCAATTTTCGACGGTTTTCAAGCATAAATTGGCCGATACTGCTGCAATTTCACGTACGATATTCGTACGAAGTTCATCAATCGTCGCACATTGGCGCCCGTAGAGCAAACGAGGTTGCAAAAATCAAAATTTTCATGTGCGCCGACGAAGTTTTGAATAAACCCATGTTATAGGAAACTTTTCAACGATTTCAAATATGCTACTCTTAATAACATCATATTTTTCGTTTAGATTATAACCGTTCAAAGTTGACCGACTTTCGGTTTTCAAAAAATACACAATTTTTAGTCAATTTGTTGCGATTTCAGGTGTAATATAACGAAAAATAGGTAACGAATCGCCTTTTTTTTGTTTGTATTGATTGATGTATATATTAAATGTATAATGATAAAAAAAAATTAACTGTTTGCTTTGTGTTTCTCCTGGTAAATCACTATTTAAAAACTATCCGTTTTTTCACTATTTTTCAACTTTGACGGAAAATAAAAAAAATCTATACTTTTCTATATTTGCCATGTTTGCAAAACATGTTCTTCGGTTATTTCTTTACATAATTCAAAAGGTTTTATCTGCCCGTACGGGCCCGTTTGGCTTCTAGAGGTAAAAAAGGTTAAAAAGACATGGTTGCAGAAATTGTATGGCGTGCATCCCTTACATGTTTTGACTGACAGTAGTTTGATCTAATAGTTTGAAAATTGCATTTTAAGTTGGTTGACTACCTGTGAGCTTCTGCCAAAGTCTACTCCCAATATTCTGTTACAGACACAGGATGCACAAAAAACTACTCATTGAAATTCGCAGGTACGCACCTCACTTAAAAATTACTTTGGAGTACAAATGGTCAAGAACAATATTGACTTATGGTCCCTACAGGTAGGCACAAATCTTATTTAGACACGAGCATAATATCAAAATTGCATAATTCAGCCTAAATCCATATGTATGCAGGGAACAGGTAAATTTTTAGGCATGGTAGCATAAGCCTATATATTGCAAAATAAGCATAATGCCTGGATTAGTCTACGACTGAAAGTTGGCGCAACAAGTACTGAAACCATGGCGTTAAACAATTTAAGTACTGAAAACATGGCGTTGAACAATTTAAAATTATTTGAACTGTTTAGAAGGTCAACCACACCAAAGTTTTTCACGGAAGCTGCTTTAGAAGGACTTGATAGCTTATACGGAAATATTGAGAGAAGCGAAATTATAAAAAATAATTTTTATCTGATATATGCAATTATTAAGGCAAAATGGGTGAAATCTAATCGAACCATTCAGAACTTCAACTCCAAATACGAGGACTGGCTTAACGAAGACACCATCCTGGCTATATTGGCAGTAGATAAACCCACCACATCAACCAGAGGAGCAAAAGGAAGGCCAAAAAAAAGTATTGAAGAGTGTTCAATTTTCACAAGAAAGAGGAAACTTGCCGATGCCACCAATGACTTGACCACGAAGCATTTATCGGACGCGCTGTCTATTAAATATACAAAGGATAGTGAAAGAGTTAGGTCGCAGATTACAAAATCTGTTGCTGATGCAAGCCCACTGCGACTAAAAAGGATTAAGGAAAGCATTCCCACGCCCACAAACGCACACATTAAAAAGTATGGTTCCGAAGAAGCCTTGGCCTTGTTTATGGACTTACACGGGGCTGACGTTTTACCAGGATACAAGCATATTACGCAAGCCAAAATAAATTCACGACCACTGCATACGGAGTTTACGGAATTCTCTGTGAAAGCCAATCTGCAGGATCTCATGGGCCATACAGCAAAACGGTTGCTGGAGTCTTCCTGAAAATGAGGTGAAAATTCTTCCTGAGAAACTGACATTGATCAGCAAATGGGGCTGCGATGGATCATCCGGACAAAGCGTTTATAAGCAAAGGATATCTTCCGCTGACGCTACAATATCGGACGGAAATATGTTTATGGCATCTGTTGTTCCTTTGCGGCTAAAATCTGATGTTTCCCTACACTGGAAAAATCCACGTCCGTCATCAGTGCATTGTTGCCTACCAATAATGTTTCAGTTTGCAAGGGAATCGACAGAACTCATAAGGACCACGGTGAAGGACATTGAAGAACAAATAAGCAAGATTAAGCCTAGAAAGCTGCAAATTGGAGAAGGAAAATATATTGAATGCAATTACGAGTTCCACCTGACCATGGTTGACGGAAAAGTCGTAAACGAACTGACAGGAACAACCTCAACATTGTCATGCCCGATTTGCAAAAAGAGCCAGAAGAACTTTGGTAATTTAAACGATTCTACAAACGAGGAGAATTACGAATATAGAATGTCACCATTGCACGCAAGGATAAGGTGTATGTAGTTCTTGCTAAAACTGGCGTATACCCTACCACAAGAGGGGGAAAACTTCGATGAAAATACATCAATAAAGGATAAGAAAAAGATCAGAAAGAAGCAAATACAGGATGCTTTTTTTAAACAAGGTGGACTAAAAGTAGACTGTCCCAAGCACGGATACGGTAAGTCAAACGATGGAAACACTTCTAGGAGATTTTTTGAAAATGATGAGGCAGTAACTAGAATCACTGGAATTGACAATCAAATCGTGAAAAGATTGGGAACGATCTTGAATGTTTTAAACTGCAAAGAAACTGTCAATTCTACAAAATGTGGAGAATATGCATCGAAAACTGCATCTCTTTTAGCAGAAATGTATCCACATAAGAAGTTGACCCCGACCGTCCATAAAATATTGGCGCATGGCAAAGATATAATTGAGTACCAGTCTTTGCCAATTGGAGAAGCACAGGAGTCTCTTAACAAATTTTATAAAAAATATAGATTGCAGAACACATTCAAAGCATCAAGGGTAAGGCAAAATGAGGACCTCTTCAACATGTTGGCAGCATCTTCCGATCCACTTATTTCTTCCCTGCGGCATGTGAAGTCACGAATAGAGTTAGAAAATAATTATAAATTAGAAATGATTAGTCTTTTAGATAGACCTTCTCTTACGAGTTGTGATGAATATTTTACAGGAAATTGAAAAAATAAATTTAAAAAGATGTAATTTTTTTTTTAATTTGTTGGGTAATAATTTAAAACATAAAACCCTAAAGAAAAAAAATAAAAACAATCTAAAAATGTAAAAATAATTTTTTTTAATTACCATAAAATTGATTTTTCTAATAATTTTAACTTTGATAAGTAGGCCCCTACAAAGCGTAGCACCCTTTCCAAACGCTCATTTCATAGGCTGAATAGCTATCTATCATATCGTGTTTAAACTGTTCAATTATGTTATTCGGTTCAAAAGATATGATTTTTGCAACGAAAAAACTCAAATGGCGCCACTGTGCGTCGCTGGCTTGTTGGCATAGACCATAGACTTGACGTACCCCCACAGGAAGTAGTCCAACGACGTCAAATCGCACGACCGAGGCGGCCAATCGACTGGACCATTTCGTGAGATAACACGTTCTCCAAACTTGTTTTCCAATAAATTGATTGTGACATTCGCTGTGTGGCTTGTGGCGCCGTCCTGTTGGAACCACATGTCCTCCAAGTCCATATCATCCAATTGTGGCCAAAAATATTCGGTTATCATTGAACGGTAGCGATTCCCATTCACAGTAACGTGCCGGTCTTGATCATCACGGAAGAAGTACGGTCCAATGACGCCGCCGGCCCATAAACCGCACCAAACCGTAATTTTTTCGGGATGCAATGATGACTCATGGAGTACGTGTGGATTGTTGTCTGACCAATAACGTATATTTTGTTTATTGACGAAGCCATTCAGCCAGAAATGAGCCTCATCGCTGAAGATGATTTTTCGATGAAAATCCGAATCATTTTCAAGTTTTTGCTCCGCCCAATTCACGAACATACGACGTTTCTGGTGGTCAAGCGGCTTCAGTTCTTGCGTCAATTTGATCTTTTAAGGATGTAGGCCAAGATCTTTTCGCAAAATTCGCCACAACGACGTCACAGAGATGCCCAACGCTTGAGAACGACGTGTGAGAGACACATTTGGGCTTTCTTCAACTGAAGCCTCAGCGGCAGCAATATTCTCGACACTACGGCCACTTCTTTGTCTCACTGGCACTGGAACATTTTGTACTGTGCCTGTGGATTCAAATTTTTCCACTAGACGCTCAATTGTTGATCTGCTAGGACGATTATGACGACCATAAATTGGACGTAGCGCTCTTAACGTTGAGGCCACTGACTCCGAATTTCGGTATTAAATTTTAATAATTTCGACTCGTTGTTGGCTCGTATATCTTTCCATCATGAAATGGCAAACCTTACTGAAGAGAAATGTCAAAAGAGCGGCAAGAAATATGGCGTCGTTTGCTGACCCTGTCTTTCTACTTTTGTAGCATCCCTGTTGAAAAACCCTTTATTAATGGTAAGGCATGATGATTACGCGCTAGAGCATTCCAGGGATGTAGCATCTCACGAGGAAATCAATTGGAAAACTCAGGCACTTAAAATTAAACTACTGAAATGGGCAACCATCTCGCATATCACTTTATGGGAAAACACTACAGAAGAGTTTTGGCAAGAGATGGGCTTTGTACCGGAAATCGACCACTGGCTGTATATTGGGATTATTAGACCTATTCTAACATATGGTAATCTGGTGTGGTGGAAGAGTATGGACATAAGTCAGGGTTTCTAAACTTGTAAAGGCACATAAATTTACCTGTCTTAGCACCACTGAAACCATTGGATTGACACCACAAGTGGAGTTGAATGTAATGCTGAAAAGGATGCCTTTTTATATATATATTCATCACGAGCACGACGGCGAGTGTGGCTCTCGCCACAACGACGTCACAGAGATGCCCAACGCTTGAGAACGACGTGTGAGAGACACATTTGGGCTTTCTTCAACTGAAGCCTCAGCGGCAGCAATATTCTCGACACTACGGCCACTTCTTTGTCTCACTGGCACTGGAACATTTTGTACTGTGCCTGTGGATTCAAATTTTTCCACTAGACGCTCAATTGTTGATCTGCTAGGACGATTATGACGACCATAAATTGGACGTAGCGCTCTTAACGTTGAGGCCACTGACTCCGAATTTCGGTATTAAATTTTAATAATTTCGACTCGTTGTTGGCTCGTATATCTTTCCATCATGAAATGGCAAACCTTACTGAAGAGAAATGTCAAAAGAGCGGCAAGAAATATGGCGTCGTTTGCTGACCCTGTCTTTCTACTTTTGTAGCATCCCTGTTGAAAAACCCTTTATTAATGGTAAGGCATGATGATTACGCGCTAGAGCATTCCAGGGATGTAGCATCTCACGAGGAAATCAATTGGAAAACTCAGGCACTTAAAATTAAACTACTGAAATGGGCAACCATCTCGCATATCACTTTATGGGAAAACACTACAGAAGAGTTTTGGCAAGAGATGGGCTTTGTACCGGAAATCGACCACTGGCTGTATATTGGGATTATTAGACCTATTCTAACATATGGTAATCTGGTGTGGTGGAAGAGTATGGACATAAGTCAGGGTTTCTAAACTTGTAAAGGCACATAAATTTACCTGTCTTAGCACCACTGAAACCATTGGATTGACACCACAAGTGGAGTTGAATGTAATGCTGAAAAGGATGCCTTTTTATATATATATTCATCACGAGCACGACGGCGAGTGTGGCTCTCCGTTTAAAGGAGTCATGTGGTCTGGAACAACACACTTTGGGGGAAAATTTTTTATTATAATATATTCCAGGAAAGTCTGGATCAGAGGCTTACACGTGGAATCTTGATATTCATATGTCTGGTAGACTTCCTGGCGAATGTATTATTTTTCAGGCCGAAATTAATGCAATTAATTTAGCCTGTATACAATTGTTGAAGAGGATATTTATCGATCAGCCATTAATATTTTTCTGGGCAGTCTTGCTATTGTCAAAGCCTAACGATCGAGATCAGTGAGGCCTTTTTTTGTCCGGGCAATGGGAAAATCTTACCTAAACCCCTCGAACATAAGTTCACAATGTTCTCGACAGTCATGCTCTCACCTATGTGGAGTTAGAAATTAGATCAGATTAAAGTTGATCTCTCCGTAACTACGATTTATATACTGATCGATGTTTGGGATCAATTTAAAGGTCCACCGACCTTTAGGTGCGTTTTCCCATCTTCCTTGCAATTCTTCTATTGACTTATCTCTTTCACCCATTCATATGGTTCATCACGGTATAACCGGAGTTTCGCTCCTTGCATCGTAAATCTCCGATAGCTCCTTTGCTGCTATATCTATTGGGATGATGGCCGCCACGACGCTAGCAGTCTCCAAATATGTCCTGCGATATCTGCAACACATTATTAAACAGCATGTCCTTCTTGGCTGTATTCTTGAAAGCTCTCTCCCATACTGGTGATCCATAGTTATTATAGAATAGGCCTGGAAGGCTTTTGTTGAATAACTTATCGAATATCTGTAGTCTCATTCTGAGAGCAGCATTTGGTGCCATCTTGGAGCTTTGTTATTCCCAATCCTTGAGTGGAGGCTCAGAATTTCCTGCCCCATCACCTCAATCAGTTGTGGGGATGGCGTGTTGTCTAAGCAATCGTCGGTAAATGGTTCCCTTTCTGGGAATAGAGTTTTCATTTCTTTGCCTATTAAATCTAAGCATGTAACTTGGGCTGATATTTTCCCCTTTAAACGTTACACAACCACACGTTGTCCCAGGAATTCATGCCAGCTTGGTTAAATAACTGTTTAAAACATTCCGCTTTTCTCAGATTTATGCCTCTTTGTAGGTTCTTCCTTGCCTGTTGGTGGGCCTTTCTCCTGAGTATGAAATTCGGCCTTTCTCTGCTTCTCTGATATTTCGTCTAGTCTTCAAACACTCTCTCCTTAGTGTGGCTATATTGTAATTCCACCAATAATTTTCATGTCCCCTTTGACTCATTCTTTTCCTTGGCCCAAGTGTGTAAGAGAATATACTGCGTTTCGCAACCGAATAAAGGGTCCGCCATCTAACGTTTTTTTTCAACTAGTGCTTATTTCGTGAATGGTAACACTTAGCTCATGTCTGGTTTGACAGATAATTAGTTTTATCCTTCCGCTGAACGAATATGGTTGTGTATACGCTTGAACAACGCTGGGAAATATTGCGACATTACTTTGAACATCATGGTAATGTTGCAGAATGTGTGCGAAAATTTCGTACGGATTTTGGAAGAAGAAAAGCACCGTCAGCTCCATATGTTCATTATCTTGTGAAGAAAGTGAAAGAAACTGGCATCCTCATCGATAAACAAAAGCAGGAAAAGCCAAAAACAATGCGTACACCCGAGAATATTGCTGCTGTGGCAGAAAGTGTGCGTGAAGCGCCATCAACATCAATTCACCGTCGTTCTCAAGAATTGAACATTTCGGAGGCATCATTGAGACGAATTTTCAATAAAGACCTTGGTATGACGCCATACAAAGTCCAATTGGTTCAGGAGTTGAAGCCAATTGACCATCCAATGCGTTTTCGCTTCGCTAAGTGGGTCTAAGATCGACTTACAGAAGATGCCGATTTTGCCAAAAAAAATAATCTTTTCAGATGAAGCTCATTTTGATCTTGGCGGGTATGTAAACAAGCAAAATTGTCGCATTTGGAACACAGAAAACCCGCACGCATACATTGAAAAGCCGATACACCCAAAACGAGTGACTGTTTGGTGCGGATTTTGGTCCAGAAGCATAATTGGGCCATTTTTCTTCGAAAATGAGCAAGGAGTGGCCGTTACAGTCAATGGCGATCGTTATCGGGCCTGGTTGAACGAATTTTTGTTCACAAAAATTGAAGAGGAGGATATTGGCAACATTTGGTTTCAACAGGACGGCGCTACGTGCCACAGAGCCGAAGCTACACTCGATGTTTTGCGCCCTGTTTTTTGAAGATCGCATTATCAGCCGCAGAGCTGATGTCGTTTGGCCACCTCGGAGCTGCGATTTGACACCGTTGGACTATTATTTGTGGGGTGCCCTCAAAGATAAGTGTTACGCCAACAAGCCAGAGACAATTGACGCTTTAAAGGACAATATTCGTGAAGCCATTGGTGAAATACAGCTGCACACAATCGATAATGTGCTTAAAAATTGGACCGATCGTGTAGGCTACTGCATGGCCAGCCGAGGCAGCCATTTGAATGAAATTATTTTCCATTATTAACCGGAAGGATTGTACATTCAAATAAAAAAAGAAACTTGAGATAATATTCAGTAGTTTTTTTTTTCAAAAAAAAAAGTTATTTGGCGGACCCTTTACAATAGCACACCTTGTGGTTTGTACTCGTTCCAGGTTATAATGACGTCATGGAAGACGAGTTGGCTGACGAGTATGCATTTAGGGCCCCCCGAATCTACGGAGAAGACAAATAACATTGATATTTTAATCTCTTGATTTGAATTGTCGAACATTATCGAGGAGTCAGCTTATCTTAAATGGATGACGAAGTGGACACAAATGGATGGTTGCAGGATATCCTATGATCTTTGGAAAATATAAAGGGTACTTAAACACTCCTTGCATTTGATACTTACAGGCACTGCTTAATGGGGTAATTGACCAAACGCATTTGTGTTCCAGGAGCCGACTGTTGTAGAAGCTGTGTGGTTGGGAACGGAAGAGTCAATGGAGTTTATACTGTGTATGTACCCATGACTGAATTAACGGTGCCTTAGATATCTACGGAAAAAATTGTTTGATAATTTGGGCTACATAGTATATGTTCTACTAGGCAATCCTGTAAACTTCGTTCTGAGATCCGGGTGGTTCGGTGTGCTACTATGGTGGAAAATCTTCACTTCTATACTTTCATTTACTTTTTAAAATAATATCCCTCTTCTAAAAGGTATCACAATTGGCCTACCTACCACCTACTTAACCTAACCCAACTTCTAACTAACTACTAACTACCTAAGCTTCCTAAGATAACATAACCTAACCTAAACTAACTTATAATAACTTAACCTATGCTAAGCTGCTAACCTAATCGAACCTAACCTAATCTAAGTATATGTAATCTTAATTAATCTAGCCTAACATAACATAACCTAACCTAAGCTAAGGTAATATAACCTCACCTAACCTAACCTGACATAACCTAATTTAAGCTAACCTAACCTAAGTTAACCTAACCCTACCTAACCGAACCTTACCTAGCTGAACGTACTTAAGCTAACTTAACTTAAATTAACTTAACTTAACTTAACCTAATCTAACCTAAGGTAACATAACCTAACCTAACCTAAGGTAACATAACCTAACCTAACATAACCAAACCAAACCAAACCCAACCCAACCTAAGCTACACTAACCTAACCTTACCTAACCTAACCTAACATAACATAACATAACATAACATAACATAACATAACATAACATAACATAACATAACATAACATAACATAACATAACATAACATAACATAACATAACATAACATAACATAACATAACATAACATAACATAACATAACATAACATAACATAACATAACATAACATAACATAACATAACATAACATAACATAACATAACATAACATAACATAACATAACATAACATAACATAACATAACATAACATAACATAACATAACATAACATAACATAACATAACATAACATAACATAACATAACATAACATAACATAACATAACATAACATAACATAACATAACATAACATAACATAACATAACATAACATAACATAACATAACATAACATAACATAACATAACATAACATAACATAACATAACATAACATAACATAACATAACATAACATAACATAACATAACATAACATAACATAACATAACATAACATAACATAACATAACATAACATAACATAACATAACATAACATAACATAACATAACATAACATAACATAACATAACATAACATAACATAACATAACATAACATAACATAACATAACATAACATAACATAACATAACATAACATAACATAACATAACATAACATAACATAACATAACATAACATAACATAACATAACATAACATAACATAAGTTAAGCTAAGCTAAGCTAACCTAACCTAACGTAACTTAAGCTAACCTAACCTAAGCTATCTATTTAAGTACCGACATGACGATTCAGGCTGTACCCAAGATGCCCAGAAATATATGCTTAAATCGCTAACCCATCCCGCGAAGTAATACCTTTCGGCAGTTCCGCTTGGAGAGTGGTAGAAGAATTGGGAGGGCGGGTTAATGAGTAGGCTGTGAATGATACCATTCATATAATGAATGATACCATTCATATCTTTAGAAGATTTGCGCACCCCAATTATAAAAAAAACGCTAAGCCAACCTAATCTAACATAATCTTAGCTAGCCTAACCTAACCTATGAAAAAATGTTAACGTGTGCAAGGTCACGAGGAATAATTAATTTAGCAGAAATTAACTGAGCAAATGTATTGGTATCCTTACCGGCCAGACTAAACTGAGCGCTTGCCTACATCGTATATTTTGGATGAGCAGAATCGGGAACTTGCAGGCAGTGTGAGGATGATGACACTTTGGAACGCTTTCATTGAAATTGAAAGGGATATGATCCATCTATGATAACTGTCATATATGACTCCTCTTTTCAACATAACCTAAATATAAAGTTATTAAATTGCTATTAATGTAAATCATTTGATGGCACTAAATACTAAATAATTCTTTAGTTCCAAACATTTGTTCCACTTAAACCGGCGACTCGGCAATTGTCTCAGCAAATTCGGTATACATGATCAAAGTATGAAATTTTATGATTGTGTTGTTGTCTTCCATTTTGTTATGTATGTGGCACCATCAAGGTGTCCATCATTTATTTAAATTTGCATTTTGTGTAATGTGCCTTTCAACAACAAAGAAAAGACAATAGCTTGTTGGTTTTTTTTTCTTTGTCAACCATCAAATCGATCTATGTGACATTTAAAAAAAAAGTTGTATGATGTTGTTACTGCATGAATTTAAAATAGTTTTGTCAGTCATCAGAATATTAGCTATGAGCAAAGTTCTATTCAGATTGTAATAGAAAATGGAACATGGTTTAGTGTGAAATGCTGTGATGGTCCATCAAAAGCTGACATATCAGAGTGATTGGATGCTTTAGAGTGATTAGATACACTATTTATATACAAGTTTCTGTTTATCTACTATTCAAAAACATTTAATTTACGACTATGATCATAAAATTAAATATAATTTCGGCTAATTACATGAATAAGATTCTTAGTTACAGGACTAAATTTTAAATAGTTATTGTCATTACAAGAATTCTGTTGTATTCTCTTCACATTCCTTACCTTCAACCGACATAGAATAAATACTTTCACTTACCTCACATTTGAAGAGTTACAAGAAAAACTGTTACAATCATGCATGATGATGGAACATGCTCTCTAGCAGCTATGAAAAAGAAGACGATGATTGTTAGATGTTGATTGTTAAAAGTAACAAAAAGTTACAAAAAAAAAGATTGAAATAAATGCTACATCAAATTTGAACATATCAAAATAAAAACAACAACAAAACATTTAAAATTATTTTCTACAATTCTTTACCAACTTCCTTTTGGCCTTAAGAAGCATTTTTAAAATCCCCAACTTACTTGTCATTCACTTCGTAGAAATAATACGTTATTTTTTTGCCTCTGAGAAACTTGAAAGATTCTTATTTTATGATTTTGATTCAGCAGCTATTTTACTTTACTCTTTTTTATTTAGTAGCGAAACTGAACTGATTCGAGAGAAGCAAAAAAAAAAATCACATCCAAACGTCAGTGTCTTCACTGTCACCATTTCAAACAAAAAATCATAATTTTGTTCAAAATTGAGTATATAAAAATCGTGTTGTAATGTTTTTTTGATTTGATATATTTTTTTTATTCTTAAGCTTAAGCTTTCAACTCAATCGTGATAAACTTTGCGCGGTTTTTCAGCCATCTTCTTTCGTTTATAAAAAAAAACTCACCGCGTATTCATCAGTTCTTTTTTGTACTTAATTGAAATGCCAATGCGTTGCATGTACATCTAATAGTGCAACATAGCAATTTTTTATTTTAGTTGTACATGATTTTCAGTAATGCATCTTGTATGTATGATTTACAAATACTTGTACTTCATAGTTAGGTTTCGTTTAACCATTTGATGATCAAGACAGCCATGAGCCTAAGACACTAAATATGACTATGACAAAAATCGTAAGAATTTTAAACCCCTCGGAATTTTATGAAAATACTTATGTGCAAAGATTCATTTAAAGATGGTTGGGCTAACAGTTCAAAATATAAAAGAAAGTAGAAAACTTAAACGTGTATTTAAATACTTTCAAAAGTGTATTTGGAAAAGTTGAAAATAATAAATTTTATAAGAGATGTCATCAATGTTGGTTCAAAAATTTAAATAAAATATCTATTGATATTGGAAATTGATAATTGTTAATAAAACAGGAAAATATTGATAATAAGATATATTGGGAGAAAGGAAAGAAAAATAAATATATCTACCTGCTGACAAAGTTATCCGTACTCGTGAATATGAAAATTTTAAATATTTATAAAAATTTGAATAAAATATTTTGAATTCCGAACTTTTTTTCCATTAACACATTGGGTGTATTAGAATGCCAAACATGCAGTATGGCATCTAAAGTACTAGAAAACTATTCGTGCAGGATTCCATGAATTGTGATTTAATTTTAGCAGAAGACAAACTTGTTTGTATTTAGTTAGTTAATTGTTCTTTATTTAATTCATTTCTTTGTTTTACAAATAACAATAATAATAAAATAATAATAAATAATAATAAATTATTTCCAATAAGAAAATGTGTTTTGTGTTACAAAAAATTTTAATAATTAAATTCATCGATTAAATCCTTTCTGTAACCAATCGCATCTATAATATATCTAGATATATCCTTAAAATTATCATTCACGTTATTTAATATTGTCTTTAACTCATTTTCTGTGAAAGCAATTTTTCCAAAATGTTTATATCTTATGTGACGTGGTATCGGACATTTGGCTAAAAAATGTTGGATATTCTCTATATCTGTAAATTGCATAATTAAAATTAGCGAGATCTTTGTTGCTGGAACCTGGTTCCATTGACCTCTATTAGGTCACATCTTGCCTTAAAGATGAAACTGATAGCGTAGCTGTTGTTGGTGTGTTAAAAATAAGATTGCGACTCTCTAAAATTAAGCTTTGAATAAAAGCGACTGGACGAAGCAGCTTTCTCTAGATACAACTCTCTTTCCTTGTTTTTAGACCAGTTATTATATCTACTCTTAAGCGTTCCCAGCTTTCTCTTGTTGTGCATTGTGTTAAATTTATTGTATTTAAATCTCTAGCTAAGGAGTCAATATGCACATACCAATACGATTTATTTCCATGACGATTTTTGTAAGCTGATTTGGTAATCTATTATTAGAGTACTCATATAATGTTTTTATAATATACCGCATATGTAGATCCAATGTATATATATAGTTATTTTCACCCACCAGTTACCAGCATCAGGACATAAGTAGGTGTAAAAGGGGAAATTTCAGAATCTTTTTTAGAAAAAAACGTTGAAGTTTATCTAGTTCATCAAACAGAGAAAATCCCCATATTTGGGCACCATAGGACTGCATCGCACGGCATACTGATCTAAATATATTCCATTTTGCTTCCATACTTATTTCTTTTTTTGCCAAAAATGTTTCTACGTTGCATTTATGCTACTTTTTGCAGATAAATTTCTTTGTTCCACATGTTTCCTAAATACGATTTTAGGAGATAGTGTTACTCCCAGATATGCATACTCATTTGTGATCCATATGGCCTCACCTTTAAATATCCACTTTTCACTTTAGGATATTTTTCCCCCTTTTCGAAATATCATAATTTCAGATTTACTCAAATTCACTTGCCGATTCCAGATTTCACAGTACTTCTCTAGTTTATTTATCATTTTTTGCAATGTTACAACATCATCTGCAAAAATTACAGTGTCATCAGCATACATTGATAATCTTATATTTTTTGAGCATACGTTTACACCACCACCCACATATTCATATAAGTCATTTAGATATATCGAGAAAAGAGTCGGCGAAAGCAAACATCCTTATTTAACTCCAGATTCAGTACAAAATTCATCAGATATATCTTCTACATTCCATACCTTAAATTGTATATGGCTGTATACTCCTTCAATCATATTAACAATTTTTGTTGATATTCCATTATTATGAAGTTTGTAAATTAGAGATTTTCTGCAAACGTTGTCAAATGCCGCTTTGAAATCTACAAAAATGCGTATTTTAAGTGGGCAATTGCTGTTAAATTGTATAAATTAAATAATCTACAGTCGAGTATCTTTCTCCAAATCCAGCTTGGTGCACTATTAAAATATGCTTGCACAGCCAAAAATTCAATCTCTTATTAATATACCCATACAAATTTTGCTTATTGTATTCATGAATGATATTCCACTATAATTGCTTACTATCTTTTTGTAGCCTTTTTTGTAAATTGGGAAGATTATGCTGGTTGTGAATTGTTCTTCTAATTTTGCAGTTTCAAATATAATGTTGTATGCATTGGCTAATTCTCCGATAAAACTATCTGGTGCATTCTTAAAAAATTCATAAGTGAGACAATCCTCTCCAGGAGCTTTGTTGCATTTTGCTTTGGTTAAAACGTTTCAAATTTCTTGAGTATTAATAGGATGGCCTAAATCGACATCAGCATAAAACATTGCAGCATACGATACATCTTTGGAAATTTGTGGCGGATTTAGTAGCTCAAAGAAAAATTGTTTAAAATCATATGCAGTTATTTCAGGTTTTGACTGCAACTCTTTATTTCGGATATCCTTAACAAGGTTTCACCAGTCTTTATTGTTTTTGATAAATTAATTTGATTTTCTATTTTTTTAAGATATTCAAGATTACTTCTTTGTTTTTTTTTTTGTTTTCTGCGACATATTTGTCTTTATTAATTTGTGTTGGATTTTCACGGAAATAGCTTAAAGCATTAAAAGATTTTTCTCGAGAGCTGAAGCATTTGAAATTGAACGATTTGTTTTCTCTTTTGAATTGGTTTAAATTTTTTTGTGTTACTGGGTTTAAGAGATTTATAATGTTTGTAAGATCTTGTAATTGTAAAAAATCTGTTTGTTGTTTATGTTTACTTAATTCATGACTGATGTTTTCCTTGAAAACTTCTTTTTTCCTTTCAGCCCATTACAGTTTTGGTAGCAATTTCATTGTGTTTTCCAGATTTCTCCCATTTACCTCCATTGTTATTACGATTGGCATGTGATCAGACCACACTTTACTTTTCACCACGAAGCTTTCTACAGATTCCAAGTTATCATGTCCTAATGCACATATATTGTTTACTGATTTTCCACTACCGCTTATATATGTGAAATTGCCATTTTCATCGCCTTTTGTACACCCATTCAGTATATGCAGACCAAAATCTTGGCATAGCTCATGAAATAAGCTGCCCTTAGCATTCCTGATTTTGTCTCTAGATTTTATAATATCAAATCCAACTTTAAATGTCGATTTTATAAATTCATCTAATGGCTGCTGCAGTTCTCCTATTCTAACCAAAGGATTTTATAAAATTAAAAAAATCATTAAATAAGATTTTGTTTTCTAATCCATTTAAATTATAAGACAAGATATTTAATGACATTGAATTATTATTTCCGTTTAGATCATTATAAATGCGATTTGATTTTACAAGTTAACTTTTATTTACATTTTTTATTTCTAGTTTTTTGAAAAAAAAATTTGATAAAATTTGATTAAAGTTCATATTAACAGATTTAGCAGCCTGGCCAAATAATTTTTCAAATATTACCATTGCATCATTAGTTCCACAAATCAAATTTTTATTCCTATTCCACCAGAACCACTTATCACCAAATTTCATTTTGTCATTTCGTACTATCATATGATGATTCTTATTCAGTTCTTGAAGACTTTTTTTTAACCTCTAACAGAGCTCGTTTGTCTTGTTGTTTTTCGCAGGATAAATCTCGTTCAACAGCAATTCTAGAACCCGCTAAATTTTTTTGTACTTCTGTAAACTTCTTTTACAGCTCCTGCAGAATTAAATTCAGCTACTACACATATTTTTCCGTCCTTCTTGTACAATTTCCTTGTTGAAAGTATGCTGATTTCTTGCGACATCTTCAAATTCTTCTAAAGATTTTTTGTATGCAGATTCCCTTGAAAATTATGTTGTTACGTTTAATGTATTCTTGCATGTATATAATTTGCTGATGATACTTCTCTTTTTTATCTCTCAATTGTGTGATTTCTTTTTTCAAACATCCATTTTCCAATTTCACTTCGTCAAATTTTGAAGAAAGTCCACTAACGTTTAATTTTATTTCCTCCACATCTTGTTTCATAATTGTAAGTTTTTCATCCATTCATTAAATCTTTAACAGCCATTGCACCAACCGATTTCCCATCATCATTTTATCTGGTGATAAGTTTTCAAGCTTTCCTTTAGCTGATTGTGTGTTTCTATTATGTGGGTCCATAATTTTTGTAGTTAATATAGAAATTCAAGTGCCTTTACGTTTTGAGCAAAATAAAATTGACGCAAACTTGTTTGTAAGTATAAAGTTGTTTTGACTTATTATATTCCTTCTGGAAATTATAATTTAAAATAAGTCCCAAAATCAAAATTAGAAATAAGGTTAAATTTTTTCGTGAAATAGGATCATAGGCAGGAGCCACTCTCAGTCACATAAAATCATATATCCACCAATTCAGGTTTTTCGAAACCTCGTTTTGGTCGTCCCTGCAAACTAATTAAGTGAGAATTTCGAACTCTTTTGGCATCACTAAAATGATTCCAAAATAAATGCTTCCAAATGTCAAGGAATCTTTCGGTACAGGTCGCCATGAAACTTGTAGATGTTATAGAACATTATCTTATTTAAGGGTTAAAATAAGTTGTAAAGACGAACTTTTTTTTATACTGATTTTTCCTATTTGATCCAAGCAAACCATATACAAATTGGACTTCATATTAAAGATATTTGCAAGGCAACATGCACGATCATGATTAAATACTTGTGCTATTTAAAAATTTACAATTTTAAGGGCCATTATTACAACTTGCCTTTAAAGTAAATGTTAGTTAAAAGTAACTTTAGCTAAAGTGAGCAATAAAGATACCTTTGACTTCTTTTCGTTATTACAACTTCCCAGTAAAATAAAATTAATATTTTTGATATTGTGGTAACACCAAACGAAACACCGATTACTTTTGACCAAATGAATTGCTTTATCAAAATACGTAGTGGCAATTTTCCTTTATTTGTTCGCAAATAAACAATAAAAACAATAGAATAAAAACCAGAAACCTTTATTTTAAGTTGCATAATTGTTGTAAATGTGTAATAAAACTTTCTACAAAATATACAAGCATATATTTAAGTATATGTAAATAAATTTATTTTCAAAATTAAATTCATGTGAATTTTTTCTTCATAGATCAGAAAATGTGGCAACATTAAATACGTAATCCTCACCGCTACGCTCGTAGCGGTGCTTTCAAGAAAAATATTTAGTATTGTTAAGATATTCAATAATATAATAGTAAGAAATAAATATAATTTTAGAGAAGTTGAAATAATATAAAAGTCAATAAATACAGTTACATTAACATTTATTTCCATCGTTAGCTTCAGGCCGAAATAAGCGGTTAAAGTCGGATACATCATCAATGCGTATAGGTTGATCAGCAACTGATAATTTAATATAGATGGGACCACGCATTGAAAAAGCAGCATAAATTAACTTATCCTTTCTGAATTTAATACCTTCTTTAAGTATGCGGTAGTTTGTGGCCTTGAGATTCTCATTTATAAAAAAATTTCATGTCTGAATTGTATTGATTATTTGTTTCTCACCACCGATGTCCTTTAGTCGAAACGAAAAGTTCTTGTTAGACTTAAGATTTTAAGAAAAAGTTTTTTATCGTCTGTAGACATCATTTTAACAATAATAACAGAGTCCCGAGAGTTTGTTTTGTATTTATTGTCTTCATTTTGTAGGCGGAAGATTGATTTTATAGCAAGAGTGGATAAATTAATGGTGGTGGAGATTTTATGAAATATGTTTAGGAGATTTTCATTTTCAGAAAACGGATTGCCATTGATTCGAAGATCTGCAGCAATGGCAAAGTTTTCCTGATATTGTAGTTGAGTTTTCAATAATTTTATCTCAGTTTTCATCTCTATAACGTCCTTCGCAACTGACTCAAGATTGTCCACTCTGACTTCCACCTGATGTACTTCCCTTTTCATTTCATTAATTGCTGCTTTTTTTTATTTCGATTACATTCGAAGGTGTAGTACTAAGAACTCCAGTGATAAACATTGAAGTCATTCTTTGTACTCTAGCGAAGGGGTTGAGATTAGATGCCTTCTCCAATTCCTCCAGTTCAATACACTTTTTACTTTTTACTAACGCTTTTGCAGTTACCATACCTTCAGTACGGTAACTTAAATGGTATCATTGCACCATTTATGTGTAACGATATCCACACACACCAAATTTAAACATGTGCAAGTGTATAGCTTGCATTTTCACAATAATTGTACTTTAAACACTAAGTTAGAATAAATATAATTTTAATACTAACAATTTATAAAATAAACGTGATGATGAACAGTCGCACAAGTGGATTTCGCAAGGTCCACAAAATAGGCATTTGTTTGATCAATATTTTCATTGTTGGAGAAAAATTAGCTTTGGAAATATAAAAAGTTTCAGCGTGCTAAACCCCGAAAATATGCTGGATGAGGTTCCAATTCATGAAAGATAAATGGTGAAAAAGTCATCCGTATTTAGGTTGAATAATCCTTTGTAGTTGTCATATGACTATGTTTATGGCTAATTTTCATATAAAATCGAAATCACGGACCCATATAATATGCCTATGGCATTAACTATCTAGTGCAGTTTCACTCTCCGATCTGTCTGGACCATATCGTGAATATTTTCGACAATTTTAGCCCTCGTGGATAGGCCTTGCAAATACCTTTTATATATGGTTTATTTTGATGAAATGTGAAAAATTTTCGGAGAAAACTCAAACAAGTAAGAAAATTAAGGTCGGACTGGGCCAACTATGCGATACCCTATACCATGCGTTTAGAGAATTGGTCTTAAGTCCCACTAATTGAGTATAAAAAATAAGCCTAATTTTATTATTTTTTTTGCCTTCATATTTGAAAAAGTTCATAACGGATACTATGTATATATGTGGACTGTGTCGAAAAATGGAGCGAGCCTGACCTTGTAACGAGTGTTTTATCTTGCGGCTGGGGTAGTCAGTCGCGTCCAGGGTCTATTTAAGGATCCTCAAAACCTTAAATAATAAGTCAGTTGTTTTCCTTCCTTAGGATTGAGTATAAAAACTGAATTTTATTGTTTAATTGATATATCTATATTGTAAATAATGACACACTGGCGAATGGCTCCTCGTCCCTTATTCGGATCTTCGAGGCTTCTTATCGGGGGTTGAAATGGTTCGTTTATCCGTAGATCGACAATATCGGCTGTGGTTGATTGTATCGGTAAGTCGGCTGCGTAATCGGTAGCAGTCGGTTGTGCTGGTGAATCGATTACTTAATCGGCAGCCGTCGGTTGTGTCGGTAGATCGGCTGCTTAACTGGTAGCAATCGGTTGTATTGGTAACTCGGTTATTCAATCGGTAACAATCGGTTGTATTGGTAGCTTGGTATTTCAATCGGTAGCCGTCGGTTGTATCGGTATATCGGCTGTTCAATAGGGAGTAATCGGTTATATCGTTAGATCGGCTGCTTCGCTTCGTAATCGGCTGGCTTGCTCGGCACAGATCGGTTGTGACGGTAGCTCGGTTGCTTCGTTGAGTTGTCGGTGGCAATCGGTTGTATTTGTAGTTCGGTTATTCAATCAGTAGCAATTGGTTGTATCGGTAGATCGGCTGTTTAATCGGCTGTTTAATCGGGAGTAATAGGTTGTGATGGTAGCTCGGTTGTTGAGTTGCCGGCTGGCTTGGCTGCTCGGTACAGTTCGGTTGTGATGGTAGCTCGGTTGTGATGGTAGCTCGGTTGTTGAATTGTCGGCTAGCGTGACTGCTCGGTACAGATCGGTTGTGATGGTAGCTCGGTTGTTGAATTGTCGGCTGGCGTGGCTGCTCGGTACAGATCGGTTGTGATGGTAGCTCAGTTGTTGAATTGTCGGCTGGCTTGGTTGCTCGGTACAGTTCGGTTGTGATGGTAGCTCGGTTGCTTCGCTTAGTTGTCGGCTGATTTGGCTGTTCGGCAAGGGTCGGCTGTAATGGCAACGTAGGTTTATGGTAATCGCCGACCTGAAAGTAGAAGAGAAGAATTAGCGAGAGCAGTCAACCGAAGGTTGCTGGAGTAGCGAGAGCAGTCAACCGAAGGTTGTTGGAGTAGCGAGAACAATCAACAGAAGTTGCTGGAGTAGCGGGAGCAGTCAACAGAAGTTGCTGGAGTAGATAGAGCAGTCAAACGAAGGTTGCTGGAGTAGCGAGAGCAGTCAACCGAAGGTTGCTGGAGTAGCGAGAGCAGTCAACCGAAAGTTGCTGGAGTAGAATTTATTGATGACGACCGAGGCCGATCGTCAGTATAAAGTATGTCCTTGGATATATCTACGTGGTGGCAGATTGTTACGACGCAAGGTTTTGTCATTAACTCGACTTAACCCAGAGTCTTGTCATTAACCCGACTTGACTGACTTGTTTACTTATCTGAATTAATATATTGAATGAATGAGAATCAATAAAAGATGGTACTTGAGTGTAATCTGTTAAGTATGGGTGGTTGTAGTACGTATTAGGTATATACGTTGTATTTTGCGACGTTACAACCTTATTTGGCAAAGTCAATCCGTTTTTGCAAAAACATATACAAACCAAATTTGAGAAAAACCTGTTCAATATTTTGGTTTTTGATAGGTTTAAGTGGAGATCGGGAAACAGCTTTATATGGGGACTATAACTAATAGTTGCCCTATTGGGGTATTTTTGAACTACTGATCAATGGATGTAATAAACTAATATAAACATAATCTTATCTTATGGCAATTTAAGTCAATCTCATAGGGGTCATATGTTTGGGGAATAGGTCTGAACATGCACCGATTTTCACCCATTTCAAGAGCATTCATCCTTACCCGATAGAAGCTTATATACCAAATTTCATTGCAACATATTCATACTTGCGACCTGCAGTTTGATTACAAGCTTTACATGCACACACAGGCGGACAGACGGACGGACGGACATCGCTAAATCAATTCTGAAAGTGATTCTGAGTTGAGCGGTGTAATAAGAGATGGGTCTAGGTCAAATATTTTGGTAGTTGCAAACATCAGCACAAAGTCATTATACCCTAACGACAAAGGTCGTTGTATATTCTCTTTACCCCTAAATATGATATTGGACAGAGACCTTCCTTGTAAGTCAAATCTGATATTAAAAACAACATTTTCTTATTAAAATATCCAAACTAATAAAATTACTTTCTAACATGCACATTGATTTAAAAATATTTTTTGATATATTCCGATGGGATCATGTATAGTATAAGCTGTTGTTTAATTTTTATATCCCTAATACCACTATATTGAAGTTGGTAAAAATCGGTGCATGTTCAGACTTATCCTCCATACAAATAACAACTACCAGACTGAATAAAATGGTCGTAAGATCCAGATTATCATATCTAGTTCTAAACTTGGATTTATACTTAGTTATTGCATGCCTACAAGACTCTTTCTCGAAGCGTTTGGTATTGGGTATTGTGTAGTCGGTCTAGACTATATGAAAGCTTATAAAATGTAAGGATTTGACAATGAAAACGTGACACTAATATGAACTAAAATAGGGCATAAATTATATTTTTGCGGTATTTTGTATATCTAGCTGGATATCTGTATTTTGTGTCAGTCTATCAGACTTTAAAACCATAAAATTCAATTTTATTTTCAAACTTTTTCATATTCCCTAGTGAAAAAATATTTGACATTCTAGGGTTAATATACCATTATTCATTTATGTTGTTGTACGTGTATGCGGTACGTGGCTCAATATGTTAAAAGTTAATATCTATGACTATCGCTATTTTATTTTTAAGTCCAATTTTAGTTTTTTTTACTCCTTCTGTGTTGTTGCTGTTTCACTAAAAAGCTCAAGTGTGTGGCATGTTCTCAAGTGTGAACCTAATGTAGTTGCTCTTTTTTGATGGCTACTTGTGGTGGGGTACATAAAAAAAATTAAATAAAAAGCATAAAAGATGTCTGCTCCAAATATTCTTTGAATGCCCATGGTTTTGAATGTCGAATGAAATGCTTAATCGTAGAACTATTTCCGATAATAAATATATTTTGACATTAAAATGGAGTGGCAATTGTCATAGTCAACATTTTTTTTACAAAAAAGTATCACTTAAGTATTTTCAGAGGATGCAAATGTTTTCAGACGAATTGAATTCAAAATAATGGCATAATTAGATAACATATGGAATAATAAGTTTTTCTATAATATTTTAACCGAACGTGATCTTATTTTCTATTTGAAAATTCTATATGGCAGTATTTAGTTAATACCGCCATCAACTTGGAAATCTTTGAATGGGGGAGAAGCCAATTTGAGCTCTTTGGATTCAAAGATGGCCAGATTTTCTTTTTAGTCCTATAAAAAATTCCCAAAAAAAGGCTAGAAGTGTTTTCCGACGAGAAATTGAGGCTGATCTTGGTTGTTATCGTACTGGCAAGAAACCACTGACATCAAAGAAAAATCGCCTGGCTCGTATACATTTTTTTAAAGAAAGCATGAACTGGTCTAGACAGAATTGGAATACTGTTCTCTTTTCAGAAGAGGTCAAGTTTAATTTAAGAAGCCGTGATGGAGGAATGTTTATGTTTATGGTTGCCCGCCCGAAGGCAAGTACACTAGAGGCCATATGACCCATTGTGGTAGCCTTTAGAAAGTGTCGGAAGGTAGAGATAGGAATAGAGATTATAAAAGTACAGAAAAATTATGTAAGGAGTATAGAAAAGAAAGGATAGTGAAAATGAGCTCCGCTATGCATCCCTCCTCCTCAAGAAGTCCGTAAGTTCGCCAAGTGAAATATCTACTATGCAGCCCAGGTTGTCGAAGAATCTTCGCCCTATATATCTAAGGCATTATACAGTGTTCAGTGAGTTCCCCTATACGTAGGCTGATTGTCCCTTTACCCAAACCAAGGAGTGGTTTTATTCTACTTGGATTAGGAAAGGGCCATAGATTCGACAGATGAATAGTCCCTCTCAAAGATTCTGAACCCTTCCGCGCACACTCGTCAGCCAGCTCGTTTCCATTGACCCCGCTATGTTCTGGAACCAATATCAGCCTCACGGTGTATTGATGCATTCCCTCACACACTTCTGTATAACGGTCCTCGATTTCAGAGCATTGAGTACAGCAAGACTGTTCACGAAAATATTAATGGTCGTTGGACCAGAGTTATTTTATTTGCTACGAGAATTGTGTGAATCTCGGCCTGAAAAACACTACATTTGTCAGCGATTCTCCGAGATACCTGAATGTCAAGTTGCTCAGAGTAGATCCATGACCCTGTACCCGCTTCCATCTTCGAACCGTCGCACAGTGGACCATATTTTGAGAAGGCGGCCAAAAAAAATTTGTTTTTTGTTACCGATTTTAAAGTTATGTTATTCATTTGAAAGTAAATACTAGTAAACCTCGGGAGCCAAAAAATTGCGACTCTATCTCAACTATATCACAGCGAACAGGGTCTTCGAAAATGGGCTTTCTCAGTATTTTGCTAAAATTAAAAATTTCTTTGTAAATTTTTATTTCTGAATGACTGTAACTTTTTTGATTTAAAAGATTTTGAAGTGAAATAAATTTTGTATAATTTTGTTAAATGTTAAAAATGTGAAATAACTGAGTCATTCCTGAAATTTAAAAAAAAAATTTTTAGAAAAGGTCCAAATTTTCCGAAAATTTCCTACTTAATAGAACATAACTCCTGCCAGTCAAAAGCAGTGAGAAAAAATCTTGCACTCTTCTATAGTCCGAACCCTTCTATACGCCATTATACACCCGCCAGTTTCCGCCCGTGTGCACCAGAACAATTTTTCTGACCCAAGGTTAGATATTTTCTGCAAAATTTATGAATACAAAAGTTGTCCACAATGTGGTTTGGATATATTAAGTTTGAGGTGATGTTTGTAACTGCCAAAAATATTGGACCTTTATTCATCTTTTATTATACGGATCGACTCAAAAACACTTTCGGAGTCGATTAAATGATGTCCGTCCGTCCGTCTGAGTGTAATGAATACAAAAGTTGGTCGTACCGGTGCAACGCGGTGTATTTTTTTCGTGTCGGTAGAGTTGTCAGGAGTTGTTATATACTTATAAAAAAGGGTTGAGATATAATGCGCTTAATTGTTACAGGTACATTTACATAGGTATCTTTCAAAAATATTAATAGTCTGAATAAGAGTTATATAGTTTAAATACCTGACAAAATGGAAAACAATTTAAATAACAGGTAAATGGTAAGAAAAAAAACTATTGCGACATAGCCCTTTAAGATATGAGCAGGTATGCTTCACCTTTTAAAAGGGGTTAGGGAGTGGGTTTTTTATGCTTCTAAAAGTGGTAATAAAAGATAAAAATTTTTATTTTACATAATTGCAAGAAAGAGTATTTATATTATTCATTACAATTTGTGCAATGGCTAAGTACTGTTACAGAGATCTGGCAGATATTTATTTTCAACTAAATGATGTAGGCGATGTAATTTTGCACATAGTGGGCAACGACTTCTTTAAGAATTGTAACCTAGAAGACATTGAAATGCACAAAGGAAAAATTACTAATTTTGCATCGAATTTGAAGAAACGGTACATTGAATGCTCTCATAGCAAGGCAAAGATGTACAAATGTTACCAAGACTGGTTAATAAAGGAACTTATTTTTGAGAGTGCATCTACAACTGTCAACGAAAGTGGAAAAAAGGATCGACCAGCAAAACCAATTGACGGATGTAGTGAAAGATCTCGAAGGCGCAAGATGGAGAGTATCAATGAAGAAATTTCTCAAAGAATTATTAAGGATTCATTTTTGCACCAAATTCAACCAACCCAAAATAAAAAAAAAAATAAAATTGAAATAATTGAAAAAATAGAAAAGCGAGCCCAAGGCGTACAAAGAGGATTTTGAAAAGCATTCCTACACCAATTGAAGATAAGAAATTTATGCCGGAAGAAGCGTTCGCCCTATTTATACCCTATACCACTATGTGGTTTGGGTATAATGACTTTGTGCTGCTGTTTGTAACAACCAAAAATATTTGACCTAGACCCATCTTTAATTATACCGATCGAATCAGTATCACTTTTTGAGTTGATTTAACAATGTCCGTCCGTCCGTCCGTCCGTCTGTGTGTCCATGCAAAGCTTGTAATCAAACTGCAGCTCGCAAATATGAATATGTTTTGATGAAATTTGGTATATAAGCTTTCATCGGCCATAGGATGAACGCTATTGAAATTGGTGAGAATCGGTCTATGTTCAGACCTAGCCCCCATACAAATGACCCGTATGAAATCAACATAAATTGCCATAAGATCCAAATTATCATATAAATTTTAGTCAAATTGGGTTTGTATGTGTTTATTACATCCATTAATCAGTAGTCCAAAAATGATCCCTATGGGACAACTCTTAGTCATAGGCCCCATATAGAACTGCTTCTCGATCTTCACCTAAATCTATCAAAAAACAAAAATATTGCACTGATTCTTCTCAAATTTTGTTTGAATATATGTTTGCAAAATACAAGAGACTTTACCAAACATGGTCACTATCGGTACATTTTTGGACCTAGGCCCAAATTTGATTTATGCTTATTTTCTATATCCAGTTAGTTGGGCCTGAGGGTCTCTAAACGCATGGTATAGGGTATCGTATAGTCGGTCTAGACCGACTATAATTTTCTTACTTGTTTATTTATGGTATCTTTCGTTCCATTGCGCTTAACAAAAAGGTATAGCGTCTTAGAGCCATCAACTAGTAGAGCAACAGAAATAGATATATGGAAAAATGAAATTCCTTCTTCAACAAAGTATTGCAGACCAATAGAATTTGCATTCAAAAAGGAAACCAAAGATCTCATAACTGAAGAAGTTCAAAAGATCAAATTAAGGAACTTCAACCAGTAATATTTAAATTTGATGACCAAGACATTGAAGTACATTTTAAAATGTGTCTCACAATGATTGATGGAAAAGTTGTACAAGCTTTAACTGGAACAAAGTCAACGTCAAGCTGCATTATATGCCCAAAGACATCAAGTCAATTAAGCCAACCCCCACCAGAAGACGATAGTTTTAAGGAAGCCTACGAATTTGGAATGTCCCCTCTTCATGCTAGAATACGTTTCATGGAGCATATTCTTAAATTGGGTTATGATTTGGAATTTGGTCCGTTTGGCGAAACAGTGAGAAAAAACAAAGAAAATTAAGAAAAAAGAAAGCAAAAAAAAAATTCAACAAAAATATCTACAGCTAGGCCTCGTAATCGACCAACCAACACAAGGGGAAGGAAACACAAATGATGGAAATACTGCAAGGAGATTTTTTTCCGATCCGGAAACTGCAGCATCTATCATAGGTGTAGATCATGAATTATTAAGACGATTCAAAATCATATTACAAGTTCTAACATGCAGCAGAAAGATAAATGCAAAAAAATTTTGAGAGTACGCCAATAAAACAGCTATACTTTATAATGAATAATACTCTTGGAGATATATGCCATCCACAGTTCATAAAATTTTGTACCATGGGGAACAAATAATTCAAAACAATATGCTACCATTAGGAGATCTATCTGAAGAAGCGCAAGAAAAAAGGAACAAAGACTACAGATTATATCGCGAGCACAACACAAGGAAAATGTCCAGATGTTGTACCTTATCACTATTTTGTTGTGCACTTCATATCCATATATGTCCAACATTCGTCAAAAATGGAAAACTACCTCTATTGAATTAGACGAAGAAGCTAAACAACTTCTAGAAGATGAAAATCAACGCTATTTAGAAGAAATTTTTACTAAAATTGTTTGATTTAAAGTATTTTTTCATTACACTAACAATGAGTTACACTTTTTTTATATAGTTAAAAAAATTTTCTTGATTTAAAAATTTATATATTTTATAAATTTACAATAAAAATTGTTATATTTCATAAATTTACCATAAAAATTGATATAGAAATATTTGAAAAGACAATAAAAAAAAATTTAACTAAAGCAAAAACATACGAGTTTTTCATTGAAACTTCTCTATCTTGAACCAATATAAGGTAACTTTTACGTTCGCTGCTTAATAAATTATATTTTAACTCGGGATCTTTCAAAAAAAAAAAAAAAACAACCTTTGGCCCTTGTGCACATTAGGACTAAAATATTTACGGGGGCCAAAGTTTGGCATTTTCTGAAAAAATTAACTTAAAAAATAGTTAAAAAGTATTAGTTGTAAAATTAACTGAAAAATAAGACATTATATTAAAAAAAACCTTTTTTTACCTTTCAACACTTCACTTTTGTACTAAAATTCAACTACAAATGAAAATGTATTTTAAACCCTCCGTAACTTTTTTTATTTTCGGTCGAGAATTACGTTTTATAGCAAAACTTAAAGACTAAAGTCTCACCTACCAAACAAAGAAAACCGCATATCAAAATTCCAATCCAATCAAAAGTTATAGATTTTTGAACGCCTTCTCAAATGGTCCACTGTGCGTCGGTGTACACTAAGATAGCAGCCCTGTCTATTATAGAGCCTGTGTTCCCCATGAGCTTATGATCCAGCTTATACGACTCCCTGAAACGAAGAGCCATTTTCGCTGCCGTACAGCGTTACTTCCACTCCCAACTGTAGTGTCGATCTAATGGTTCCGGTGGTGTCCAGACAGGTCAATATTTGTGCCTTCAGGAGTCCAAGAAGTCTTGCTCCTACTTTTATAGCTTCCACCACACCGGATTATCATATGTCAAAATAGCTCTAATTATCGCACAATACATCCAGCGGATGATTTGCGGGTTTTGACCCCATCTTCTACCAAACGTCTTCCTGCTAGTATTGAAGGCACGTAACGCCTTCTTAGTCTGTTTCTCTACGTTACTTGAGCAAGTGAGTTTAGAGTCTAGAATAATACCCAAATACTTCGCCTCCCTTGAGAGTACCAGAGTCTTCCCGTCCAATCTTTGAGGATTGAAAATATACTCTAATTTGAATTGGTTACAGATTGGTTACATAAAAGTATCCATATGTGGATGAAAATATGCCTCTGGGCTGGAAGTTCCAAGATGATAATGACAAAAGACACCTGAAATGCACAAATTACAGAAACGAGACGAAAAAAGGTAGATCTCATAGAGGCAGTTAACTCAGAGAGGCAAACAATTTCAATGGATATCATCAATAATTTAATTCATCCAAAATATAATGGGTACACAATAAAATATTAAACCCAAAAATAGAGGGAAAGTTTTGTCAGCAGCATAAAAATGAACACGTTTAATTTATGTCTGTTAATAATTTTTGCTTTTTTAAATAAAAAAAAATTTTGAAATCTTGAATTTTGTGATCCAATTTTTTGGTATTGACCGTTCAAGTCATCAGAAATATATTTGTTTATTGTCACTTACTGTATAATCATATGGGATAGGAACCATATATCCCAAAAATAATGTTGCACAGTTTCACATAACAACAATTTTGAGAAAGAGAACTTAGTTTATCATTGTTTAAAGAATGCTTATATCAAGGATCAAAAATATAACTGAAAATTGGTATGATTGAACAAGAGATTCGAGTTAATTACCAACATTGTTGTTAGCGTTATCAACGAAAATATTGTTGCGAGAAATGTTTGTATGCACAAATTTAGCCAAGACAATCTAAAAGTTATTGTCTAGACTAAGTATACTGAATACGTATTCATAATATGTATACGATTAATATATTTAATATGTAAAAATTTCTTTAAAGTATTGCTAATAGTTAAGATATTCATCGTTATATGTATGTATGATCATTCCTTATATCATTATTGTAACTCTTTAAGTTGTCCTTTCGAACATTGAGTAATTATTTAACACACAGGGCTCAATTACAAAACCCGTAATGTATGTATCTTCTTCAGAAGTTGTCGTTCATTAACTTAGAAAGGGATATTTTTTAAAGCACGTGCGTATCCTAGGCATACCAGGCAACATACCACGCAACAGAAATACAAACATGGAGCAAAAGAAGAAAACAAATAACAATAGTGCTAAAACTTATTAAATATAAAATTGATGATGTACATATGTCGTTTAACAACTACAAATATGTATACATTAAAACAAATGAAAAAATCAACACCAAACAACTACAACAACAGTGACACATAGATCAACTTATTGTAAAAGGACCATGTGGCATCACTGCATCAAGAGTATCATTTTGTCAGAACAACAAAAATATATAATAAGTTGATACAATTGTCTCGTACAGGACACTATGGGGCAATATTTCTACTATGTGTTGCCAAAGTTTGAATGTACATATACACTCTGTTGCAATACTATAAATCTACATCCAAGCCTAGTGAAAGTTTCAGTTACTTTTTACTATAGAAAATACCAATTTCTAATTGAATTTGAAAACAAATGATGAGATCGTTGCTCATTAAACGTACTTTTTTCTACTCTATTGTCAAAATGAGCATTTTTCGCTGTTGCATTTCAATAAATCCGAGAGTTGTTTGAAGATAACATAATTGGATTTTGCTGTTTTGGAATAGTATATGCCGTTGGTTTGAATATGCCAAGTGCAAAAAAATTTACAGATATTGAAAAAGGCGAGATAATTGCATTAAAATCTGAGGGTATTGGTGTTCGGGAAATTTGATCAAAGTCATAGACTTGTTGGCTCTTTCTTGAGTAATCTGAAAAAGAAAGTTAGATAGTCGTGATGAACGGTAAATTTATAAGGAAGCAAGCAACAGCACGAAGAGCTGGGGGCAAATCGTCGCTTTCGATATCGAGTAAAATTAATCGAAATTCCACATTTTGGTTTATTATTTAAAGAAGACGGACGATCATCAGACCTCGTTTCCCTTTTACTATTAACTATGGATCATAAATATTTTTCTGTGACAGAGTAAAATTACTCTTAGTATTTTATTATGGAAAATAAAAAAATAATTTCGATCGAAAAATTTCGATAACGAATGCGACGATTCGACCCCTGTAGGCAACTTTCTGCACTCTACTCAGTTAGTGTATACCGACAAACAGTGTGGAGAGCTCTCAAACGAAATCATCCCACTTTGTACTGAACTACCAAAAATATTTGACCTTGACTGTTTTTTATTTTTCCGATCGACTACATCTGAGTCGATTTAGTGATGTCCGTCTGTCCGTCCGTCCGTCTGACCGTCTGTACGTTTGTGTGTCCACATAAACCTAATCAAAGTACAGGTCGCATATATGAATATATTTTGATGAAATTTAGTGTATAAGCTTCTATCGGCCGCGGTTCATGTTCAGACCTAATCCCCTTACAAATGACCCCTATAAAATCGATTTAAATTGCCATAAGATACAAATTATCATATAGATCTCCTCCAAATTGGGTTTGTGTGTATTTATTACACCCATTAATCAATAGTCCAAAAATAAACCCTATACGACAATTCGTAGTCATAGTCCCCATATGCAGCTGATTCCTGATCTTTAAGTAAATCTGTGAAAAACAAAAATACTGAACAAATTTTTCTCAAATTTGATTTGTATATATTTTTGCTGGAATTTAGTGACCTTACCAGGATCGGCCCATTTTTCGGCCTAGTCCCCATATGAATATAGCATCCGATATGAACTTTTTCATAACCGATGGCAAAAAAAAAAAATAATAACAATACCTGCCACTCAAATTAGAGTTGATTAACATTCCATTTCTGTTGTCTTAACAGTAAATATTTGATCACAATAGACCTATTTGGTTGGCGAATATGTTTCTGGGTGTAATTATAAAAAAAAATATCGAAATGTAACTGTAACTTGTTAAAAAATTACATTGTTCCACTAGAGCAAGTTTCATCTTTATTTTGTCTATTGCTTGATGGTTGCTACCGCGAATCTCGATTTTGATGGACGATATGTTAATTTGAAGCACATCTATAATATTAATAGGCTAGGCGATTTCTTGTGACTGATGTTTTGTTCTACCGTTTTATCCCGATTTTGACCAAACGTATATTATTTGAAAGGTATTTATTTTCAGCCGTTTTGCAGATTTACAGATTTTTAAATTTTTTTCTTTATTTTGAGTAAATTGCATTTAAAGTTGCTACTAAACATAAAATTATACAACGCCATGTGTGTGTTTATTAAATTTGTTAATGTGTGTGTAATAAAAATGAGTTTGTTTTTTGTGTTGATTTCTGAATTGGCTATAATTGATAGGCATACTTTTAGGGTCTTTTTTTAATGAAAATATAAAATTTCCTAGGATTTACACTCGAATTTCGAGGGCTGGAATCTGCTAGTATTTATAAATATTTTAAAAACTCGCAGTTTTAAAACAATAAAAATTTTAATATTTATTATCTCTAAGCAAATACATATATTTAATAATAATATATAATATTAATAGGCTAGGCGATTTCTTGTGACCGATGTTTTGTTCTACCATTTTATCCTGATTTTAACCAAACGTATATTATTTGAAAGGTATTTCTTTTTAGCTGTTTACCAGATTTAAGGATTTTTAAATTTTTTTTCCTTTATTTGGAGTAAATTGCATTTAAAGTTGCTACTAATACATACATAAAACTATGCATATGCTATGTGTGTTTTATTAAATTTGTTAATGTGTTTGTTAATGAGTTTGTTATCTTCGTTCACAATAATAATAAACCAAGAAAGTGTTGGTTTGTGAATTGGCGAAGTTGAAAGTTGCCTAGAAATTGCACTCGAATTTCGAGCGCTGGAATCTGCTAGTAATATTTAATCTGTTCAACAAATAACCGCACAGTCTTCATTGATTTTTATAAGTTCAACCACATCTTCCTCATCCAAAGATTTCTCAATCATCATCATCTTATCATCTGCAAATTTCATTTCGTCACCGATACAAGTCTGGAAGCAAGTTTCCTTTCCTGACTAAATCCAAAAAGTTTTTAAAAAATTATTTTATCTAATAAACTTTCAACGTTTTAATTTAATTGAATTTTGTTTTGTTATTCATTTCTTAAAACTAATTCTTAATTTTTGTTTAAAATCAAAACACTGCCCATATATTGCAAAGAATGTTAAAAAAAACAATCATAATCCAATCCTAAAATATCATAAGGATCACAATAATTCTGAATGACTTTTGGTATATAGTTGTCCCATAATGCATGTTTTGGCACCGAAATTGCTGCAATGTATATTTTTTTTTCATTGTTCCTGAAATAATTTTTAAACGCATTAAAAAAACTAAAGAAATATGTTTAACAACAAATTTTGTATTAATTAATTGCTTTTTCATTAATTTAGTAATTTATTACTTATAAGACTTTTAGATATTTTATTTTAAATATTTTCTTTGCCACTTTTTTTTCTTTCATTTACAAATATTCCTCATAATTCCAATAACTTTTTATGGTAGAATAGCAGATTTTCTTGGCCACTTCCATATTTTTTATGCTAAAATTCTTAAGCTTTTTCCTAAACTAAATCACGTATGGTTTCTCTATTAAATAATATGCCAAGTCTCAATCAAAATACTTCAGATGTCAATTATAGATTGCAATGGTTTCAATACTCATAAGATTGTCAATGTGCGATAGTAAACAACAACAACAACGGCAACAGTCATATCCAATCTTTGCAACGTTCTTGGCTACAATATATACTCGTATATACATATATGAGATATGACATATGATGAGAACTGGAAAACATTAAACAAGTTAGGGCAAAATATAAAATTATATATGAGATAGGCAAAGTAAAAAAAAACACTAAGTTACTCGCCGAACGTAATAGGAATTAAACACAAAGAAACAGAGCACCTGGGGAAGGTGCCTAAAAAAGAAGGGAAAACTTTATTATTATCCTAATGACAGGTTTTGACAAAAAAAATCTAAGCATTCTTATTGAAATATCTAAGCTGAATACCAAATTTATTAGTAAGGATTACTTCTCTCTTTTTCCTAAACTGCCAGTTTTGTTTCTTCTCGTCATAGAAGAACGGGAGAATGAACAAAATAATAAAAAAAAAAAAACGATGACAGAAATTACATTTTAACCAGAGATGACAAAACAGCGTTAGAACAATTACTTATAACAACTAGAAAAATGTTGCACACACTTTCATACCTTTCTACATACGCAATGTGATGAGATGATGAATTTCATGTTGTTGCTGTTGCTATTACTTGCTGCCGATAACAATAATAATAATGATTTGAAATGACAATGTACGTACGTACTTTGTAGAAAGAAAGTTGATCGATTTTTTAAGGCTCTAACATATTTCTATGCCATTTTTAGTTTTTTTTTATATAGAAAAATACTTAATTAACCTGAAAGTAATAGCATTAATTTTCTTAGCAGCACCAATACAAATTTACACATTTTTCCAAATCCTTAAATAGCATTTAGTGATTTACACCATCAATTGTCGCAAATACTCGAAACACAATAACTGTTGTGGTGGAAGTGTGTTTTGGTGTAAGTGGAAAATTCCCTTTTAATAAAAATATTTCAGTGTAGCCAAGCGTAATTTATCTTCAACATTTCTTCTTAATTGCTTAACATAATTAAAATATTTGAGATTTTGTGGTAGCCTTGGATTACACCGTGCGATATACTGATTTTATTTTATATTGAGTTTAAGCTGATGTTTGTAACTGCCAAAATCATTCGACCTAGACCCACTTTTTATTATACCGATAGACTCGGAATTACTTTCTAAGTCGGTCTGTCCATCTGTGTGTCCATGTAAACTTTGTAATCAAACTATAGGTAGAAGATATCAATAAATTTTGTTGAAATTTAGTATACAATAAGCTTTTATCTGCCACAGGACTACCGCTATTGAAATTGCTTAAAATCGGTACATGTTCAGACCTAGAGACGCCATACAAATAATTCCTCTCACACCAACTGAAATAATCGAAAGATCCAGATCGATATATATTTATCGATAAAATTTAGTGGACGTGGCCAGGGGCTTAGCAAGGGGGGCAACATGCCTCGGGCGCTACTTACATAGGGGTGCCAAATGATCCGCAAAACAAAAAATTGCTGGATAATTTTTATTTTTTAGTATAATTGATTTCTGGAAAATATGTTTTAAATTTAGTGCCAGTGCAAACTCGTATAATAAAAGTTAATTCGAAAATAAGAAGGGAACAGAAAGAACACTAATAGTCTAAATCAAACTGTAATAATATGTTCATAGAAATGGCACGTCTTTTCTACTGGTATGGCTGATTCGACCTGTGTCTGTTAGCACTTCCTTATGGCATCTACGCTGTGTGGTTACATAAATTATATCCTCTCTCGATTTGTCTGATAAAATAATACGTTATAAAAAATATGAAAATACAAAGTACAAACATTCTTTCTTTCAGAACACTATTTATTTTTATTTCTATAAAAGCAATGTAGCTTACGCTTGTTATTTTAAAACTATAACAATAACAGGTTGTGGAAGTCCACAACAAATTAGGGAAATACCCAAAATATTTACGTTTAAGTTATTTTGTGCGTGTATTTTTCAGTTTTGCGTCCTTGTCGTCGTGGCCTGCTTAGAATAAAAATTAAATGTTATTTAATGTTAAATGTTACTAGCAGATTCCAGCCCTCGAAATTCGAGTGCAATTTCTAGGCAGCTTTATTTTTCAACTTAGCCAATTCACAAACCAACACTTTTATGGTTTATTATTATTGTGAATGAAGATAACAAACACATTAGCAAATTTAATAAAACACAAATAGCATATGTATGTATTAGTAGCAACTTTATGTATGTGTTAGTAGCAACTTTAAATGCAATTTACTTAAAATAAAGGAAAAAATTTACAAATCTGTAAATCTGCAAAACGGCATAAAAGATATACCTTTCAAATAATATACGTTTGGTCAAAATCGGGATATAACGGTAGAACAAAACATCGGTCACAAGAAATCGCCTAGCCTATTAATATTATAGATATGTTATACGTTTAATGTTAGCATAAATTATAGTGCATATTTCACTGTATTACTAGCTTTAAACTTCAGTGAATAGGGAGTCATGCTTGTAGCAGTTTCTCTTAATTAATTTAGTAAAAACGTCAACGTCAGGAAAAAACTAAGCGGTTCCCAGAATCGGAAAAGAAAACTACAGTAAGAAAAATGAGCTCTGAAATCTAGAGTAATAATGGAATCATACTTAGGAAAAACATTGCAAAAAGAAAATCCAGAAGATAAAAAGATGAATATGTAAAATCAGATTCAGAGTCAGAATCAGATTCAGGTTGTACAACTACTGCTGCTAAACTTTTATGTACTAATAACACTGAAGAATGTTGCTTATTTAAAATTTAGCAACAATCTTCCAATAATATCGAACCAACTTCGAAAAAAAAAATTATTATTCGTGTATCTTGCACATTTTAAAACGAAACCAGTTTAACCCTTATGTGTGTGGACAAGTACCTGTGTACCTATTGCGTTTTTAAATCGAAATTTTTTATATAAGATTTTAGTCTACAATTCTACAATTTCATGAGAACTCGTAACTTTTTGTTATTATTATATTTTCATAGGTGTTTATATACAATATCAGTTGGGGGGACGTGGCATATCAATTTGCTTTTTGCACCCTTAATAGGGTGAATAGGTACCTGGGTACCTGTATACGTTTTATATGGAGGCACATGAAAAAAATTAATTAGTTGCTTTACTAACGTGTGATAATCTAAATTATTTGACATGATTTTTAGAAATACCATTAAATAAAACTTTATTTGATAAAAGAAAAATTGTTTTACAATAAAAAAAAATTTATTCAAGGTTTATTTTTGATAAAAAAAATAATTTTTCATAAAAAAATTTATTTCAAGGTTTAACACAAAAAAAAAATATAATTTAAATATAAATAAAAGACATAGAAAAATTAATCCAAACAGTTGTTACATATGAGACGATTGATTGAGTGCTCGTTCCAAATAGGCTTGAAGCAATTTTTGCAAGCCTTTCTAGTTTTTCTCTGCTTCTTTGTAAGCTTAGAGCATAGGTAACAACTACCCACAACCGCAATACGGCCATTCTTATCTCGAGTTTCTACATTAGTAACAGCTGTTGTTGAAATATCTCGCCCCAATACAACCTGTATTGCTGATCGATTGGAATCGATTTTTATTACATTTGAATTTTTGACACGTCGTTCAATGTTGTCCTTACATAGTTCAAAACTTAAATCTTTCAAAAATAGTCTGCGACGGTCAGTTGCAATAAATTGGGCATTCTACTCCATGTAAACGATGTATGCTGCTAATGCTGCTACATCGATAATATTGAAGAATAATGCTAACGGCCATCGACATGTCCTACGTTTAGAAGTATATTCTCCCAATAGCTTATCCATATTGTCGACACCTCCTTTAGCAGCTGTAGTGGGTTCTGTTACAGGCTTTGTGTGCATAATAGATAACATTACTACTGCTTTTTTCTTTTTAGGAACGTAGGAGCACAAAGTTGCCTCATTTCTGAAGGCAAAGTTGGTGGAATTTATTTGCCTGAAATAATAATATATGCTTGTCAATTTAATTTTATTTTTGCATAGTCAGTGTATCATGCACGCATTTCTTTTTATGTGTAAAATTAAACTTACCTGTCTTTATGTGGCTGCATATTTGCTGGTAAAAATCTTTTGTTCTTTCTTACTGTTCCAACTAGAGTTAAATTCCACGAGTTAAGTTTTCGAGCCAGTTGTAAGGATGTAAAAAAGTTATCTGTAGTAACATTTCTTCCGGAGTTTTCATATGTGCCAACAAGATCTAAAACTGTTCTTTCCCCTATATTTGTTTGACGCTCGCCTTCTGTTGGTTTACCTGTATATAATTGACCTTGTAAGGGGTAGGAATTACTTGCGTCACAAGCCCAAAATATTTTTATTCCGTACTTCTCAGGCTTAGACGGCATGTACTGTGTGAAGCGCGTTCGTCCACGATAACCATATAGCTGCTCGTCAACTGTTATACATTCGCCTGGCTTATAGTTTCTACGTAAATTGTCATTAAGCATTGCCCAAATATCTCGAATGGCTGCAGCTTTATCAGTTGCGGCACGTGAAATACGAGTGGCATCGTTGTCAAATCTGATGACACGCAACATCATTCTAAATCTATCAAGAGGCATTGCAGCTCGAATCAGTGGTAGATGAATAGGTTTTCATAATTCTGACAAATGCTCCTTATTAGATTTGTGCACTCCACAAAAAATTAAAATTCCAAAAAAGGCGTCTAGTTCTTCTTCTGTAAATGGTTGGAATATTTTTGTTTTTGGCCGGTCGGCCACGTTTGGAAACTTTTGTGTCATGTTAAGATTGTAATCATCAATAATTTTTTTTCCTTTTCGGTTTGTTTCGCGTAAAATTATGTCACACATTTCGGCCGACAAAAAGCTTTTAAATATTTGCTGTGCTGTTAAAACATTGCTGCCAAGGGCTGCGTCGCTACGCTGACGTAAAATTTTTCGGTTTATTGGTTGCGATTCAGTAAAAGGTTTAAGATCCCAAACAGTGCCATCTTTACCACAGAGTTCATTGTTTGGCTCTTCTTCCTCACTATCATCTGAATCATATGAATCCTCAGTAGCCTCAATGCATCCCACCTGCTCAGCATCTGAACCTTCCGATGCTGCGTCGCACAGTGGCTGAAAATCATTTTTCATTGGCCAAAATTCTGTAACTTTTGAACCGATCAAAATATTTTAGTACTGTTTTTTTTAATAGAGAGATAGATAGTTGATCTTGACTCAGTGTGAATTTCATTTAAATTGATTGAGTACTTTTTAAGGAATTCTAGGTCAAAGTTTAACTTTTGATTTTTTTTAACTTTTAGCGTGATATATGTTTTTTTTATTTATTTTTATTTATTAGAAAGTGTCATATTTGGAGTTAAATAATTATTATAAACATTTTTTGTAATAATGAAATTTTTTTAATGCTTACACTCAAAAAAATTTTTACACTCAAAAAAATTTTTACACGCAACAAAATAGTAAAATTCACTAGAAATTTAACTAGTATTACTAAAAAATTAAAAATGTTTGCTATCAAATTTGCAATTTGCTTACACTCAAGGAATATTATTATTACTACAGAAAAATTTATTAGTGTTTGCTGCCTAATTTGTTACACTAGCTAAATAAATCTGCTAAACATTAGCGCAATGATTCTAATTTTTTTTTTAATTTTGATATGAAAATATGGGTTCTTATTTTTTGAATCTTTCTTATCTATTAAAACATTGCATTCATATGTGGGAAACCTTTTAAGAATAAAAACTGCAATAGATTTAAATAGCATTTGTAACAATGGTAGGTTCTGTTTATTATTATTTTTTACTAATACTATGTTTTTCGTACTTAAATAACAATGAAAGGCAATTATAATTATCATTCATTAGACTCAAATATTGATTGCAAATATTCCATATTTTGTTCTGTGCTATTTCTGTTCTTTAGTAGTTTTTTGGCTTCTTCATCTAAATCCCGATGTTCCACTTTCCATTGATTTCGAATACTGGAGATGAACGGATCTGACGTTGCCAATAATATATTAAATAGATCTTCATTTGTGGAATTTCGTGACATTTTTCTAGTATTGTGCTGTCTATAAAATCTGTAATCCTTGTTCCTTTTTTCCTGAGCCTCCTCTGATAGATCTCCAAGTGGCACCAAATGATATTTAATGACATCTTCTCCATGATAAAGGATTTTGTGGACTGTTGCAGACATATTTCTCCATGGGTAGTTGGTTGTATATATTTTTGCAGTTTCCTTAGCATAATCTCCAAATTTTCTAGAGTCAATTTCTTCATTGCACGCAAGTACTTCTAGGATTATTTTAAATCTGAAAATAAGGTTTAAATCCACTCCTGTTATTTCAGATGCTGTTTCTGGATCTGAAAAGAATCTTCTTGCGGTATTGCCATCATTTGTATTGCCTGACCCTTGTTTTGGCTGATCTATAATCAATCCAAATTTGCGATATTCATCTTGAACATGTTTCTTTTTTGAACTTCTTAACTCTTTGTTGGTTTCGTTGTTTCTTATTGATCCTGAAGGCCCGAAATCCAAATCATAACTGATTTTTAGTATGGGTTCCATAAGTCGTATTCTTGCATGTAGTGGTGATAGTCCAAATTCGAAGGCATCGGTATTATCGAATGATTTTGTCGGGACTTGGTTTAATTGGCTTGATGTTGCTTGGCATATAATGCAGCTGGATGCAGCCTTCGTGTTAGTCAAAGCCTGACCTACTTTTCCATCTATCATTGTCAGCACTAATTGGTAGCTTACTTCAATTTGCTGCCCATCTAACTGTAATTGTAATGGCTGTAGTGTTGCTATTTGGGCCTTGATATCACTAACTTCTTTGTTAATGGCATCATGACTTTCTTTTTTGAATTCAAATTTGATTGGACTGCAGTATTTCGTAGAAGATGGTGTCTCATTTTTCCAAATATCCATTGTTTGCGTTGTACTACTCGAAGGCTCCGAATCTTCCAAAATCTTTTTCAATCGCAATGGTACAAATGATACCATGAACATATCTGAGTCCGAAATATTTTCACATACAACTTGTTTGTATTGTTTTTGTCCCGAAGAACCATCACATCCCCATTTACAAAATAGAATTAACTTTGTGTTTCCATATTTCTTTAACTCAGTTCCTGTTATTGATTGTAGCAAGCGTTTGGCTGTGTGATCAAGTAAAGATTGTAGTTGTACTTCTGCCGAAATTGGTGTGATTGTAATAGTGTCCTTTGATGGCAAACAGTCTATTTTAGTAGCTGTTATGTGATGATATGCTGGATACATATTTGAGCCTTTTTCAATCGCACGCAATCTGAGCTGAATATATTGGTGTTTTGTTAATTTCAAATCCAGAAATAATGCTAATGCCTCCTCATTTGTGAACTGTTTTGCATCGCTCGGAGTTGGTATACTTTTAAGAATTCGCTTTGTTCTCACTGGACTAGCATTACAAGTTTTTTCAATGATATCCACTTTTGTTAATTGGTTTTGTGCTCGTAATTGATGTAGAAAAGATTCTTTTATATTTGTAGAACCAATTTCCTCGTTAAAATTTTTAAGTTTCCGCCTCTTAGATCTATCGCTGCAGTTGTCCAATGATTTGCGTGGTCTTCCAGCCTTATCTAGCTTTGCTGTTTCTCCACCAACATTAAGTTGGCCTTCTAACCAGTTTGCACTTTTATTATAAAACTTTTGTTTACAGTAGTTAACTTCTTTCAATCGTTTTTTTAGTACTTTGACGAAATTAGATAATTGCTCTTGTATTTCGGTACTAGACGAATTTAAGTTTAATTTTATTTTAACGTAACTAAGAACATCTTCCTGGTTTTTGTTTCGAAAATACTCTTCGGCCAGTTCTTTATAACTAAAGTTCTCCATATTTTTCTCAATATTTTTATTTGCGTCTGTTATCACTTTTTTATCACTTTTTATCACTTGCGAATATACGTCCGTACACTTGAAGTATTAACTTATTATTGAGTAATCCCTTATAGAATCCGTCATTTTATACATTTTTAGGTACATGTTATTCACACATTGATCTTTAATTTCATAGCAGGTAGTACTTAAATTGAACAAAACTGCACTTGTTATCCAGACTTCAATATCAGGTAAAACTAATTAGTTTCTCGCCAATATGGGGTGGTTTTTTATCTTTAGTGGTTTAGTGCCGCGATTATTGACAAACTTATAAAATTGTTTATGACTTTGGTTGACCCTTAAATTTGACAACAGGTAAATTAAGAAAGAGATCATTTGTTTACTGTAGAACCTATTGTGATCATTTTATGACTTATTTTTTTGCTGATCAAAACAAAGCCAATAAACCCTTTCGCAGGTATTTTATTTAATTATTTTACTTTTACGTAGTCTAAAGTATAAAAACAAAATTTTTTTTAGAGTAATTTTTTTAGAGTAATTTCATTAAAATGAAAAAAGTGTTCTACCGGGGGCTCGTGGGGGGTGCAAAAGTATATATAGGGTTAAACAGGATACATTCGCCTTTCTCCGGGTGGTATACGTTTCTTGTTCCCTTACTTCCTTTAGAAGTTCTATTCCACTAAAGTTTAAATTTGAGAAAAATATAGTGGTTTCATAAATATTTCATAACGCCCCTAATATCAAACGTTAGAACTGTGACTACTTACAAAAACTAAAGACTATAATCCTACTAACATTATAAAAAAGACCGCAGGCCAATATCGATGATAGCTTGCGAGTAGTAACCATTTATTTTTGATAAAAAACAAAAAAAAAAACACCTTTTGCTGAATTAAAAAAAACAGTTGAGTTTGACAGCATGCCACGCCCACAATTATCAATAGTTTAACCTAATTTTTTGGCTACCTTAATCTGGATATATAAGCTACAAAAAGGAGTAAAAATTTTAAAAATCGATGACAAAAAAAAATTTGACTTTTGGCCAATGAAATCAAAATTTGAGCCACAGTGCGTCGTTAGCTGGTGGAATGTATTCATCGTCGATATCAAATGGTGAAAATTCGTCTTCATCACTTTCACATTCACACAACATCTCACGAATTTCGGTTGACGAAAATCTATTAGATCGTGTTCTTATATTTTGATCCATTTTGCGGAAATAAAAAATGCACTTTTAAAAAACTACGCACATTTACTTGGTGAAAAATTATTTCGAATGAAACTCTTCATGCAAAATCAATGTCAAAATGTCAATAAAAACTGCGGAGATGTGCGTATCTCATATGTGCAACAAAAGAAAATACGTAGTGTTTGCTCATTATACGGGGAATCACATAATAAGATTTTTATTTTTTTGCTTCAGATTTAAAAATATATTTAAAGGGGAATCCCACATTGAGTAAAATTCTAATATTATATCATTAACCATCGATTTTTTGTACAATACAAGACAAAAAATTACATTTCTCATACAATTTGCATGAAGGTACCCAGGTACCTATCCACCCTATAGAAGGTGTTTTTTTTCCACACACATAAGGGTTAAATACAGTAACAACATTAACTAATCGTCTAATGTCATAATCTTGGTTTTCTCGACGGGTCGGCAATGAAGAGGAAGCAACTGAAGTTAACCGATCTTTGTTATTATATTCAGCAGAAAATAATGCTGCTTTTGTTGCTTTCTGTTTGTTACATCAAATTCTGCTACACAATAATCTTTTGTAACATCTGCTGATTTTAATAAATGGAAGAAAAAAGATAAATTTATTAGCCATGAAAAAAAGTCCAAATCACCGAAAATCACTTACGGCTTGGAAAGAAACAAAACGAAGATTAATAAGTAGAATGGGAATTGATGTATCAGTAGAAGCGAACATTTAGTCCGAAAAAGAATGGTGGCGAAATATGTTGCAAAGAATACTAGCTTGCATTAGGTATTTAATTATACAAAATCTTCCTCTATGTGTCCGTATTGAAAAACTAGCACTTCAAGATGGTACAAATGTAGGAAACCTATTATCTTTACTTAGCCTTGTAGCTCAGTTTGATCCGTTACTAGCAAATCATCTTAAACATGCCACAGAAATTGCAAAAACTGTCTCATATTTGTCACCACAGATTCAAAATGAATTCATTCATCCTCTGGCATCTACAGTTCGAAATCAACTAATAAACGATATCCAAAGAAATAAATATTATAATCTTTTGTTTGATTCAACTCCCGATATCTCTCATCGAGAACAAATTTCTCAAGTCGTTAGGTATGTAGATGTTGATTTTATCAATAAAAAAGTTTCCGTCAAACAATCTTTTTTGGGTTTTATACAAATACATGCTAAAATACAATTTTAGAGGAATTAAATTCCGATGAAATTTCATTAACAAACTGCAGATCACAATGTTACGATAATGCTGCCGTGATGGCACGTCACATATCTGGCATTCAGCAGAACAATGGAAAAAAATCATAAATAATCATTCGTTAATAGTGATAACCATTCATCGAATTTTGTAGGAGTTACCGCAGCTAAACAAGATCCAATCGTTGTGACATGTTTTGGAATAATTGAAAACATATATCTCTTTTTCTCACGTTCATCGTTACAATGGGAATTATTAAAAAAGGCTTTAACAAAAACTGTCAAAAGTGAATCTGAAACACGATGGAGCGTCAAAATACAAGCGGTTAGCGTTATCTTCGATGGTTAGAGAATATAGCAGAAATATTAGAAAAATTAGCAGAGGACACTACCACTACAAGTGACACCAGAAGTGAAGCTACAATTCTGTTGCAAAATATACTAACTTTTAAGTTCATAACTTTAATTCATTTCTGGTATTAAATCTTAAGGAGGATAGATCATTTGCAGCTTAGATTACAAAAATAAAATAAATTTTAGAGAAGGGTTCTATGATCTTTAAATTTGAGACAAGCTCTGTGAAGAGGCAATCGAAGTCTCTTTGTTAAAAATGGGATATTGATACAACTATTCGTGAAAGAAGACTCCGCAAAATGCCCGGAGAATTGGCTATAGATGTTGGTCTTTCCGCAGAACATGAAATTTCTCGCGTTATGAAAAGCGTTCTTCTTCATCTCCAACAAGAAATACGTACACTATTTACACGATTAAGTGACCATAATTTCAAATTTGGATTTCTACTAGACGTTGAAAATTTAGTAAGCAAGAAAAAAGTTGTAAATATTTTAGATGATTTTTATAATACAGATTTTAGTGAATTATAACTATTTATCGAAATATGTGACTGCAAAATGTTACTCCGCAGTAGAAAATAAATTGAACCTAAAACTCCATTAGAATTTCTTACTTTTATAATCTCGTATGGAGAAGATGCTTTTCCAAACCTGACAGTGGCACTTCAAATACTCCTGACTATCTCAGTATCAATTGCTAGCTGCGAACCTTCATTCAGCAAATTAAAATTAATTTTGACATATCTACGATTAACCATGGAATAAGATCGCTTAAGTGACCTAGCATTTTTAAGTATGAAAGAGCAAAATTTGAAACGATCAACTTTGATGATATTATTGATAAATTTGCTTCATCAAAAGCAAGAAAAATTTATACGTAGTAATTAGTTTTATTAATTTATTTTAATCATACTAGCGGATTCCAGCGCTCGAAATTCGAGTACAATTTCTAGGCAGCTTTATTTTTCAAGTTAACCAATTCACAAACCAACACTTTTTTGTTTTATTATTATTGTGAATGAAGAAAACAAACACATTAGCAAATTTAATAAAACACACATAGCATATGTATAATTTTTTGTATGTGTTAGTAGCAACTTTAAATGCAATTTACTCAAAATACAGGAAAAAATTTTAAAATCTGTAAATCTACAAAACGGCTGAAAGGAAATACCTTTCAAATAATATACGTTTGGTTAAAATCGGGATAAGACGGTAGAACAAAACATCGATTACAAGAAATCGCCTAGCCTATTAATATCATAGATTATTATTAAATATATGTATTTCCTTAGAGATAATAAATATTAAAATTTTTATTGTTTTTGTTCAATACTTTTGAATTAAAACTTTTTGACTGAATTTTAAACATAATTTGTATATCTCATATCACGCAATTTAATTTACATAAGAAATTAAATTGTATACCCGAACCCTGAACTATGTTGTAAACTCTTAAAAGAACCTTCAATGTAAATGTTCTATTACATCGGCTTTTAGCCGAAATAGTTAGTAAAGCAAGCGTCTAACATTCTGCAAAATCATTTTTTTTATTCCTCGTCATCTTAGCGATCAACAATCCTTCTAACACTCAACCGATTGCATTAAACTTAATTCGAATTTAATTAACTTCAATAAATTAATCACAGTTTATCTTTCAAAATTAACTATTCTAATTAATACCCTTGTGAAATCCGTATTAAATTGAAATTGAATTCGTATGAATTAAGCTTGAAATTATACTTAAAATAAGGCCAATAACTAAAAATTTAAATAAAAAATTATATATATATCTGTGGTTACAAACAATAACCGCCTAACTCGAAAATCATGCTTTCGAGAAAAATAGCTTTTTATATAAATGTAATTGGGCATCATTACGACTTAGATCAGTATGTTTTCATTAATAACTCTATAATAGTGTTAAAGATTTTTTAGTAGAATATGATAACATACATAACTCAATCGAGAAAAATAACTGTTTATATAAATGTAATGGGCTTTATTACGACTTAGGCCAGTATGTTTTCATTAATAACTTCCTAAATAACAGTGTTAGAAAAATGGGGATTTCACGTAAATATAAAGCATTCTTAGTAGAATATGATAGCATACATAGCTCAAATTGTACTTAGGTCGACTTAGGCGGTTATCGCTTGTAACCACAAATATATATGTTTATGAAAACGATTATCATTGGAATTTAAATCTAAGGAAAAATTGAGGGGGGGGGGGGGTGCTAAAAAGATATTGTGCCCCGGGCGCGAGTTAAGCTCGCTACTCCACTGGACGTGGCACGACTGTTTAACAGTCGGAAATCTGTTGTATAATATTGGGAATATAAAAATTTTTTTTTTCTAATTTTGTGTCAGATTTCACAGTTCAGGGATTAACATTACTTTTCTTAAAATTTTAAAAATATTTTTACAAAAAAATATACAGGTAATTATTTAGACTAAATATTTAAGATAAACTGATTTTGATATATTTTATTCCCTTTCTTGCCGCAAAAATTTTAGAAAAATTGAAAAATCAACTGGCTGAGATTTATCTAAACTGTTTGCATTTTAAGAACATCTAAATCGGTTGATTATGAGATTGGATGAATATGTAAAAAAACTCATAATGTTGTTGTTTTACTAAAATACTTCCGCTTATCGTTTTTTATAAAAAAAATACCTTATCTTAAAAAAGTATTTTTTGAAAGACCTTTTTTTTTGAAAAATGTACCTGTTTTGCAAAAGTGCCCTTTCAAAAAAAAAAAAAAAACCTATTACTAAAAAAGTATTTTTTCCTAAATCATTTTTTTCTAGAAAAGGAATTTTTGAAAAGAAATAAGTTTTTTTAAAGGCCCATTTTTGTGTTTTTTCTAAATAAGTAATGTTTTCCAAAATGGAACCTTTTTCTACAAAAGTAAATTTTACCAGCTCTTTCTTAAAAAGTTCCTCATCACAAAAAATACCTTTTCAAAAAGTACATTTCAAAATAAGTACCTTTAGTAAAAAGTAAATTTTTCTAAAAAAGCATATTTTAAAGTATCTACCTTTTTTTAATTAAAAGTACCTTTTTTTAAAATAGTACTTTTTTTAAAAGTATCTTTTTCTTAAAAAAGTATTTAAAAAAAGTTTCTTTTAAAAAAGGACCTTTTCAGAAAGTATGATTTTAAAAAAGTACCTTTTTAATAAAGTACCTTTAAAATAAGTACCTTTTAAAAAAGTACCTGTTAAGAACAGTAACTCTTCTTAGAGAGTAACTTTTCATAATAAAGTGCCTTTATAAAAAAAAGTACTTTTTAAAACGGCACCTTTTAGAAAAATTACCGTTAAAAAACACCTTCTAAAAAAGTATCTCTTTTTAAAAAGGGCATTTTCAGAAAGTAGCTTTTAAAAAAGTACCTGCTAAAATTGTAACTTTAAAAAGTGGCTTTAAAAATGTACCTTTAAGAATAGGAATTTTCTAATAAAGTACCTTTTAGAAAAAGCGCCTTTTGAACAAAGTACATTTTAAAAAAGTATATTGTAGAAAGGCAGCCTTTTCAAAAAGTACCTTTAAAAAAGTACCTTTTAAAGAAAGTCTCTTTTAAAATGTACATTTTAAACAAGTAAGAAAATTGTAGTCGGTCTTACGTCAAGAGAATTGGTCTTATGGCCAACTATTTGGGTATAGAATATAAACATAAAGCAAATCTGAGTAGAATTTTTATTAATTTCTTTGCCTGCAGCTATCAAAAAGTTCATAGGATTACTAATTGATGCAATGGGGACTAGGTCGAAGAAGGAAACGATCCTGTTCATATATGGTAAAATCACGTATTTTTTGCAAAGACTTATAAACCAAATTTTAGAAAAATTATTTCTCGTTTTTTATAGGTTTAAGTGAAGATCAGGAAGCAGCTTTATGTGGAGGCTATGACTAAGAGTTGTCCTATTGTCCTGACTAGTGTATGTAATAAAAACACATAAATCCAATATAAGCCAATCTCATAGAAGTGATTTTCATTTTGGACTAGGTCTGACCATGCACCGATTTAAAAAGCGTTCATCCTATGGCTGATAAGAACTTATATACCAACGTTTATTAAAATATATTTGTGTTTGCGACGTGTAGTCTGATTAAAAGACTTACATGGACACAAAGATGGACAGACGGACGGACCTACATTGCTAAATCGACTGAGAAAGTGATTCAGAGTCGATAGGTAAAATAAAAGATGGGTCTATATTAAATATTTTTGGTAGTTACAAGTATCAGCACAGACTCATTATACGCTCACCATTTAGTGCTATTGGATATAAAACCACAGTTTAAAAAATTAAATTAAGTAAAAAATTACGTTTTAAAAAGCACTTTTCAAAAATTTAGGAATAAAGAAAAGCAATTTGCAAAAAAGATATCTTTTAAAAAAAATACCTTTTAAAGAAAGTATCTTTTAAATAGTACTTTTTAAAAAAGTACGCTTTAAATGAAGTATCTTTTAAAAGAAGTTCTATTCTAAAAAAGTAACTCTTAAAAGGTATATTACTTAAAAAGTACCTTTTCTTAAAAAGTAAGTTTTCGTAATAAGTAACTTTTCTTGAAATAGTACCTTTTCTTTAAAAGGACCTTTTCTTAAAAAATACATTTTCACAGAAAGTACCGTTGACCAAAAAACTAACGTTACTCGAAACAGTGACTTTGTGTACAAAAGTACATTTTCTTGAAAACGTATTTTTTTCTCAAAAAGGTACTTCTGGATGTGTATACAATAGAAAAAAGTTACAATCGGAAGGTTACATTGATTCTTGCTATAATCTAGGATCGTTATTTGTGTTTCACATACTCATATTAACAAAGCATGCATCAAAATATATATTTGTATGGGCATAGGTTTCAACAGATGCCTTAAGCGTTTTACAATTATTAACTAGTGGTATTATATTGCATCGAAAGAAATAAGGGAATGATAAAGTTGCTACAGTTTTACTTTTTGTAGTAAAATTTTGCTATCTTCAAACTTCCAATGGATTTAACAAATATTCGAGGTTTACTTTCCAGAAGGATACGGCTCTGCCGAATTTAATACTCTGACTTGTTTTTTTAAATTTGTTTCATCAGATTTCACTTTTTTGTTAATTTATTTAGACAGTTATAATAAACATTTTGCAAAATCAAATTTTGCTGGGATTTCATACAAGAATAGTTTTATTTAAATTTAGTATTGTTTGTCGTAAATTACACACACCATTAGGTTCAGTTCTCTGTCTTCAAGTCCATATATCTGGACATGCATCAATGTTGTGTTGTCTTCATTTTCTTTAGTTCTTAGTTATTTTGTGTCATGATTAAGCGTGTGGCATTAATTTTAATCCTTTAACAAAAAGGATAATAAGCTTTAGTCGTCTTCATCAGCAGCTTCATCTGGTTATTGCTGCTTTTCTCGAAATCATGAACATAGACATACGTAAACACAGGCATACACACTAATATGCATCATAATTATCAAACAACCATACAAATCTACAGACCAACTGGCCATTTAGTTACACAGCCCAACAGTATCCAAGCCATAACACTTTATATGGTGGTTTATGAGAGATGATAAACTCATTTTGCCATTCTTTTCCAAAGAATAACGTTTTGACGACTGACTACTCTACTTACTGCACAGAGAGAAATACTTTTCGGAATTTAATATGAATAATATTGTGAAGAAGGAACATAAAAATTGGTTTTATTTTTAATTTTTTTTACCAAAAAGATGATCAAAACAACGTAAGACCAAAACAATGTTTGAAGAAATATGTAGACTTGAGGGAAATTGAAAAGTACCAAAAATCTGCTCCATTGGAGGGTCATAAATTATATTTTTAATATTCAAAACTTTCTTCCTTTCATTGAGTCTGAATTTTTAAATTACTTAAAAGTGATTGGAGATATAAAATTTGACTAAAGATTATAACTAACAGGAGTTATTTCAGTTCTAGAAACCCCTTATGATTATTTCAGTGTAGTAGCATAATGTAATTTCTACTTGTTTGTCTGTCTAACTGCCTTTTACTGTTGCTGTTGGTATTAAGAATTGCTGGCTGTGTTGCAACTGACGAGTTAATTTACGCGCATCACATTCCTTTCAGTTTAAATACCCATATTCATACCTTCCTACCTACCCACTTAACTTAATGATTACCTACCTTTTCTGAGCTTCCCATTACCACGCCGTGCTTTTTAAATTTGTTTATTCTGTTGTATTGCTGCCTTGTATTTTGTGTTGCTGTTCCCGCTCTAGAGGTTTTTGAGTAGAGTTTTATAATTGGAAAGTTGTTCATTATTAACATCATAATTAGTATTAAGATTTCATCAAAAGGTCTTAACGAAATCTGAAAATAAATAAGTCGTCTGATTCAAAAAGCGAATTAAATCAATTGAACTTTATAAATGACATAAGGATTTAATGGTATTGGTTTTTTAATAATGCACAAAATCATCATAAGCAAAGAATTGTATTGGGAGAGGTGTAAGATTGTGTGTGAAGAGACATATACATATATGAAGTTGATTTTATTTGATTAACTTGCATCATCATATCAATAAATCCCTCCAATCGATCTACTAATCAAATTATAGAAAAGTGTAAGATTATGTGTGAAGAGGAATATTTATCCCTCCAATTGATCGACTAATGAAAATAAAGACATAAATAAGAACCATAGAACACATTATGGAAAACATATTGAGATGACATGAAAGAACACATAAGAATCGTGAACTTTTGGCTTTTAAAATTGTAGTTATTAAAAAGCTTTATATTTTTGGGAATAGATAAATTTATTTTTCCGAAAGCATTTTTCTATCCTACTAGCAGATTCCAGCGCTCGATATTCGAGTTAAATTTCTAAGCGGCTTTATTTCTCAACTTAACCAATTCACAAACCAACACTTTTATGGTTTATTATTATTGTGAATGAAGATAACAAACTCAATAACAAACACATTAACAAATTTAATAAAACACACATAGCATATGTATGGTTTTATGTATGTGTTAGTAGCAACTTAAAATGCAATTTTCTCAAAATAAAAGAAAAAATTTAAAAATCTGTATGTCTGCAAAACGGCTAACAAGAAATACAATTCAAATAATATACGTTTGGTCAAAATCGGGATAAAACGGTAGAACAAAACATCGGTCACAAGAAATCGCCTAGCCTATTAATATTATAGATACCACTATGTTCTTTGTGTATAATGACTTTGTGCTGCTGTTTGCAACTACCAAAAATACTTGACCTAGACCCATCTCTTATTATACTGATCGACTCAAAATCACTTTCTGAGTCGATTTAGGTGTGTCCGTCCGTCTGTGTTTCCATGTAAACCTTGTAATCAAACTACAGGTTGCAAATATGAATATATTTTGATGAAAATTGTTATATAAGCTTCTGTTGGCCATAGGATTAACGCTATTGAAGTTGGTGAAATTCGGTCCATGTTCAGATCTAGTCCCCATACAAATGACCCTTATGAAATCGACATAAATTGCCATAAGATCCAAGTTATCATATAGATCTCAGTCAAATTGGGTTTGTATATCTTTATTATATCCATTAATCGGTAGTTCAAAAATAATCCCTATAGGAAAATTCTTAGTCATAGGCCCCATATAGAGCTGCTTCCCGATCTTCACTTAAATCTATCAAAAACAAAAATATTGCACAGATTTTTCTCAAATTTGGTTTGTATATATTTTTTCCAAAATATAAGTGACTTTACCAAATATGGTCAGGATCGGTCCATATTTCGACCTAGTCCCCATTTAAAAATAACATCAGATATGAACTTTTTCATACCTGCAGCCAAAAAAATTAATAACAGTGCCACTCAAATTTGGTTTATGCTTATTTTCTATATGCAATTTGTTGGACCGAAAATATAGGGTCTCTCAACCATGGTATAGGATATCGTGTAGTCGGTCTGGACCGACTATAATTTCTAACTTTTTACTTCTACAATTAAATGTAAAAGTTTAATGAGGAGCATTAAACACTCATATGTTAAATTTTTAAAAACATTGTTGATATCTTAAAAATTGACCACTTTGGAAAAATTTTATAATCTTCATAGGTAGAAGTACTCAGGAAAATACTTACAAAAAATACCTATCCCACCGATACTGGTTAAAACAGCCGATGCACAGTGACGCTCTTAGAGCAAATGTGGTTGCAAAATTCAAAAATTTCATGTGCGCATGCATACGATATTTTGAATAGACTCATCTTATAGGAAATTGTTCAAAGATTACAAGATGACCGATTTTAAGTTAAAAAAAAAAACACAATTTTTAGAAAATTTGGTTGAGTTTCAGATAGAATATATTGATCTATGTATTTAAAATTCAATTCGCTATTTACCAACTGTCTATTTTGCACTATTCTTCAACTTTAATGGAAAATAAAAAAATATTTTTTTTTTAATTTTTTTTATTTTTTATTTATGGAAAATAATTTTATAAAATGAAAAGAAAGAAGAAACATAAAAAATATAAAATGGATTCTTAACGTTTTTTAGTTATGATTTTTTCATGCCGTTAACAAATTTCAACTTTGATAATTTGATAACCCATAATTAAGCAACTAGAAGGCGTAGCACCTTGTTCAAACTCTTATTCCATAGGTTGGGCGCTTATCTATCATATGGCTGTTAACTTATTTGATTATCGCAATCAGTTCATGATTATGATTTTTGCAACGAAAAAACTCAAATGGCGCCACTGTGCGTCGTTAAATCTACTAAAAGGTAATTTAGAGTCGATCGGTATAAGAGATGTGCCGTGTAAAGTATTTTTGATAATTAAAAACATCAACACAAATAAACATAAATTTGTAACAAATAAATATCAAAGAAATTAAAGGGAAATAGTGATATATAAAATTTAAGATAACAAAAAATACTAAAGAAAATTTCTTTTTTAATAAAAGGTACTTTTTTAATAAAAGGTACTTTTTTAATAAAAGGTACTTTTTTAATAAAATGTACTTTTTTAATAAAAGGTAGTTTTTTAATTAAAGGTACTTTTTTAATAAAAGGTACTTTTTAATAAAAAATTACTTAAAAAACGTAGTTTTTAGAAAAAGTACTCATTTAAAATAGGTATTTTTCTAATAGAATGCAATTTCTAAGACGTTGTACTATTTTAAAGAAAGGTAATTTGTTAAAAAGGTACTTTATTCAGAAAAAGTACTTTTGTAATTAAAGGTTCTTTTTGAACAAATAGTATTTTTTTAAGAAAGGTGCTTCCGTAAAAAAGGTACTTTTTTAAAAACGGATACTTTTTTTAAAGGGTAACTTGTTAAAAACCGGCACTCTTAATAAAAGGTCCTTTTTTAGAAAAGAAACTTTTTTAAAAATGGTAACGTTTAAAAAAGTGTACTTAAAACAAATTTACTTAAAAAGATGATACTTTTGTAAAAAAGGGATGTTTTCAAATAGGGTACTTTTTGAAAAAGAGTAATGTAAAAAAAAGATATTTAAAAAAAGGGTAATTTTTAAAGATGCTACTATTTCAAAAAGGCACTTTTAGAAAAAGGTACATTTTTAAAAATGGAAATGTTTAAAAAAAATTGTACTCTTAAAAAATGTTTACTTAAAGAAATCATACTTTTTTAAAAAAGGGGAGGTTTTTAAATCAGGGTACTTTTTTCAAAAAAGGTACTTCTAACAAATAATACCTTTTAAAAATAAGAGTACTTTAGAATAAGGACTCTTAAAAAAGACAATCCTTCAAAAAAGGATTTTTTTTAAAAAGAATACTTTTTAAGAAAAATGCACTTTTTTCAAAAAAGGACTCTTTTTTAAAAAATGTGGGGCTTACTCGTACCTTTAGTTTTATATAGCTAACTAAATTAGCATGCTAATCTTTATAGTAGGCTCATATATCTATAATATTAATAGACTAATATGTTTGTTAATGAGTTTGTTATCTTCATTCACAATAATAATAAACCATTCAAGTGTTGGTTTGTGAATTGGCTAATTTGAAAAATAAAGCTGCCTAGAAATTGCACTCGAATTTCGAGCACTGGAATCTGCTAGCAATTCAATTATTGGGCAAATTTTCTTTTAAAATGTACACTTGCTAGAAGAGGTATTTGTACACCTAAAACTAAAACTAGCGTACTAAGAAAAAATAAGCAAGAATTAACTAAACTGAATTATATTTTTTTCTAATAAAATTATTAAGCTATTTATTTAGTTAAAAAAAAAACAAGTAAGAAAATTACAGTCATTCTAGACCCCATGAATTTAGAGATAGAGTGTTATGTGCAGCTAATTGGATATAGAAAAGAAGCATAAACCAAATCTGTGTGTCATTGTTATAAATGTGTTGCCAGCCGATGTGAAAATATCATGCTATTTTTATATGATGACGACTTCGAAAAATTAACTGATCCTGACTATATTTGCCCAAGTCTCTTCTATTTCCAAAAAAACATATATACACCAAATTTGAAAAAAATCTGTACAATGCTTATGTTTTTGGTAGATTTTAGAGACGATTGGGAATAAGCTTTATACGGGACTATGACTAAAAATCTTCCTGTAGGGCTTATTTTCGGGGTATTAATTAGTGGTTGTAATAAGCATTTATCAACCAAATTTGAGCGAGATTTTTGTGATAAATTGGACGTTAGTTTAAGTCATTCTCATGGGGGTCCTTTGTACGCACCACTTTACACCGATTCCAGTAGCGATCGTACTATGGCAGATGGACACATAGACTCCTGGACTTTCCTAAATCAACTCAGTAAATTATTTTGAGTCGATCAGTATAACAAAAGGGGTGGGCCTTGGTCAAATATCAGCACAAACTCATTGTAATAGTACTCTCACCACATAGTGATATAGGGCATAAAAATAGATAAGAAAAATAATTAGTACAATTTAGATATAAATTATTGCTTCAGTTAGTAACTAGTGGGATATCCTTTGAATTTAAGGACCTCTGTGAGCCGATTTGGCATCGACTTAAACAATTTTGAAGTTTCCTCTTTTACTTATTTTATTTCACTCATAAAAATTACGATTTTTAACATTTTATTTGAGGCTATTTTATCCTGGCGTATTCTGCTCTATAGGATTAAGTTCGAATGATTGTGAAGGTGATTTCAATTAATTTTTAGTATTGTAGAGCAACCACAGCTTAACATGGTGCGCCATGTAATTTGGTTAGTTATCCTGTTGAAACCATTGCGAACATTAATCCGAGGGAGTTTACAACCGGTAGTATCAGCAGGAGGCTGCGGATAGGTATTATTGTTCACTTGATGGAAAATTGGCTCACGGTTTTATCGGACTGTAGGCGAAAGGAATGGGGCTACTTCTGACTTCAGTTCCAAAAAAAGAAGGCAGTAAATGAAATTATTTGCCGGGGCTCAGCATTGGCGGGGATTTGTTTTTGTGTTCTGGGTAAAATGGAGTTCTAGCGAGTGCATCACAAAAAATTCGACTTTTTTAAAAACGCCATAAAAAAGTTTTTTTTTTATTTTTATAAAAAAAAAGTTTGATACAGAAATATTTGTATGCTGCAAAAGATTGATAAAAAATGAATGCATGGTTTAAAAAGCTTCTTGATCAACCATGTGGCGCAGTTCTGTTGGGATACCTCTGAAAGATCTTGACAATTTTTAGCTCTCCAAATGTTCTTGTATGCTAACGTATTTTATTTTCCAAAAAATCTTCGATTGGACGACAATAAGGCAAATTTGTCGGATTTCGGTATTTTGGTACAAAATTCACTTTATGACGTAATGGGACTATAACTTGTAGATCCAGAAGACAAACCGGGTATATGCTATTTTGTTTGCGGTAATTTTCAAGGGTAATTAATTTTTTTTTTACCTCAAAATATTGGCTATCGGCTTTTACACATTTGACCCATCTTACAGGTAATTTATGAATGGAACGGCAGAAAAACTACTTGTCTTTTCTGCCAAACCACTCGGCGAACCCATTTTCCATTGGTGCGACGAGGTAACAGTCAGGTGATGCCTGATATGGCGAGTACGGCGCACAGTGGCGCCCGTAGAGCAAACGAGGTTGCAAAAATCGAAATTTTCATGTGCGCCGACGAAGTTTTGAAACTTTTCAACGATTTCAAATATGCTACTCTTAATAATATCACATTTTTAGTTTAGAAGATATAACCGTTCAAAGTTGACCGACTTTCGGTTTTCAAAAAAACACACAATTTTTAGTCAATTTGTTGCGATTTCAGGGGTAATATCACGAAAAATAGGTAACGAATCGCCTTATTTTTTATTTGTATTGATTGATGTATTTATTAAATGTATAATGATAAAAAAAAATTAACTGTTTGCGTTGCTTTTCTCACTATTTAAAAACTATCCGTTTTTTCACTATTTTTCAACTTTGACGGAAAATACAAAAAAATCTATATTTTTCTATATTTGCCATATTTGCAAAACATGTTCTTTGATTATTTATTTACATAATTCAAAAGGTTTTATCTGCCCGTACGTGCCCGTTTGACTTCTAGAGGTAAAAAGTTTAAAAAGACATGGTTTTGACTGACAGTAGTTTGATCTAATAGTTTGGAAATTGCATTTTAAGTCGGTTGTCTACCTGTGAGCCTCTGCCAAAGTCTACTCCCAATATTCTGTTACAGACACAGGATGCACAAAAAACTACTCATTGAAATTCGCAGGTACGCACCTCACTTAAAAATTACTTTGGAGTACAAATGGTCAAGAACAATATTGACTTATGGTCCCTCCAGGTAGGCACAAATCTTATTTAGACACGAGCATAATATCGAAATTGCATAATTCAGCCTAAATACATATGTATGCAGGGAACAGGTAAATTTTTAGGCATGGTAGCATAAGCCTATATATTGCAAAATAAGCATAATGCCTGGATTAGTCTACGACTGAAAGTTGGCGCAACAAGTACTGAAACCATGGCGTTAAACAATTTAAAATTATTTGAACTGTTTAGAAGGTCAACCGCACCAAAGTTTTTCACGGAAGCTGCTTTAGAAGAACTTGATAGCTTATACGGAAATATTGAGAGAAGCGAAATTATAAAAAATAATTTTTATCTGATATATGCAAATATTAAGGCAAAATGGGTGAAATCTAATCCAACCATTCAGAACTTCAACTCCAAATACGAGGACTGGCTTAATGAAGACACCATCCTGGATATATTGGCAGTAGATAAACCCACCACATCAACCAGAGGAGCAAAAGGAAGGCCAAAAAAAAGTAATGAGGAGTGTTCAATTTTCACAAGAAAGAGGAAACTTGCCGATGCCACCAATGACTTGACCACGAAGCATTTATCGGACGCGCTGTCTATTAAATATACAAAGGATAGTGAAAGAGTTAGGTCGCAGATTACAAAATCTGTTGCTGATGCAAGCCCACTGCGACTAAAAAGGATTAAGGAAAGCATTCCCACGCCCACAAACGCACACATTAAAAGTATGGTTCCGAAGAAGCCTTGGCCTTGTTTATGGACTTACAACTTTCCAAAGAAAAATATGAGATACTACGGGCATCCTTGATGCGACACGGGGCTGACGTTTTACCAGGATACAAGCATATTACGCAAGCCAAAATAAATTCAGGACCACTGCATACGGAGTTTACGCAAGTCTCTGTGAAAGCCAATCTGCAGGATCTCATGGTCCATACAGCAAAACGGTTGTTGGAGAGTCTTCCTGAAAATGAGGTGAAAATTCTTCCTGAGAAACTGACATTGATCAGCAAATGGGGCTGCGATGGATCATCCGGACAAAGCGTTTATAAGCAAAGGATATCTTCCGATGACGCTACAATATCAGACGGATAAATGTTTATGCCATCTGTTGTTCCTTTGCGGCTAAAATCTGATGTTTCCCTACACTGGAAAAATCCACGTCCGTCATCAGTGCATTATTGCCGACCAATAATGTTTCAGTTTGCAAGGGAATCGGCAGAACTCATAAGGACCACGGTAAGGACATTGAGGAACAAAAGAGCAAATTGGAGAAGGAAAATATATTGAATGCAATTACGAGTTCCACCTGACCATGGTTGACGGAAAAGTCGTAAGCGAACTGACAGGAACAACCTCAACATTGTCATGCCCGATTTGCAAAAAGAGTCAGAAGAACTTTGGTAATTTAAATGATTCTACAAACGAGGAGAATTACGAATATGGAATGTCATCATTGCACGCAAGGATAAGGTGTATGGAGTTCTTGCTAAAACTGGCATATACCCTACCACAAGAGGAGGAAAACTTCGATGAAAATACATCAATAAAGGATAAGGAAAAGATCAGAAAGAAGCAAATACAGGATGCTTTTTTTAAACAAGTTGGACTAAAAGTAGACTGTCCCAAGCACGGATATGGAAACTCAAACGATGGAAACACTTCTAGGAGATTTTTTGAAAATGATGAGGCAGTAACTAGAATCACTGGAATTGACAATCAAATCGTGAAAAGATTGGGAACGATCTTGAATGTTTTAAACTGCAAAGAAAATGTAAATTCTACAAAATATGGAGAATATGCATCGAAAACTGCATCTCTTTTAGCAGAAATGTATCCACAGAAGAAGTTGACCCCGACCGTCCATAAAATATTGGCGCATGGCAAAGATATAATTGAGTACCAGTCTTTGCCAATTGGAGAGCTTTCTGAAGAAGCACAGGAGTCTCTTAACAAATTTTATAAAAAATATAGATTGCAGAACACATTGAAAGCATCAAGGGTAAGGCAAAATGAGGACCCTTTCAACATGTTGGCAGCATCTTCCGATCCACTTATTTCTTCCCTGCGGCATGTGAAGTCACGAATAGAGTTAGAAAATAATTATAGTTTAGAAATGATTAGTCTTTTAGATACACATACCTTCTCTTACGAATTGTGATGAATATTTTACAGAAAATTGAAAAAATAAATTTAAAAAAGAAGTAATTTTTTTCTAATTTGTTGGGTAGTAATTTAAAACATAAAATCCTAAAGAAAAAAAAATAAAAACAATCTAAAAATGTAAAAATAATTTTTTTTAGTTACCATAAAATTGATTTTTCTACAAATTTTAACTTTGATAACCCATAAGTAGGCCCCTACAAAGCGTAGCACCATTTCCAAACACTCATTTCATAGGCTGAACAGTTATCTATCATATGCGGTTTAAACTGTTCAATTATGTTGTTCGGTTCAAAAGATATGATTTTTGAAATGAAAAAACTCAAATGGCGCCACTGTGCGGCGGTTGCGGAAGGATTCGAGCGATTTGAATGCGTCTTTTACTAGTTTTGCTGTGTAAAACGGTGCATTGTCGTCTAACAGAATCACTGCCATATCTTCTGGGCCATTCTGGCCGCCTTTCGAATAATCCGAGCTTTAAATTAATCCTTTGTTGACGATAGAGTTGCGAAAGTTGGTGTCTTCGCCAGGTGAAAGACATGATTTTTGCAGTGCCGGTTTTCAAAATAAATCCATTTCGTCACCCGTCATAATTCGATATAAACATAATTTTCTTTCATGGCGTTTCAGAGGCATATCACAAGTGACTGCTATTTACTTTTTATGATCATTAAAATCTTGTTTATTGATCTGCCCCAATACTCGTTGACATCTGCTAATTGTTTCTTGAAACACATGTAATGTTTCTGCTAATTGCCGTTGAGTTTTATTGGCTCATCATCCAATAACTCCTGCAATGGCTCTTCTTTGCTTTTTTGTGGTCTACGAGTGAGCTCGCTGTCTTCCGCATTGATATCACCACTTTTATCGAAACCATGTCTCACAACATCTCTTTTTTTTTATTAAATAAGAAACGCAGTGCGTGTCGGAAATGTTCTTTTCGCCATCTCTTATTCAAATCAGAAAAAATGTATGCATGTACCTGGCAATTACCGTCAAAGTTACGTTTTTAGCCAAACAATCCTTCTGGTATAGTACTTGGTTTACAGCAAGTCCAATTGGTTTGAATCATGGCTTCGATTTCCTTGTAGAGTATATAACATTTGGTTCAAATTTGCGCTTGTCCTTTAATTTCACATTGCAATTACTTATTGAGCGTCTGATCTTTTGTCATAATTTCAAAGCATCCGTCACCATTGCGCTTTTATTGTGGAAATTTGGTCAACAGCGATCTTATTTTTTTGACACTTTATTTAAAGTGTTTTCAATGTTCTGCCGATATAACTTTGATCGGATTTCATCTCAACAGCTGCGTCACTTTGACTTATGCCATTCGTGTTGTTAAATTTACTTTTAAGCTTAGACAGAGACTTTTTAGTCATTACTAATGGAATCCTTTCACTTTCGCATTTTCTTTTTACTCCTTTCGTCTTCAGAATTCTGCAAAAAAGTGCCTTTTGGAACATGTTCTCTTGAAAATGATTCACTGTAAAAATTTTGCCAAGTTTTTCATGGATTTTATAAATTTGTACAACGCTCTCGCAGAGGATATTGTGCTTCGACGACATTTTAAGCAATAAAAGAAATAAAGGCATGATAACAATAAATATCAATGCCTATTAATTCGAAAAGATAGATTTCTAATAATAGTAACTAGCAGATTCCAGCACTCGAAATTCGAATGCAAATTCTAGAAAATTTTATTTTTTCATTTAATAAAGACCTTAAAGTTATGCTTCACAATTCAACACACATAGCATTGTGCAATTTTATGTATGTGTTAGTAGCAACCTTAAACGATCATAACTCCAAAAAAATATTCCAGACGATGAAAATCTGTAAATCTTGGTAACAGCTACAAAGAAATGCCTTTCAAATAATAAATTTTTTGTCAAAATCAGGATAAAACTGTGAAACTTACATCAGTCACAAGAAATCGCCTTGCCTATTAATATTATAGATTAAAAAAAATTGTTTTTTTCATCACCCGTTAGAACTTGAATGAAGTTGCTAAAGTCGATTTGATAAGGCTTAGAAAAATATTTATAAAAACTGTTGTGTATGCAAGAAGACTTCCAACCCCACCATCCCTAACCTATCCTAGTACTGATCTCAGAAGGAAATTGTATACTTCATAACTTATTATTTATTAAAATGTACTTTTAGGGTAAAAATTATTAAGAGGGAATTCGTAAGCAAAAAAGAAAATCGTAAGCAAAGTTGTTTTGATCTTAATTCCACTTACTGCTTTATCCGTCTTACGACCGTCAGAAAAGTTGCAAGAAATGTGGTTCATCATACAGTCAATATATTTCTTTATTATTCTATATCTTACCATTTAATATCGTGTTTAATTTTTTTAATAAAAAAAAAAATACACATCCAAAATTTTAACCCAAAAGCAAAAAAAAAAAAAACAATTTCTTCCAAAATATTACTTGTTTTTTCAACACATCAATCTTTAAACTAAACTTAAACCTCAATATTTTCACATCGTAACGCCATAAAATGAAAATAAATATTTCAAATTCATCTTCCCCCTTCTCCCAAAGATAAGCGTCAACAAGTAATATCAATAATAATGATAACATGATCAATGATCATTACCTCTGAGCAAGGTAAGCAATGAAGTATTACAACATACAAAGTGCCAATGAAATTTATCATATTTGCCAGGCTTTGTGTCATACCAGTGCCAAAGAAACAAACAGCCAACTAAACCCGCAAATCAACCAATCAGCCGATGGAACAGGTAGACTAGGCCAGAGTATTTTAAAGAAAAACTCATCATGATTATCTCCATCGTAGTTCATATCGTCATCATCATAAATGGCATACGCATCGCATCATAGAGGCTTTTATTATTTGAAATTATATATATATAGCTATAGTTGCTGTTGTTGTTGTCGTTGTCATTGTTGTTGTTGTTGTTGTTGTTGTGGTGGTTGTCTTAAGGTATTTATGACGTATTTCTCATTTTATTCATGTGTACTTCACGTCACACAGTGGAGTAGGGACATATCCGAGCTTACACTACATACAACATGCTACATACAACACAAAAAACTATGTCTACGATTGCGCGACTATAGTGCAATTGATGAAGTGTAGTTAAGTGTATCGAAATGCCAAAGGCTGTAGTTTTGGTTTTGGTTTGTGTATTGTATTTAGTTTTTTTTTGCATTATTCCATTGCCATTTTGCAGCAAATTTACACTGGTCATTGTGAAAATTGTGGCGCAATCTAGAATGTTAACACTCGTCTAATACTTCATATTCGTCGTCTGATTGTATTTAAGGCCACAGAAATCAAGTTGTGTACACTGTCCAAAATTGGGGACCACTTTGGAAGGAAAGTGGAGGGTTTTAAAAAATCATGCAATTTTCATGTTTGAGAATTGAGATCTTATATCTTAGTTAGACTCTGAAAATCAATGACTGCTAAGGAAAAAGGTTTTTGAAAAACATAGAATAAAGGTTTGTGAACATGCTAAGAGGAAATCTTGGTAATACATTGAAATCATTGATACCTTAATGGTTTGTCTTAGTCTCAAGGGGAAATCTTTTGTAGGTGGATTGATTTGCGGTTATCTCAAGGGGAAATCGTGTAATTAAGGTATTCCAAAGATCTTAAGGAACTTCTGAACTACAATTTGAAATTTAATTTTTGGGAGCAATTTAGGGTTTGTTAAAATATGAAGAAATCTTAGAAACACGTGGAGTTGTTAAGAAGAAATCGTAGTATTCATATCGTTCGTATATGGTGGAAATTCGGCCTTGCGAAGATCTCCATAGGAAAACTTTGTACTGTTTGATATAACTTATGATTTAGACATCTTTGAGTTACGGAAAAGAATTACGAGTTTTGAGAGATCTCAAGAGGAAATCCAGTTATTATATAATGGAACTTATGGTTTGGAAATCTAAATTGCTAATTACTAAGAGGAATAATTATACTTATTTTATGCATTTGTTATGTCCTTACAAATAATTTATGGTCGCCAAAGACCTCAAGAGACAATCTATCTAATTGAAAATCATGGACATCTGAAAAAGAATTTATGTTTCTGCAAGGTCTCAAGTAAAGGGTTTTTCAACAGGGACGCTACAAAAGTAGAAAGACAGGGACAGCAAACGACGCCATATTTCTTGCCGCTCTTTTGACATTTTTCTTCATTAAGGTTTGCCATTTCATGATGAAAAGATATACGAGCCAACAATGAGTCGATATTATTAAAATTTACTACCGAAGTTCGGAGTCGGTGGCCTCAACGTTAAGAACGCTACGTCTAATTTATGGTCGTCATAATCGTCCTAGCAGATCAACAATTGAGCGTCTAGTGGAAAAATTTGAATCCACAGGCACAGTACGAAATGTTTCCGTGCCAGTGAGACAAAGAAGTGCCCGTAGTGTCGAGAAAATTGCTGCCGCTGAGGCTTCAGTTGAACAAAGCCCACACGTCGTTCTCAAGCGTTGGGCATCTCTGTGACGTCGTTGTGGCGAATTTTGAATTGACGCAAGAACTGAAGCTGCTTGACCACGAGAAGCGTCGTATGTTGGTGAATTGGGCTGAGCAACAACTCGAAAATGATTCGGATTTTCATCGAAAAATCATCTTCAGTGATGAGGCTCATTTCTGGCTGAATGGCTTCGTCAATAAACAAAATATGCGTTATTGGTCAGACAGCAATCCACACGTACTCCATGAGTCATTATTGCATCCCGAGAAAATTACGGTTTGGTGCGGTTTATGGGCCGGCGACGTCATTGGGCCGTACTTCTTCCATACTGATCAAGACCGGCACGTTACTGGGAATCGCTACCGTTCAATGACCGAATATTTTTGGCCCCAATTGGATGATATGGACTTGGAGGACATGTGGTTCCAACAGGACGGCGCCACAAGCCACATTATTGGAAACCAAGTTTGGAGAACGTGTTATCTCACGAAATGGTCCAGTCGATTGGCCGCCTCGGTCGTGCGATTTGCGCCGTTGGACTATATCCTGTGGGGCTACGTCAAGTCTATGGTCTATGCCAACAAGCCAGCGACGATTGATGAACTTCGTACGAATATCGAACGTGAAATTGCAGCAGTATCGGCCGATTTATGCTTGAAAACCGTCGAAAATTGGGTTCAGCGTCTGGACTTCTGCAAGCGTGCCTGTGGTGGCCATGCAAAAGAGATCGATTTCCATACATAATGGCATCGAACGTAGTTTCACAGGAATAAAGAATTTCATTGATATCCAAAACAGCGCTCTTATTGAAAAACTCTTTATATCTTAGGTGTTATCTTATTGGGAAGAATATAAGTATGAATTTTTGTGACTTTCTCAATTCAAATTTACTGTTGGGAAATTATAAACTAATCACAAGAAAATTCTATTAGCTTCTTGAAACAAAGCCTTGACTTCCATATTATAATGATAGTGGAAGTTCAGTAAGTGAAATTTAAAATCAATGACCAGAATTTTTAATTTTTGGAAATCCTGAAATTTTAAAGAATATCTTAGGCTTGGAAAACTTGAACCATTTATAATGTAATTAGGTTTGAAACCGTTGATGTTTTTCAAATCGTTGATTTATTGAGAAGGGACGGGGGAGGGTAAACGTAATCTGTTGAATTTTGTTTCTGCAATATTTGAGCTATCGTTACTTTTTAAGCATTGTGAGCAGAATTTGGGGTGCCCAAAACATAGTTGATTTAAAAACCTCTAAAGTTTCGAGGAAGAAATCGATGACAACTTAAAAATTTCAGATTTATAGAAATAAATTTAGGAGAAATAAACTTAGACATTAACTGCAATTCAAATACCAACGAAGATAATTAATATCTTCGTAGACATTCTTGTTGATTTCAAAGTCCTGTAATCGAAAAATGTGAGGTCGAAACGGGGAATGTATTAAGTCTCTTAAACAAATCCGGCAACATACCGTGACACTGATATTGCTCTCAGGCCACAGTGGGGCATACGAATCGAAGTGACTGAAGAAGAGCTCTGAATCGAATAATAGAAACCGAAATTGTAATCCCTTTATCTGGATTGCAGAATAAAATCCAAGCGCCAGCTAAATATACTTTGAAATCAAGATAACCACAACAGTCATTTTGCAAGATACTGCAGATTCTGAAGACCTTGCCTAACCCAATGGTAACTAAGTCAATTCTTGGATGCAAACAATTGGGTGCAAAGCGGAACATTATGTGGGATAGCTGAGTTCTGTAAGAGCTCTATGAATATGGACGATGAAGTATTATCTGCTATATAGGTGTCCAGGGCTGAAGTTACGGATTGAGAGAGCCATAAGCACCGTGAACCTTTGGCTCTTTTATGCAGCCCAATTTGCATGTTTGCATAGCTCCCAAATGTCCTTCGAAGTCATTATTTTTTTTATCGCAAATCTACAAATTTTGATTGGTGAATGACCAAGTTTCTATTCCATTAATACCCTAAGGCCAAATTTATTCGAATATATTTAGTAGTTACAGCACATTCTGATTCAATTCTTTAGTTTTTCCCTGACGAAGTCATTGGGTATACCTCAGAAACATACTGAATCCATAAATGGCCTATGATGACCAAATTGATAGGCAATTAGCACGTTCATTGCAGTTACACTGCTCATGCTGAGGAAACGAACTCAGTTTAAGAGTAACATTCCATTACAATTTCAAACGGTACTTAAGGCTGTGCATGCTATTTGATTACCGAGCATAATGAAATTGTTTGTCTCTTTGGATATTCTCCATAATCATTGATTAGGCCTTGGGAAATCTAGGGCAAAGTTTCTTTGACAATGTACGTTGCTTAATAGAAGTACTACTGAGTGATCTTGCGGGCCTCTTATGGAAGGTGGGCATAGGAAGTGGCTTATCCTCCTTCCTCTATCTTACGGTTCCGATACTGTCGCACAAAGGATGATCTAATCTAACATTAACTGAATATTATGTGAGGTGCAAATCGTTTATTGAAAATTAATTAGGGAATGGTAAACGTTGAGTTAAGAGTACGCAAGGACCAAATCGGTGACTTTTTGGGAACCCTGAACATAAATAAGTGAATTTAGGACTGGAAAATTTAACTATTTAGTTTTGGAAATAGAATATTTTTTAATCGACTATATTAGTTGAATTTAAAGTCTGCGAGGATCACAGGCGAATATGGGTTACACTTAAGAGACTATTTTGTTTTTTTAAGAATTTAGATCATCAAAATCTATCGAGCATTTCAAAGAATTAAACCTAAATAATGATATATGGTGAGTTTAGGAGAAAGGATGTACCTTTTAATTATAATAACGTTTTTGAGTAGGATCCAGGAGGGAGTCTTGAACTCAAATACATGCATACTAATAGTGTAAATAAAGTTTTTTATTTGAAATTGTTTTAATTGATGATTTCGCAGCATTTTACTTCTTGTGTAACCGCTGAAAGCAAATATGGAAAAAGATGAGTGAGTGACTATGTGACTGTCTAAATGTGAGTATTAAAGTTAAGAAAAACAGTCGAGCCTCTACTAGTTAAGTATGTACTCTATATGTCCCTGGGGATATTAACGATACTTTTCAAAACTTAACTCTATTATTCTAAAGTTATTTGGAAGACATGTCGTTGTTTTTCTGTTGTCGTTGTTTTTCTTTTCTTTTTAAAATTTTTAATGTGAACATTGGTTGGTTGGTGGTTGTGTGTTGTTGCGTTTTTCGGAAGATTTCTTTATGTAGAGAGTTTTGTGTGCATACGCATCATGTAGCTGTCGTTTTAATGATGACGCACATGCTAACTGGTTGTTGTAGGATTCATACAGAGAAAAAAGAAGTACATAATCAGTAACTGAAATTAAAAAATAAAAAGAATTCTTAGATACTCCAGAGAAAACCTAAAACATTAACTACAATTTCAACATGTATGATGTTCCTCGATCATTATTAGGATGATAGTGATGAATCCGCTTAAAATAACTTATTTTTTTGTGAAAATGTGAAGAGATCAAACTTAGGAAATACTATATTTTCAGAGACGTCGATTTAAGAATTTAAACTTGAGGATCCCCTAATGGCCGACATATAACAAGTTGTCATAGTGTTTTATATTGAACTTGTGTAGTTTTCACAAAGAATTTACACATCCCTAAAATTGATTGCTCTTATGTGTGCTCTAAAGAAGGCCTACCTTCTTCCCTCTTTTAAGCTGGCCCTGTCTAACATTAGCTTCTATGCTATGCTTATTGCATAAAAGTGAGTTGATCATTATCATTGATTTTTCTCGACTTTAGATGATCGATTCGTTTTTCTTCTTCTTCTTCTTATGAGCGTGTGTGTTTTTATCAACTATTCTTATCATTTCCAATAACCAACATTTATCGACAAGTTGGTACGTATAGTATTTTTCCCGCATTGATTTGATATTTTTGATAGATTTTTTTTTTGTCAAGTAAAGTTGATTGTAGTCTTTACTTGTAGTTGCCACCTTTTGTGGCATGCGGGTGTTAAAAGTTGTCGTTTTGTTTTTACGAAACTTTTGTTTGTACCATTTTATTGATTTATACTTAGTTTGTATTCTCCTACATGTTCTCAATTTCCTTTTAAAGTCTTGGTTTTCATTATGAATTGGTTGTTGTTGGTGTAGCGGCTGCTGCTGCCGTTATGTGTGATGTTTTTGCCTAAATTATTAGCTGCATCTTTATTTCTTGTTGCGTGTTGTTCTCGATAGTGTTTGCCATCGTGTTAGTTATAATTTTGTTTAGTTGCTTTTTTGTGTGTTTGTTTTCCACAACAAAAAAATCCTTTAGGTGTTTTTTGCTCAAAAGTATGTGTGAAAATGATTAATGACTATTTAAGAAAATGCTTTTTGAAATGCGAGCTAAGTGATGGAACTATTGTTTTGATGAACTGAGAACAAAAGTTGTGTTATTTAAAAAGAAGTTAAATATGACAATGAAAAGCTAGGTTAAGATCTTTTGTTTATTAGCTCGATCCGATCCCCGTTCCAATTTATTGGTAATTTAGAATAGAAGTTCATTCTATACGCCACACAGTGAGTTGAAATATAGGTAAACTGGGGATTAATTCATGGAGGCCAATTATTATTAATATTTATATTTTTCTGAATTAACATTACTTTGTGAGAAAAATAGTTTTTGAAAAAAAAATGTTATTTCAAAAATTACACATATACATATATAACCAGCCAAATTCTCAATAACAATTCCTTGGGAATTTTTTCCCTATCCCTGTTCCCCTATTCTTAATAAAATCTCCTCGGGAATTTTTTATCTTTTCCCTTTACCCTTATTCTAAAAGAACTTCGAAAATGGGAAACTCTTCTCCGGGGAAAAAGTAGATATTCCGGATGTCAATACAAGGGAGAATAATTTGGGAATAATTCCGCCAAAAAATTGCGACGAAGTGCTGCGGAAAATGTAAGTATTTAATATTTATATGAAAAATAGTAACATATATCATTTAAAATTTTATATGATAATATTATTATGGCATTAGTGTTGCTTTCAGGTCAAAAGCATCAAACAAAAAACAAATTCATGTTCTTTTGAACACAATGCAAGCCAATCCTGATGTTGCATGCTTTGCTCCGTCTTGTCCTGCTGCAGCTTTTCTGCTTCAGCTACCATCAGAAACGCTACACCGAACATTTTTTGTATTTATTTTTAATTTACTAAAGTTTTTAAAAAAAATTTTACTTTTAATTTCGACAAAAATTTTTAAATTTGTAAACAAAACAAAACAACTGAAGCAATACAGCTGTCTTCAAATAATCGAAATTCTCTCTCCCATATTATTCTTCTCCCCGCCTATTAAGAATAGGAGGATTTATTCTCGGGTAAAATGAATTCCCCGGGAACTCATTTCCCTGGGAATATTTAGCATTGGAATTATTATGAAAATAGTTTGACGCTATTGCGTCCATTGACAAACCTTTTTAACGCTTTGTACCGTATGGAAGATTGCCAATGTCCAATCCATCCCAAAAAAGGGTACAGCTAACAACCCTGAAAATTACCGTCCAATTGCAATTTGCTCTACACTTTCAAAGGTAATGGAGAGCATGGTTAATTAACATCTTATGAACTAACTTGAGACCAACTTATTGCTTAACGACGGGCAGTATGGTTTCGTAGCAGTCGTTCTATGGGTGACCTGATGGCGCTTCTTTGTCCCTGTTTGAAATTCTCTTTTAAACTTTCATTCGTGTCTACACACTGAAGTTTTTGTATTGAAATTAAAGATTTGTTCATGTTTACTTTATCATTTTATCAATTTATTTTATTATTTTATTTCATTAAATTTACTTTATTTCAATTTATTATCTTTCTTAACACAAACGAATATAAAAATGAAAGAAAACGTAAAATAACTTCACTTTGATAAATACGAAGCATTTCAGAGTACATGAAAGTATATATCCTCTGCCATTCTTCTCTCCCGTCTCACCTATAAACCCAAGGCTTTCAGCAAGAAAACTTTCATGTGTAAACCGGCACTTTCGGAATGTTGGAGTCAGTCCATTCCCGGATTCGATGAATATAAGCTTGTTGCTCTGGATATTTCTTAGGATATTTCTTAGGATATTTCTAAGATGTAGCACGGCGCACTCTCATCAAAACTAATTGTTTTTGGTGATAATAATGATTTCTCTCGATTTATATCGAATTTTCTCAGATATAGTATTATACGTGTTCTTCTAGATGGAGTCTCATTCAAAGAATATCCCTTAAACGTAACGGCACCGCAAGGACCTGTTCTTACTCCTTCACTTTTTCTTATTTTTCTCACTGACTTTCTATCTCAAACTTCCAATCTACTCTTTTGCAGACGGCAACAATATTTGCCATTCATATTCATTCGATCAAGGGCATGGGGCAATATATGAATGATACACTCAATCAAGACATTTTGACAATCTCTAAGTAGGGTCGTGTGAACATGATCGATTCTAATTCCCGTAAGACCCAATGTTGTTTATGGACCCATAGACGGGCCATGGAGTCATCAATGTCATCTCTATCCATGGTGGTGTAGATATTGATGAACCAGACTCTTTGGATGTTCTAGATTTCCTAATCGGTGTAACAAATACTTCACCCCATTTGATCTCCTTACTTATACCACCCATATCTGACCAAAAATGGAGTACAACTCACATATATGGGCAGGGGCTTTATAATCTATTTTGATGCATCTGGACCATCTGCAGAGGAAGGCGTTGGTGCTTATAAATGACAGTAGGGTAACCAACTCTATTGACAGATTGGTGCATCGTGGGAATATTGGTTATGTTACACTGTATTATAGATATTGTAATGGGAAGTGTTCTGCTGAGATAAGTGAACTTATCCCTAGAGCCCATGTTTATACCCGATGCCATTATCTGGTCAGGGTATGATGACTTTGTTCCGATGTTTGTAACTACCAAAAATATTTGACCTAGACCCATCTTTTAATATACTGATCGACTTAGAATCATATTCTGGGTCGATTTAGCGAAGTCCATCTATCCATCCATTCGTCTGTCCATGTAAACTTTGTAATCAAACTACACATCGCAACTTTGAATAAATTTCGATGAAATTTAGTGTATAAGCTTTTATCGGCCATAGGATGAATGCTATTGAAATTGGTGAAAATTAGACCTGTCCCTATGATATTTAAATAATATTTAAATTATCATATAGATCTAGGTTAAATTGGGTTTGTGTATGTTTATTACATCCATTAATTAGTAGTCCCAAAATAACCTCTATGGGACAATTCTTAGTTATTGATTCCATATGGAGCAGATTCCCGATATTCACTTAAATCCATCAAAAACAAAAACATTGCGCAGATTTTTTTTTTAAATTTCGTCTGTATACGTTTTTGCAAAAAATAAGTGACCTTACGAAATATAGTCAGGATCGGTCCATTTTTCGACCTAGTCCCCATATAAATATAGCATCCGATATAAACTTATTCATATGCGAAGATAAAAAAATTAATAACAATGCCACTCAAATTAGGTTTACGCTTATGTTTCTATAATTAGTTGGACTTAAGAAATAGGGTCTCTAAACGCATTGTATAGGGTATCGTGTAGTCGATCTAGCCCGACTAAAATTATCTTACTTGTTTGTTGTTGTTTATGTTATTTATGTTATTGTAAAAACAACACAAATAATTTCTCATTATTTGTGAAATAAACTGAATTTTTGGACTGTTCTTCGTGGTGCTAGACTGTGATAGACTGTATATCTTAAAATGATAATCATAGGCATTCTTAATCAAACCGGTTTCTAATATTAAATTAAGCCTTTATAAGTGATTATGTTATACAATCTAATAAATGTTTTCTTATAATTGGTTAGATTGTACCTATATGAGATATTTCTCCTTAGGACGGCCCTGAGGTTTGAACCTATGTCTATCGCACATACCATCGCATTTGCCTAAATTCAGCAAAAGTTAGCTAAGAATCAGTTACCATACCACAACGGCTTTTACTTTGCATTAATCTCAGAAGCTACAAGACCAACAAACATTACAATCGCTATTTTTAAACTTTTAGATTATTTATGCATTTATACTTCTAATTTCCACTATTCTCAGTTTCGTTAGTGTTGTCATATGTGATGCATGGGTCTTGCATTGTACACTTTGCACGTTTTACGTACACATATTCCCGGAGAGCAAACTTTTATTTCAGTTTTTGTGAAATTTTTGATTAAAGTTATTTTTTAAACAGTTGCAATTAATTCTATAATTCTATGGTCACAAGCGATAACCGCCTAAGTCGACTTAAGAACGATTTGAGTTATGTATGCTATGCTCTACTAAAAACGCTTTATATTTACGTGAAATCCCCATTTCTCTAACACTGTTTAATAAAAAGTTATTAATGAAAACATACTGACCTAAGTCGTATTGAAGCCCCATTGCATGTATATAAAAAGTCATTTTTCTCGAAAGCGTGGTATTCCACGATTTGGGTTATCTTTGCTGTCATGTTCTACTAAAAACGCTTTATATTTACGAGAAATCCCCATTTCTTTAACAGTTGTTTATTAAAAAGTTATTAATGAAAACATTCTGACCTAAGTCGTAATGAAGCCCCATTACATTTATATAAAAAGTTATTTTTCTCAAAAGCATGATTTTCGACTTAGGCGGTTAATGCTTATGACCACAGAATTAATATGTAAATTTTAGTATTGTTTCCAACAGTGCGTGGTAGAGAAGCAGAAAGCATATATTTTTCTCATAACTATTCTGTAAATATTCTTAATCAGACCGGTTTCTTGCATACAGTGTTCATCAGTGATTATAATGAACATTGCTATAATTGATTAGTTTTTTTCTATATGAAATTTTTCTACTTAGGTCGGCTGTGAGTACATAAGAATTTAAAAAAAAAAACGCTTTACTCTCCTTGATCAAAGTAAATTACTACTCGTAAAAATAATGATCGTTGATAACCAATGGGGCATATGTGTCCCAAAGCTTTTTTTTTAATTAGGAGTGTACAAACAATTTTTTTTATAAACTTTCATTTAGAATTCTAAGCGGTTGATCGTGTATAAAAAACTTTTTTTTGTCAGTATTTGTCCTCAGACTGGCGGATATTCCAGCTTATTGGACTGGAGACAAGGTAAATTAGATGATATGGTTCGTATATTCAAATTGTTTTCAATGCCCTAGGTTGTACCTCTTCGTGCTTCTTGGATTTTAGCATTACTTAATCCTAAGCACAGTTAACAGTAAAGAAGAATACGCACAGTATTTGCCAATTGGTTTTTATGGAGTATACGATATTAGTGAGTTTGGTAACCCCTTTGTAAGAAAAATGTGATGAAATGACTTCTCGAAATATAAATATATCAAATAAAGTAAGAACTCGAATCCACAGACTGCTCCACAGTGAGTTTCCTACTATTTATCATATCAATGAAATATCCATTGTAATATTTGGCACTTTTTACCGTATATGTTCTCAGAGTGTTGTTTAACAGGTTTTGCATCCCAAGAAAATAATGGCATAAACACGTGAAAAAGTACGTGCAATGATTAACAACGGCTTTTGACGTAGGTTGTGCTAAGAAGAGAGTAACGATCAAATCAAATTCGTTCGCTCATGAATGACGTACAAAAAATAAAATCTGCTCAAGGATTTGAGATAAAGATTTTTAATGTGATTTTCATGAAAATCAAAGTTTGTCCTATAGTCTGAGGCTTTCAAATAACCTCACCAAAAAAGTCCGGAGGGAATTTATGTTGCAAAAACTGCATTGTTTGCTTTGCAGTATGGCATGGTTCACCATCTTATTGAAACCAGAAATCTTGCAGACCTTATTCATGCGTTTTCGATCAGAAATAATGAGCCAACATCCACAAATATAGGTTACCATTTATAATTTTACCTTATTGAAGTAAAAAGGGCTAAAGATCACTTTGGAGCAAACGCCGGCAAAACACTCACTTTTTGGTCGTGCAATGGTATTTGTAGGATCTCTTGTGGATTCTCAGTTCAATAAATGTAGCAATTTTGCTTTTTAACGCCGCATAGTGGACCATATTTTGAGAATGCGGCCAAAAATCATTTTTTTTTGTTACCGATTTTAAAGTTATGTTATTCATTTGAAAGTAAATACTAGTAAACCTCGGGAGCCACAAAAAAGCGACTCTATCTCAACTATATCACAGCGAACAGGGTCTTCGAAAATGGGCTTTCTAAGTATTTTGCTAAAATTAAAAATTTCTTTGTAAATTTTTATTTTTGAATGACTGTAACTTTTTTGATTTAAAAGATTTTGAAGTGAAATAAATTTTTTATAATTTTGTGGCTTCCATACTATTAATGTTAAAAATGTAAAATCACTGAGTTATTCCGAAATTTAAAAAGAAAAATTTGTTAAAAAAGGTCAAAATTTTCCGAAAATTTCCTACTTAATAGAGCATAACTCCTGCCAGTCAAAAGCAGTCAGGAAAAATCTTGCACTCTTCTATAGTCCGAACCCTCCCCTATACTGCTATACCCCATTATACACCCGCCAGTTTCCGCCCGTGTGCACCAGAACAATTTTTCTGACCCAAGGTTAGATATTTTCTGCAAAATTTATGAATACAAAAGTTGTCCACTATGTGGTTAGGATATATTAAGTTTGAGGTGATGTTTGTAACTGCCAAAAATATTCTACCTTTATCCATCTTTTATTATACGGATCGACTCAAAAACACTTTCTGAGTCGATTAAACGATGTCCGTCCGTCCGTCTGAGTGTTATAAATACAAAAGTTAGTCGTACCGGTGCACCGCGGTGTATTTTTTTGCGTGTCGGTAGAGTTGTCAGGAGTTGTTATATACTTATAAAAAAGGGTTGAGATATAATGCGCTTAATTGTTACAGGTACATTTACATAGGTATCTTTCAAAAACATTAATAGTCTGAATTAGAGTTATATAGTTTAAATACCAGCCAAAATGGGAAGCAATTTAAATAACAGGTAAATGGTAAAAAAAACTATTGCGACATAGCCCTTTAAGATATGAGCAGGAATGCTTCACCTTTTAAAAAGGTGTGGGTGTGGGTTTTTTATGCTTCTAAAAGTGGTAATAAAAGATAAAAATTTTTATTTTACATAATTGCAAGAAAGAGTATTTATAATAATGTTTCCACAATTATTATTCATTACAATTTGTGCAATGGCTAAGTACTGTTACAGAGATCTGGCAGATATTTATTTTCAACGAAATGATGTAGACGATGTAATTTTGCACATAGTGAGCAACGACTTCTTTAAGAATTGTAACCTAGAAGACATTGAAATGCACAAAGGAAAAATTACTAATTTTGCATCGAATTTGAAAAGACGGTACATTGAATGCTCTCATAGCAAGGCAAAGATGTACAAACGTTACCAAGACTGGTTAATAAAGGAACTTATTTTTGAGAGTGTATCTACAACTGCCAACGAAGGTGGAAAAAAGGGTCGACCAGCAAAACCAATTGACGGATGTAGTGAAAGATCTCGAAGGCGCAAGCTGGAGAATATCAATGAAGAAATTTCTAAAAGAATTATTAAGGATTCATTTTTGTACCAAATTCAACCAACCCAAAATAAAAAAAGAAAATAAAATTGAAATAATTGAAAAAATAGTAGAAGCGAGCCCAAGGCGCACAAAGAGGATTTTGAAAAGCATTCCTACACCAATTGAAGATAAGAAATTTACGCCGGAAGAAGCGTTCGGCCTATTTTTGGATTTGAAATTGACCAAAAATCAATATAAGGAATTGCGGAAGCGAACCAATGAAAATAATTGTGGGATTTTTCCAGAGTATCGAGATTTAGTTTCTGCCAAAAAAGAATGCTTACCTTCACAATCTGCTACTAGTGTCACTTCAACATCAGCAGAAATAAAATTGCAAGATCTCCTTGAACATACTGCAGAACGATTGCTAAATATGCTTGATACTGATCATTTAAAAAAATTGGTAATGGCAGCATTACTTTAAATTCTAAATGGGGATGTGATGGATCCTCTGGTCAGAAACAATACAATGCCGAAAATTCATCAGATGTTAATTTATTTATGGTATCTTTCGTTCCATTGCGCTTAACAAAAAGGTATAGCGTCTTAGAGCCGTCAACTAGTAGAGCAACAGAAATTGATATATGGAAAAATGAAATTCTTTCTTCAACGAAGTATTGCAGACCAATAAAATTTGCATTAAAAAAGGAAACCAAAGATATCATAACTGAAGAAGTTCAAAAAATAAAAGATCAAATTAAGGAACTTCAACCAGTAATATTTAAATTTGATGACCAAGTCATTGAAGTACATTTTAAAATGTGTCTCACAATGATTGATGGAAAAGTTGCACAAGCTTTAACTGGAACAAAGTCAACGTCAAGCTGCATTATATGCCAAAAGACATCAAGTCATTTAAGCCAACCCCCACCAGAAGACGATAGTTTTAAGGAAGCCTACGAATTTGGAATGTCCCCTCTTCATGCTAAAATACGTTTCGTGGAGTATATTCTTAAATTGGGTTATGATTTGGAATTTGGTCCGATAGGCGAAACAGTGAGAAAAAACAAAGAAAATGAAGAAAAAGAAAGCAAAAAAAAAACAAATTCAACAAAAATATCTACAGCTAGGCCTCGTAATCGACCAACCAAAACAAAGGGAAGGAAACACAAATGATGGAAATACTGCAAGGAGATGTTTTTCCGATCCGGAAACTGCAGCATCTATCACAGGTGTAGATCATGCATTAATAAGACGATTCAAAATCATATTACAAGTTCTAGCATGCAGCAGAAAGATAAATGCAAAAAAATTTGGAGAGTACGCCAATAAAACAGCTATACTTTATAATGAAAAATACTCTTGGAGATATATGCCATCCACAGTTCATAAAATTTTGTACCATGGGGAACAAATAATTCAAAACAAGATGCTAGAAGATGAAAATCAAGGCTATTTAGAAGAAATTTTTACTAAAATTGGTTGATTTAAAGTACTTTTTCATTACACTAACAATAAGTTACACTTTTTTTTTATATAGTTAAAAAATTTTCTTGATTTAAAAATTTATATATTTTGTAAATTTACAATAAAAATTGTTATATTTCATAAATTTACCAAAAAATTGATATAGAAATATTTTAAAAGACAATAAAAAAAATTTAACTAAAGCAAAAACATGCGAGTTTCTCATTGAAACTTCTCTATCTTGAACCAATATAAGGTAACTTTTAAGTTCGCAGCTTAATAAATTATATTTTAACTCGGGATCTTTCAAAAAAAAAAAAAACCTTTGCACATTAGGACTAACAAATTTACGGGGCCAAAGATTGGCATTTTCTGAAAAAATTAACTTAAAAAATTGTTAAAAAGTATTAGTTGTAAAATTAAATGAAAAAATAAGACATTATATTAAAAAAAAACCTTTTTTTTTACCTTTTAACACTTCACTTTTGTACTAAAATTCAACTACAAATGAAAATGTATTTTAAACCCTCCGTAACTTTTTTTATTTTCGGTCGAGAATTACGTTTTATAGCAAAACTTAAAGGCTAAAGTCTCACCTACCAAACAAAAAAAAAAAACCGCATATCAAAATTCCAATCCAATCAAAAGTTAAAGATTTTTGACCGCCTTCTCGTTAAATGGTCCACTGTGCGCCGCCACAGAGAGTGAAGTGGGTGATCAAGATTTGCTGCAAAAAGTCAGGCTGGTGTAGACCATTCTAGTGAATGTCTGCCAGCAAAATTCAAAATTTGAGTCATGGAAAAATGATCAATTTTAAAAATGCGACACACAGTATTTCGACTGACGCCAAAAATCTGAGCGCTTTGACGATATGACTCATTTGCATTTTCAACAACACTCTCTCTCTCTTATCACTTTAACCAGTTTATTGGAACGTCTTGTTCGTTGCTCATCGACAAGCTGAAGATCTCCCTCTGAACTGAGTTCAACAAATTTCTGCACTAAACGACGAATAATGTTCAACGGTACGCAAATTGAGTTAAAACAACTGAACGACTGATTTTAATGTACAGTGTCACCATTGCGGTGTAAAGCGCATACATAGTTAAAATTGTACTGAATTGATGTTTCAAAAGCATGTGTGCTTAAATCAATCAGTTGACAATTGTCAAAGTTATTAAATGTTGACATGCCGACAGAGAAGATGGCGTACCCTGAATTAGTTTGAAGAACTCTTCAATATTGTAAAAAAAAAAAAAAAAACAATTATAACAATTAAAAAATCTATAATCTGGCTAGAATATGAATTTCGGGAAAGTGTCTTGAATCCAACCAAGCTGTGTGAGTTTATTAAGGGCAATGAAAAAAATAATAAGTCATAATTAAATGGAGATTGCGTTGCATTTGTTGTCTATGGCGTGCTTAAGTTTATAAAGTGACAAGATCCAAAAATGGCCGGATGGGGCCTAGGTCAAGCATTTTAGCAGTTACAAACTTCAGCACAAACTGAACACGTAGTGGCTTTAAGGTATACAAATATTTGACAAACGGCATCACAACTATTTTTGTTTATGAATCCTATCATTTTTGAAGGCTTATTCTAACCGTCCACAGACTGTTATAGCTAGACCACTTCGGCTAACTTACTAGGTACACAAACATTTGTTTAAGGTGCTCTAATGCATATTAGTCCTTAGAAAAACTGGATTCGATACGAGACATAATCACTTTCTGAGCCGATTAAGCGTCCGTCCGTTCGTCCGTCAGTTGCGATTACTCCATTTCTTCGTCCTTTTTCCCTGCGCGACTACCTGTAAAGGTATTGCTAAGCAGAGCAGGATAGACTTAGCTAATCACCACAACTACTTGCCACTTTTCTTTTCATTTTAATCTATTACTCTCAACGTGCTATGCACCACCTTAATAAAATCGGTCACCTTGTTCCAATTTTCCTCGGATCTTAAATTTCTCTAAAATATTCTCCTTCTACCCTTACATTCCTATTTCTTGCCCCAATTGTATGCGGCAGTTGTGGAATATCGGACATATATACATAATATGCTCCACTTCCTCTAATTCCTCTGGACACCGTGGGTACATTGGAGAATCATCGTGTCCAAATCTGTAAGAACCGTTTCCGCTTAAAAATGGTGTAAGGCGGTAGTTCACCTCTCAATGACGTCTATTCATCAATCTTTGTATATTGAGTATGATTTGGAATCTCCAATTACAATTTAAACTCTGTTCCCATCTAGTCTGCCATTAAAGCAACGTTGTTTTGCGTTCCACCCTATGTATTTCCGACTTTGACACCGATCTATTATTCCTTTTCGAAATATAAGATCTCTGAGTTCCGCTTGACAGAACCATTCCCGCTATTGCACATACCGCGTCCTCTGATATAGTTCGATATGCACTACATATTTGAAGTGCGCTTAGCCGATACACTGACGACATTAGTTTTCGAGAGCTGACACTTAGTACCTTTTGGTTCTCCAACATTTGGCATCATTCGTGCTATCGCTGTGCTTACTATTGATGGGTTTTTGCAAGCATACTTGAAACATGCGTTCAAGTTCAATCGGGCATCAATCATCATTCCAAGGGACTTCAATCCACTGTTTGATGTTACTTTGTGCTGTCCAACCCTAACTGTAGCTGTCTGTCTATCTGTCAGTGTGTCGACGTAAACCTTGTAATCAAACTACAGGTCGGAAGTGTAAATATATTTTGAAGAAATGTGTATCAGTGAATGTGCAGATCTAGCTCCCATACAAATAATAGATTATTATATAGATATCGAAAATAAACCCCATAAGGCTATGTTCGTTTATAGTTTCCATAGAAAGCTGGTTCCCGATATTCACACAAATCTATTAAAAAGCAAAAATATTGCCTATCTGTTTATGTGTAAAATAAGTAACTTTACTAACGATCGTTTCATTTTTTGACCTAGTCCCCATAAAAAAAAAAAATCATGTGAGTCCGATCACAAGAGAGATGTGTAAACATCTAATAATTAAAGAAAACATCAACATCATATTTTCCAGTGCATAAAAAATAAGTCGATTATGCTGTTTTCTGAAATTCAATTGATGTTTTCTGAAAAGCAATTGATGTTTTCTGAAATTCAATTGATGTTTTCTGAAATACAATTAATGTTTTCAGCAATTCAAATGATGCTTTTTGAAATTCTAAATAATGCTTTTTGAAATTCAATTGATATTTCTGAAATTCTAATTATGTTTTCTGAAATTCAAATGATGTTTTCTGAAATACAATTGATGTTTTCTGAAATACAATTGATGTTTTCTGAAATTCTATTTATGTTTTCTGAAATTCAAATGATGTTTTCTGAAACTCGAATGATGTTTTCTGAAATTATATTGATGTTTTATGAAATTCTATTTATGTTTTCTGAAATTCAATTGATGTTTTCTGAAATACAATTGATGTTTTCTGAAATACAATTGATGTTTTCTGAAATTCTATTGATGTTTTCTGAAATTCTATTTATATTTTCTGAAATTCAAATGATGTTTTCTGAAATACAATTGATGTTTTCTGAAATACAATTGATGTTTTCTGAAATTCTATTGATGTTTTCTGAAATTCAATTGATGTTTTCTGAAACTCGAATGATGTTTTCTGAAATTATATTGATGTTTACTGAAATTCTATTTATGTTTTCTGAAATTCAAATGATGTTTTCTGAAACTCGAATGATGTTTTCTGAAATTATATTGATGTTTTCTGAAATTATATTGATGTTTTCTGAAATTATATTGATGTTTTCTGAAATTCTATTTATGTTTTCTGAAATTCAAATGATGTTTTCTGAAACTCGAATGATGTTTTCTGAAATTATGTTGATGTTTTCTGAAATTCAAATGATGGTTTCTGAAATTATATTGATGGTTTCTGAAATTCAATTGATGTTTTCTGAAATTCTATTTATGTTTTCTGAAATTCAAATGATGTTTTCTGAAATACAATTGATGTTTTCTGAAATACAATTGATGTTTTCTGAAATTTTATTGATGTTTTCTGAAATACAGTTTATGTTTTCTGAAATTCTATTGATGTTTTCTAAAATACAGTTGATGTTTTCTGAAATTATATTGATGGTTTCTGAAATACAATTGATGTTTTCTGAAATTATATTGATGTTTTCTGAAATTCTATTTATGTTTTCTGAAATTCAAATGATGTTTTCTGAAATTATATTGATGGTTTCTGAAATACAATTGATGTTTTCTGAAATTATATTGATGTTTTCTGAAATTCTATTTATGTTTTCTGAAATTCAAATGATGTTTTCTGAAATTATATTGATGGTTTCTGAAATACAATTGATGTTTTCTGAAATTCTATTGATGCTTTCTGAAATTCAATTGATGTTTTCTGAAACTCGAATGATGTTTTTTGAAATTATATTGATGTTTTCTGAAATTCTATTTATGTTTTCTGAAATTCAAATGATGTTTTCTGAAATTATATTGATGGTTTCTGAAATACAATTGATGTTTTTTGAAAGACAATTGGAAAATGTTTAGAAAAGAACATATCATAATTTTTTCACCAATACAATCATAAGTCACACAGCGTTATCTGCTTCAGCTCACACCGATATGAGTTACGCTGTTTTTGTGATTGTATTGGGAAATAGAAATTTACCCCTCTGCGCGTATAGATGTTTACACATCAAAAAAGAGCCATATATGTAGTTTTATTGGTACAGTGTCATTCAAACTTTATTCTTATTTTCTTTATCCAATTATAACCTCAGAAATGTTGCTCTTTTGATAATCCAAATCTATGTTTAACTAAACATGCACTTAATTAATGATAGTTTTATAATACAGTTATTGACTTTCCCTAAGTTCGTTCTATAATCATATCTTAAGCGTTTAATCTGATCAAATCCCTTAAAATGATGCTCCCTTTAGAACCTTAAATCAACATTTAAATCTCAAGTTGTATATAAATTCCACTACACCATAATAAATTGTTGTTGATTTTTTTTTATTTCTCAACATTTTGAGTGAATGATAAGTGACAGGTTTGCAACAAGGCAAAACAGCGTAAAATGTATTCAATTGACAATTGCATGCAACATTGCAGCAGCAGCAGCAACAACCTAAACGATCCGAAATAGCCATTACATATCTCAAAACAGTAGCATCTATTTCGCTTATAATAGCCAGTCAAGACAAGTCAGTGTTGCATTAACAGCAAAACTGAACATAGAACATGAAACACTGAACAACATTGTATATTGCAACAAAACAAAACGTTTTATTAACAAATTCTCTTTTGACAGTTTTACTTTACAGGCACAAAACATTGAAACAACTACAAGTCTTTTAATAGAAGGGTTTCTGTTGGTATTATCTTCTGCTTCCTGGATATATGTTCGTTTTTGTGTTGCTGCATCATTTGAAGATGAGGATTTTCCTTTTTTTTCTATTACGTTTATTTCATTTTCAAAGTTTTTGTTTTTGTAAGCTACAACATGTTCCTTTAGGGCATTGATTTGTGCACATTTTTGTAATAGATGTTGTTGTTGTTGTTTTTCTCATCTAGCTACTGTTTCCGACTACTGCATGAAGTAGTTATCATTTCGAAACTGGCATTTGGAAAAAGGAAAAAAAGGTGAAGAACAGAAGATTTTAATGAAGTTTTTTAAAGTTTGAGAAAATAGCCAAAAGTAGAGAACGATAATCTAAAATTGGTCAGAATAGAAAGAAAGTTAATCGAATGATTTCCCTAAATTTGAAATTTTTTTGCAACGTGTTTTTGTTGTCAGAATAGACTTTTATCGACTTTTGATTTCCACGTCCTCAGAATCGCGTTAATTTATCGAGTCTGCCTCAATTAGATGTCTAGCACTAAACTAAATTTGTTCATTTCAGACAATCCGATTATTATCTAGAGTAGTCCGGAGCATTTATTGCTATTTTCAAAGATATTGAAAGCAGGCCATTGTCATGTGTTGTATTTTTGAACAAATGACTAAACTCGAAGCAGATGCTACTGAAGAGAATTTTAAATATCCAACCTAGTTTTATTGAATTAGTTATAAAAATATAAAATTTTTAAGTTTTGACATTATTCTATTCTCTATAGAATATTTTCTATTATCATATCATTAGTTGAATTTCAAGAAATTTTATCAGAATGTTGGCGAACATTCTTTCAAATTTAAAAACTATTTGATTAACTGGTTTCAATACATTCAAAATGCTAAACAAAATAACAGAGAAGAAAAAAAAAACAGCAAATGGGATGGCCTGAACTGCTGCCACACACACACTGAACTTAGAACATATTGCTTAAATTTGATAATATCCCAGTTCTTAAATAAAAAATGCTAACAACAACACCATTCATTTCACTTTATACCGCTTACAGAAGCTTAAATGAATGTTAACGTTTTTAAATCATAAATAAACATATATCGATTTTTTTTGGTCCTTCGAACCGCAGTGAGTTTAAAACCTACATCACGAAAGTTTGATAATAAGCATGCCGAAGATAGGTGACTGGTGAGACTTAACGCTCTTAGGCATGTTCAAAAAGGTCATGAACGGTGTCCTTTATCTTACGGCTGTCTGATTCACTGTACGAAAACGTATGGTGCCAACAGGCTGGATTTAGAACTTGAAAATATACCACGTTAATAGCTTTAAAATTTAACAATATGTGGACTCTTTTTATACCCTATACCACCATGTGGTTTGGGTGTTATGACTTTGTGCAGCTGTTCGTAACTACCAAAAATATTTGACCCATCATTTATTATACTGATCGACTCAGAATCTCTTTCTGAGTCGATTTAGCGATGTCCGTCCGTCCGTCCGTCCGTCTGTGTGTCCATATAAACCTTGTAATCAAACCACAGGTCGCAGATATGAATATATTTTTATGAAATTTGGTGTATAAGCTTTTATCGGCCATAGGATGAACGGATGAAATTCGGTCCGTGTTCAGTCCTAGTCCTTATACAAATAACCCCTAGGAAATCTACATAAATTGCCATAACATCCAAATTATCATATAGATCTCAGTCAAATTGGGTTTGTATGTGTTTATTATATCCATTAATCATTAGTCCACAAATAATCCCTACAGGACCATTCTTAGTTATAGGGCCCATATAGAGCTGCTTCCCGGTCTTCACTTAAATCTATCAAAAAGCGAAAATATTGCAAATTTGCTTTGTATATATTTTTTTTCCAAAGTGACATTAAGTGACTTTACAAAATATGATCATGGTCCATCTTTCGACCTTGTCTCCATATAAATATAGCATCCGATGTGAATTTTTTCATATCTGCAACCAAAAAAATAATAACAGGGCTACTCAAATTTGGTTTATGCTAATTTTCTATATCGAATTAGTTGGACCGAAGAGATCGGATCTCTAAACCATGGTATAGGGTATCGTATACTCGGTATGGACCGCCTATAATTTCTGACTTGTTTTTACTAAGGTTAGGTTAAGAAGATGATCCAAAGAGTCAAAAAGACCATTTACTAGTCAAAGTGATTCCTCTCGTCGAAGTTGTTGTGGATGGGTGTATTGTTGTGGTAAATAGTGTCGATGATCTGAAATAAGGGATGAGTAACAGATACTTTTCCGGGGCTGTTTTGATACTCATTTCTTTCAGGAGCTTGAGAAACTGATTGATATGTTTCCTTGGAATATGTTAAAATACTTTAAAATTACCAAATTGAACGAACAGTATGTAATGAACTGAGGAAGACTCAGCTGTCAACAGATAAGAATGATTGTATGTGTGATGAAAGGAATAGGATTTCAGGGTGATGTGGAGAGTTTTTTGAGCATTACCAGATTTCTATGAAGCCTCAGTTTCAATGCATCCTGGATTCTCTGCCATTTAAGAAGTGCTTTCTTGAAAAGTGAGAAGAAGTTTTAAATTTGCAAACTTATCAATATGTTAAACCCTAACACAGTAAGCGATATTTAACTAGAAGCAAAAATAATTTTCATATTTTTTTTTTACTTTTGCAGTATTAAATTTTCCAATTTTTGTATTCTAGTAATTTCCCTTAAACAATTTTGGCAAGCTAACTGATAAAATAAAACTCCGTTCTTTTTCTTTGAAAATATTGAATTTCGAGTGAAATATTAAAAGACGCAACCTGAATTTTTTTAATATATATATTATGGGAAAGAAAAAACGTAAATAATTATTTAAATTTAAGGTACTTAGAAAACATGGGTGGAGGCAAAGTTATTTCATCCGAAAAAAAAGATAAACTAAATTTTGATTGAAGAATGATACTCAAATTGGGAAATAGCCCGAAAAATAGGAAGATCTGACCGATGAACACATACGTTTTTTAAAAACAACTACAAAATTAAAACCTTTAAAAAAAATTCAAAGAAATACAAAAATTGAACTCGCCAACTTTATGAAGAAGTTTAAAAAAATAAACCATATAATTCGAAAATGGTACAGAAAGTATATTTTCTATTGGGAAACGTCGAATGCATCAAATTTTGTTGAAATATTCAAATGTTTAATGGTAAAAATCGTTCTTAGATTACACTTTGGTAGACATCACACGCATTGAGTGGCAAAATATAATAGTTTCAGACGAAAACAAAATTAGTCTGGATGGTATAGATGAAACAGTTATGGGATGATTTGAAGAAGCCAAACGCTTCTAAAATGAAGTGGAGTGAAGGTTGTGTTATAGCTTGTGGAGGTTGCAGTTACCACGGAAAGTTAAATGTTGAATATGAGTTTTGATAATACGGTGTTGGAAAATGTCAGGTACACCAAATTTTTTTGTAAATTATTCGAATATTTAATAAAAAGTCGAAGACAGACTTTGATAATATCAGTTCTTTATTTAACCATTTTATAATTAAACTATATGTCTAACTAATATTAGAACTAGTCTCTACAAGACTAAGTTTACGTTGGGACTAATGCTTCAGTTCATTATCCTGCGGTACATCTGCTTGTCTAAGGCCTAGCAGATCGTGAGTGTGAGTCTTCTGGCCAGACTAGAAGCATTCAATATGTGTGGTATATCATCGTTTCAATGCAGTTAATGACGTAATGGGTATTTCTGGGCTGCTTGGAGACTTCATGCTTGATGATAGTGACGGTTAGGTCTCGATATATGCCGTCAATTCTGATATACCATTGAGCTTTGATATAATCTCTTAAGACTTTGCTCTGGAATCGTTGGATAGTTTCCATTACTGTATTTTTGGCACAATCCCAAAGTACACTACTATAAGACCACACTGATTTCAGTAATATTTTGTATATCATTAACTTGTTCTCGGTTGAATGTTTTGAGTTTCCATTCATAAGCCATTAAATTTTCCAAATTTAATGTCTCATTCTTTTCTCTTCTTTTAACGTGGTCTTTCCAGTTTAGCTGGGCATCTAAGTTCATTTCAAGATATTGTTAGAATTTGCTTTTGGAACTTCTCGCTGATTTGTAAATAGAGGAATGTGTATTGGATGTTTTAATGAAAAGTCAACATGATCTGTGGTCGAATCGTTGCATCCATTATCGAAATTTTTCGATCGAAATTATTTTTTTATTTTCCAAAATAAAATACTAAGAGTAATTTTACTCGTCCACAGCTAACGAGTTATAGTCCATAGTTAATATTAAAAGTGAAACGAGGTCTGACGATTGTCTGTCTTCTCTAAATAATAAATCCAAATATGGAATTTCGATTGATTTTACTCGATATTGAATTCGATGATTTGCCCCCTGATTTTGCTGTGAACAGTTTTAGTCTCAATATTTTTGTCTATTGCTCTGATACTGTTTGTAGCCTATTTATAGACTGTTTATTGGCTGGAGCAGTCGAGAGTATAACTGTATCAGCTGCGAAGGTTCATTCAACACAATCATTGTGGATTGGCACATCTTGAGTGAATAGGAGGTAAAGGGGTTTTCAGAAGGGACGCTACAAAAGTAGAAAGACAGGGACAGCAAATGACGCCATATTTCTTGCCGCTCTTTTGACATTTCTCTTCAGTGAGGTTTGCCATTTCATGACGGAAAGATATACGAGCCAACAACGAGTCGAAATTAATAAAATTTACTACCGAAATTCGGAGTCAGTGGCCTCAACGTTAAGAGCGCTACGTCCAATTTATGGTCATCATAATCGTCCTAGCAGATCATCAATTGAGCGTCTAGTGGAAAAATTTGAATCCACAGGCACAGTACAAAATGTTCCCGTGCCAGTGAGACAAAGAAGTGCCCGTAGTGTCGAGAATATTACTGCCGCTGAGGCCTACATCCTTACAAGATCAAATTGACGCAAGAACTGAAGCCGTTTGACCACCAGAAGCGTCGTATGTTCGCGAATTGGGCTGAGCAACAACTTGAAAATGATTCGGATTTTCATCGAAAAATCATCTTCAGCGATGAGGCTCATTTCTGGCTGAATGGCTTCGTCAATAAACAAAATATGTGTTATTGGTCAGACAGCAATCCACACGTACTCCATGAGTCATCATTGCATCCCGAAAAAATTACGGTTTGGTGGGGTTTATGGGCCGGCGGCGTCATTGGGCCATACCTCTTCCGTGATGATCAAGACCGGCACGTTTCTGTGAATGGGAATCGCAACCGTTCAATGATAACCGAATATTTTTGGCCCCAATTGGATGATGTGGACTTGGAGGACATGTGGTTCCAACAGGACGGCGCCACAAGCCACACAGCGAATGTCACAATCAATTTATTGGAAAGCAAGTTTGGAGAACGTGTTATCTCACGAAATGGTCCAGTCGATTGGCCGCCTCGGTCGTGCGATTTGACGCCGTTGGACTTTTTCCTGTGGGGCTACGTCAAGTCTATGGTCTATGCCAACAAGCCAGCGACGATTGATGAACTTCGTACGAATATCGAACGTAAAATTGCAGCAGTATCGGCCGATTTATGCTTGAAAACCGTCGAAAATTGGGTTCAGCGTCTGGACTTCTGCAAGCGTGCCCTTGGTGGCCATGCAAAAGAGATCGATTTCCATACATAATGGCATCGAACGTACTTTCACAGGAATAAAGAATTTCATTGATATCCAAAACCGTTTTTGTTTTATTTAAAAAAACTTTTGTAGCCCTCTTATTGAAAAACCCTTTATAAGACTGGTCTCAGGATGCTACATTGCGGTACTCCAAATGTTGGTTGGTATAAATCAGATTATTGGTTTTCCTATTTGACTCTGTAGTATCTGTTGGTATTATATGATTCCGTACATTTCAGTTGGATAATTTTCAGTTATTGAATTAATCTCAAATGACGAACTCCGTCAAAGGCCTGTGATATATCCAAGAATACCACAGTGCACACTCTGTGGATCCGTTCGATTTTTGAATGGCTTTTGCGAAAACCAAATTGATGGTTAGGTATCAGTTCCCTTAATTTAATAATATTATTCACTCTAGAACTAATAATCCTCTCAAAATGTTTTCCTATAATTGGTAGCAGAGATATGTGTCGATAGGAGTTAACGCTTTTAATATCTTTTCAGCTACCTTTGCATTTTTGTTGCACTATTAAATACTGATGGTAATTTTACAATTCCTTGACATGGTAAATTTTGAAGTAGTTGATCAGTAACAAGATCATAGCCAAGAGTTTTTTCTAACTTTTAGAATCGTTATTTCATTAATTACTTCTTCTATAGTTGGGGAACGATATTGTGGCCATTTACTACGAAGTTTGCGCTCCCTTTTCATCAAGCTTTTAATGCTTTCTGGATATGAGAGAAGAATCGCCCATTTAGTTGCTACTGGTGTACTTTTACATGCTGCCCATTGCAATGTGTTTGTGAATTCAAATGAATTATTCCCGATATCATCTATCGTGCTTTGAAGAAGCCTGATATGAGAAGAAAGTATTATTATAGTTTGGGGAGCTAGAAGCTGTATCTGGAAGCTTAAGTAATAATTATTTTTTTTGGAAAAGTAACTCGCTGACTTAGGTAAAATTGTTGGAGGACGTATATATCGCTTATTTGGAGAAAACTATTATGGAAAATAAAATTGAATTTCCAACAGGATACCACAAGTATCCATGCCTGCAAGGTCACCAAACATTTGTTTCATCGGCTTCGATCCCAGTTCTGGAAGAGCCGATTAAAAACCTGGACTTGAATGACATTCAAAATGTGTGGAGAATATTATCAACTGTTTATGGAAGCGGAAATCAATACAATACCGTAAAAAACTTAAAAGTGGCGATACTCAATCCTAGTGTGCGGTCATGCAAAACACAGGAGTGATTAAATATCAACACGTTCATTGCATAGATTTTTTGCCAATAGAAATAAAATAGTTTTATTTATTTATGAAGTGCGTCTATTATTCATAAAAATTTTTGTTTTTGTGTTTTACAAAAAGAAGTTTTTAATTTTCTATTTAAAAATTTATTTCGTTTTGCGTCCATTAAAATTTGCTTATGCATTTCACCAATTCAAATAAAATTTCGTTGTTAGAAATTTGTAAGCAATTATTTAAAATATCATTTTTTTATTTCTTTTTGGAGGGAAAATGGTCCTTCGAATCGGAACTCATAAATTATTATGATTTTACACACCCGAATTTTTGATACTCATTGCATTCATAAACAACACAATTCTTTTTACGCTCTGGCCATCTTCGTATACAATACATTTCATTTTAACGGTTTTTACATTTGAACATTTTTACGCTGTTTGTTTAGATTTATAACAATTTAGCTTGATTACACCATTCTATGAGGAGCAACATCACCAGCAGCAGCAACTAAAGCTTAAGCAATTCTTTTTTCATGCTGAAATACAAACCATAACATGACCCACAATTGTTTGTATGCGAATGTGTTGCTCTTAAAGAGCAGTTACAGGATAAATTGTAAAGAATCAACCACCGACAAATGCAGACAGAAAATAGAAAATGAACATAACAACAACAACAACATCAACAGCAACAATAGACAAACAAACAAACAAAATAAGCCACATGTTACTGTAATAATGTTTTAGTTTATTATGGACTTGAACCAGTCGGAGAAATAACTAAACAAAATACTAACATACATGCTGCACAGAAAGGAAGGTTATGTAGGTGGTCGTATTGTAATGTTACACTCGTAGAGAAATGTTCGTTATAAAAATCAGCTCAATTGAAGTCAAATCATTTCACATATAATGGTAAATGTTGCACCTTATGTAAAGATTTGTTTTTATATTATTCATGAATTTTGATCCTTGTAAAAATTGTAAACTGAGACAACTTTTTATCTCAACTGTTACTTCAGCTTTGAAATTTTAATTAATAATACTCTCTTGGAATATAGTATTGTCCTGTTCCACAATTTCTGCATCTTATTTAGTGCTTTATATACTGGTCGGTTAAAGTGTAATGTATAACGAGAGTTAACGATTGAATTTCCTGCCCTCTTTTAAATATATCGAATGAATTTGAGCCAGAATTTTCTAATTTTTCTCACGTCGTATGTACTTAATAGTAAGTCTTGGCTTCAGTGTACCGTGCACCGAATGCTAGTAGAAATACGTTTCTAATTTAATTGTTGGCTCTGAATTAGAGTGTGCGATGCAATTCCCTTACCCATATTACAAGATCGTTATTATTCCTTTTAAAATTTAGTCATACACTTCACTAAATGAAGGAGTACAGGAGTACGACTGAAAATTTATTAACTTATTAAAAATACACTAAAATCTTCTTTCGAGAGTTTGATACTTGAGTGAAAAATTAATTCTTCATCTTTCCAATTGAATGTAGTTCTTTCTTTTTAATTATTAACCAACACGCAGGGGATGCCCCCTACGATACAGTGCCTTGTGTTGATCTCAGGAGTGATAAACTAATTTTCTCTGTAATGCTTTGTGCGGTCAACTGGACAACACATAACTAGAAAAGGGTGAACTAAAACTCCGATACTTAGAATGCCATTGGTAATATCAGATCATTTCCCATGTTAGTGTCTACAGAACAGTATTACACAACCCACATTCCGACGATGTTCCAACGAATCAATAGAGTTGGATATCCTGCTGTCATTAATGAGCATCAACACCCCCCTTTGCACATGGTACAGTAGCTTCAAAATTAACTTTGAAGCTCCTGCCCATATATAGGAGTTGGATTCCATTTTCGGTCGGATGTTAGTGGTATAAATTTTAAAGAGTTTAGAAGAAGTGAAGTTATTTTTGCACTGTTTTAGAAAACCAAGGTACTTGAAAGTTTCTTTCGACACTTGAAGAATATGTTCGTTCCAACTTTCACCACAATGGATTCTCATGCCCAAAACATCAGCGGTATCCGATTCCTCAATATCTATACCATACATATATAAAGATGGCATTGTTGAATCCAAGACCCTATGGGTCATCATACAACATTGAGTCTTATGCGTATTAAAATCAACACTCTGCTTCACCCCACTCAAAAATTGTTAAGTGTGTCATTCATTGTCAGTCTTTTGCCCCAAACCTGAAAATGGCTTAATCTATGACTGAAGGAAAATAAATGACAAATGCTGCTGTCATCTGCGAAGGAGTGGATAGTTTTCTAAGTTTGACTTAGAAGGTTATTAAGAAAGAAGGTGAAGAGAGGGAGAAACAACAGAACATTAGGGTACCTGGGATACTCATAAGAGAGACCCCATCAATAAGAACACGTATTGTGCAGTCTCTAAGAAAACTCGGTATAACTTGAGAAAAGTCAATGCCGACCCCAAGTGAAATAAGACTTGATAGTAACCCGAACAGTGCCAGCGTGACCATGTCGTCACGCACATTGACGTTCACAAAAACTGCTCGTGTAATCAACACATAAGCTCAACTTTGACATAAATGACGTTATTGAGTGGTAAAATCTTGTCGCTTTCTAATCAGATATATCTTGGCACATTCGTTTGAAGAACACTGATCGAATACCACACCCAAAGTTGTTTACTTTTTTCGGAACGCAAGAAAACGGTATATGACAAACACTTGCAAGTAATTTTCTATATTTTTAACTAATTTTCTTAACGTATATATGCAATGCTTATTCAATCGGAAGCTCGCAAATAGTTCTTTTAAATAGAAATCTGTTTTTGTTTAGTGAATTCTTGCATTCCATGTGCATGTAACCGTATGGTCACGCCAGCACCGCTATGGTACTGGTTTTTTTGAAAATCTTCTACGCGTTTTTTTTTTATTGTTTTTTATTGTTTTGTGTTTAAAAAATGAACTTTTTCAATGCAATATTGCTAATTGATCTATTAGTCATTATTTGTTATTCAGGAAGTAAACTCTCCAGGAAGCTGTCGATTTCTTGGAGCAGTTGTGCGACGAAGAAGAAAATGAAAATTTTGGTGGAAATATTGACACGAATTACCTTCGAACACCCAACAAAAATGGAACTAAAAGTGGCGAAGATGATGCGGGAGAAAATGAAGGTGGTATCATTGATAGTGCCTGTCGTGTTCAATTGATGGCGTGTTATGAAATGGTACTGCAAAACGGCGATCATGTCGATACATTTACGTTGGAAGAAGCAAGTGGTCCAAATGAAAATATAATCGAGTACGTTCTTGTCGATGTTATTACTGATGCGGCATGTGATTTAGCAGCTGATCAGTCTTATCAAGTTATATGCGAGAAAATGCAGACTTCAGAGTCAGATTCGTCACAAGATGAAGCGATGACGAAGAAACTAGCAGCTTTTGAAGCCAGAAAAGCAACAGAAAGTGCAAAGAAACAGCAGTAAATCGAAGAAATGGAGTCAAAGCCAATTGTCGATCGCTTGAGATAAATTCAGCAGCCTTCTTCAAACGTAGCGATACCCGCATCAAACAAAGAAACAAAATTCTCACGGGTCAAACAAACAAGCTATGGAAGTTGCGTGCAATTATGGACCATATAAAGTCAAATATGTTGAAGAACTTTCCCCCAACACAACATTTATCTTACGATGAAAGTATGATCATCTATTGTGGACGACACGGTTGTAAGCAGTTTTTGAAAGGTAAACCAATCAAATTTGGATACAAGTCTTGGTCATTATCTACGCCAAACGGTTACGTGGTAAATTTTTGACATATATCAAGGCAAGAACCCACGTTGTATCAATCAGTATGATGAACGATGCGGAAAATGTGCAGAGCACCACTCATAAATATGATCGATGACTTCCCAGATGATTTGAAAGGCCTTCCGTTTTCATTTTATTTCGATAATTTGTTCACGGATTTTCCCTTACTTGCCTATCTTAAAACGAAAAGATATAATGCAACCGCAACTATTCGGGAGAATCGCATTCCTTCAAGCTGTCCGATAAAACACAAGCAAACTATGAAAAAGGCAACGCGTGGCTGATACGAAACAATCAAAATGAATGAAACAGGCATGCGACTGACCAAATGGGTTGATAACTCTGTTGCTAGCGCTGCTCCTACGAGCTATGGTGTTTTCCAAACCCCTTCAGCGCCACGGTTTTCGAAGGAAGCTGGAAAAAAGTCTATGTTATTCGACCATGCATCATAACTGAATACAACAAGTATATGTGCGGCGTGGAGCGTCGTGATCAAAACGTAAACAATCATCGCATTGGATATCGTGGTAAGAAGTGGTGGAGTTAATTTTTTACTTGGCTAGTCGACGTATTAGCCAATAATGCTTGGTAATTAGGAAGAGGCTCAAGGAGTTTCACCCAACTCTAGTTCAAACGAGAAATTGCCATTTATTTTTGCAAACACTATGGCCAGCTGCCGATTCAACCAGGACCGAAGCGCCCACGGCATGAAAATGATCTATCTCAAAACGTTCGATATGATCGGACAGATCATTTTGTTGCTCCTTGCGAAAAAATAAGACGTTGCGCAAAAGTGTAGGCAGGATTTTTTGCGCGAAATGAAATATTGGGCTTTGCGTCAGTTGTTTCGCTAAATACCACAGTCGTTAAAACGAAAATTCCATTGTGAAATCTATAAACTTTGAAAGTTTCGTAAAGAAATTCGAAAAAAATAATTAGAGCACCATTCGGGTTAATGCACCATGCTACACGCGATCGAGCACCTTGGAAACATCTAGAGGAACCACTTTACTTTCACCAAAATTTTGAATGGATCGAGCTCAGAACTCGGAAAATAGAGCTATTAGGTCTACCATAGAACTTATTCTGCGGAATCTGTACTGTCGATCATTAAGAAGTGAGCTGGCCTCTAGATGTTTGACAATATCGTAATTAATCATGATCTACACCACCTATCAGTTGGATTTTGGCAGACTTTTAAGAAAAGGGAGAGACGGTACGAAGCGCTCAAACGTTGGCCAATGGACCAGCTAGCGTCGACAGACAAATTTACTTTGTGAGCCGAAAGAACCGTTTTAGTTGCACGAGCTCGTAAGAATATTCAAGTTGGGGCAGTGGTTGGCCGGTGTGCAGCATAAGCGGATTTTTTGCCTAATTTTTTAAGATAAGCCTTATCATCCGGGTCAGTGAATATTTGCTCATTCATTATAAGAGCGGGGATAGAAGAACTATCATTATTCCTTACGCTTTTAACAAATAACCAAAAGCTCTAACTGTCCAGAGGAACAGAAGAACTTTAGTACGAAGACGCTATTCGTAAGGAAACTTTTCGCATCTTAGTACTTTGGCATATTCGGTTATCATTTGTTTGCGTAGCAGATCGGTAACGGAATTTTTATTTTCATGTGGATGTTTGAATGCTTTTTCTCTGGATATGACTGCATTTCTGCTGGTCTGCTTAAACCAAGATTTTTGATTAGGTTTAGCCGAAATTAGTTTTGATGGAATGAATAATTTCATACCAAACACTGTTATTTTCCCACCATTTTCGCTAGAGCATCAACATTTTTATCCCGAAAACAAAGTTCTGTGTATTGTGTATTCCGTCAAGACCTTTCGATTAAGACTTGATTCCTCATTCATCGTACAGTAGAGATTTACTTCATCGATTCATGTACTGCTTTCATATTTGTAATATTGAATGACTAAATTCATCACACTACATAGACGCATTTTTTTGAGTGTAAATGTTTCTGTTTTTTTTTTTTTTTTTTTTGATTTAACAGCAATCTGTAGTATTTTTTTTGTTTACTTCGTTCAGAATGGTTCATTGAGAGGTTGATTATTAAAGAAAAGGTTATAAAACTTAAACAAAGTGCCCATGAAATAGGTTTAAGTTTAATTAATTTAATGATTTTTTGTTTCTTCTTACGAAAGCTTTGGCAAAGATGATCGATTCCAAAAGAATACAAATCTTGCAACTAAATAGAAGTTGAAATGCAATAATGTTCTTAAAACTGTAAAGGTCAATGCTGGCTTGGAATCAGTTTCAAGAGTAAATCTTAAACCTATTATGAATGCGAGGGTCAAAGGGTGGAGTTAATTTTATAAAAAATAACTCACTTATTTTAAATGAGTGAATTATAGTTTGCAAAATTTAAACCCATGTCTTGGTTCTATTCTTGGCTTGATAAAATAAAATACATTTAAATATTCTTATATTTTGCGAGAAAGTGCTAAATGTTTGTTCTATAATAATGAAAACAGGTGAACATTTTATTGTGTAGAGTTTTATTTTGTGACCTAATAACGGGCATTAACAACTTTGTCTATTAATGATGGACCGGACATGAGGTTTCAAATCTCATTTGCATTTTGTTACAAAATACGCTAAGTTAATAAGGTTTTCTTGTCATTTCATATCATATCATATCAAATGACATACAGTCACCCAAAGAAGTTAACGTGCAATTAGAAGCAACAAACAACAAAACTAAGATGTGTATTTGGGAAGATCTTGTCAAGCATATGAGGACTATCAAATAGCATGCAGTTATCATTTACTCTAAATTATATTTAAAAAGGAAGATAAAATATGTATGATGTTTATTTAACAAGATCTCATTTACATGAGTAATAAACAGGAAAATAAATAAAAAATTATAAAACTAAAAGAAATATAAAAGTCCTCAAATTTATATCAAAAAAGTTTATTCTAAATTGAAAATGGAAAGGCTTCTAGACCAAATTTGTATTATCGTAGCTAATGACAGACGAAAATGTTTTCTTAAACATATTGTGATAACCAAGATTGCTCATTTGTGCGAAGTTCTGGACAATTTGGGGGGATTAAGTTCCTTAAGTTAGCCAGTTCCGAGCTAACAGAGTTCTCTTAATGACTTGACAAAGAATATTAAATATAACCTTTACATTTCAGGAGTAAGTTCTTCTCGTTTTGGTTAAATATCATAAAAATAGTCATAAGATTAAATAGTGGCTACGTTCAAATTAACTCAAAATTCGGGAAAATTTTAAATTAATAAAAGAACTAGCTAGGATTTGGGTTCATGGGTTCAATTCAACTCCAGAATGGAAAATTTTCAAATAAAAAAAAAACAAGTAAGAAAATTATAGTCAGTCTAGACCGACTATACGGTACCCTATACCATGCGTTTATATTATATACATTATGTCCTGTGGTTCCTATGAGGAACAAAGGGCCACAACGAACTCCTTCCATTTGGTCCTATTTGATGCTAGGTGTTTGATTTCCCTCCAGCTTAGCCCACTTTGGATTACTTCAGCTTCGAGTTGACGCCTCCAGGAGTGCGACGGGCGTCCAACTCTCCGTGTATTTCCATGGGGATTCCAGTCAATAGCAGTTTTAGTAGGGTCGCCTTGTGGTCTATGGAGTGCGTGACCAATCCAGCGCCATTTTCGCTTAAGGATCTCGATGTTGATTGGACTTTGATTTGTTTGTGACCATAGTTGAGTGTTTGATATGGTGTTTGGCCAGAATATCTTGAGGATCCTTCGTAGACTGCGATTAACAAACACCTGTATGGCGTTTATTTCACGAGATGTTGTATTCCTTGACTCACAACCGTAAAGGAGCACCGATTTGACGCACGAATTGAAAATGCTGATCTTAGTGTGCTTTGAGATGGCAGTAGATTTCCATACAGGGCGGAGCATACCATATGCCTGGTTGGCCTTTGACATTCTATAGGCGACGTCATTGCTGCAGCCACCAGTATGAGTTAAAATGCTACCCAGATAGCAAAACGACCTCTAGTTCAACATCCTGTATTTTAAATCTGCTATTATTAACGGTGTTGCAGCGCATTACCTTACTCTTATTAATATTTAGTTTTAGACCAGCTTTTGCAGCTTCGGTTTCAAGAGACTTAAGTTTAGCTGACATATGCCGATAGCTGTGAGACAGAAGACAAATATCATTTGCGTACTCCAGACTCTCTAGTTGTTGCGTGAGTCCCCATCGTATACCTCTGCTGTCCTGAGTAGCATTGCGCACTATGATGTCTAGGACGATGTTAAAGAGAAGAGGGGATGGTATGCATCCCTGGTGCACTCCGGTTACAACGTTAAAACTGTTATCCTGCTGTTGTCATGGACAACACGACATCTAACATCCTTATACAGAGCTTGAGTAAGCATGACAATCTTTGGTGGAACACCTTTACACGCGAGAGCACTCCATATCGCATCGTGGCTCAGGGTGTCGAATGCTTTCTCAAAATTTATAAAGATCATGTACAGGGGGGACTGCCACTCGGCGGACTGCTCAATAATTATTCGCAAAGTATTTATATGGTCAACAAAAGACTTTTGTGGACGAAAGCCAGCCTGCTCAAGCTTGATGTCATCCATTACAGCATCTGATATTCTTTTGTTGACAATGTGCGCTAAAATCTTATTTACTGCACTAAGAATTGTGATACCTCTCCAGTTCCTGCAATCGGTAAGGTTGCCTTTCTTTGGTATGTTGACAATGATACCTTCTTTAAGTTTTGAGTCGAGTTCGAGTGTGAGCCAAAAGTTCTCGATGAGGGGAATGTTCGCTGTTAGTTGGGGATCAGCTTTAAGCATTTCAGGGGCTATATTATCGGCACCGGGGGACTTGTTTGCCTTCTGAAATGTCAGGGCATTCAGTTGAGATGTCTTGCCTAACTGTGTGGGTTGCGCATGAGCAAATGTTCGAAAGGTTGGATGGAGCGTTTGAAAGCATTGAGGAATAATGACGTCTTCATATTTCCAATTGTTCATTTTTGGATGTTGATAGTTCTCCCTCACTGTTCTTTAGTGGTTTTGTGTTAAGGAAATTTTTACCTGTGAGTTTTTTGGTGATTGCGTAATGCTCCTTGGACCTATGCTCTACAGATGCTTTTTGGGCATTACGCGCAAGTTCCTCGAGCCATCTTGTCTTGTCATTTCTAGCACTCCGCTTCACTAGCAAATCGTGACGCCTGTAGGCTTCACCTACCGTTATCTTTTCACCGCGTGTTCTAGCTATATTTTGTTTTGCCTTTATTTCCTTTCTTTCCAAAATTAACTTCCAGGTATCATCAGACATCCACTGTGCTCTTTTGGGGGTCTTTTAACCGATATGTTCCCTGGCGGTATCGTTGAAGTTATTATTTATGTTTTGCCACTCTATCACCGGGTGTGCTCGCTGTATAACAAGGCCCCCTTTTAGTTCGTCCACATACTTGTGACGGATTTGAACGTTTTTCAGTTTGCGTACGTCATATTTTCGTTCAGCGGATGGTGGTTTACGGATAGCAGCTACCTTTAGGCGAATATTTCCAATTACAAGATGATGGTCTGTTGAACAGTCTGCACCGCGTTTGGAACGTACGTCCAGAAGAGTCCTGTGTCATGATTTGCTTATAGCAATATGGTCGATTTGGTTTTCGGTCACTCTGTCTGGCGATACCCACGTTACTTTGTGGCTAGTTTTGCGGGGAAATATCGTGCCTCCGATCACGAGATTGTTGTTGCAACATATTTCCGTAAAAAGCTCTCCGTTTTCCGTCATTCTACCGATGCCATGCTGCCCCAGTATGGTTTCTCTTCCAGTGTTGTCTGCTCCAATCTGTGCGTTGAAATTACCCATGAGTATCACGATATCACCTCGCGGTATTAATGACAGCACTCTGTTCAGGTGGCTTTAAAAATTTTCCTTATCCGAAGATTCAGATGTTTCTGTTGGTGCATAGCACTGCACGCAGGTAAGGTTTCTAGCCCTAGTGCGGAATCTGGCTGTGATTATTCTGTCACCATGCGTTTAGGACCAACTAATTAAATATACAGAATAAGCATAAACCAAATTTGAGTGGTATTGTTATTAATTTTTTTTTGGCTGCAGATATGAAAAAGTTCATATCGGGTGCCATATATTTATGTGGACTAGGTCGAAAAATGGACCGACCCTGACCATATTTGGCAAAGTCACTTATATTTTGAAAAAATATACACAAACCAAATTTGAAAGAAATTGTGCAATATTTTTGTTTTTTGATAGATTTTAGTGAAGATCGGGAAGAAGCTCTATATCGGGCCTATGAATAGGAATTGTCCTATAGTGATTATTTTTGGACTACTGATAAATGGATATAATAAACACAAACAAACCCAATTTTACTGAGATCTATATGATAATTTGGATCTTATGGCAATTTATGTCGTTTTCATAGGGGTCATTTGTATTGGGACTGGGTCTGAACATGGACCGAACTTCACCAATTTCAATAGCGTTCATCCTATGGCCGACAAAAGCTTGTATACCAAATTTCATCAAAATATGTTTTTATTTGCGACCTGTAGTTTGATTACAAAGTTTACATGGACACACAGACGGACGGAAGGACGGACATCGCTAAATCGACTCAGAAAGTGATTCTGAGTCGATCTGTATAATAAAAGATGGGTCTAGGTCAAATATTTTTGGTAGTTACAAACAGCAGCACAAAGTCATTATACCCGAACCACATAGTCGTATAGGGTATAAAAATATAAAAATAATAAATATCTCTTCTGTTTGTGGGAAGGTCCCTGGGTATCTTTTTGATTTTCAAACTCTCACAACTCCTTAATGTTGAATAGCCGAACCGCACATGTATTCGAAGAAAAGTGTGCTGAATCGATTAAAGCGATACGAGTCATAGTTTATATTTTATTGAGGTTTGATGATGTTAAGTATGTGGCTTAGTGGAAAGGTCCCTAAGGACCTTGTACTATAAAAAATCTCTAATGAGTTTTGTTGCAATGTGTTTTTTTTTAATTGAACGCTTACAACAACTATTTGTATGGCAAAACAAGATTTGCTACATATGGCATATATTATCAATCGGGAAACCAATCGAAACTGTATGGAATTCGGCAAATCCTAGGGAGAAAAAGGAATGGAAAACCATCACTCTAAAAGAGTTGGATGCATTTTTGGCTATCGTTTTGTATGCTGGAACTATGGGGCTCGACCCATGCTCCAACAGTGGGCGTGACACCGCCTTTACAAAGTAAGTATATGAAATCATATAACTGGTGTGATAAAAAAGGAAGCTTTGACACTTTGCCTTAGTATGAGTAGTCGAACAAAAAATTGACGGGTGCACACCAATGGGCGTGGCACTCCCCATGCAAAGTAACTATTTAATGTCTTATATCTGGAGTACTGTAAAAGAGAGAGCTTTGTGGCTTTGCATAGCCCATAGGTTCTTTGTGGCGTGATCGGAGCAGTGGGCGTAACGCCGCCCATGCTGGTGCACTATAAAAGCGAAAGACTCGACATTTTGCATGAGTCCATCAGATATTAATGTGAGTTGTCCAATAAAAATTGGGCGGGATGGGATTAGTAGGCGTGGCACCTCCTATGTAAAAATATGAAGCACTGCGAAAGCGACAGTCTTTTGACCAGTTCATTAGTTATCAATGTGTTTTTTCGTGGAAAATATATAGCCAAAATCAAAAATCGTCAAACCCAAAAATCGCGAAAAAAAATCGCCCAAAAAACAAAAGTCTTCAAAATCAAAAAAGGGCAAAATCAAAAATCGCTAAAACGAAAAATTGCCAAATGATATTTTAAGTTCAAAAATAAAAATCGCCCATCTATCAAAAATCTTCAATATCAAAAATAGGCAAAATCAAAAATCGCTAATAAGAAAAATTCCCAAATGATATTTTAAGTTCAAGGCCAATAGTTAAGTGTTGCCAGATCTAATATGGATAATCCATCTTCTTCTCATGGGCAGCTACATGCACCTTGCTTCAGGGTAGGAACACCGAAAAATCTGATAATTGTACCGAATGAAAAAACAAAACACATTGTATATCGGCATCAGCAAGCATTGAAATAAAAAATCTATACTAATAATCTATACTAACATAATAAAGAGATAATCTCCGTAACTACTCATCTGATCTTCCTGAAATTTTCACATAGTCTTACTGCGGATATGGGAGTGCTACAGGTTTTAATTTTTTTAAATATTTTTAGTGGGCGTGGCACCTCCCATACAAAGTAAATTTTTAATATCATATATATTAATTACTATGATAGAGAAAGCTTTGCAAATTTGTCTCAGGTCATCTATTATTAACGTGAGTTATCAGACAAAAAATGGGCATGATTAGACAAATGCGTGTGGTACCCCCACACAAACTTAATATTAAATGTGATATATCTGAATTACTGTATTAGTGAGAGCCTTGGAACTTTGCGTGAGCCTTTTCATAACGATTCGGAAGGGGGGGGGGGGGGGGAGGGGGAGGGTGAGGGTGTAGCAAAGCACACCGGGTTACATCTAGTATTAAATAAAACCGAAACTGTCAAATTAACAGGTCTTCTGCCTTTTTATTGATGATCTGTAATTAACAATCAAAACCATCAAAACACACCCCATCAAGCAAAATACCATAAAATTTGTTATAGGTCCCTGTGGAGCTTTTCACTATTTTAAGGCCAACGAGAGACTCACTTGTCGGATGGTTAAGGCTGGTAACTAGACATACAATACTATAAAATAAACTAGCTGTAGTATGCTCACTCAGCTCCATTTTACCGTAGTTTTATTTTCACAAAAAAACTATTTCAAATTTGTTTACCACAGATTCTGTTACATAATTGCCAGATGTAAGAAATTATTAAACGCGGTTTATTAAGATACATCACTGAATAGAAGTGACTTCCAGAAGTCAAGTGGTTTTTAGCGAACTTTAGATCCTTGTCGGCATCGGGTATTAGTGGTTTCGTTTTGGCTACTCTGCCGTAATAGCCTGGTTTATGAGAGATATTACGAACTGTTTATGGAGTAGCAGATGACTAAAAAAATTATCACGCTGTGTAGACATTTTGGAAGTGGAAATCTTTGGATTCTTTTAATTTTCGCTATCAGATAATAGTTTTATTTAAGACCAGAACGACACCTAGGTGAGAAACTTCGAAAATGTTTGTCGTAATATTTTCCCTATTTTCATTAGGATTTTAAAACCTTTTTTTTTGCATTCCTCTTTCTGGATATACATCATGTCGATAGTGTTGTTTCAAAATTTCAAGTAAATCGAAGCAAAACTTGAGAAGATACAGCGTTTTCAGCGACCGGCCTCATACGGTATATCGTATATAAATCAGTTTTTAAAAAACTTTAAATCGATTTTCTCGTAAATAAATGTTCGAAGTCTGTGAACATCATAACTCAAAATCTACTTGACCGATTGAAATTTTACACACTATATCTACACATAAATCATCAGGCAACCACGAAGAGTTTTTTTTTTTATTTTCCATTTTCTTCCCCATTTTTTAAGAACAAATTCCTGAAACTTTATAGCAAAAATCGTGTTTTTCACTTCAAAATGCTGCCAAAAAAAAAAAAAAAAAAAATATTGAAGAAGCTCTTCGTCACTACCTCACGAAACATGTCCTAAAACGCATTTCGATTTTTTTATTTCACATGATCCGGTAACGAGTTGTAATGTTCACCACAAAACAACAACGTCTCCGAAGATTCGCTGTCACGGACTTATTTATAAAAATTTTTAATTGAAAATTTTTTCAAAGATTCTTCAAATGTTATGCTATAACGTATATATGAAATAAATAATCCAACATTATTCATATCTTCAAAAAAGAATTATGAAAATACGACTTTTTCTAACTTTAAAACCTTACCCCCCATTCCCCCCCTTAAGCTTTTAGTTTTCATATAATTTATGAAATTGAATCATTTTACAAAGAAAGAAATTACAGGAATTCCCTTTTGATTTTATAGATTACAAATCGTTAAAAAGTTTATTAACCTCCTCGTTCCCCATGTGCAGCCTACTGGACATTTTTCAAATGTCTACAGGCGTGCATTAAAAAATATATTTATACAGCTAGCTGAACATGTTTTTTGTACTAAAAACCAGGGATTTTGTTTAGAAGCTGGCCACCCTAAACAATTTTGCTTTAAATTTCGAACATATGATCGTACAGCAGGTTTTTTGGAACACTGAACCATTCAACCCTAAATTTTGAAAAGTGTTAAATATAAAAACTAAAAGAAATATTTGCTAACAACTCAATAAACAATGTAAGGTACATAAGTTTTCAATAACATTATTTCTGGGCCCTTATTTTAGACCCGTAGACTATAATTTAGCGTAGGCTATCATATAGTCGAGCTTGGCTGACTATTATTTTTTTTAGTTATTAATCTTTTGTAATACAAATAAAATTTAAAAAAAAAACTTTTTTCTTTTACATCAAATTATTAAGAAATATTTTGACTTTAACCCATCATAAAATTGATTGTACTCGTATTTCATAAAAACAAAAGCTTAACTCAAATAGTGATCACGTTTTGTGAATTATTTTGTGTAACTTAAGTAGTACACAAAGTAGGTAGGCGTAGCTTAACTATCGTTACGATAGTTACAGCAAGCAATAAGCAAAACATCATACTTAAATCGTTGTATTCTGACATATATTTTAAAATAGATAATCGTGCTGTTCAAAGTCATCATCATCTTTTTTTTATCATCATTGTTACTACTTTTCTTCGGTGTTTAGCAAAAACGCATTTTACTGTTAAGGATCTAACAGTTTTATTACATTTGCTCACAGTTATTGAATGAATGGAGTGCAGAAATTATGTTAACTATTTCTGTGTCATTAGAATTACCAAGAGTTTTGTATTTTTTTTTTATTATTATTTTTTATTTTTTTTTTTGGTAATAATTCCAACATGCACAAACGTGTTTAGAGTATTAGACGATATGTGTGAACAAAAAAACTGTGTTGGTTCGTAGGAAAAGTAGTTCATATTAAGAAGAAAAAATTTTACTCACTATCTATATTTTTTATGAGACCAAAAATATATGATGATATGAGATATTATGACTTACGACATACTGTTAAATACTCCTGGTAAAACCATAGAATTTAGAGACTTCAAAAACATTAATAACCCATACTTGGAGGAAGCATGTTGCCAAATAGATTGGAATCCCATTTACTTTATGTTGTCGGTAGATGATCAATTATTATTCTTGGAAAATCATATCTCTGCTTTATATAACACTATAGTCCCAATCAAAGTCAGGACAATATGTAAGCGACAAACACCCTGGTTCACAACAGAGATTAGAAAACTTATTGATTATCGTGATAAAGTTTTTTCCGATGGAAGCGTTTTAAATCAGATAACCTACAGGAATTATATCGCACAGCAAGGAGAGCAGTTAATAAATGTATTAGGAAGGCTAAGGCCACATACTATGCTGAAAAGTTTTCCGCATTAATTGATACCAAGAAAAAATGGAAAACCATTAGAGAAATTGGAGTTGGCAAAACTAAACAAACAAATCCTAATGAAATTAACGCGAATTTTATTAATATCCCTATGCCTCAAGCTGATCACACATATTATAATAACTATATTGATACCTGTCCCCCCGAAACCCTTTTCCCATTTGAATGTGTTCGTCAATTGGATGTACTTAAGAGCTGTCAGTCGATAAAGTCAAATGCAACTGGTATAGATGGTATCCACCCTACTTTTTTGAAAATGCTTCTCCCCTTAATTTTGCCATATATAACACACATTTTTTAACAAAATAATCACAACGAGCACTCTTCCCCAACGATGGAAGCAAGCTAAAATTCTGCCGGTTCAAAAGTCAGCCACTGAATATCGTCCTATAGCTATTTTACCTTATCTGTCAAAGGCATTCGAACGACTCCTTCATAGTCAAATAACGTCATATTTAAACAATAATAATTTACTCACTGACCGTCAATCCGGGTTTCGTGCCAAACACAGCTGTGTTACTGCTCTAGCCGATGTATCTGAAGATATCAGAAAAGAAATTGATGATGGATGCGTGGTATTTTTAGTGCTGTTAGATCACTCAAAAGCTTTTGACACAGTGGATCACATAGTCCTCCTGCAAAAACTTAAGAAAATGATCCACTTTTCCCCAACATCAGTTGCACTGATGACATCTTATTTAGTAAATCGCGTTCAATGCGTAGAAATAAATAACACAGCATCAGCGTTTCTTCCTGTTTCAAGAGGCGTTCCACAGGGTTCTATTCTTGGTCCCTCCTTTTCTCAATATATGCTACTGACCTCCCTAAACAGTTAATCCACTGCAATGTAAGAATGTATGCCGATGATGTACAACTGTATATTAGCAGCAAAAAAGGAAAAATTGAGGACTGCAGTAGAAAACTGAATGATGATTTAAAACGAATCTCAAATTGGGCTGTTGCAAACGGTCTCAGCCTTAACCCTTTAGAAACCAAGTGCGTTCTGATGCGTAATAGATTAACTAGAATACCAGTAAACCCAACCATTTATTTAAATGATCAGCAAATTGATATTGTCGAACGAGCCAAAAACCTGGGTGTTGTTAACAAAAATCTTAGCAGGTCAGATCACATTGCAGCGGCGTGTGGAAAAACCTATTCAATGTTGCAAACTCTCTGGAACACTCAATATTGTACACCAGATAGTATTCGTTTACTACTAGCTAAGACCTAGCTAATACCGACATTACTTTATGCATGTGAAATCTTTGCAAGTTGCGACGCTAGGAGTAGAACCAGGTTAAACATCACGTTTAACAATATCGCAAGGTACGTTTTTGGTCTCAGAAGGTTCGATCACATTTCTGCCTACTCAAAGACAATCTATGGGGTCAATTTTGATGACCTACTAAAAATAAAATCACTCATTTTTTACACAAAATTATTATAAATCAAGAACCAGAATATCTTTATAAGCGTCTGAGTTTTAGTAGGCTCCGAAGAAATAATAATTTAATACAATTTCGGCACCATACTTTGGTATCTGAATGGCAGTTTTTCATATTTGCGGTACGTCTTTGGAATAGTTTACCCTCTACAATTAAAGAAGTTTGCAACGTCTCACTTTTTAAGAAAATAATTTTCGAGCGATACAAATAGGAATTGTTGTTTTTACACCTCATCTACATTACATAAAATTAACAATTGTCAAAATAGCTTTTAAGTTAATATATAAATATTTTTTTTTTCTCCTCTTTTTCTTTTGTTTCTTTTATTCTAAGAGTATTGTAATTTCTCTATATTTTATAAATCAAAATTGCATTGTTAGTTTTTTATTTCATTCTTTATTTTATATTTGTTTTCATATTTTCTCCTTTTTTTTATTATTAATTTATCAATTTTTATTTAATTTTTTCTTACTTATGTGGATGTTTTTATAATGGTGTCGAATTGCCAGGAGCGAAAAAGAAAGTGATTGAAAGTGATCTGGCATATATAGTAAAATTCTATGGTGAACATTTTTGTTGAACATTTCATCCCCGCCCTTCTCCTTTTTCGGGGTGTTTTTTACGATTGGTTAGAATAAAACCAAAAAATGCCGTTATGAGGGCGAGTTAGAGTGTTAATATGTTCTACAAAAATATTTTCCATAATATTTTCTACAAAGTTGCTGAACATACCCTATACCTCAGATGTAAAGAAAACATAGTTTTATATACCGATATGCTGCAAGAACAGGCCAGAGCTGGGAAACTTTAACCGCTTCTAAAATAAAATTCCGATGTGATCTTTCAAAACGCCGACACACGTATATTTTTTTTTGGTCCCCTCCACCAGAATCAACCGTCGGAACCCCGTAATTTTGAAAAATGTTTGAAATTGTTGTACAGTGTTATTTGTCAAGGCCAACTTTGATTTTTAAGATATTTTTAAATAGATATTACCGAAAAGAGGTTTTCTATTAAACGCGATGGAACTACCATTTAGAATTTAAGAAATATAATTCTTTTTTATTTAACCAGTCAACCAGTCAAACACTGTGGATTGCAGATAGATAAAAATCAATATTGAAACACGTGTCCCTTTTTTCCAAAATAACTATTATTTTTTAACTATAGGAAAATCTAACGATTGTAAGCTTTCCTTTTGAAAGTAGCTTGCTTTTGCTAGGACCATCCACAGTTTTTTTTTTGACATATTTGCAGCAATTGTGGTCTTAAATTTAAATTTTCTAAAAATTTTCCTCATCTTCCCTGAGTTATTAAAAAATTCCGATTTCTAAGATTAAAATTATAAGAACCGGCCTTTACTTCAAATAGCGGCAAAAGCACACCTTACGCGGTATTAGATGCTCAGGTTGCAAAAGCTCTTCTCATGATAAACTTATGTGTTGTATGTTATCAATTAAATATAATCCAATTTTATTAGGTCAAATTGCACCATGATGGAAATGCGATTAGTTAATTTTCCTTTTCTCCGATTTCTCAGGCATTGCCCAAAAGTCTAAACCCAAATACTTAATGACCATCTGTTTTGGGCAGAACTCTAAACAATAGATTTATATAGAAAACATATTTTGCAGAAAAAAAAAATTAATATAATTTCTTAATCTATCTTATCAAGCTCAAATTTCAAAGTCAATTTTTATTCCCTTTGTTTTTGCCTGAAAATACAGCTGCACATAAAAAGAGAGTTTTCCGGTATTATTATTTGTTTTCTAGAAAATACTTTAGAAAATTGAAAAAAAACCAAAAGAATTATTTATCTCTTGTAACATTTTCTTTTGAAAAGAAAGAAAAAGAAAACTATTAAATAAATTGTAAAATCACGATGTTGCAACAACAACAACAAACAATATAGTAAAGGGGAATTGTAACAAAAACAGGTATACAACGAATCATTGAGGACCCTAAAATTAAGAATGATTATAAGGCATGATCTGGCTGCTCCAGACCCTTCAAATGTACAAACAACTTAACACAACTTCAGCAAAAAGAGAGTATTTAAAGAAGTGAAATAAATACTATTCTTCGGATCCGGATGTGGTGAAAAGTGGGAGCGTCATGAATGAATTTGACGTTGGCTTTACATAGGGATCCCAGACTTTAACTAGTACTTGGGATTTAATATATTTTAACCCAATTTTATGAGTATTTCCTAATATTTTTTTAAATATTAACTTTTAATTTTCAGTATAAATTTTTATTTTATTTTTTCAATGTAAACATGTATTAACTCAATATCATGAAAACACTACTTATTAAAAAAAATTATATTGGGAGTAGGATTATTAACATTAGAACAGGAAGAAATTTTTGATGTCAATTATTCTTTTCCATATATTATTTATTTATTTTCTTGTTGTTATGCCCTCCATAGCACCGTGCAGAGGGTACATATCAGGTTGTCATTTAATTTCAACGCATTGAAAAATTTATTTGCGACCCCCTGAAAGCTTACATATTCTTGATCTATATAATATTACGAGTCGATATAGCGAAGTTTATCTATCCGTCTGTCTTTGGCAATCACGCTCATTTACAAAATACTAGCGGAGCCCAGCCCTCGATATTCGAGTGCCAGTTCTGGGAAATTATATTTTTCCATTTAATAAATAATTTTATAAGAGCCTAAAGGTAGGCTAACAAATTTTAGCCAAGTCACAATTCAACACTTTTTAAATAAAATTCATTAAATTTTATTGTAAATATTTGTTGAACACACAGAAGACATATAAATGGGTTTGTTAATAAATAATGTTAAAGGAGCCTAATAGTATGCTAATCAATATTAGCCAATTCACCATACAACACAGGGCTTTTGATATCTTTAATATTAATAGGCTAAGTGATTTCTTGTGAGCGATGTTCTGTTCTACCGCTTTGTCCCGATTTTGACCAAACGTATATTATTTGAAAGGTATTTCTTTTTAGCCGTTGTGGAGATTTACAGATTTTAAAATTTTTCCTTTATTTTGAGTAAATTGCTTTTAAAGTTGCTACTAACACATACATAAAATTATATATATGCTATGTGTGTGTTTATTAAATTTGTTAATGTGGTTATACTAAAAATGAATTTGTTTTTTTTTTGTATTGATTTGCAAATTGGCTATAATTGATTAGCATACTTTCCGGGTCTTTATTTAATTAAAAAATAAAATTTCCAGAATTTGCACTCGAATTTCGAGGGCTGGAATTTGCTAGTTTATAATAAACACAGACTGTGTGTAAGTATATGTTAGAAGCAACTTTAAATGAGCATTACCCGAAAAATATGTTCCAGGCGGTGCAAATGTCTAAATCTGGTGGACGGCTAAAAAGAAATACCATTCAAATGAGGTGTGTTTGGTCAAAATTGGTTATTAGCTACAATTTTTATATCGGTCACAAGAAATCGCCTTGCCTGTTAATATTAAAGAAACCATTTACCTGGGTAAAATAAGGGCAATATTTCTTATCATTATTTCGAGCAGGGTGGTATTGAATATTGAGTATTTAGGCCCATAGCCAAGATGGTTATACTCTTACTCCGTTTAAACAAGCAAGAATGTAAAGATTCGGCACTGACGAGTTTTAAACTCTTGCTTAGAACAAAGTTCAGAAAATACACACATGAAACACATAATGTTCTGTTGTAAAGCATCCAACACATATTTTTATTTTCATATCAATTATATGTGTTTCTAAATTTTGTACGGTGCCCAACACAATCATGACTGTGTTTCGTTTTAATATTTCGTTATCTACACGAACATTTTTCTATCACGTATTTTTTGTTTCGAACACACATAAACCACACAGGTTCAAGTGTACTGCTAAAAACGAACATGTTCTTCAACGCGTACATCTAAAAATTAAAACATTACCCACTCGCGATCGAAAAAAAAAAACGAAATTAAGTCATAAACAACATATAAAATATCTCTGTTTTCTATTTGATTACTATCTTTTTATTTTTATTTTTTTTATAGCTGCTAATGAATTATTTCAGACTTTTTTAATAAATTTGGTTGAAACAATTGTTGTCGTTATTATAGGGGTGCTTCAGATTTTTCCGATCGCGAGTGGATAATGTTTTAATTTTTAGATGTATGCGTTGAAGAACATGTTCTGTTTTTTGCAGCAGACGTGCAAGAAAGTGAACTTAAAATAAAGCTACACTCGAATTTGTGTGGTTTATGTGTGCTCGAAACAAAAAACAAGTGGTAGAAAAATGTTCGTGTAGATAACGAAATATTAAAACGAAACACAGTCATGATTGTGTTGGGCACCGTACAAAATTTACAACCACACATAATTGATATGAAAATAAAAATATGTGTTGGTTGGTCTGAGCTATGTTTGTTTACATATACATGTGTACGAGTTTTTTATTCCGAACTCTGGTTTAGAATGCATTTACTTATTTTTGCTGAAAAATTATAAAAATTTTGCTGTTCTTAATATGTAGCGAGCACCCGCACCAATCTAACATATAACTTAGTAAACCACATTAAGGTGTACGGTATGAGTAATAATAAAATACAAAAAAATAAAAAACTATCAAACAATTGTAAGAAGCATCTGTTTCATTGCCAATGTTACAAACATTTTCTGGTCATAGTCATCTTTGAGTAACAGCAGTAACAATAATAACAACAACATGATTTCATTAAGGTCGAGGTTATGCAAACAATCACATGCAATCTGTGCGAATGTTAAAAAAAAAAGCATAAAATACAATTACAAATAAAAAAATTTGGTTTTTGTAGGCAACTACTGTTCTGGTGTGTTGTTTAGTTTGTACTCGTACTACTGCTTAGGAGAGCTGCTACGACAACGACAACAACAACAAATAATCTTTACCATGAAAAGCAGTTAACAATCACCATCAACAAAACTGAATGTAACGAATATGAATGAATCTGGAGATGTTTATGAATTTTTCACTGTCTTTTTGGCCGTCTTTTGTTAACCCTCCGAATGTGACAAGAGTACAGTGTAAGTATATCAAATGAAAGTCACAAAAAAAAAAATTATATATATGTTTAAAACCATTCTTGTTTAGTTTGGTCAAATGGAGACACAAAATTAATGTTGGACCTATACGGAACCTATATGGTCGAACTACGACCCATGAAGAGGTTTAGAAATAAAAAGGCAATGTGGGAGAAAATTGCCTTAAATATTCCAAATGTCAATCCGAAGCAGTGCGAAGAAAGATATAAAACTGTGATCCCACGAAAAAAGGCGGCAGTTGAGAATAATAGTACATCGGGGTTAAAAAGGAATGAGGGTAGATTTCGAGGATGAAATCAACAAATTTTGTTTGATGGATTGAACCCTAAGTACAAATTGCCAGTCAACAGAAAGCAATAAAAGAAAAATTAGAAAAAGTTCCAATTGAAAGTAACCAAAAAAAAAAAAAAAGATGTCAACCATTGAGTTATTTTGGAAAATGCGGCTAATGAGGAGGTGGCTAAAGAAGACGCCATAGTGAAAGGATGGAGGAAGTGACAGACATCAAAAATCTTCTAAAACAAATTTTGGAAGATAAAACTAAATTTAATTTATGTTCCTCCTATGTCATCAAAAATAATAATTAACATAAGTTAAGTTTATATTCATTTTCTTAATTTGTTTTGAAAGATTTGTTTTGATGTCATAAAATACACCTTTTATACCCTCCACCTCAATGGCAGAGGGTATATATAGGTTTGTTATTCCGTTTGTAACGCATTGAAATAAATTCCTGAGACCCCGAAAAAATATATTTTCTTGATCCTTATAACAAGGGAAGTTGATTTACCGATGACCGTCTGTTCGTCTGTCTGTGGAAATCACGATCACGCCGTCAATGTCTAAGCTAGACCGCTCGTTTTTGTATAGAATCGTTTATTATCATCCCAAAGGAGCTGCTATTTAAAATCGTCAAAATCGGTCAAAGGGTTCACGAGCTATGAATGAAACTTTGAAAAAACTCTTGAAAAAATAAAATTTTTCAGTGTGTTTGTTGTTTTTCTTAAGATATGTTGTATTTTTTGTAATTCTTCATATTGTTGAAGTCATTACAGTTGTGTGTATATTAATACTGCACGTGTCACATTGGCCTAAGCCAGTTTTAGCACATATTTTTTTTATCATTAATATTAAAAATTAAAAATTAATAAAAATAAAAAATTAAAAATCGAAAAGAAAATGAAAAATAGAAACTGGAAAATGGAAAATGAAAAATGAAAAATGAAAAATGAAAAATGAAAATTGAAAAATGGAAAATTAAAAAGTGAAAATTGAAAAATTAAAAATTAAAAATGGAAAATGAAAAATTAAAAATTGAAAATCGAAAATGGAAAATGGAAAATTAAAAATGGAAAATGAAAAATGGGAAATGAAAAATGGAAAATGAAAAATTAAAAATTAAAAATTAAAAATTGAAAATTGAAAATTGAAAATCGAAAATGGAAAATGGCAAATTAGAAATGGAAAATGAAAAATGAAAAATGAAAAATGAAAAATGAAAAATGAAAAATGAAAAATGAAAAATGAAAAATGAAAAATGCGAAATGAAAAATGAAAAATGAAAAATGGAAAATGAAAAATGTAATGTAAAATTGAAAATTGAAAATTGAAAATCGAAAATGGAAAATGGAAAATTTGAAATGGAAAATGAAAAATGAAAAATGAAAATAAAAATGAAAAATTGAAAATGAAAAGTGGAAAATGGAACATGAAAAATGAAAATTGAAAAATGCAAAATGCAAAATGGAAAATGGAAAATGAAAAATTAAAATTGAAAAATGAAAAATGAAAAATGGAAAATGGAAAATGAAAAATGTAATATGGAAAATGAAAAATAAAAAATAAATTAAAAATGAAAAATGAAAAATTAAAATTGAAAAATGGAAAATGAAAAATGGAAAACGGAAAACGAAAAATTAAAAATGGAAAATGGAAATTAAAAATGAAAAATTTAAATTGAAAAATTGAAAATGAAAAATGACAAATGGAAAATGGAAAAATGAAAAATGGAAAATGAAAAACAAAAATGGAAAATGAAAAATTTAAATTTAAAAATGGCAAATGGAAAATGAAAAATTAAAAATTAAAAATGAAAAACGGAAAGTGGGATATGGAAAATGGAAAATGAAAATATAAAAATGAAAAATGGCAAATGAAAAATGAAAAATGGAAAATGAAAAATTAAAAATTAAAAATTAAAAATTAAAAATTAAAAATTAAAAATTATAAATTAAAAATTAAAATTTAAAATTTAAAAATTAATAATTAAAAATTAAAAATTAAAAATTAAAAATTAAAAATTAAAAATTAAAAATTAAAAATTAAAAATTAAAAATTAAAAATTAAAAATTAAAAATTAAAAATTAAAAATTAAAAATTAAAAATTAAAAATTAAAAATTAAAAATTAAAAATTAAAAATTAAAAATTAAAAATTAAAAATTAAAAATTAAAAATTAAAAATTAAAAATTAAAAATTAAAAATTAAAAATTAAAAATTAAAAATTAAAAATTAAAAATTAAAAATTAAAAATTAAAAATTAAAAATTAAAAATTAAAAATTAAAAATTAAAAATTAAAAATTAAAAATTAAAAATTAAAAATTAAAAATTAAAAATTAAAAATTAAAAATTAAAAATTAAAAATTAAAAATTAAAAATTAAAAATTAAAAATTAAAAATTAAAAATTAAAAATTAAAAATTAAAAATTAAAAATTAAAAATTAAAAATTAAAAATTAAAAATTAAAAATTAAAAATTAAAAATTAAAAATTAAAAATTAAAAATTAAAAATTAAAAATTAAAAATTAAAAATTAAAAATTAAAAATTAAAAATTAAAAATTAAAAATTAAAAATTCAAAATTAAAAATTAAAAATTAAAAATTAAAAATTAAAAATTAAAAATTAAAAATTAAAAATTAAAAATTAAAAATTAAAAATTAAAAATTAAAAATTAAAAATTAAAAATTAAAAATTAAAAATTAAAAATTAAAAATTAAAAATTAAAAATTAAAAATTAAAAATGAAAAATTAAAAATTAAAAATTAAAAATTAAAAATTAAAAATTAGAAATTAAAAATTAAAAATTAAAAATTAAAAATTAAAATTTAAAAATTAAAAATTAAAAATTAAAAATTAAAAATTAAAAATTAAAAATTAAAAATTAAAAATTAAAAATTAAAAATTAAAAATTAAAAATTAAAAATTAAAAATTAAAAATTAAAAATTAAAAATTAAAAATTAAAAATTAAAAATTAAAAATTAAAAATTAAAAATTAAAAATTAAAAATAAAAATTAAAAATTAAAAATTAAAAATTAAAAATTAAAAAAGGAAAATGAAAAATGAAAGTTGAAAAATTAAAAATGATAAAGAAAAATGGAAAATGAAAAATCGAAAATGGAAAATGAAAAATTAAAAGTTAAAAACTTAAAATGAAAAACGAAAGATGAAAATTGAAAAGTGAAAAATGGAAAATGGATAATGATAAAAAAATGGAAATTGAAAATGAAACATGTGGGGGGTAGTAAAGATTCTGCCCAGCCGAATTTAACACTCGTACTTGTTTATGTTAACTTTGTTTATTATTTCATTATTATTATTTTTTATTAAATTATAAAATAAATGTATAAAAATAAAGACATTAAATTGTTATTGAATTCAACACAAAATTTTTGATTTCGTGTGACGTTTTTCTTCCTTTTAACATAATACAAATAAATAAGCAACAAAAGTCAGCTGTTTTCAGCATCGCACTCTGATTTTATTGAGTGTCAAGAAATCCACTTTTTATTATTTTAGTACAACATATTTAGAGAAGAAAGCGTAACACTTTACCAGGATTAACATTTTTTTTTTTAGAAAAGAACATTAAAAAATCGCACACTTTTTGCCAGAAAAGAACATGCCATAAATTTTCTTAAAAAGTGAATTTTCTTCAAAAATAATTCTTAAAAACAGTAAATTTTCTAAACGTACATGTTCTTAACACAATAAATTCTCTTAAAAAAGTAATTTTATTTTAGATAAGCACTTAATAAAAAAACTTTTTTTTTTGAAAAAGTGCCTTTTGTAAAAAAAGTAAATTTCCTTGAAAAAGTATCGTTTCTTATAGAAGTACATTTTCTAAAAAAAAAAAACGTTTTCTTAAAAAAGTATGTTTTCTTAAAAAAAGTGAAACACATACCTTTTTTTAAAAGTACATTTTGAAGAAGTGCTTTTTTAAAAAGGTCAGTTTTTATAAAAAAATACTTTTTCTAATAAAAGTAACTTTCTTTAAATAGGTTCCTTTGGTTAGAAAAGTATCTTTTTTAAAACAGTACCTTTTTTCAAAATAGTAAATTTCTTAAAAAAAGTAGATTTTCTTAAAAAAGTACCCTATCGTTAAAAGGCTCTCATAAAAAAAACTTTTCCTAAAGATGTACCATTTATTAAAAAAGTATCTTAACTTAAAGAAGCAGATTTTCGTAAAAAAGTACACGATCCTGCAAAATATCTTTTCTTACGAAATATATTTTCTTAAAAAGTAAAATTATTCTTAAAAATCTTTCCTTAAATAGGTACATTTCCTTGAAAAAGTACCTTTTCTTTAAAAAGTACAATTTCTTAAAAAAGTACATTTTCTTATAAAAGTATATTTTCTTACAATAGTATCGTTTTTAAAAATAGTACGTTTATTTAGTAGAGTACCTTTTCCTAAAAAGTAGTTTCATAACAAATTAAGTCAATATTTCAAGATTTTAATAAAAATTAATTTATTTTGGTAACTATTTGCAACGTTTTGATATAAGAAAAACTGAAAAATTGCTTTTTGTTAAAAAATTTCCATATTATATTACATATGTTACATATATATAACTAGCTGAGCCCGGTCTGCGTTGCTGGCCCTAAATTTTAATACATAGTGCCGGACAAAAGTAAAGCACAAACTTCTTTGAAAATTTAAGCAGATATTTAGGTACAATAATAAATCAATAATAATATCTAGGTACAAAAATCAAATATCAGACTTCACAATGTCACCTGCCGAGCCATTCTGAAGACTCTCTGAAAATTTAATTGAAATTGGTCTTACCGTTTCTATGCACAGTTTTACCCGCCAGGCCATTCTGAAGATACATTCAAAATTTTAATAAGAAGTCCAGTCCATCCGTTTTGGAGTCCATACGGATCTTATATGCATACATACATCCTATATATAGATTTATCATGTTTTAATGAATTTATGCTCTTTGTTTTGTAGTAAAACTCTCAGATTAGAAGGAGTAAGGGTTTTAAATATAATTCCTAATGAATGCGTTTAAAAGTTATTCTTTAATGTTTGTCAACTGTAAGCAAAAAGTGTTTAAAGGTCATGTAGTTTTCTTTTTAAAAATAGCTTATTGCAATTTTTATATAGTTGACACTACCTGCTAATTTGGTTAGAATTTCTGTCAGAATTATGTACCAGTCAAAGCCAAAAAACTGCATTACTTAACTCCATCAAAATAAATTACATCGACTATATTTAGCTCTCTATAATTATATTGTTTGCGAAATATTGAGAAATTTCAAGTCAGAGTGAAAGTACTAGGACAGTATAGTAAAAGCTCCTAAGGGGTTGGTGTTTTCGGGCCAACGTTGCAACGTAACAACTATTAAGAGTATGAGGAATATGATTTTTTTAAAGTTTAATAATTATCATACGCTCCATAGATGTTACGTAGGGTGGGTCGATTTAAAAATCGCCCAAGTGCCAGGGAAAATAGTTTTCTAGGGATCAAAATAAGAAACTATGCCCGAGGAGCCATACTTCTAAAACGAATTCTGATGTCCTGACTTTTGACCTGTCTGTCTGTCTGCCTCACTTTGACTCATTTAGAGTGCTCCAATCGAGTCCAATTGTATGATCGACCCCCACTAACCGACCCAGCCATTCCAGTGACACCCCTCCTGGAACCCCCAGGGGGGTTCCCCATACAAACATTTCAAAAAATCACCATTTTTTGTTTAGAATTGGGCTGACTATGTTCGATTTAATATTAAAGTTAACACTCATACGTATACGTATTTTCTACTCTGCTAAAAAATAATCATACGCCTTGACTATGTTATGTTATTCAAAAAGATCGATCGGATGAGGGTAAATAATTTTTAGATCACTCCGTTACTATGCGTGTAGTCACAACAAGACTATGGGCCGAGTTTCAGATAAATTGCATGAGGGGGAATGGGGTTGCCCAATGGCAGACAGACAGACAGGTCAAAAGTCGGGACATCAGAATTCGTTTTAGAGGTATGGTTCCTTGGTCAGAGTTTCTTATTTTGATCCCTAGAATATGATTTTCCGTGTCACTTGATCGTTTTTTTTGCTGCCCTACAAATTGGCCCGCCCTAATGTTCCGATATATTTTTTTAATTATAAATAATCTTACCCATAAAAACAAAATTTTTGTTCAAACTCTTTCTTTCCTTATGCATATGAGTTTTGAATATCTCCGTGACTGTGCGTGACTGTGTGTGACTATCGTAAAATTAATCTTTGGCCACAACAAGTCTATGGACAAAGTTGCAGATCCATCGGATGAGGGGAAGTGGGGTTTTAGTCTCTCCGTGAGCGTGCCTGACTAAGTCAAAGTTAATATTTTTTTCACAGCAAGTGTATGTACCAAGTTTGAGATCGATCGGATGAGGGGAAATTACATTTAGATCACTCCGTGACTGTGCGTGGCTGTGCGCGACTACCACAAAATTAATCTATTGTCACAACAAGACTATGGGGCAAGTTTCAGATCAATTGGATAAGGGGGAATGGGGTTGACCCACGACAGACAGACAGACAGACAGAAAGTACGAGTTAAAAGAAAGAGTTTAAAAAAAATTAATTTGAAATAAGGAAAAATTGAATTAAAAAAAAAAAATTATTTGAACAGCAATAACTTTTCAAAAGTTACATTTATCGATATTAAAACTTGTGTGGCCTCCTTCGTTACTGCTATTTTAAATGTGGCCTCTCAGGTTAAAAGGTTCCCCACCTCAGCTATAGCTTTTTTTTTTTTTTGGTCCGTATAGTCAGACATTAATTTCTTACCTGCTTATATGGTTTTTGTATTAAATCTATCCTTAAATTAACATATTACTAGCTAATTTGAAACACTCTTTGAATTATCGCATGGCTCTAAGCTCTCCACACATAATTGTAGGGATCAAAGTTTTGGTATTATAACGCCTGAGAAGGCGGCCAAAAATCATTTGTTTTTTTTTTTTTTTTGTTACCGATTTTAAAGTTATGTTATTCATTTGAAAGTAAATACTAGTAAACCTCGGGAGCCAAAAATTGCGACTCTATCTCAACTATATCACAGCGAATAGGGTCTTCGAAAATGGGCTTTCTCAGTATTTTGCTAAAATTAAAAATTTCTTTGTAAATTTTTATTTTTGAATAACTGTAACTTTTTTGATTTAAAAGATTTTGAAGTGAAATAAATTTTGTATAATTTTGCGGCTTCCTTGCTATTAACGTTAAGAATGCAAAATCACTGAGTCATTCCGAAATTTAAAAAAAATATTCAAAATGTTCCGAAAATCTCTTACTTAATACAGCATAACTCCTGCCAGTCAAAAGTGCAAAATATTGCACTCTTCTATAGTCCGAACCCTCCCCTATACTCCTATACCCCATTATGCATCCGCCAGTTTCCGCCCGTGTGCACCAGAACAATTTTTCTGACCCAAGGTTAGATATTTTCTGCAAAATTTATGAATACAAAAGTTGTCCACTATGTGGTTATGATATATTAAGTTTGATGTGATGTTTGTAACTGCCAAAAATATTGGACCTTTATCCATATTTTATTATACGGATCGACTCAAAAACATATTCATAGTCGATTAAATGATGTCCGTCCGTCCGTCTGAGTGTTATGAATACAAAAGTTGGTCGTACCGGTGCACCGCGTTGTATTTTTTTGCGTGTCGGTAGAGTTGTCAGGAGTTGTTATATACTTATAAAAAACGGTTGAGATATAATGCGCTTAATTGTTACAGGCACATTTACATATTAGAGTTATATAGTTTAAATACCTGACAAAATGGGAAACAATTTAAATAACAGGTAAATGGTAAAAAAAAACTATTGCGACATAGCCCTTTAAGATGTGAGCAGGTATGCTTACCCTTTTAAAAAGGGGTTAGGGTGTGGGTTTTTTTTTATGCTTCTAAAAGTGGTAATAAAAGATAAAAATTTTTATTTTACATAATTGCAAGAAAGAGTATTTATAATAATGTTTCCACAATTATTATTCATTACAATTTGTGCAATAGCTAAGTACTGTTACAGAGATCTGGCAGATATTTATTTTCAACGAAATGATGTAGACGATGTAATTTTGCACATAGTGAGCAACGACTTCTTTAAGAATTGTAACCTAGAATACATTGAAATGCGCAAAGGAAAAATTACTAATTTTGCATCGAATTGGAAAAGACGGTACATTGAATGCTCTCATAGCAAGGCAAAGATGTACAAGCGTTACCAAGACTGGGTAATAAAAGAACTTATTTTTGAGAGTGCATCTACAACTGCCAACGAAAGTGGAAAAATGGGTCGACCAACAAAACCAATTGACGGATGTAGTGAAAGATCTCGAAAGCGCAAGCTGGAGAATATCAATGAAGAAATTTCTCAAAGAATTATTAAGGATTCATTTTTGCACCACATTCGACCAACCCAAAATAAAAAAAATAATATTGAAATAATTGAAAAAATAGTAGAAGCGAGCTCAAGGCGCACAAAGAGGATTTTGAAAAGCATTCCTACACCAATTGAAGATAAGAAATTTACGCCGGAAGAAGCGTTCGCCCTATTTTTGGATTTGAAATTGACCAAAAATCAATATAAGGAATTGCGGAAGCGAACCAATGAAAAGAATTGTGGGATTTTTCCAGAGTATCGAGATTTAGTTTCTGCCAAAAAAGAATGCTTACATTCACAATCTGCTATTAGTGTCACTTCAACATCAGCAGAAATAAAATTGCAAGATCTCCTTGAGCATACTGCAGAACGATTGCTAAATACGCTTGATACTGATCATTTAAAAAAAATTGGTAATGGCAGCATTACTTTAATTTCTAAATTGGGATGTGATGGATCTTCTGGTCCGAAACAATACAAGCAATTTAATGCCGAAAATTCATCAGATGCTAATTTATTTATGGTATCTTTCGTTCCATTGCGCTTAACAAAAAGGTATAGCGTCTTAGAGCCGTCAACTAGTAGAGCAACAGAAATTGATATATGGAAAAATGAAATTCCTTCTTCAACAAAGTATTGCAGACCAATAAAATTTGCATTCAAAAAGGAAACCAAAGATGTCATAACTGAAGAAGTTCAAAAAATAAAAGATCAAATTAAGGAACTTCAACCAGTAATATTTAAATATGATGACCAAGACATTGAAGTACATTTTAAAATGTGTCTCACAATGATTGATGGAAAAGTTGCACAAGCTTTAACTGGAAGAAAGTCAACGTCAAGCTGCATTATATGCTAAAAGACAACCCCCAGCAGAAGACGATAGTTTTAAGGAAGCCTACGAATTTGGAATGTCCCCTCTTCATGCTAGAATACGTTTCATGGAGCATATTCTTAAATTGGGTTATGATTTGGAATTTGGTCTGTTAGGCGAAACAGTGAGAAAAAAACAAAGAAAATGAAGAAAAAAGAAAGCAAAAAAAAAACAAATTCAACAAAAATATCTACAGCTAGGCCTCGTAATCGACCAACCAAAACAAGGGGAAGGAAACACAAATGATGGAAATACTGCAAGGAGATTTTTTCCAATCAGGAAACTGCAGCATCTATCACAGGTGTAGATCGTGAATTAATAAGGCGATTCAAAATCATATTACAAGTTCTAGCATGCAGCAGAAAGATAAATGCAAAAAAATTTGGAGAGTACGCCAATAAAACAGCTATACTTTATAATGAAAAATACTCTTGGAGATACATGCCATCCACAATTCATAAAATTTTGTACCACGGGGAACAAATAATTCAAAACAATATGCTCCCAATAGGAGATCTATCTGAAGAAGCGCAAGAAAAAAAGGAACAAAGACTACAGATTCTTTCGCGAGCACAACACAAGGAAAATGTCCAGATGTTGTTCTAATGAAGACCTTATCACTATTTTGTTGTGCACTTCAGATCCATATATGTCCAACATTCGTCAAAAATGGAAAACTACCTCTATTGACTTAGTCGAAGAAGCTAAACAACTTCTAGAAGATGAAAATCAGGGCTATTTAGAAGAAATTTTTACTAAAATTGGTTGATTTAAAGTACTTTTTCATTACACTAACAATAAGTTACACTTTTTTTTTATTTAGTTAAAAAGTTTTCTTGGTTTAAAAATTTATATATTTTGTATATTTACAATAAAAATTGTTATATTTCATAAATTTACCATAAAAATTGATATAGAAATATTTTAAAAGACAATAAAAAAAATTTAACTAAAGCAAAAACATACGAGTTTTTCATTGAAACTTCTCTATCTTGAACCAATATAAGGTAACTTTTACCTTCGCTGCTTAATAAATTATATTTTAACTCGGGATCTTTCAAAAAAAAAAAAAAAAAAAAACAACCTTTGGCCCTTGTGCACATTAGGACTAAAAAGTTTACGGGGGCCAAAGTTTGTCATTTTCTGAAAAAATTAACTTAAAAAATTAGTTGTAAAATTAACTGAAAAAATAAGACATTATATTAAAAAAAACCTTTTTTTACCTTTTAACACTTCACTTTTGTACTAAAATTCAACTACAAATGAAAATGTATTTTAAACCCTCCGTAACTTTTTTTTATCTTCGGTCGAGAATTACGTTTTGTAGCAAAAGTTAAAGGCTAAAGTCTCACCTACCAAACAAAAAAAACCGCATTTCAAAATTCCAATCCAATCAAAAGTTATAGATTTTTGACCGCCTTCTCGTAAAATCGTCCACTGTGCGCCGGCTGCGTACCATGATGTACTTATGGCACATGTAGGTTGTCTATTCTATTAATAGATGAATGATGCAATTTTTTTATAGTAATTAATTTCTTCTATAGAAGACATGATCATTGTTTTTTATAACAATTAGTATGATATCTAAATGGGATTCGAAATTCGCCAACAGCAGTAAAGTGGTAGCCGTATCCAACATATTGAATTTAAAACGCAAGTGCAGGGTTTCAAAGATTCGGCACAGCCAAACTTAACACCCTTACTTGTTGTGTGTAGGTTAAAAATAAAAAAATTATTGAGCTTTACTTTCACCTAATTTGTTTCTTAAACAAATATAGAATAAGAAATATTGTAATTTGATGGAAAATTATTTTTTACTCCAAAATTAATTTAATAAAACTTGTAATTTTTTTAAACTCTTTGTTTTAACTCATACTCGCTGTGTGTCCCCATTTCCCCCCATTCAATTGATCTGAAACTTGGCCCATATTCTTGTTGTCACAGTGTGATTTAAACCCCATTTCCCCTCATCCCATCAATATGAAACTTGGCCATAGACTTGTTATGGTCAAAGATTAATTTTAGTCACGCAGTCAGTGAGATATTCAAAATTCATATGCATAGGGAAAGAAAGGGTTTTAATAAAAAACTTTGTTTTTAAGGGTTAGATTATTCCAAAATACTTTATAACTTTTTTTTAGCCAAACTATTTGTTGAATTACAATAGTATCTTATAAAGCCAACATTGATTATTTAAGGTATCTTTAGCTTTTGGGGGTTAATTACGTTATTTTATTTTCTGCAGATGTAGACCAAATTTTTTTTAGGATTTTATTATCAATTTGTTGCGGAGGTTATTAGAGTACCGCAATAAAAATACAGAAAATATTTTTTGCTTCTATTATTTTCTAAGGAAAAAACGGCAAAAGTTGTGTGCTAATTTTTCATAATCCCACTGAGCAATGAAATTCTCATTTGAGCCCGCAAAAAATATAAAAAGTTTAAAATAACAAATTATAATATTTCATAAGGATGTAAAGTACAATATTAAAGACATTTGGTTTTTGAAATTATCCAGGAATCGTTTAATTGCTATTAAGTGTTAATGAGATATTATCTGGCGTATGAAGAACTTACAGATATTGGATGGAAGCTTTTTTCTATTTAACGAAAATATAAATTCCCAATAAACCTTAAAAAATAGAATAAAAACATTTGTTTAATGTATTAATTTTAACACAAAAAAAAATAGACGATTTAAACAAAATTTGATTTGAAATATGCACGAAATCCGTTTTGCTTTATTTAATGTAAGAACACTTGACCTTGAGCCTGAATAATTTCTATCTAATTTTTATTTTTTATTTATTTAATTATTTGCTTTCCTGTACAACAAGAACAAATCTTATAATTACAGTACAGGAATAATAATGCTAAGGCATGAGAATTTTTAGTTATAATTTGGCTTTACAAAATACATACATTTTTAATACAGAAAATAGTTAAGAAAAAATGGTATTTATTTATTTATTATTTATTATTTATTAAATTAATTTTGTAATTTCTACAACAAAACATTTGTCTTAAAAAGTAGAATTCGTATGGTGTTATAATGTGAATTAACAAAAGTAAAGTAATATAAAAGTAAAATAACAATTACATGCAAATTACAAATTACAAATTACAAATTACAATTTTTTAATTTATAAACAATAATTTATACAATAACCAAGAAAATAATAAAGATTACAAAAAAGAAAAAAAAAATAAAATAAGCTAATTTAATTAATTAATAAAATTGTTATGCAAAATATTCAAAAAGGAATTTTTTAAAATTTGAAGCGTTGCTGTTAAGTTGCTGAGATTGTGGAAGCGTTGACATAGAAATGCCATTCAGATACCAAATAAGGATGACGAGGTAGAATTAATTTTTTTCCTCGGTTTGATCTGGCGAACCGGAGATTTTCATACAGGTAAAGTGGTTTTGCGGTGAAAATTACTTTATGAAGAAACAGCAGAACTCTAATTTTCATCAGATTTTCAAATGATACGCCGAAAAGCTTATTCGTGAAGGAAGCAGTTCCGGCAGACCTTCTTAGTCTAAAAACATATCTAATTATGCTGTTATATAAAACATTAAGTTTGCCATTACTAAATGAATCACAGCTTGCAAAAAGTTCACACCCGTATAAAATACCGGGAATTAGATACGTTTTGGCTATAAGTATTCTTATATTTAAGGGAGTGAAAGATTGAGTGTGCCATAGAGTTCTGAGCTTCATGTAAGTTTGAACAACAGTCGTATTTATGTGGTTCGACCAAGTTAGAGTGTTATTAAAAGTTACTCCAAGATTTTTTGTTTTTGTAACAAAGTCAATTCTATCGCCCGTTGATAACTATTTCATTCCCAAACTCTGGATTTGCATTTCGTTTGCGTATTAGCAGACATTTTAACTTGCTAGGATTAATGCATAAACCATTTGCTGACATCCATCTGTACAATTGACTAGGTCATAGTTAATTTTGTCTATATTTTCATCTATTGACTCGATTGGGGTGCTCAGAAAGAGTTGTACATCGTCAGCGTACATGTGTATCTTACAATGAAAAAGATAATCTGGTAAATCATTGATCTAGATTGAGAACAAAAGTTGCCCTAATACAGATCCTTGCGGTACACCTTTTATAAGTTTCAGATGAGTTGCTATTTACGTATACAGATTGTGTGCGATTTGTGAGATAAGAGGAAATTAAAAGCGTTAATGTTGAGGAAAAATTAAGAAACGTCTTAATTTCATACAGAGAGTTTGATGATCAACTGTGTCAAACGCCTTGGAATGATCTAGAAGTACAAGGAAGGTTATTTTGCTGTCGTCTGTGTCAAATTCCATCCCCCGAAATTCGAGTGCAAATTCTAAGAAATTTTATTTTTTCATTAAATAAAGACCCTACAAGTTTGCTAATCAATTAAAGCCAATTCACAAATCAACACAATAAACAAACTCATTTTTATTACAAACACATTAACAGATTTACTAAACACACACATGTCATTGTACAATTTTATGTATGTGTTAGTAGCAACTTTAAATGCAATTTACTCAAAATAAAGGAAAAAATTTAAAAATCTGTAAATCTGCAAAACGGCTCAAAAGAAATTCCTTTCAAATAATATACATTTGGTCAAAATCGGGATATAATGGTAGAACAAAACATCAGTCACAAGAAATCGCCTAGCCTATTAATATTATAGATTTCCCAAGTATTGAGACAATTAGCCAAGACTATTCGTTATTAAAATTGATTATAGCCGAAAAATTAAATACTAACACCTAAAGAAGTTGGTTCTTTAAATTCAAAAATATTTTTAAAAAAACTCAACAGAATATAAAAATTATGAAAAAATAAAATAATAATAAAATACAGAAATTCATGAAATGCCAAACACAATAATATAACTCGTAATATTAAGAAGTATGAGTGATAATTAAAGTAAATTAAATATCAATCAGACGGCATCCCACTTTTTTTATTATACCCTATACCACTATGTGGTTTGGGTATAATGACTTTATGCTGCTGTTTGTAACAACCAAAAATATTTGACCTAGACCCATCTTTAATTATACCGATCGAATCAGAATCACTTTCTGAGTTGATTTAACAATGTCCGTCCGTCCGTCCGTCTGTGTGTCCATGTAAAGCTTGTAATCAAACTGCAGGTCGCAAATATGAATATAATTTGATGAAATTGAAATTGGTGAGAATCGGTCCATGTTCAGACCTAGCCCCCATACAAATTACCCCTATGAAATCGACATAAATTGTCATAAGATCCAAATTGTCATATAGATCTTACTCAAATTGGGTTTGTATGCGTTCATTACATCCATTAATGAGTAGTCCTCCAAAAATGATCCCTTTGGCCCCATAAAGAGCTGCTTCCCGATCTTCACTTAAATCTATTAAAAAACAAAAATATTGCACTGATTCTTCTCAGATTTTGTTTGTATATATTTTTGTAAAATACAAGAGACTTTAGTAAACATAATCAGGATCGGTCCATTTTTGGACCTAGTCCCCATATAAATATAGCATTCGATATGAACTTTTTCATATCTGCAGCCAAAAAAAATTAATAAAAATCAGACTAAAATTTGGTTTTTGCTTATTTTCTATGTCCAGTTAGTTGGGCCTAAGTGATAGGGCATGGTATAGGGTATCGTATAGTCGGTCTAGACCAACTATAATTTTCTTACTTGTTTTTTTATTATTTTATTTTCAAAAATCATTTTTATAAAACATATCGAGGGCTTATTTTCAAAAAGTGCTATCTGCATTAATAATTGTTTAAAAGAGAGCTTGTAAAACTGATTTATTAATAAGATCTGAAAGTATTTGTCGATTGATTTGCCACAAAATCTATTAAGAAATAGTCGGACTTATCATGAATGATATCAAAATTAATATTAAATATATTTGACAGTTATATCAGCGAAAAGTTTGAAATAAAAAATTTATATTGCTGTCAAATGTAGATAACACTTTTTGAATATAAGTCCTCGATATATAAAAAATAAAATTAAAGAGAGACGGTTTTCGCAAACGTCAGTTAAGGCTGTCACGCAACTGTGGTTTGCTCGAAAGCCAGATTGTTTGTGGGACATTAAGTTGTGTTGAGTTATATATTGATTCATTTGAAAAAAAATTATCTTTTCAAAAACTTTTGACAAATAACATAGAATGGCTATTGGTCGTTGCTCAGAATTTGATTTTGGGATAGGTATTATTTTAGCATGTTTCCATATGGTAGGGAAACTGCTTGAAGTTATAATGCAGTTGAAGAAAAATGTTATATAAGGCAGTAAAAGTGGAAGAAGTATTTTAATAAATTTCGGATTTACATTATCATATCCTACAGAGTTCGACTTTACCAGAGAAAAGCATTTTATAATATCAAGTTGATTAACGCATTTAAATTCAAAGGAATTTTCCTCGGCAAAATTTTGAGTATTTCGTTTATTATTGTAAAATCCATGATCAACTTCTGCCGAAGGTAGATTCGTAAATTTTAAGTTCAATTCGTCAGCGTCTATCGAACAGCTATTATTATTGCATCTTCCAATGCCAATATCTCTAATTGTCTTCCACGTTTGTTTGGAGTCAATGCCAGAATTAAATTTTATAGAAAAGAAATTGCTCTTATTAGTTTTGATTTTTCGATTAACATCTCTCCTAGCCGTATGATATTCGTTTTGAAGTTCAGGTGTTTTAAACCTCTTCCATCTGGAGTACGCAATATCGCTTCGATAGATCAAGTCTTTTATAGTAGTAGTAAACCAAGGTTTAATACTGACGGTTTTGGATTTTGTTTTCAGAGGTACCGCTTCGTCGAAAAGTTGTAATAAATTGTTCTGTGGAAAGGTTAAATGATCATCAATAGATGTCATACAGTAAATACAATCCCAGTCAATTTGGTAAAAGTTTGAGTAAAGTAATGCGTAGTTTAGATTTTTGAAGTCACGGTATGAGTAAACCATATTAGCTTGCTGAATTTGATAGTTGTAAGTCAGGAAGATCAAATTATGTTTTGAAAAGCATGGTGCTGATATTTGATCATACAATAACACGTTAGACAAATCACTGACAAAGAAGATATTAAGCAGACTATTGCTATTGGTGGTGTAGTGTGTAGGTAAGTTATCATGCTGCCAGTAAGCTCCGACTCATTAATAATGTTTGAATTAAAATTTCCAGCTATAATAATATCATTATATCCATCTGTTAAAATCTCCAGTTTATCAAGAAACTTGCAGAACCTAATGTTTTTATTTGGCCTGTATACACACCCTGCAAGCATTTTCCTTCCGCTTGATTTGATCTCTACAAAAATATATTCTACCTTATCTTGCTTCTCAGATTTACAGCAAAAAGCACATGCAATAATATAATAATATCTCAATCAATATTATAAAACCTTATGTGTGGTTGTGTTTTTGTTTATTTGTATGAGCTTCAGTCCAAAACGAAATAACCGATTTTCTTTAAATTTACTAAGCGGCCGATGTAATATCTGGAAGAATCTATAGGCTATAGTGATCATGATTTGACAAAGAGGTGTGACACGTTTCATATGAACATAAATTACAAACTTCTGCTTTAATGCTACTGAAATCTTATTCTATCGATAACTGACATTATTATGTGTTATTATTCATGTTATTTGCCACAAATATGAACTCGATTGGAAGAGGGCCGTGATTTCTTTCATAAAAAAACAATATAATTATTACCAACTTGACTCCAGTCACATATTATTATATCTAATTTATTACAACCTGCAATTATTTATATAAAACAATACAGTAGATGTGGGTGGAATTGCCGGAAAAAGTATTTATTTTAAGCACTTTTTCTTAAAATAAAGACGTTTTCTTAAAAAGTACATTTTCTTAAATAAGTTCCTTTTCTCAAAAAATTAGTTTTTCCTTAAAAAAGTAAATTTTCTTAAAAAAAGTACATTTTCTTAAATAATGCCTTTTGCTAAAAAACGGTGCATTTTAGTAAAAATTTATTTTTTTTTTACTAAAATAATACCTTTTCTTAAAAATATGTCTTTTCTTAAAAAAATACATCTTCTTAATAAACTAACTTTTTTAAAAGTACTTTTACTTAAAAAAAAAGTACAAAAAACGGTACATTTTATTAAAAATGTATTTTTTTTTACTAAAATAGTACCTTTTCTTAAAAATATATCTTTTCTTAAAAAAATACATCTTCTTAATAAACTAACTTTTTTAAAAGTACTTTTACTTAAAAAAAAAGTACCATTTTTACAATAAGTATCTTTTTTTAAAGTGCTTTAAAAAAATAAATTTTTTAAAAGACTAAAATTTTTTAATGAAGTATCTTTTTGAAATAATTTACCTTTTCTTGAAAAAAAAATCATTTTCTTAAAATTTTATTAGAAAAAAAACATTTTTATTTGTTATTTAATATTTATACAAATGTCAAAATATTGTTTTTGATCTCTTCAATGATTGAGTTAGAAAATTTTTTTTAGTTGTTTAAAAAAAAACAACAAGTATATTGTAAGGCAAAAGCATACACACATAAAAAAACTTTTGTGTCAAAGATGTTCTATATTTAGTTTGTTATATTGGGGAAGGTTTAATAGTATAACTCTTTACTTGGATTCTCATTGAATTGGTTTCACAGCAAAGGTATATGAATAAAGTTTTCACCAAACAAACTATCTACTGCTTTTGGTTACTGATGACTCTTCCCGAAACAGCTGTGTAACCTGTCATGAAGAATATAGATCAATTTTTGAAACAAATCTGCTAATGTTTTTTACATTATTTTAAAGTAAAAACATATGATTTTGAGCCTGATAAAAATTTTTTAAAACCCAAACTTTTTTTCTTAATAATAAAAATGAAAAAGTACCTCTTTACAAAAGTATCTTTTTAAACAAAGCTCATTTTTTTAAGTGACCTCTTATAAAAAAGCATTTTATTAAAAACAAGCTTATCTCTGAAAAAAATAAATTTTTTGAATAGTCCTTTTCTTAAAAACTAGACTTTTCTTTCAAAATTACCTTCTCTTAAAAATGTACCTTTCTTCAAAAATTTATTTTTCTTAAAAAGTAACTTTGCTTAAAATAGTCCTTATAGTACATACCTCTTCTTAAAAAACCTAAGTTTTCCGAAAATAAATTTTTCTATAAAAAAAGTTTCGCTTTCTTAAGACAGTCCCCTTAAGAATTTTTTTTTCTTAAGAATCTTCCTTTGATTTAAAAAGTAGTTTCTCTTAAAGATGCACCTTTTCTAGAAAAATAACTTAAAAAAAAATACTTTACCTCTTCTTAATAACCTAACCAATAAAAACTAAGTTTTTATTAAAACTCTTTCTTAACTTATGCGTTTTGAATCTCACCGTGACTATGCGTGACAGTGTGTGACTATCTTAAAATTTACCTTTGGTCACAACAAGTCTATGGACAAAGTTTCAGATCGATCGGATGAGGGAAAATGGGGTTTAAATGACTCCGTGACTGTGCGTGACTGTGTGTGACTATGCGTGACTCTGTCAAAGTTAATCTTTTTTCGTATACATAAGTGGAAATGGGTTTTAAATCACTGCGTGACTATGCGTGACTGTGCGTGACTATGTCGGAGTTAATTTTTCTTTACAGCAAGTATATCGACCAAGTTTCAGATTGGTTGGATGAGAGGAAATCCGTTTTAAATTTCTCCGTGACTGGGCGTGACTATGCGTGACTGTGCGTGACTATGTCAAACTTAATCTTTTTTTCACAGCAAGTGGACCAAGTTACAGATCGATCGGATGAGGGGAAATGACATTTAAATCACTCCGTGACTATGCGTGACTATGCATGACTACCCCAAAATTAATCTGTAGTCACAACAAGACTATGTGCCAAGTTTTAGAACAATTGGATAAGGGGGAATGAGTTAATGAGACAGGGGGTATGAATTAAAAGAAAGAGTTTAATAACTTTTCCAAAAGAAGTATATTGGCTAAAAATAGTACTTAAAAAGTGCCATTTCTATAAAAAGCATTGTTTTTATAGTACATATATTGTAAAAGAGTACCTCTACAAAAAAATAAGTTTCTGAAAATAAAAAAATTTATATTTAAAGTCACTTTTCTTAAGAAAGTCCATTTCAATTGAAAATTTCCCTCTTCTTTAAAAAGTACCTTCTCTTGAAAGATAACTTTTTAAAACCAAAGTACTTGAATTAGAAAAGTACATTTTGTTAAAAATTACTTTTTTTAAAAAGTGCATTTGCTTAAAATAGTACTTTCGCTTAAAATAGTACCATTTCTACAAAAAGTATCTTATTAAAAAAAATTAATTTTTTTAAAAGTTCCTTTTTAATAGAGCATTTTTTAAAAATGAAGTTCATTTCTTCTAAAAAGTGCCTTATTTTAAACAAAGGACACTTTTCTTAAAAAAGTAATTTTTGTAAAATGCAAGGTAATGGTAATTTTTTTTAAAAGTAGCTTTATTAAAAATATTTTGTTTTAAAAAAATTAAAATATTTTTTTAAAGCACTTTTCTTAAGAAAGTCAATTTTCTTAAGCAAATGCCTTTTTTCTGAAAAGTATGTTCTTTGAAAATAGTACTTTTTCTTTAAAATATACCTTTAAGAAATGCCTTTTCTCAAATAGTCCCGTTTAAAAAAAAAATTGTTTTTAAAAAGTAGCTTTGCTTAAAATAGTACTTTTACTAAAAAAGCTAACATATCAACAAAAAAGTATCTTTTTTAACAACTACTTTTTTAAAGCAACTTTTTATAAGAGCAATTTTTTTAGTAAAGTACCTTTTTTTGAAAAAGTGCCTTATTTAAATAAAGGATCACTTTCTTAAAAAGTACTTATTATCAAATGCACCATCTCTTAGGTGGTAATTTTTTCTTTAAATAACTTTTTTTTAAATTTTTGAAAAAAGTTCATTTATTTTTTAAACAATTTTTTTTTTAAATAAACTTTATTTAAAAAAGTACATTTTTGAAAAAGTACACCTTTTTTAGGAAAGTAAGCTTTCTCAAAATATTTTTTAAGGTCTCTTTTTCTTTAAAAAGTACAAAGTAACAAAGTATCTTTTCACAGATAACTGCCTTTTTTTTATAAAAAACGTTTTTTAAAAAATTAACTCTTTCTTTTTAAAAAAGTACCTTTTGTTATAAAGTAACTTTTCTTAACGTATAATCTTATTTCAAAAGTACCTCTTCTTAAAAAAAATATCTTTTTATGTAAGACTAAATAACTGTTTTTAAAGAGCAAACTTGTATTAAAGGAAAAAATTTTCAATGGCCAACTAAGGGGCGTTACAACTTCTATATAGGTTTCATTTACTCCTGCAAGAAGCATATGGCTTTAGTAATTTTTAACTTGCACAATTTGTATTTCTATAAAAAAATACAAGTTTAAACTTATTACATTTCGTGATGCTAAATACCAAAATTTCAAAACCTTTAAGATTTATTAATTTCCAATATATTTCAACATACATTTGTTAGACAAATTTTATATTTAATAATCAATTTTTACATTAAGGCGTTTCTTTTAAGATCCCACATAAATTTACTTAATATTTAATTTTCATAATAAATGTCTTAAAAAAAAATGTTGGCAATTAATCAAAAAACAAATTAACTGCGAAAATATAAAAATTCAATTAACATTTTGCGATTAGTTAAAACAAAAAATATAACCCAAATTAATTGAGCACTAAAAAAATGCAACATTAATTTACACCAACCAAATTAAAACCAAAAATAAAAGTTCATAAAATTTGGATACAGCAACAAAAGCGAGTGAGTAGAACTAGCGAATGAAAATCTAACAAAAAAAAAGATAAAGATTTTTATCACAGCCAGCATATTTAATGGCAAATTTGTTTTATGCAAATGTAAAATGAAATGCGAAACGCCATCGTTTATAATGTTTTACAATGAATGTTCACATTCGTATAATGAAAAAGGTAGCGATCATTACAGCAGCTACATACACAATATTACGCCCGTAGAGCAATATCAATCGTAATGACATTCTCGGAATGGCAGACAATTTTTGTGTGTATAAGGAAAATCGGACCTTCAGTTAAGTTCAGAATAGTCATAACTAGTCCGTTGCGAGGAATTAAGAAATCCACATCCTCATATATCCCTATACTCAAAGTCCCATATAAGATCTTCTCAAAAATTTCAAACTAAATAATGGGTGTTTAGAAAGAACTTTCGTAACGGTTAGCGTCAAACGAACGGTCATACTTCGCTCACTTTTTGACACTTATGATCTGGCAAATCATCAGGAATAGGCTGATGCTTGAACAACGCTCCACAATTATCCAAATCTACTTTGCAAATAACTTATAGATTCGCGTAACTGATAGAAGGCTTCGTAATATTTTTGTCGTGCATAATCGTCCATCTCAGCAAGCCAACCGACGAACTGTAAATAGATTTCATACCACATACTCTCCAAATGATGCAATAACACCAACACGTCGGAGAAATGTACGTACTGAAGAGAATATCGTCGCTGTAAACAAAAGTGTGGAACAAATTTGTGTGAAATTTATCGATTCGTCGCACAGTGGCGCCATTTGAGTTTTTTCGTTGCAAAAATCATATATTTTGAACCGAATAACATAATTGAACAGTTTAAACAGCATAGATAACTGGTCAGGTTATGAAATGAGCGTTTGGAAAGGGTGCTACGCTTTGTAGGGGCCTACTTATGGGTTATCAAAGTTAAAATTTGTAGAAAAATCAATTTTATGGTAACTAAAAAAAATTATTTTTACATTTTTAGATTGTTTTTATTTTTTTACTTTAGGGTTTTATGTTTTAAATTATTACCCAACAAATTAAAAAAAAATTACTTCTTCTTTAAATTTATTTTTTCAATTTTCTGTAAAATATTCATCACAATTCGTAAGAGAAGGTATATCTAAAAGACTAATCATTTCTAAACTATAATTATTTTCTAACCCTATTGGTGACTTCACATGCCGCAGGGAAGAAATAAGTGGATCGGAAGATGCTGCCAACATGTTGAAGAGGTCCTCATTTGCCTTACCCTTGATGCTTTGAATGTGTTCTGCAATCTATATTTTTTATAAAATTTGTTAAGAGACTCCTGTGCTTCTTCAGAAAGCTCTCCAATTGGCAAAGACTGGTACTCAAGTATATCTTTGCCATGCGCCAATATTTTATGGACGGTCGGGGTCAACTTCTTCTGTGGATACATTTCTGCTAAAAGAGATGCAGTTTTCGATGCATATTCTCCATATGTTGTAGAATTGACATTTTCTTTGCAGTTTAAAACATTCAAGATCGTCCCAATCTTTTCACGATTTGATTGTCAATTCCAGTGATTCTAGTTACTGCCTCATCATTTTCAAAAAATCTCCTAAAAGTGTTTCCATCGTTTGAGTTACCGCATCCGTGCTTGGGACAGTCTACTTTTAGTCCAACTTGTTGAAAAAAAGCATCCTGTATTTGCTTCTTTCTGATCTTTTCCTTATCTTTTATTGGTGTATTTTCATCGAAGTTTTCCTCCTCTTGTGGTAGGGTATACGCCAGTTTTAGCAAGAACTCCATACACCTTATCCTTGCGTGCAATGGTGACATTCCATATTCGTAATTCTCCTCGTTTGTAGAATCGTTTAAATTACCAAAGTTCTTCTGACTCTTTTTGCAAATCGGGCATGACAATGTTGAGGTTGTTCCTGTCAGTTCGTTTACGACTTTTCCGTCAACCATGGTCAGGTGGAACTCGTAATTGCATTCAATATATTTTCCTTCTCCAATTTGCAGCTTTGTAGGCCTAATCTTGCTTATTTGTTCTTCAATGTCCTTCACCGTGGTCCTTATGAGTTCTGCCGATTCCCTTGCAAACTGAAACATTGTTGGTCGGCAATAATGCACCGATGATGGACGTGGATTTTTCCAGTGTAGGGAAACATCAGATTTTAGCCGCAAAGGAACAACAGATGCCACAAACATATTTCCGTCCGATATTGTAGCGTCATCGGAAGATATCCTTTGCTTATAAACGCTTTGTCCGGATGATCCATCGCAGCCCCATTTGCTGATCAATGTCAGTTTCTCAGGAAGAATTTTCACCTCATTTTCAGGAAGACTCTCCAACAACCGTTTTGCTGTATGGCCCATGAGATCCTGCAGATTGGCTTTCACAGAGACTTCCGTAAACTCCGTATGCAGTGGTCATGAATTTATTTTGGCTTGCGTAATATGCTTGTATCCTGGTAAAACGTCAGCCCCGTGTCGCATCAAGGATGCCCGTAGTATCTCATATTTTTCTTTGGAAAGTTGTAATTCCATAAACAAGGCCAAGGCTTCTTCGGAACCATACTTTTTAATGTGTGCGTTTGTGGGCTTGGGAATGCTTTCCTTAATCCTTTTTAGTCGCAGTGGGCTTGCATCAGCAACAGATTTTGTAATCTGCGACCTAAGTCTTTCACTATCCTTTGTATATTTAATAGACAGCGCGTCCGATAAATGCTTCGTGGTCAAGTCATTGGTGGCATCGGCAAGTTTCCTCTTGTGAAAATTGAAAACTCCTCAATACTTTTTTTTGGCCTTCCTTTTGCTCCTCAGATAAAAATTATTTGTTATAATTTCGCTTCTCTCAATATTTCCGTATAAGCTATCAGGTGCTTCTAAAGCAGCTTCCATGAAAAACTTTGGTGTGGTTGACCTTCTAAACAGTTCAAATAATTTTAAATTGTTTAACGCCATGGTTTCAGTACTTGTTGCGCCAACTTTCAGTCGTAGACTAATCCAGGCATTATGCTTATTTTGCAATATATAGGCTTATGCTACCATGCCTAAAAATTTACCTGTTCCCTGCATACATATGGATTTAGGCTGAATTATGCAATTCTGATATTATGCTCGTGTCTAAATAAGATTTGTGCCTACCTGTAGGGACCATAAGTCAATATTGTTCTTGACCATTTGTACTCCAAAGTAATTTTTAAGTGTGGTGCGTACCTGTGAAATTCAATGAGTAGTTTTTTGTGCATCCTGTGTCTGTAACAGAATATTGGGAGTAGACTTTGGCAGAGGATCACAGGTAGACAACCGACTTTCAAACTATTAGATCAAACTACTGTCAGTCAAAACATGTAAGGGATGCACGCCATACAATTTCTGCAACCATGTGTTTTTAACCTTTTTTACCTCTAGAAGCCAAACGGGCACGTACGGGCAGATAAAACCTTTTGAATTATGTAAAAAATAATCAAAGAACATGTTTTGCAAATATGGCAAATATAGAAAAATATGGATTTTTTTTTATTTTCCGTCAAAGTTGAAAAATAGTGAAAAAAACGGATAGTTTTTAAATAGTGATTTACCAGGAGAAACGCAACGCAAACAGTTATTTTTTTTTATCATTATACATTTAATAAATACGTCGTCGCACAGTGGACCATTTGACGAGAAGGCGGTCAAAAATCTATAACTTTTGATTGGATTGGAATTTTGATATGCGGTTTGGTTTGTTTGGTAGGTGAGACTTTAGCCTTTAAGTTTTGCTATAAAACGTAATTCTCGACCGAAAATAAAAAAAGTTACGGAGGGTTTAAAATACATTTTCATTTGTAGTTGAATTTTAGTACAAAAGTGAAGTGTTAAAAGGTAAAAAAAAGGTTTTTTTTAATATAATGTCTTATTTTTTCAGTTAATTTTACAACTAATACTTTTTAACAATTTTTTAAGTTAATTTTTTCAGAAAATGCCAAACTTTGGCCCCCGTAAACTTTTTAGTCCTAATGTGCACAAGGGCCAAAGGTTGTTTTTTTTTTGAAAGATCCCGAGTTAAAATATAATTTATTAAGCAGCGAACGTAAAAGTTACCTTATATTGGTTCAAGATAGAGAAGTTTCAATGAAAAACTCGTATGTGTTTGCTTTAGTTAAATTTTTTTATTGTCTTTTTAAATATTTCTATATCAATTTTTATGCTAAATTTATGAAATATAACAATTTTTATTGTAAATTTACAAAATATATAAATTTTTAAATCAAGAAAATTTTTTTAACTATATAAAAAAAAGTTTAACATATTGTTAGTGTAATGAAAAATTAATTTAAATTAACCAATTTTAGTAAAAATTTCTTCTAAATAGCCTTCATTTTCATCTTCTAGAAGTTGTTTAGCTTCTTCGACTAATTCAATAGAGGTAGTTTTCCATTTTTGACGAATGTTGGACATATATGGATCTGAAGTGCACAACAAAATAGTGATAAGGTCTTCATTAGTACAACATCTTTACATTTTCCTTGTGTTGTGCTCGCGAAAGAATCTGTACTCTTTGTTCGTTTTTTCTTGCGCTTCTTCAGATAGATCTCCTATAGGTAGCATATTGTTTTGAATTATTTGTTCCCCATGGTACAAAATTTTATGAACTGTGGATGGCATATATCTCCAAGAGTATCTTTCATTATAAAGAATAGCTGTTTTATTGGCGTACTCTCCAAATTTTTTTGCATTTATCTTTCTGCTGCATGCTAGAACTTGTAATATGATTTTGAATCATCTTATTAATTCATGATCTACACCTTTGATAGATGCTGCAGTTTCCGGATCGGAAAAAAATCTCCTTGCAGTATTTTCATCATTTGTGTTTCCTTCCCCTTGTTTTTGTTGGTCGATTACGAGGCCTAGCTGTAGATATTTTTGTTGAATTTGTTTTTTTTTTTGCTTTCTTTTTTCTTCATTTTCTTTGTTTCGCCTAACGGACCAAATTCCACATCATAACCCAATTTAAGAATATGCTCCATAAAACGTATTCTAGCATGAAGAGGGGACATTCCAAATTCGTAGGCTTCCTTAAAACTATCGTCTTCTGGTGGGGGTTGGCTTAATTGACTTGATGTCTTTTTGCATATAATGCAGCTTGACGTTGACTTTGTTCCACTTAAAGCTTGTGCAACTTTTCCATCAATCATTGTGAGACACATTTTAAAATGTACTTCAATGTCTTGGTCATCAAATTTAAATATTACTGGTTGAAGTTCCTTAATTTGATCTTTTATTTTTTGAACTTCTTCAGTTATGACATCTTTGGTTTCCTTTTTGAATGCAAATTTTATTGGTCTGCAATACTTTGTTGAAGAAGGAATTTCATTTTTCCATATATCAATTTCTGTTGCTCTACTAGTTTATGGCTCTAAGACGCTATACCTTTTTGTTAAGCGCAATGGAACGAAAGATACCATAAATAAATTAGCATCTGATGAATTTTCGGCATTAAATTGCTTGTATTGTTTCTAAGCAGAGGACCCATCACATCCCCATTTAGAAATTAAAGTAATGCTGCCATTACCAATTTTTTTCAAATGATCAGTATCAAACGTATTTAGCAATCGTTCTGCAGCATGTTCAAGGAGATCTTGCAATTTTATTTCTGCCGATGTTGAAGTAACCCTAATAGCAGTTTGTGAAGGTAAGCATTCTTTTTTGGCAGAAACTAAATCTCGATACTCCGCAATTCCTTATACTGATTTTTGGTCAATTTCAAATCCAAAAATAGGGCGAACGCTTCTTCCGGCGTAAATTTCTTTTCTTCGATTGGTGTAGGAATGCTTTTCAAAATCCTCTTTGTGCGCCTTGGGCTCGCCTCTACTATTTTTTCAATTACTTCAATTTTATTTTTTTATTTTGGGTTGGTTGAATTTGGTGCAAAAATGAATCCTTAATAATTCTTTGAGAAATTTCTTCATTGATATTCTCCAGCTTGAGCCTTCGAGATCTTTCACTACATCCGTCAATTGGTTTTGCTGGTCGACCCTTTTTTCCACTTTCGTTGGCAGTTGTAGACGCACTCTCAAAAATAAGTTCCTTTATTAACCAGTCTTGGTAACGTATGTTCATTTTTGCCTTGCTATGAGAGCATTCAATGTACCGTCTTTTCAAATTCGATGCAAAATTAGTAATTTTTCCTTTGTGCATTTCAATGTCTTCTAGGTTACAATTACAAAGAAGTCGTTGCTCACTATGTAGAAAATTATATCGTCTACATCATTTCGTTGAAAATAAATATCTGCCAGATCTCTGTAACAGTACTTAGCCATTGCACAAATTATAATGAATAATAATTGTGGAAACATTATTATAAATACTCTTTCTTGCAATTATGTAAAATAAACATTTTTATCTTTTATTACCACTTTTAGAAGCATAAAAAACCCACACCCTAACCCCTTTTAAAAGGTGAAGCATACCTGCTCATATCTTAAATGGCTATGTCGCAATAGTTTTTTTTTTACCATTTTCCTGTTATTTAAATTGTTTCCCATTTTGTATTTAAACTAGAGTATATAACTCTAATTCAGACTATTAATATTTTTAAAAGATACCTATGTAAATGTACCTGTAACAATTAAGCTCATTATATCTCAACCCTTTTTTATAAGTATATAACAACTCCTGACAACTCTACCAACACGCAAAAAAATACACCGCGGTGCACCGGTACGACCAACTTTTGTATTCATAACACTCTGACGGACGGACGGACATCGTTTAATCGACTAAGAAGGTGTTTTTGAGTCGATCCGTATAATAATAGATGGATAAAGGTCCATTATTTTTGGCAGTTACAAACATCACCTCAAACTTAATATATCCTAACCACATAGTGGACAACTTTTGTATTCATAAATTTTGCAGAAAGTATCTAACCTTGTGTCAGAAAAATTGTTCTGGTGCACACGGGCGGAAACTGGCGGGTATATAATGGGATATAGTAGTATAGGGGAGGGTTTGGACTATAGAAGAGTGCAAGATTTTTTCTGACTGCTTTTGACTCGCAGGAGTTATGCTCTATTAAGTAGGTGATTTTCGGAAAATTTTGACCTTTTTTAAAAAAAATTTTGTTTTAAAGTTTAGAATGACTCAGTGATTTGACATTTTTACCATTAATAGTATGGAAGCCACAATTATACAAAATTTAGTTCACTTCATAATCTCTCAAATAAAAAAAGTTACAGTCATTCAAAAATAAAAATTTACAAAGAAATTTTTAATTTTAGCAAAATACTGAGAAAGCCCATTTTCGAAGACCCTGTTCGCTGTGATATAGTTGAGATAGAGTCGCAATTTTTTGGCTCCCGAGGTTTACTAGTATTAGCTTTCAAATGAGTGACATAACTTTAAAATCGATAAAAAAAATGATTTTTGGCCGCCTTCTCAAAGTATGGCCCCACAGTGCGTGCAAAAAAGTTTTGCATTGATATTCTTCTATGTTTGTAACTTTTTTGACATGTTTTTAGTGCAAGAAATTATTGTTTTTTTTATTATTACTGTAAAATGCAAATTTTTTCTGTGTTCGGTGCATAAAGGGCCCATGTCAAAAAACAAAAACAATCATACTTACTACGATTATTGAATCAAAATTTTGCAATTTGTATAAAATTTGTGTTTTAACATGAAGTTTAAGATTAAGTACCAATATTTAACAAAACCAAAAAAAATTGTAAAATGGAATATGTACCCTTTGTGAAATAAACGATTCATTTATGTTTTTGATAGATTTAAGTGAAGATCGGGAATCAGCTTCATATGGGGGGTTATAACTAAGAATTGTCTTATAGGGTTTAGTTTTGGACTACAGATGAATGGTTGTAAAGCCCAGTATGACCGAATCTATGTGATAATTTGGATATTATGACAATTTAAGTAGATTCCATAGGGGTCATTTGTGTAGTGACTAGGTCTGAACATGTACCGATTTTTGCCAATTTCAACAGCGTTCGCCCTGTGGGCGATAGAAACTTATACACTAAATTTCGTCCAAATATATTAATATTTGCGACCTGAGGTTTCATTACAAGGTTTACATGGCCATGCAGACGGACGGACGGACACATCGACAGACGGACGGACGGGCAGAAAGTGATTCTAAGTCGATCGGTGTAATATAATAATATGACCGCATAGTGCTATGTGGTATAATAAATTGTAATAAAAAATGTGTATTAAAGAATAAAAAATATATATTGTGAAAAGTCTAATTGATATTATAATCTATAATATTAATAGGTAAGGCGATTTCTTGTGACCGATGTTTTGTTAAACAGTTTTATTCCGATTTTGACCAAATGTATATTATTTGAAAGATATTTCTTGTTAGCTGTCCAGCAGATTTACAGATTTTTAAATTTTATTTATTTTTTTTTTTTTTTTTGGAGTAAAATGCATTTTACAGTTGCTACTAACACATACAAAAAATTATGCAATGATGTGTGCATTTTTTAAATTTATTAATGTGTTTGAAAAAAAAAATGAGTTTGTTTTCTTCATTCACAATAATAATTGTATTGAATTGAAAAATATTCTTGGACATAAACCAATAAGTAATAATATTTAAAAATTGTTGAATTGTGAATTGGTTAAAATTGATTGGCATACCCTTAGGGTCTTCATTAAATGAAAAAATAAAATTTCCTAGAATGTGCACTCGAATTTCGGGGGCTGGAATCTGCTAGTAGTTAACTAAAGTTTATAATGTAAAAAAACGGGAAAGTTATACTGAAAGTGGAAAGTCTAAACCGATAAGTACTAACAAAAGTTGTTCTCTATAATATCTTTTCAATTTATGACATTCAATTTATGACATTTTAAGTAGTATTTAAAATGTTCCTTACATCACATATTTAATACAACGCCTTTAGTTTCACAATTCAGTGTTTGATCCAACCTTTTGCTACATACGGATCCCAAACATGGCATGAATTGTATGCCCATTTTTTCGGTTGCGTTCATATCGGATGTAATTGTTATATAAGGCTAGGTCCATACAAATATGGTTGCCAAACGGGGAAACCTGTAGTCCGGTCTTTTTTTTTGGGATTGACAAGCTATATATATACATATATACAATGCAATGGAAACTTTTAACAAAATATATTTCTGACGACCTGAACGGTTGGTTCATACCAAAAAATGGATTTTGGTTTTGTTTATTAAAAAAATAAAGAATAATAACATAAATAGCTTAACTTAAAAAAAAAAATAACAAAACTTAAAAGTATTAATTTTTACGCTGTTGCCAAAACATTGGATACCTTTACTATACAATAATTTAAAATTTTTCCTCTACTCTTATTGTCAATATTTTGTTGGGTATCCATTTTTTCAGTACCGGCTCAGAATGCCGAGGCATGGAGTCTGATATGTTTTTTGATGATATCCATTGAAATATTGTGCCACTCAAAATTAACTGCCTCTATGAGATCTGTCCTATTTTTGTAATTTTGTGTACGTACTTTTCGATTTGCAACTTTCCATAGATTTTCTATGGGACTGAGATCGGGCGATTGGGCTGGCCCTTCCAAAATATTAACTGCACTAGATTGTAGCCACTCGGTTGCAGTTTGGAAGGTGTTTTTCGACCATTGTCTTGTTTGAAGTTCCAGACCAGAGGCATATTTTCCACGTCATTTAGAATTGTTCGGTATTCAATTGCAGTTATTGTATCTTGTACAACATCAATTGTACCCATTCCTTTGCTTAACTTAACAGTTTTATTTATACCAGCAGATTCCAGCATCCGAAATTCGAGTGCAATTTCTAGGCAGCTTCATTTTTCAACTTAGCCAATTCACAAACCAATACTTTTATGGTTTATTATTATTGTGAATGAAGATAACAAACTCATTAACAAACACATTAACAAATTTAATAAAACACACATAGCATATGTATAGTTTTATGAATATGTTAGTAGAAACTTTAAATGCAATTAAATCAAAATAAAGGAAAAAATTTAAAAGTCTGTAAATCTACAAAACGGCTAAAAAGAAATACCTTTCAAATAATATACGTTTTGTCAAAATCGGCATAAAACGGTAGAACAAAACATCGGTCACAAGAAATCGCCTATCCTATTAATATTATAGATATTTTGGGTGTAATCTTTTTCGCTTTGGCCATCGCACAGTGGCGCCCTTAGAACAAATAAAATTGAAAAAATCAAAAGTTTTACGTGCGCTTACGGTATTTTGAATAAAGATTACAAATTTTCTACTTTCAATAAAACCAGATTTTTCAAAGTTCACCGATTTTCAGTTTTCAAAACAAAATCAATAATTTTTAGCCAATTTGGTCCTTAGTCTATGATTGAAAGTTGGCGCGACAAGTGCTTTGTATCAAGTAGCGTTGAACAACCTAAAATTGTTTGATCTGTTTAGGAACTCAACCACCTCAATGGATTTCGTGGAAGCTCCTTTAGAAGAACGTGACGTAATAATCTGCAGAGAAGCGAAAGTAAAATAAATAGTCTTCCCCTTACATATGCAAATATTATGGTGAAATGGATTCGACCAAAGACCATTTATCGGAAATATACAAAGGCCAATGACAAAGTTAGGTCGCGTATTACAAAATCTGTTGCTGATGCAATCCTAACCTACTTGGTAAAAGGAAAAAGGTAAATTTTTATTTCATAGTTAGAAGTTTGAGCAACACTTCTTAAAACTATCGTTTTTCTCTGAGTGTTTTATCTAGTAATTGTTACAAGTATTCGCTTAAATTTGCCTGGTTATTTCATTTTATTTCTGTTTTTGTTGTTTTTTTTTCGGTACTGTTGGGTGTTAGAATTATTGCACTTGGCAGCTAACAATATGGCATTTTACTTAATTGATGTTTAACCTTGAGAGTTTAAGAAAAGAAGATATTGATACTTTAAAGCAGTAATCTGCCTTTTATTAAATGAAAGCTTTTAAGAAACAAAAAAAAAGAAAAAAAATTAACAAAAATCTAAAGAAAACTTGTTATGTTGCCATAAGAAACATGTTGAAAGTGATATCGATTGGTTGGCTGCATTTAACATTAAATAAAAAATGAAAAAAGGAATTAAAGAGATGTTTGGCCATCGATAGTTTTTGTATTATAATTGTCGTTCAATGTAAAGTGTGAATGGTGTGGATTGTCAATTGCTAGGTGTACATTATAAATATGCAACTTTAAGCAATTGCTGCTGTTTAAATTGTTAAAGTGGCATGCAATTTTATTGAGCAGCAGCACATTAGAAACTCTGCTGGTAAACTTGAGTAGAAATATTGGCGGCTAAAAGTAAATGCTTATTCAAATATCTTGTCAGGCTCAATTTGAGATTTCAAATATTTGATAAGGATTTTTTTTCACAACTGCTATTGCAGCGATTACTCAGCTTATTGCGTTTTTATTGAAAAGATCAAGTTGTTTGGTTGTTGAAATAATTTTCATAATTTAAGGCTTTGCAAGCGTTTAACAATTGCCCGACTACAACGAACAAGTTAGAGCAAAGATTAATGTTGTTTTTATTTGTATTTTTGTTGTATGTTTATTTTAATCATATTTGTGCATGCTTCTAGGTCAGATTTATTAAAAGATTGAATTGTGGTCTCGTTTCTTATATTGTTATGGATTTTTTTTTAATGCAACAGTTCACTTTATTTGTTGTATTTATTTCGTTTTTAACATAACTTTTGATATGTTTTAAGCGAATCAATTTTTTGTTGTTGTAATATGTCTGTATTATATTGAATTTAATTTTAAATTGTTTATTTCATTGTGTACTGCGTGTTGTTGCCTGCATGTTTGCGTGTTATTTTTCATATTTTTCGGTTGTTATTTATTTTCATGAATTTAATCAATTTTTTATTTCATGTATTATCTGATTTAAAAAACTAAATTGCTTAATTTAAGCTCATTGATTTTATTTTATATTTTTTGCCCACAAAGTAAACTCTATGATTGTTCATGTTTGTTTTGCCTTATTTTTTTTTCTGTTGGCAATGGTAACATTGAACTTTGAACTTGAGTGTATATTTAATTTGATTTAGTTGTTGAAGCATGTTCTTAATCTTTGTGAAGTGGAATATTAAGCCTTAAGTTTGAAAAATGTCAGCATCTTCTAAAGGTAGATTTACGTTGCACTCATTAACCAGAGGGGACAGATGTAGCATCTAAAAATTATGACTTTTATATTGTTACATTTAGCTTCTAAGCCGCTAACTGTTGGTCTTTATAAGTTTGAGCTTTATAATGAGAAAAATTTTCTTTGTTACTGCACGAAAGTGATGTCAGAAGAAATATTAGTCTTAGAAGAAGATACACATACGAGTCTATTTATATAGAAAGAGTGTTTTCAAGCGGTGCACCGTAGTACACATTGATCAGATTGCAGTGTATATTAAATTAATTGATTAAATTAGTCTAGAAATAAAATTGCCGTCAAATTTCATGGCCTAGTGTTTTTTTTTTTTTGGCACAAAAGTGGTGTGGGGCATTTGATATTTCTTGGCGACTTTTTATTCGATTTTGAAGTTATATATCTTTCTGAGAAGATTATACTGAAATCGATTAATATAACAAATTGTCGAGAAATTAAAATATAGAAGAAATTGGCGAAAAATCTGAAAAAAGTCATATGTTTCCCATATAAACACATTTGAAATTTTCAATCGGACTCCGGTGCGACTTTTCTCCCCCAAATCAAATTTTCATTTTTAAGAACCACTCTAGTGGTCATAGATGCTAGTCCCAGTAGGTGTAATGCTACGCATCATTTCGTTTTGGTAGTCAAAATTCATTATTTCAGAGATATTAATGCGTTACTGTTTTTAATGCTTTTGGAATCAATTGAGATTTGGCGCGTTTGAGGTCCAAAATATTTTTTAAAATGGTGTTTAGAATCCTTTTGAAATGAAGACAGTGTCAGTTTGTCCAATTGTCATTCAATGATTTTACACTACCAAATCTTCCATTTCCTTCACGTGTTTCCCACCAGTAAGTGTTTTATCTCGTCCGGGGCGGCCTTGTCTTCAACGCTGGAACTGTTAAGAACTGTTTATGCTACTTATACATTTTTTCTTATATAGTCTGGCGATGTTAATATCTCTGCTGCAGAAATTTAATTACTTAAAATTCCTTAGCTCTTTACTAAAACCAGTGTCACTATTCAAGCAATGAAAACATTGTTATGAAATTTGGCACTTACTTCAATACACTACTACCGGCCTGAAGAATAATATTTGCTAAGATCCGATAAACACATTTTTCAACTCACATTTTATTCTATTTGATTTTTGTCATCAAATTTTTTATCGAATTGAAGTTTATACGAGGATTGCGATGTGCCAAACTACAGAATTTTCGTCAAATATGACATCAGAATCCTGATGCCTGACCTTTGTAATGTCATATATTCTCAGAAGGTTTTGTGATACAAGTTCTGTTTGTATTAGTACAGCGATTTGAAAAATTTATCTCGATCAGGAGATGGAAATAAATCGTGGAAATTTTTTTCGATGATTTACTTCGATTTCGATGTACTATGGCGATGTACTAGCGTACATTGCGTGCAAATATGATCGTGATTTTTATAAAGTCTAGAAGAACGTAACAGGTTATGGCGCAAGGCTTTATGAAAGTATTGGTTTTTCAAGCCTGTTTGGATCTTGCTAGGTGATTCAAATCTAACAAAATTTGTTCGAGTACGTAGCACTTAAAAAAAAAAAATCATTTCTTGTTACGGCAAAAATCCGGACTTATGGCAACTTTTCAGAGGAATGGTTGGTTGATATAAGTGGCACTTCACCGTCTATAAAATAGAACGTGGAGTCAAGTGACTCTGCTTTCAAAAACCACACCCACTTGGAAGGAAATTTAAAATTACTATTCCATCCATCAGATCTGTGTCCGATATCCCAGATATGTCTTATGATATGTCTGTACCTAGATTTCCGTTCCTGTCTAGAGATTCAAACTTACAGAAAATATGATATACTGTCTCCTCTTCTCGAAGTATTCCTTAGCTGTGGCAGTGACCGTTGTGTTGCCGTTCGAGTCTTCCTGCATGTTTGTCTATCAGCCGATGACCCGTTCATATGTCCGTACGCCTTGATAAGGTATTTTCTTCTCCTACTGCCTTGCAGTTCTATTTTCCGCAGCTCGTAGAGAGCGCACGAAATTTTCTCCCTTATATGTTCCCAGTGGCATTGTGACTGATACCACGGAAGAAGCATCAGGAGTAAAAGCTGCCCTTGTCACTTCGTTTACCCGTTCATCACCGTAAAAATCAATAGGACCCAAGACCTGTACTATAGTAATAACGACTTAGTTACAACAATTCCTCGTAACACTGTCCAATGACAACTGAAGATGCAATGCTTTATTATTCCTGTGAATTCATAATTGTTTTGAGTTTGACTTCGTAACTGAAACCATGGCAATAATTTATCATGTCAAGAAATATTGAAATATCTTTAAAAACTTCACTTTCATAATGAAAATTTTTTTAGGAAGACTTCTTCATTCCGAGGGGTAGTAAGTACCCAAAATAGAGGACCTATTCTTTCTATGTCCTTTTAATTCTAAATTCGTTAACAACAGCTCCTTTTGAGGAGGCTCGAAAAAGCTTTTGAGTTGGTTCCTGTGGCCGGAGGTCCATACTAGTGCATTCATGGAAAGGTTGCTTAGCTTTGGTAGTTCCTCCTCGCACTGTACTTCGACAACAGAAGATGTCATGTGAGAGTTGAGGAAGAGAAATACAACCTGACTGTCAAACAAAATAACTAAAGGCGCTAAAATGTACCGCGGGTAAGCCATATGCCCTGCGAGGAGGGTTCACGGAATTGTCCCTATCAGAAGCTGAACGAACTAGAACACAGAAACTGGAGGTGTTAAAACCTACCAGAGAAATGATGGTCACATGCCATAATTGTGCCAAGGTGTCTGAAGGTGATATGGATGTAACATGAGTTGAGAAACGAAGTTGGAGTCTTGTCGATATTGTCGCCACTCTGATATCGTCAGCAGAAAGAACGGGTGAAGTAGACTAGAGTGTTATAAGTTGAAAAACGAAGTCCGATGGTATTCGCATCAGCTGCCATACTGACAAGATTAATGTCGCTTAGTTGAAGATTTATATGATGGAACATGAGTGAAAACCAAGGCCGGGAATGGTTGAGTCAGCTACAACTGACCATTACCATTACGCAGAAGTTGGAAGCAAAGTGTTGAGTTGAAGACGAGTCAAAGGCGAGGTAGCACACGAAGCAATTATAGCATCCAAGATGAGTCGGTGACTAATTGAAATATGAGTTCGGCAACATTGTCGATGTCAGCCTTTCCACCGGATATCGGCAGCAGGGAGAATGTGTGTCAACAGTAGTTGACAAACGAGTTCGGAGATCTATCGATGGCATTTCGCATGTGCAGCCATAGGGGTGATTGACGTAGCAGGAAGAAGGAGTGTAGTAGATGAGAGTGCCGAAAGGGATATATGAGCTGGAAATGACTTCGGAAAGCTATCAATGTTATCTCCCATGTGAAAGTCATGGGTAGGCAGTGATGGTGGGAAGATGGATTTGAAAGTCATGGGTAGGCAGTGATGGTGGGAAGATGGATTTGAAGACTAGATGATCAATTTATGGCATGAGTTGGGAATGATCTTGAGAATGCTGAGTCTGGTTACACTGACGAGTGGAACTGAGAATGAAGGGAAGGAAAGAGTGTTGAGAGCATGAGTTGAAAACGAAGTCCAGTAGTGTTCTTGAGCTGGAGACAAGAGAGAATTGAGGATTAGTTGTCAGATGATGTGTATGTTCTTGGAAGTTCTGTTGAATATCGACAAGGAACTGTTGTACCTTTAAATGGCTTTTTTGGGAACGGCCCCTCGGGGATTCTCGTGGTTTCTGTAGTTGCCCAAAATTGCGGGAAGAGCACAGCTCGTCGTGGAGTTGCGTCAACCGGGTGTTGCGACCCATAGAGCAACAGGGTTTTAGATCGGCCCGATCCTTCAGTTATGCTAAACACTCCTAATTTGCGAATTGTTTTATGACAGGGCATTGGGCAGACGCATAGTATCTGTATAGTGTTTAATCACCGTAAGATAAGTCTACAAGACAGGTGCCTACGTTAACCACAAGAGCCTCATGTCAAACAAAATAATCACAGTTCCTTAATCCTACGTGTACAATCTTCCTATAATCTGCGCGTAAAAGATACTGGTATCGTCAGATAATGTGTAAGACAGCTGAATGTCAAAGTCGGCGAAACTCATCTTTAGGCTGTCGGTGTAGACTGAAATGTCATATTCTGCCGTTGAATCATTTTTATCATTTCTACTAGCGAACGGAACCTGAAACGACCTCTCAAAATCCAGTCTGGGAAGAAAATGGTGAAATGCATAATGCGAGCGCCAGCATAGCAAACATCAAATTAATGGATCATCAACCGCAATGCCCTGATGTAGCAACTAATAACTTGTTGTTAATTCTGCACATCATACGAGTAGTTTCGTTCGTTTCGTAAAATGCATGTTTTACGATTGAGTATCATAGCATTATCAAAGTATTCATCGTCTCAAATTTTTATTTTTTGATTTTACCACATGCTAAATTTTTGTTACAAATTTTGTACACCTTTTAATCGGGATTCAGAGTTGTTTTGCGAATTAAATCCTTTTTGTACATTTTGTTCTCATTGTCGATAAAACCAGTGACAGCTGATGCCTCAATGAAATAGGCGAATTTTATAAAAGTGTCCAAAAAACTGTATTCCACTACTTTAAATACCCAACCTTTTTAAATTTACATTAAATATGCATATATTGATATCGGTTCCCTTAAAAAAAAAAAAACACATCTTCAGTAACAAAATAGTTGCAGTTTTTTTCTTTATATATTTTGGTTTTCCGCATATTTAGTCAACCAAACAATCTTAAAAATAACGTAAAAGCAAACCAAAAAGTGTATTGTTGTCTTTGGATCACGTTTCTAACGTTTTATTTAGATAAAAACGTTAGAAACTATTTAAGTATTTTGTTTATTTTCCTCCCTAAAAGAAGAAAAAAAATGTATTATTTGAAAATGTTTTTTTTTTTGTTAGTGTTAACTCCATCATCTTCATGGAATGACTTCTTTTTTCTTCTTATTTACATATTTTTGTTGTTGTGTTTTTTTTTATGCTGTTTAGTTTACATAGATGAAAAAGGTGCTTTAAAACCGCATAACAAGCTAAAGGTTAACACTTCCTTTTTGCCAGTTTACGAGCCAAACAAACACCAGAAATAACAACAAAAACAACAGCAACATTAAGAAAATAAGCAAACAATAAAGCAAATAAGCAATTCTTTTACCTTAAGTTTAGTACAGGCTAGTAAAAAAGATTGTTATTTCATGCGTTTTTGTTGTTGTTGTTGCAAATTTTGCTCATTTATTTGTTGTTTGTTTAACGAAACAACCGCGTGCAAATGATGCTATTTAAAGCGGCGTTTAAAATTTAACTAACTAACAAAACTTTATCTATGTTTTTTTTTTTTATTTTTTGCTGTTCATTGTTGTAGTTGGGCTTAAGCTAATAGTCTAAACTAAAAGTAACGAAAAAAAAACTTCTTTAAAAATAAACCGCAACTATGCAAAACATACAACAGAAATCTTTCAAGACTTTTAAATGAAAAAAAAAAAATAATGCTGCTGATTTATTTTTTTTTTTTTTATCGATTTTACATTTTGGGCTGTTTATGGTATTTTCGGTAAAGTTTTATTTCTTCTTACAATGCCTTAAACTACAATGAGCCGGTTGTTATTCTTAGTTGGTAATGGTTTATAACAACAATAAAAATTGAGGCTGGATAAGGCAAGGCGTTGATGTTGTTATACACTATTAAAATTATACGTACGGTTGCAGCTCTCTATGGTTGTAATCATTCTTCAGTAGCTCTCTATAATTTCAGAAGGATTTTTTATGTTATTTTTTTTAATTTTTTTTTTTTTTTTTGTGAAAGTGACTTTATGTACTATTTATCATTTTTGGAATGAAATACACCAACATGAGGTCATCACTGACTTTGCTGTTTTACTCAATTCGGAAAAGAATAATGTCCGAAATCGATTTTTTTTATCTTTCATTAAAAAATTTATATAAATTCAAAAATATTTGAATTTCACACTCGAACTATCCATTACATCACACAAATTTTTTTTTTTTTTTTGGAAATTAACGATTTTCAAAAATTTTTTTGAATTACAGATTTAATATGAAATCTTTTTTTGAAAAAAAAAAGTAAAATTACCCGTTTTAATAACCATTCAAACATCTATTTATTTATTTACATATTATATTTATAACTAAATTATTAGTACAATAAAACGAGAAAAGAGCTACGACAGCGTTGGAATTAAGCTCAATGTATTATGAAAAATTTTAAATGGAATTGTAAAGGGTGCATTGTTTTATGTACTTGATTATTATGGATTTGTGAACTTGGCACTCAGCTTTTGAAAATCGGGATTTGTTTTTGCGATTCTTACAGAGTTTTGTATGCAGTTGATTGTAGTAATAAATATTTCGTTTGGAGATGCTTATAAAAAAGTTATAGGACTTTGAAGAAAACCCATCCCCCGGATTTGAAGGCACTAAATCTAATGGTTGATTCTTGTAGAGAATCGTTTGTAGTTGATGGTAGTGAAGGAATTTCCGTTTGTAGTAGCAAGGAAAAAAGTTATAGCTGTTATATATCAATGACCCCAAGTCCAAAAGGGATAATGGGGTCATATAATTTTTTTCCGAAGTCCTAAGCTATTAAGATAAAATATAAGATAAAATATAGTATTTAGAAAGAGTGCATTTAGTGAATACTAGCTGATCCGGCAAACTTCGCTTTGTCCAAAAGAGATTTTTTTGATTAAAATAATTTTGAAATTTTTTTGTATCGAAAATTATCGACAGTCAACAGATAACGCAATAATATAATTTGAATACAATAATTTTCGAATTCAGTTGAATTCAATATCTTATAATTATCGGATAGCTGACCCGACGGTCGTCGTCCCGTCCAACATTTGGAAAATATAATAAAATCAAGTATTAATTAAAAAAAAGAATAGAACAATAATTGTAATCAATTTAATGCTGCACGATATACAAAATTTTTTTATTTTCTGCTCCGGAGCGTAAATGAATGGTGAGGATGTTTTCCCAACTCGGGAACGTGCAACACATAGCTGGCCGTTTGAAAAGCATGACATTTTCAGATTTATGCCGCACACTTTCAGGGACTGTCCTTATGACTTGTTTATTGCCATCGCAAATACAAGTTTCAACGGGAACTGAACACCTTTGAACTGGAACGTCAAATCGGTTGAAGTCAAGAAATTCGCGGATTAAGCACTTCCTTTGAACCGCCCTTTCAAAATCCTTGCCACTATCATATTACTCATTAATTTCGTCACAATCAGTCGGGTTCCATTGCATAGTTTCGGGGCAAAAGGATAACAGATCCAACTTTAATTCGAATTAGGAGATTTACCGTAAAGCAGCGTGCATAATGGCTCCGGTGGTGGAAGCAATTTGGCAATTTAACCTTTCCTCCCACGCAACAAAATCCAGGCGGTTCTTTCTCAAATTAAACTGCATTGCAATGCTCACAAACGACAGACATCTGACCGAATTGAACCGATGTGTGCGAACTGTATTGAATGTTGGGCTCATATCGAAAGGGTGCATGCTCAATGTTCTCCTGAATAATTTGTTGTAGCCTACGTTGTCGTTAAAAAATCGCACATTGTGATCTGTCTTCATCACTTTGCCGAGCACGAACTTCTCTTCTTCTCAATCATTATTGCTCATTGTGTGCTTCGTTGATCTCTTCTGACTGTCGCGCACGATTTCCAACCATTCTGGTCGAACTGATTCCCTTCCAATAGCACGTTCCTCTTTCGTTCGACGTGTTGCGACACTTCGGTGCTGCGCTGCATTCTAAGAACGCCGGCCAGTTTTACCATGAACTCTTCTTGGCATCGTAATAAAATTATCCGAAAGTAAAAAAGAATATACATATATGTTTAAAGAAACAGTTATTCAATAATAGACCAATTTTTTAAATTAAAGCGCTTATGTAAGCTTAAATTTAAGCATATTATTTTAAGATCCAACTTTGTTTCATTAGGCAAATGAAGTTGATTAAAAAGTCTTTTGATAAATTCACTCCTTCATCTTATACTACCGCAGTAGCAATTAACCTGAAGAAAATTGCGGAAGTTTCAATTTTTGTTATGCTGCTGAAATTGCCATTTCTCTTAAACATTCTCCTTCAAAACGATCCAATATATTAAAGTTCAATAATTACGTTTATGGAAGTAACCCCACCCATTTATCCGATTCCGCCCATTTTCACACTCACACTAATAACTCACACTAATAACTTATGAACTCACACAAATTATTTTCAATTTCCCTTTTATATTATTCAAGATACTTTTATTATTTTGGAAATTTATTTTGTACGGTATATAACACGCCCACTTGTCCAATCCCGCCCATATTCGCCAGGGCTAATCACACAAACTTGCAAAGCTCTCCCCATCATTATAATCGGTATATGTACATAATATTTAATCAGTACTTTGTAGGGGATGTACCCCGCCCAATTATCCGATCCAGGCTATTTTCGTCAGGTGTACTTACACTAATAACAAATGACGTCACATAAAGTATCAAAGCTCTCCCTGTCATGATAGTGAGTCTGATAATGAGTGATTAATTTTTTTAAAGGTGCTACGCCCACTATTTCGATAACGCTAATTTTTACAACGGTTACTCACAGCAATAATAGATGACATCATACAAAGTTGCAAAGCTCTCCCTAAAACAGTACTAAAAATTAATTTTGTATGGGAGGTACCACGCCCACTTATCCGATACCGACCATTTTCGGTATGACTATCCATATTAATAATAGGTGGCCTCACACAAATTTACAGTACTCAATATATATGATGTTAAAATGGAATAACCGCGTACAGCGCCATCTGTTGAGACTTTTTCTACTTTTCTTTTTTCCTAAACCTTCGCGTGGCAGTTACAAACAATTTCGCAGAAGAAAGTATCCTTTTGGTCCTGTAGTTTTAAGCGGACGAACAAACCACGATTCATTTTTATATATACAGATTTCCCAAAAAAATAATTATACTTGAAATCCTCAAAAAAAATTCTTTGTAAAAAAAATTCTGGGAATTTACTTAAAAATTCATACAGTTAATCTCTTACATATATTTAACAAAGCTTTAAAGTACCAGATCAATTTTTTGAAATTTTGTTTAAGAAAATTTTTTCAAACTTAAAAATGGAGTTTTCAAAATTTTATTAAAAAAAAAAATCCATTTTTGGTCGCAATCGTGGTAATAAAACGAAACTTCATGTCTGAGTGCTCATAGATGTAAACACAAAAAAACAAATTTTATGACTTTAAATAATTTCTTAAAGTTTAAAAAATTTCCGTCATATTTCACGACCTAGTTTTTTTTTTTGTCACAAAAGTGGTCTGGGGCATTTGCTATTTCTTGTCGACTTTTTATTCGATTTTAAAGTTATATAGCTTTTTAAAGAGATAATTTAGTGCTGAAAACGATTCATATAAGAACTTGTCGGAAAAGTTAAACTATAGACCGAAATTTTCGTAAAATCTGAAAAAAAGTCATATTTTCCCCATATAAAAAACACACGTTGAGGCACTTCTGAATTTTTTTTGATTGACCAAAAACTTTGTATTTCTCAGTTTCTTTGCTATTCGTATATTTCTTGGGGGTGAGACCGAGAGTTTGAAAACGTTTTTTATTAGGGGCCACCCTAAGGTAGATATGATTTAATAAGGGTTTTTATCTGCTTTTGATATAAAATAGGTATAATAAAGCCGGTTTTGTATTATTGTGAAATGTTGTTGTTATTAGAAGCGTTTATTAGAAGCGTTTTTTTCCATTGTATAAGAAACCCTATCTAATCCTTGTGATTTACGCCTTAATTTAGAGATCGGTGATGAATGTTCATTGTGCGTTATATAGTACTCAATTTTTTTTGCGCTGTTGTTAGGGTTTATGTTATGTAGGCTTGCTGAGTAAAATTTTTTGTGTTATAAAAGGCGAAAAAGACGTATTTTCATAATTTTTTTTTTTGAAAATATGAATAATGTTGGTATATTTATTTCATATCCAGGTTATATACATTTGAAGTATCTTTGAAAAAATTTTCATTTAAAAATTTTAATAAATAAGTCCGTGATAGCGAATCTCCGGAGGCGCCTCGACAAAAGGTTGTTTTGCTGTGAACATAATAACTCGTTACGGGATCATGTGAAATAAAAAAAATCGAATTGCGTTTAAAATTCGATATGTTTCCCGAGGTAATTAGGACATTTTTTAAAAAATTTTTTTGTATTTTTGACAGCATTTTTAAGTGAAAAACGATTTTTTGATATAAAATTTCACTGAATTTGTATCAAAAAATGGGGGAAAAATGATAAAAACAAAAGCTTCCTGATTACCTGGTGATTTATGTGTAGAAATAGTGTATAAAATTTCAAAAGTATAGGACAACTAGATTATGTGTTATGATGTTCACGAACTTCAAAAATGCTGTTTGCGAGAAAATTGATTTAATGTGTTTAACATATACGATATACCGTATGAGGGCCGGTCTTCGTTAGTTTTGCTCCGATTTACTTGAAACTTTAATAAAACACTCCCAAGATATTATACGTTCAGAAAAGAAAATGAAAAAAAAATGGAAGAAAGGTTTTCAGTCTTTCACAATAACTTGATGTGTAAAGTTGTGAGTTACTCTGTTTATTAAAATCGTGAAACAAAGACTACGGTATTTCTTATTCTTGTTTTTATATTAATGTTTTTCAAATACCTAATTACGAAAAAAAAAAAAAAACAAATAAATAAAATTAAGCGCACTCGCGAAGAAGATGTTAATGTCTCTTGTGGACATAACATGACTAAAGAAAAACATTAGTAGTTCTCAGAGAACTTTAAATCAAACCAGTGCAGTTAATAACACTCAGAGAACAACACGTTCACATTACTTCACCCCTCTACTAACTATCGATGATGATGTCGATGAAATTGTTATCGAACCACAATTTTAAATGAAAAGCAATTTTAAAATGCCAATCAGTTATATATGCTTCCAAGGATGAAAAGCCGTTGAAGGCTGTGCTCTTCGGATTAGAAAAAACTAACCCTGATGTTATTAAAGCTCAACTTTTAGCGTTGGGATCCAACAGATGCATGGTTAAAACTTTTTGCGCCCATTGAGCAGGAAACTATAAAACAATAGACTGCAAAGCCACCACTGCTAAATGCGCAAATTGCCAAGGTCCTCATTAGGCAATGTCTCTTGAGTGTCCATCTAGGCAAAACTACAACCAAATCAGGTTACGTGCTCAACCGCGGAAGATAACAAGTCAACAATTTAGCAACAGTGCGAATTACAGTGTTAACTTCCCAAACACACTAAACCAAAATATATTGTCTACATCTCAAACTATAAATTACAATATCCATCCCAACTACCAAAATATTAGCGGTAATAAAAACAATCATTTATTTTCATTTGAGGAAATTAAAAACTTAACTTATTGTGTTTTGCGCAAGTTTTAAAAACTGTAATACTCGTGAAGGGCAGTTTGGAGTCGTAATGACACTCGCCTTAAACTTTCTATGCCAATGAATAATAATTTAAACTAGCAGATTCCAGCACTCGAAATTCGAGTGCAAATTCGAGGAAACTTTATTTTTTCATTTAATAAAGACCCTAAAGGTATGCTGCACAATTCAACTCATTTTAAATGAAGAAAAACACATGAACACAAACACATTAGCAAATTTAATAGACACACACATAGCATGGTAGAATTTTAGGTATGTGTTAGTAGCAACTTTAAGCGATCCAAAAAAATATTCCAGACGACGAAAATCTATAAATCTGGGTATTAGCTAAAAAGAAATACCTTTCAATTGATAAATTTTTTGTCAAAATCGGGGTAAAACTGTGAAACTTACATCGGTCACAAGAAATCGTCTTTTCATTAATATTAAAGATACAATAACATGGAATGCACGTGATGTTCGATATAAAAAAGACGAGTTGTTCCATTTTCTGGAACATCATAATATTGACAAATGCCTATTATGTGCAACATGGTTAAACAATAACACGTCAATCAAAAATCAAAACTTTTATTGTTACTGATATGATCGACAACAAGGGAGAGGAGGTGATGTAGCAATTCTGATTAAAAAGAATATAAAACCCGAGCTGCTACCTCTACTAAACGCAAGAATAATAGAGAATGTAGGTATTAAAATCTCATCTGGTAATGATTCTATCAATATATTTTCGTGTTACTTTCACGGAGGTACCCCAGGCAGTGATGACAATTTAAAAAATTTATTTAAATCAGATCTTCGTAAATTAACGAGTGTAAGCAACAAATATACATATATTTTGTGGTGATTTAAATTGTAGGCAAAGCTTTTGGGGTTGCTGCAGAAACAATTGTTTCGGAAAGTATTTTGTATGACAAAATATAACTTAACCAAACGCAAATACTCTGTTCTCATGAATGTTCGTATATTCCAGCTGATTCAAGAAAACAGCCATCAACTTTAGATTTATTTTTAACCAACGTATCGCAAAACATGACTGCTGTTAGGGTAATAAATGATCTTATCTCGGATCATCTATCTATAAAAACCGTTTTAAATCTCGGACGAGTTATGACAGATAACTACTGTTATATTTACAGTAAGACAAATTGGAGCCGTTTTGCCAAGTTTGTAAATAGAAACCTACCAATTGTTGATAATCCACTAGTAACCAAATAGACCAAATGATAACAGAATTCCAAAACAACATTGAAATGGTTAGTGTGCCCAAAAGCAGATTTTCCGTCAAATCAAAGCCGCTGCCCAACAACATTTTAATTATGAACCAACTTAGAAATGTTGATGATTATGGATTTGCGGAAAATTTGCCGAAAACAATTTCCCGAAAACAATATCCCGAAATTACAATTTCACGAACACAATTTCCCGAAATGACAATTTCCCGAAATTACAATTTCCCGAACACAATTTCCCGAACACAATTTCCCGAACACAATTTCCCGAACACAATTTCCCGAAACTACAATTTCCCGAAATTAGACCTTGTTGATGGCATTTCCGAAACAATACCATCAGAAATTTCGGCCGAAGCGCGAGCAAATAGCTCATGACCACTCGATTTAGTGGTCCGGGCAAGATCTTTCAGCTCATTAACGATTTTTTCTTTAGCAACGAAAGCCGCTTCGGCACTGTGATTGTGAAGAGCCTCTTTTTTATAGTATCGTTGTTATGACCCTACCGGTACAATGTTTTCCTCGATAAAGGATACAACGCCAATAACCGCTATCAACGGACTGACCGTCGTCATGATACAAGAAACCATTCAAAATCAACCTCGGTTTACCTTTTTCGCTATCCAGGAATTCGCGTGGCATAGTAACTGAGTATTACAACCCAAATAACTAAAAAACTTCGCTATGCAAGATGGTAACGATTCCGTAGCAGCTACTGCATGGGCAGGATGTGATGGAGTGAGCGTTATCCGTCGGGAAGTCTGAATACCGAAGTGTTCAAAGTCACAATGAAAAAATAAGCGCATGACACTCCAATAAATAGGTCCGGATGACGAGGGTGGGTGGAAGAGGAAGGGCGCGGTGCGGGGTGGGGGAATTGTTTTTTCGAGAAGTCGTATACTCGTGATTTTGTTTTTTCAAGAAATCTTATGCAGCAAGTTTTTTTATGGGGGAAATCATGAATATATGGGAAGTTGTAAACTAAAAATAGGGAAATTGTAATTTGGGGAAATTTTTTTAGGGAAATCGTAATTTCGGGAAATTGTAATTTCGGGAAATTGTTTTCGGGAAATTGTTTTCGGGAAATTGTAATTTCGGGAAATTGTTTTCGGGGAATTGTTTTTTCGGGCAATTGTTTTCGGGCAATTGTATTTGGGAAATTGTTTTCGGGAAATTTTCCGCAGACGATGATTATGATTATCAACAAATGACCCTGCTGAATAAAAATATAACAAAAGATATAAACCAATTTAGAAACCAGTCCTGGAAACATATGCTGTCTTCTCTAGAAAAATCATCTTCGCCTTTTTGGGAGATTTCCAAAATTTTAAAGAAGTTAAAAAAATATCCTAGCTGTCACTTCAAAAAACTCCAAGTGGACCAAAATAAGCTTATCAAAATAATATTTAGGTTGCCATGGCAATATTCGACCCAAAGCCCCCAAACAATTTTCCTCTTTTGAACTAGTTCATATAAAAGTTTTTACAGTTACACAAAATTTTAACAAGAGCTGTCAAGACTCCCACATTAATGAGCCGATCTCATCGTAATTTTAACCCTTTTTATCTTATACCCTCTTTTAAAAAGGTTTTTGTAAAAATTTTCTCCTCCCTTTCCCATAATAAAATGTAAATATGTAAATGTTATTATTAACAAATTATTATCAATTAGAAAAGGACCATAGTTCCTAAGCTCTTAAATATTTAAAACTAAATAGTAAAATATATATTAATATTATAAGAAAATAAATTGAATTGAATTAAAAAAAAAGTGGTTTTTCAAACCGAAAATAAGAAATAGGAAATAAGAAAAAGTTTAGTTAAGATTATTTCTTTAATTCTAAAAAATAAAAAAATTTACCTAGACGGACAGACGGACATCGCTATATCAACTCCGGTTGTTATAAGGATCACAAATATATATATTTTATGGGGTCCAAATTTTTTTTTCTAATTATTACAAACGGAATGATAAACTTATATATATATACCCTTTGCACACTGGAGTGGAGCGTATAATAACTTTAATTCTCAAAAATAACAAAATTTACCACATGTGTAGCTTGGCGTGTCCCGTAACTAACTGATTGACAGAACACGATCACAAAATGGCTGCTATTTTGACATACATGTGTGTTTACAAAACAATCATATGTCAGAATCAAAGGCTATAAAACTTATAATTCGATCCATCCAGCGGAGAGAGCAAGAGGTGGTGCCTCTGTGATAATGAAAGAAAATATACAACATAATGAAGAATCGAAAATTGTAACTGACATGTCTCAATTGGCTTGTATATCAGTTAATTTTAAAAACCAAAATTCATTTAAATTATGCGCAATTTATTTTCCGCCAAAACATAATGTTCAATATCACCAATACTTAAATATGCTCCAATCGCTTGGAACCCATTTCATAGTTGGAGGCGATTACAATGAAAAAAAAAAAACAAAATTTGGGGGTCCAGGCTTACATCACCCAAAGATATTGAATTATATAGAGCTTGCTGCGAAATTAAATGTGAAAATTTCTCTGGAAATGAACCCACATATTGGCTTTCAAATCCAAATTCAAACCCAGATCTCATAAATTTTTATATTGCTAAAGGTATTTCTAAAAACTATTTATGTTTAGAAAATTACTATGGCCTTTCATCCGATCATTCACCTATCATTTTGACAGTCAGTGACAATATCATACAAAACCCAGTTCTACCAGCTTTAATAAACAACAAAACAAACTGGAGTTTATTTGCAATCTTGCTAAATGAAAAAATTAATTTACAGACACCTCTTAAGTCAAAATTTGATATAGAAGATGAGCTAGATAACTTAATCGATTCCATCCAAACATCCGCCTGGGAAAGCTCGCCAGAAATACATAAATATACATACACAAAAGAAATAAGGGAACTCGTAAATAAAAAATTCAAAGCCAGAAAAAAGTGGCAACTTGAACGCACTACGGAAAATAAAGCTATTTTTAAAAGATAACGTACAGAAGTTAAGAAAATAATAAATGAGTCAAAAAATAACACTATGTCTGCATATATGAAAAATCTATCTGCAAACAAAGATCCAAATTATAACCTATGGAAAGCCACTAACCAACTAAATCAGTTAACACTGCATATACCACCAATTCGTAAGCCAAGTGGTAGCTGGTCTAAGGAGGCCAAGGATAAATCTGAACTGTTCGCTAACAACTTTTATAAAACATTTAAGCCATTGCCAAGACAAACAGCTGATGAAAATATAGAGAAGAGTACTAAATGAGATAACAAAAATATTAAGCCAATTACCTGGAACTAAGAAATGTTATATGTAAAGATCTAAGCCCAAAAAAAGCACCTGGTTATGATTTAATAACCGGTAAGATAATAAAGAAACTGCCTAAAAAAGCCTTAAAGAAATTACAATCTACCTATAATATTAATAGGCTAGGCGATTTCTTGTGACTGATGTTTTGTTCTACCGCTTTATCCCGATTTTGACCAAACGTATATTATTTGAAAGGTATTTCTTTTTAGTAGATCCAGTGCGGATGGTATACCAGCACTGGTGCTGAAACAGTGCTATTCGACGCTAGCCAGTCCATTGGCCAACCTTTTCAGCCTTTCGTACCGTGCGGGAGTCTTTCCTTCTTGCTGGAAAGTTGCTAATGTCCAACCAATCCCTAAAAAGGGTGCAGCTAATAACCCTGAAAATTACCGTCCAATTGAAATCTGCTCTGCGCTCTCAAAGGTGATGGAGAGCATGATCAATTTCCATCTTGTGAACTACTTAGAGGCCAATTCACTTCAGTATGGCATCCGTAGAAATCGTTCCACGGGAGACCTGTTAGCTCTACTTTCTGAGCGCTGGAGTTGATTCATTCGCAATTTTGGCGAAAGTAAAGTGGTTGCTCTGGATATTTCCAAGGCATTCGATCGTGTGTGGCACGGTGCATTGATATCAAAGCTTATTGCATTTGGGGTCGGTAATGACTTCTCTCGATTTATATCGAGTTTTCTCAGAGACCGAACAATACGTGCTGTTATTGATGGGGTCTCATCTAATGAGTTTCAGCTTAATTCAGGGGTACCCCAAGGTTCCGTTCTTTCTCCTTCTCTTTTCCTTATCTTTCTGAACGACCTTCTTGGTCAAACTTTTAATTCTATTTACTCTTTCGCAGATGACAGCAGCATTTGTCAGCCATTTTCCTTTAACTGTAGGCCAAGCCTCTTGGAGGTTGGGGGCAGAAGGCAGACAATGAATGACATATTCAATCAATGACACATTCAACCTGTTAACAATTTCCGAGTGGGGTAAAGCGAATAGGGCTGATTTTAATGCGCTGAAGACTCAATGCTGTATGTTGACCCATAGGGCCATGGAATCAACAATGTCATCTATATATATGGGTCGTATAGGTATTGAGGAATCGGATACTCTTGATGTTCTAGGCATGATAATTCAATGTGATGTTCGTTGGAATGAGCATGTTTTTCGAGTGTCGAAAGAAGCATTCAAGTGTCTTGGTTTTCTAAAACGGTGTAAAAATCACTTCACTCCTTCTGATCTCCATAAAATCTATACCACTTACATCCGACCGAAAATGGAATACAACTCCCATATATGGGCAGGAGCTTCAAAGTCTATTTTGGAGCTACTGAACCATGTACAAAGGAGGGCGTTGGCGCTTTCAATGATTCATTGAAACAGAATGTGAGTTGTGTAGCACTGTTCTATAGATGTTACCATGGGAAATGTTCTTCTGAGATTAGCGAACTTATTCCAAGTGCCCGAGTTTCGGTTCGCTTTACCCGCTTCTCTAGTAGATCACATCCGTTTGTAGTCTATTGTCCAGTTGACCGCACAACGCATTACAGAGAGAATTCGTTTATCAGTCGAACTAGCCGTATGTGGAATAAACTCCCCGCAGAGGTCTTTCCTGTCAGTTATAATCTAATAAAATTTAAGTCAAATATCCACAAACACTACTCCCTCTTTCCTCCTTCCCACAACCTATTTTCCTGAAATCAACAATGAAATCAAATAAAAAAAAAAAAAAATTGCACTCAAAATTACTACTAACACATAAATAAAATTATACAATGCTATGTGTGTGTTTATTAAATTTGTTAATGTGTTTGTAATAAAAATTAATTTGTTTTTTGTGTTGATTTGTGAATTGTCTATAATTGATTAGCATACTTTTAGGGTCTTTATTTAATGAAAAAATAAAATTTCCTAGAATTTGCGCTCGAATATCGAGGGCTGAAATCTGTTAGTTTATTATTAACGCATGCTTACGCATTCAACATGTTCCACTACAATGGAAAGTTGCAGAGGTTATTGTTATCCAAAAAGCAGGAAAACCTCCAAATGAAATAACATCATATTGACCTATTGCATTACTTCCTGTAATGTCAAAAATTTTTGAAAAACTCTTTGCTAAAAGACTCCAGTCTATAATAAAACAAAGAAATTTGATACCCAAACATCAGTTTGCATTCAGATAGCAACACTCTCCAGTAGAACAAGTCCATCGTATTATATATGTTGCTGAAAAAGCATAAAGAATTTTGTTCAGCCATATTCCTTGATGTAAGTCAAGCATTTGACCGAGTTTGGCATCAAGGACTTCTATATAAATTGTACAAAGATCTACCAAAAGAATTCTACAGAATTTTAAAATCATCAGATCATCAGCATGTAGTTTTTGACGTGGTTAGTTCAATAAACACTGATCAACACTATCGAAATTCCAAAAGGACTAACTGGGATAAATTTCGATACCATTTGGTTACCAATGCCAATCATTCGGAAGGTCTAATAGAAAGCACCTTGATTTTGAAGCATCTGAACTACAATCAAACATATCATCAGCATATACAGAGAGCTGTCCATTAAAGACTAGGAGGACTAGAAGGAATGTTCCATGGTGGAATGATGGACTAGAAGGGCTCAAACGTAATGCTCGAAGATTATTCAATAAGGCTAAGGCTAATGGTGACTGGAACACCTATGAAATAGCCCTCACTGAATACAACAAGGAACTACGTAAATCCTAAAGGACCACGTGACAGAGCTCTTGTGAGAAGATCAATGACCTTCCAGAAGCTGTGCGACTTCAAAAGGCCCTCTCTCAGGATCACTCAAATGGTCTATGTACCTTAAAGAGACCAAATGGTTCATACACTGAATCTCCGGAAAAAACCTGTGAACTTCTATTGGAAACACACTTTCCGTGATGTGTCCCCATTAATAGATCCCCACCAGTCGTCGGGATACCCTCCCTGACTAATACATACGTTTAGCAGACAACATTTTTCAGAAGAATCAGGTCAGATGGGCGTTAAATGGTTTCTCTCCATTAAAATCGCCTGGTCCGGACGGTATATATCCATGTCTGCTACTGGAAGGGATGGATATCATCATCCCACAACTGACTAGACTTTTTAAATATTGTCTTCTACATGGCTTTGTGCCATCGACATGGAGAGAAATAAAGTTAGTATTTATACCCAAGGTAGGCAGAAAATCTGAACAGCTACCTAAATCATATAGACCGATTAGTCTAAGTTCTTTTTTCCTAAAGACAATGGAAAAAGTCCTGGACCATCATATCAGGGACACTTACCTGGCACGCATACCTATTCACGAACTACAGTTTGCGTGCAAACAGAGTAAGTCCACACAATGATAGAAAAGGCAGTTGATGCCAAACAATTATTCCTCTGTGCCTTCATTGATATACAAGGCGCCTTCGATAAAATGATATATAGGGCAATTGGAGAGGCTATGTTGAGAAAGGATATTTCTCCAATCATAATTAAATGGATGCTAGAGATGCTCAACTCTAGCGTCATCACACTGGATATAGGCAGTACATTTAGGACCATAAGTGCCACTATGGGCTGTCCTCAGGGAGGCGTTCTATCGCCACTGCTTTGGACTTTGGTCATAGATGAGCTGCTGGGGGAACTTAATAACTTAGGATTCAAAACCTTAGGCTACGCAGAGGATCTTGTTATTTCTGTCTCCGGCTTCGACGAGAGCACAATATCGGAGCGTATACAACAGGCTCTGAATTATACCCTCAATTGATGTCAGAGAAAGGGTTATCTATGAACCCATAAAAAGCCATACTGATACCCTTCACTAAACGAAGAAAACTCAACCTTGTGGAACCAAGTCTGAATGGCTTGACAATAGGGTTCTCGGACGATGTCAAGTATCTTGGGGTCACCCTGGACAAATCCCTCACATGGAAGAGCAACTTAGATCAAATTGCTAAAAAGGCTACCAGGGCTTTATATGCCTGTCAAAGACTATTTGGTAGAACGTGGGGTTTAAAGTCCCACATGATCTACTGGTCATTTGAAACTATTGTGAAGCCAATGGTTACCTATTCTGTTCTTGCATGGTGGCCAAAGGTTGAGCAAACTAATGCGAAAGCAATCCTGAACAGTGTGTACCGCATAGCCTGTATTGGTATCACAGGGGTAAACAGTACATGTCCAACCGATGCCATCGGTATATTTCGATCATCGAAGAAGCGTGCATGAGTACCGTACGACTTAAGGATTTTGGTAGCATGAAGGACGGTGACGTAAAGGGTCACATGAGAATCGCAAGGCTCTTCATCCACGACCCGGTGGCGAGAGTCACGGACAGAATGCTACCAAAAAAGATATTCATCAGGGATTTTGAAGCCATGATATTGGAACGGAGCACATGGACCAGTGGGACCTGGGAACCGGAGCAGGTTTCTCATGTGTGGTTCACAGATGGCTCAAAATAATCAAATGAAGACATGGGCGCGGGTATATTTGGTCCCAATTTTCACTCATTTATATATGCGACAGTCGGGCTGCTGGCAAGGTAATATAATAAAGGCAATAATGGCCTACAGAGTGATGTCTAAACTGGTCTTGGAGTGCATCGAAGGGCTAAATAAATTAGGCAGATGCAACAAACTAACTCGGAGGATACATCGGATTCCCCCCGGGAGATATGGAATCTAAAGCCAAATTGGGTAATTGGCTTTATAAGAAGCCTTTATCTTTAGGACAACCATAGGCTGCACAAAAGATCAAACTGGTCGCAGTGCGTAGAGCCTTCTCTATCTAATCTAATCTTTAAATCTTATCTTACTGATCGTCATTTTAGAGTAAAATGGGAGAATAAATATTCAAATTTAAAAAAGAATCAGATGTACCACAAGGTAGTGTCCTTGGACCCATTTTATACTTGCTGTATACAAGAGTCCTGCCCATACCCCAATCAGCAACAATAGCAACGTTTGCAGATGACACAGCAATACTAGCAACAGCAAAACATGAGAGAGAATCCACTAATAAAGTACAAAACGCTCTTTCAAATACCATACTTTGGCTAAAAAAGTGGAGGTTGAAACTCAATGAGAGCTAATCTATCCATATGAACTTCACCAACAAAAAAATAAATTGCATACCTTTATACATAAACAACATGAAGATACCATATGCTAATGCCGCCAAATATCTAGACATGACACTTGATGCAAAAATAAAGTGGAAGGAACACATAAAACTCAAGAAATGAAACCTAAATTCAGACAATTGTACTGGTTACTTGGAAGTTATTCTGAAGTATCTCTAAGTAACAAATTGATGGTGTACAACCAAATAATTAAACCAATATGGACGTACGGAATCCAGCTCTGGGGCTGTACAAATTATACAAAAACACAAAACAAAATATTACGTACTATCGTCGAAACTATGATCTGCTTAGAGACTTGGGGATAAACACCGTAATTGAAGAGACAAAACGTCATGCACAAAAGCATGCAACAAAACTCCAGCTTCATACAAATGAAGATCTTAATGAAATCTTCTTTTCTCACAACCGAAATAGAAGACTACTGAGGACCCTTCCAATGGATCTGGTCATCAACTAGAAAAATATTCAAAAAATGTAAATTTTAATATTCATATTGCTCTTACTTTTAATTATTCAGACTAGCCACCTTACTGTAAACTACTTCCTATTATCTCGGCGGATATCTAAAGAAATATCGTTTACGCAAAGTTTTTATTTTGATCGAGTCTTATATTAGCAAACGATTTCGTTAAAATTTGTATGGATACATACAGTTTGATAACAGTAGTTGTTTTTATTCAGAAAAATGGTGCAGGGTATAACAAGATCGGCATAACTATTTTCTTTTGTTTTTTTTTTTAACATAACAAAAAGATACAAATCCGTTGAAAGGAACAAAAGCAAAATAAATAAAGATTTTTCAAATGTGTTTCTTTGTGGCAGTTATTTGGGACAATATGGTTTAACAGTATATCTTTTTTTCTTAAACATTTTGTTTTTCTATTTTGTCACAGTTGAGTTGAGGATGTTGGCGTTAAATAAAGATTTTTTCTGTTGTTGTTTCCATTTGGCTGGTGTTAAATACCCTGGCAAAAATTCCTCTCAACAACTGAAAGACTGAAAGAAAATTTCTACATTTTCCATACACCTCAATTGTCGTTTAAAATTACAAACTGCTAAACTTTTACTAATAGTTTTCGTTGCTGTGGTACGTTGGCTGGTGGCTGCAGTTGGATTGTTTTGTTTTTCATCTCTTCCTTCAGGGTTCAAAGTGCTGGTGCTGTTTTCTTAGTTTAACTTTAGATTTCTAAGATAAAACATTTTATTTGGTAATTAGTTGTTTTTTATATGCACGATATTGAAATTTAACAAAATCGCTATTTTCCATGCATTCGGATTAAAAGTTGTTGAAAAAACTACACAACGTTTTTTTTTCGTTTTTGATATTAGTTTAGAGATATTTGTTTAAAGTTGCTAAAACTACCGTTATCGTTTGTTAAGTTAACAAGTTTAAAAACATGTTTTTAGCACCCCTTCTGAACGGATAAATTTATAGCGGAGAAAGTATTCGTATAACATTTAGAAGGAATATTAATATAGAAATACTCGTACTAAACTGAAAGGAAATGAATTCAAAATCATTCATTGAATTATTGAGTAAAACTCGCTCTATAAAAAAAATATAATTCAAACAAACAAATTCTGTAACAAATTGTATTAAAATTTATTTGAATAATTTTGGAATAATTAAAAAAATATAAGAAGAATAGGATATTGAGGTCCTTATGAATAATTGAGTTGCGAACAAACCACGGGTCGCTCGCTATGTTATTGCTCGCAATATTGGAAGCAGAAGCTGTTCCCCGTAGTTGGATTCTATAGGTCCATATCGGCTTAATAATATACTAGCAGATTCCAGCGTTCGAAATTCGAGTGCAATTTCTAGGCAACTTTCAACTTACCCAATTCACAAACCAACACTTTGTTGGGTTATTATTATTGTGAATGAAGATAACAAACTCATTAACAAACACATTAACCAATTTAATAAAACATAGCATATGTATAATTTTATGTATGTGTTAGTAGCAACTTTAAATGCAATTTACTCAAAATAAAGGAAGAAATTTAAAAATCAGAAATCTGGAGAACTGCTAAAAAGGAATACTTTTCAAATAATATACGTTTGGTCAAAAGCGGGATAAAATGGTAGAATAAAAAATCGGTAACAATAAATCGCCTAGCCTATTAATATTATAGATTTTAAAGAAAAAACATTGTTGTCTAGATTGAGAGTAGAATGAGGATAAAGGAGCCACTGTAACTGTATTGTTTTGAGTTTAAGTTACTGGATTTGAACTCAATGTGTTGAGTCCAGGTGAAGCGACGATCAAGGTATATACCAAAATATTTTATATGGTTTTCTTGTAGGATATTTATTATTATTTATTTTCAGTTTGGGACAGTTTCCCTTTCTCAATATGAAGGTAACATGTGTACATTTTTTTGGATTAACTTTTATTTTCCATTTGTTGAGCCACCTTTCCAGTTCATTAATATGAGACTACAGGCAGCTACAAGCAATTATAGTATTTTTGTGCCTACCTGAAAAAGTTGATATATGAATCAAGGGATTTGTGGGCATATCTGAAGTATATAGTATGTACATTAGAGGACCTAGTGTGCTGCCTTGGGGAACTCCAGGTGTAATTTTCCTTGAGCTTGAAATATAATCTTTACACTTGACCACAAATGTTCTATCCAATAAGTAGTTTCGGAGTAATATGTGGGTATTTTGAGGTAACAACGAGTTTAGTTATACCCTATACCACCATGTGGTTTGGGTACAATGACTTTGTGCTGCTGTTTGTGACTACCAAAAATATTTGACCTAGGCCAATCTTTTATTATACCGATCGACTCAGAATCACTTTCTGAGTCGATTTAGCGATGTCCGTCCGTCCGTCTGTACGCCCGACCATCCGTCTGTGTGTCCATATAAACCTTGTAATCAAACTACAGGTCGCAAATATGAATATATTTTGATGAAATTTGGTATTTAAGCTTCTACCGGTCGTGGGATAAACGCTGTTGAAATTAGTGAAATTCGATCCATGTTCAGACCTAGTCCCCATACAAATAACTCCTATGAAATCGACATAAATTGCCATAAGATCCAAATTATCATATAGATCTCAGTCAAATTGGGTTTGTATGTGTTTGTTTCCATTAATCAGCATTCCAAAAATAATCCCTATGGGACAATACTTAGTCACAAGCCCCATATTGAGCTGCTTCCCGATCTTCACTTAAATCTATTAAAAAACAAATATATTGCACAAATTTTTCTCAAAACCATATGTTCAAGAACTTTGGTGGTATTTGTTAATTTAAAAATTGGTGTATAATTAGAAAGCACATTCCTATTACCTGACTTAAGAATAGGAAAAAGTGATTAAAACTCTTTTTAAGACGATAAACTAACGGTGAAATAAGTTGTTTCAACAAATATTCTGAAATACCATCAGCATGATTTTCAGACGAATTTGAGGGTTTAGTTTTCATTACTAAATTTGCTCTTAAAATAAAAAGCAAATAGATTAAGATACGCATTGAATTAGAAGTATAAGACATTTGAGCAGGAATGGCGGCTGTATCTCTTTTAGAATTAATAACACTCCAAAATCTTTTAGGATTATCAATGATAGAATAATTAACACTCGTTATATATTGATTGTATAAAAATATGTTAAGGAACTTGAATACTCTTTCATATTTGAGAAAATTAAATTGTTTAATGACTTAAATTTTTTATGATATTCTTTAACTTTTTCAACCTTTTGGTGTGCCATGGAAGTTTATAAACACTACGTTTAGCCAAGGGGATATTTTCATAACATATTCTAAGCACCTTAGATACAAAAATTATATATATATCCCAATTTGAGTTACTAATTAGTAATTTAGATAATTAATATAAGAAGCATACACACAGAAAAAATAATGGTTTGAAAGCGGTCACCTCTAAAAAAATATATTAAAGAAATAGGAATTTTTGTTGTTATTACAAAAGAGATTTGCTGCCTTTACTACTCTTTAAAGAATGATCTTTTAAATTGACAGCATCATAAACTGCGAAATAAATTCCGTTTATAAATAAAAGTCTTTATAACAATTTTTAATCTGAAGCAAACTAATTAGATCCTGTATAACACGCATCAATACTAAATATTGGTAGTTACAATAACTATTTCTGTCATAAAAACTTATTTTAAACCGAAAAAGTGTTTACAGATATTGTATCAAATTATTTGTTCATATACCACATACATATAAAATTGTAGTAAGAATTCTTTTTCGGTTATAGTAAAAGTCAAACTTTTATATTGTTATGGTATTTCTAACCAAAAGGAAATTGTACGAATCAATTTTTGTTCTAAATACTGTATATTTGATATTTGTTGCATTAAAAAAAAAATAAGGAAAAATTTATCTTATAAATAATTTGTAAAAATTGAATTTTTTTATTGCCCATAGAAACATATGAAGAGGGCACTGAAAGAGAGACAAACGCTCTGTTTTGCCCCATTTTTTAGACGGACATACAGAAGGAAGTTTGCGAAGATTTTATACGATTTTTAATAGAATAAAGGTTTATAAATGTTTACTTATTGTATGTAGAATAATAATCTAACCCATAAAAACAAAGTTTTTATTAAAACTTTTCTTTCCTTATGCATATGAGTTTTGAATCTCTCCGTGACTGTGCGTGACTGTGTGTGACTATCTTAAAATTAATCTTTGGCCACAACAAGTCTATGGCAAAGTTTCAGATCCATCGGATGAGGGAATGTGGGGTTTTAATCTCTTCGTGAGTGTGCGTGACTAAGTCAAAGTTAATTTTTTTTCACAGCAAGTGTATGGACCAAGTTTTAGATCGATCGGATAAGGGGAAATGACATTTAGATCACTCCGTGACTGTGCGTGACCATGCGTGACTATGCGTGCCTAAGTCAAAGTTAATATTTTTTTACAGCAAGTGTATGTACCAAGTTTCAGATCGATCGGATGAGGAGAAATGACATTTAGATCACTCCGTGACTGTGCGTGGCTGTGCGTGACTACCCCAAAATTAATCTGTTGTCACAACAAGACTATGGGCCAAGTTTCAGATCAATTGGATAAGGGGGAATGGGGTTGACCCACGACAGACAGACAGACAGACAGAGAGTACGAGTTAAAAGAAAGAGTTTAAAAAAAATTAATTTGAAATAACGAAAAATTGAATTAAAAAAAAAATTATTTGAACAGCAATAACTTTACAAAAGTTACATTTATCTATGTTAAAACTTGTGTGGCCTCCTTCGTTACTGCTATTTTAAATGTGACCTCTCAGGTTAAAAGGTTCCCCACCTCTGCTATAGCATATTTTTTTTTGATCCGTATAGACAGACATTAATTTCTTACCTGCTCATATGGTTTTTGTATTAAATCTGTCCTTAAGTTAACATATTACTAGCTAATTTGAAACACTTTTTGAATTATCGCATGGCTCTAAGCTCTCCACACATAATTGTAGGGATCAAACTTTTGGTATTATAACGCCACACAGTGGACCATATTTTGAGAAGGCGGCCAAAAATCATTTTTTTTTCTTACCGATTTTAAAGTTATGTTATTTATTTGAAAGCAAATACTAGTAAACCTCGGGAGCCAAAAAAATGCGACTCTATCTCAACTATATCACAGCGAACAGGGTCTTCGAAAATGGGCTTTCTCAGTATTTTGCTAAAATTAAAAATTTCTTTGTAAATTTTGATTTAAAAGATTTTGAAGTGAAATAAATTTTTTATAATTTCGTGGCTTCCTTACTATTAATGTTAAAAATATAAAATCACTGAGTCATTCCGAAATTTAAAAAAAAATTTTTTAAAATTGATTTTTGGTTACAACAATTCTATGAACCAAGTATCAGATTGATTGGATGAGGAAAAATGGGGTTTAAATCACTCCATGACTGTGCGTGACTATGCGTGACTGTGCGTGAATATGTCAAAGTTAATCTTTTTTCACAGCAAGTCTATTGACCAAGTTTCAGATCGATCGGATAAGGGGAAATGGGTTTTAAATGACTGCGTGACTGTGCATGACTATATCAAAGTTAACCTTTCATTCACAGCAAGTGTATGGGCAAAGTTTCAGATCGATCAGATAAAGGGAAGTGAGGTTTTAATCTCTCCGAGACTGTGCGCGACTATGTCAAAGTTAATTTTTTTTACAGCAAGTGTATGGACCAAGTTTCGGATCGATCGGATGAGGCGAAATGATATTTAGATCACTCCGTGACTGTGTTTGACTATGTGTGACTGTGCGTGACTACCCCAAAACTAATCTATAGTCACAACAAGATTATGGGCCAAGTTTCAGGTCAATTGGATAAGGGGGAATCCACGACAGACAGAGAGACAGCGAGTATGAGTTAAAAGAGTTTAAAAACATAATCTAACCCATAAAAACAAAGTTTTTATTATAAAAGTCTTTCTTTCCTTATGCATATAAGTTCTGAATCTCTCCATGACTGTGCGTGACTTTCCGTGACTATTTTAAAATTAATCTGTGGTCACAGCAAGTCTATGGACCAAGTTTCAGATTGATTAGATGAGGGGAAATGGGGTTTAAATCACTCCGTGACTGTGCGTGACTATGTCGAAGTTAATCTTTCTCTGCAACAAGTCTCTCGACCAAGTTTCAGAGTGATTGGATGAGGGGAAATCCGTTTTAAATCTCTCCGCCAGATTTATATCACTCCGTGGCTATGCGTGACTGTGCGTGACTACCCCAAAATTAATCTGCAGTCACAACAAGACTATTGGCCAAGTTTCAAATCAATTGGATAAGGGGGAATGGGGTTGACCCACGACAGACAGACAAACAGACAGAGAGTATGAGTTAAAAGAAAGAGTTTAAAAACAAAAAAAAATAGATAAAAAAGAGTAGACGTTAATCACTGGATTATCAATTCAATTGCGTTTTTGCTCAATGAATAAAGGACATAATGGAGTTGGACAAGTTCTCGTGTCTCCGTGGAATCAATTTTCAATCAGAACCGTTAGATGTTTACAACGATTTGATTGATGCATGTGAAACGAGCTACATATCTGAAAATATTTCCATAACGTATGATTAAAGTGACCATATTTTTTTTTTACCTGAAAACGGGACATCGAATAATTCAGATGGGTTCGGTTATATGAAATGGAAATGCATAGATAATACAATAATATTTTATTTGTCCATAGTGGGTGGCATTATTTATTTTACGTTACACTACAAAAAAATTGTTTATACATTGTTATATTTTCCAGAGGCACAAATTTGTTTCAAAATTTTAGGTGACGATTTCAAATATGGCAGGATTTTTTAATATTAACTTTAATATTTAACATAGCCTTAAGCACTGATACCCTTAATTGAGTTTTATCTTCGGTCCATAACTTGTTCATCAAAGAAAACACACGTTCATTTGTACCAGGCAAACATAAAATATATTTAACTATAATTTGAAAATATGCATGGTTTAGGTAATTGCTTTCAAAATGTTTAAATACTTCCACCCAACGATTTTCCGTAGAAATATTTTGTTGATTCCATTCATCAATTTTCTGTGATGTTACGTATTTAGATACGAGTGAATATTCATCGAATACTTCCGTATCTTTTTTGCAATCGATATGTTCTTTTTCGATCAAATATAGCCCACTGTGGTACTTCTGTTAAATTTGCCCAATTAAGTTTTTCTAATTCTTTGTTATAAACAGTCCATTGCTCTAAATACTCTCGACTAGTTTTATAAAATTCTTTAGACTTAATTTTCACGAAATTGTCGTCAATATCGGTGTAACCATCTTCCTTTAATTTTTCAAGTAAACCACGGACTGAATATGGAAGACAGTGCGTTGTCTCTTTCTGAAACAAATTCCCTTTTAATTTGTTAATTTCCCTTGCTGCTTCAATTATTTGGCAATTTATATATTACAAGTGCCTACAGCAGCTGAAGAATTCAAGGGAGGCGGATACACAGAAAAAAAAAGGTCTGACATTTATAAAAATTATAGTAAAATTTTACAAAGTTTTGTGGTTAGACGACTACATAAAATTCACGATAAATTGTGTTTCACCCTGTCAATTTAAATTTTTTAAGTCTTTTTAGTGTCTAAGCAAATCTGACTCAATTCGATAAAATTGTCTAAAAAAAAGCGGAAAAAATTTTGGTACCGTGAGGATTGAAAAAGTACAATTTGTGTGTCTGGATGGTACAATAACAGAAAACATATTTTCCATCCTTGGGTACGTTAGTTTTTGTTCTGTACTGCACTTTGGCCTCTTCTATATTAAAACTCTTTGATTAAGTACAAAAACTTCACAATTACTCTATTTTTGTCTCTTATGTTTCGTAATATATTTATTCATACTAGCAGATTCCAGCGCTCGAAATTCGAGTGCTATTTCTAGGCAGCTTTCTTTTTCAACTTAGCCAATTCAGAAACCATCACTTTTATGGTTTGTTATTATTGTGAATGAAGATAACAAACTCACTAACAAACACATTAACAAATTTAATAAAACACATAGCATATGTATAATTTTATGTATGTGTTAGTAGCAACTTTAAATGCAATCTACTCAAAATAAAGCAAAAAAATTAAAAAATCTATAAATCTATAAATCTACAAAATGGCTAACAGGAAATTCCTTTCAAATAATATACGTTTGGTAAAAATCGTGATAAAACGATAGAACAAAACATCGGTCACAAGAAATCGCCTAGCCTAATAATATTATTGATTTAATAATATTTTGCAACAAAGAAAGAAGAGAAGATGATTTTTGTATTGCTGCATTTTAGGTTAACCAAGCAAATTTATAGAACTGCAATTTCTATTTTTTGCAATGTTTTTTTTTTTTTTTTTTGTTTTATTTTGATTATTAGTAAAAGTAAAACGCAACGTATTCTTATTTTGAGAGGGGGTTAAATTTTTTATTTTTTGCTTTTTAAGAACAGTAATTTAAGTTTATGTACCATGAATTGATTCAACCAAATTCATAAGAAATTCAGTTAAATCGTTTTAAATATTTTTTAGATGAAATTATTTTTCAACTGACTTGTGTTGTATTTTAACATACATATAATAAAAAAACTATCTTTGACAAATTTGAAGATTTGTTCTTACATTTTTGAACAAATCAACTATCTCTTTTTTCGAATTTCGGAAAACGGGACATTTTTGCGTCCACGAGTTGTTGTCGGGGACGACGGGACGGTCTCGTTCAAAACGGGACGTATGGTCACGTTACGTATGATCCATTCCGGAATATGTATTTATGTGTGAATTATGTCATACTGAACTCAATGAACAACATGTTTGAATATGGATAAATGTTTGATGAGGATAAAAAATACTTCAAATAGCAGAAAAATTTGTTAAAATTGAAAGATGGACAAAAATCGCCAAAAACAAAAATCTGCAAAAAAAAAGTTTCAAGAACCCATAATAATAACTTGTTAAATAAATTGTCAAAGTCAAAAATCGTTTAAAACTAAAATCGCGAATAACAAAAATCGCAACAAAAAAATTCAAAAAACGAAAATTGCAAGAAACCGAAATCGCGAACAAAAATCAAAAAAAAAAAAAAAAAAAAAAATCGAAATAAAAAAAAAACGCTAAAATCAAAAACACCGAAATCAAAAATTGCAAAAAACAAAAATAGCCAAAATCAAAAATATGAAAAAAAAAACAAAAATCGCCAAAGTCAAAAACGCTTAAGTCAAAAATTGCGAGTAACAAAAATATAAAAAAAACGCCAAAATCAAAAATTGCCAAAAACGAAATTCGCAAATAACGAAAATCGTCAGAAACAAACACGCAAAAATCAGAAATCGAAAAACGAAAATCGCCAAAATGAAAATTCGCAAAAAAACAATAATCGTCAAAGTTAAAATCGACAAAATCAAAAATCGCCAAATGTAAATAAAATGATTTTCTACAAAATGTTTTCCGTTCTTATTTCGTTACCATGAGTTAAGAGAAAGGGCCTTAGGTCAATATGGAAAATAAGAATTAACTGAATTTCAGTGGCACTGCTGCAAATTTTTTGGCCTCAGCTATGAGAAAATTTATACTAGATGTTAGTTTTATATGGGACCTAGGTCGAAAAATGGACCGATCATGATCGTACTTTAATAAAAACATAAAATATAATAAATAATAAGTATTATAAAATAAATTATAACATTTTTATTAATAATGGCTTTTTATAAGCCTATATTTATCACATTATTTAATTATTTTTAATTATTTATTTTATAGCTTATCCCATAAAATATTTAAATTAAATAATTATCTAATTAATATAACTAATTAAATGATACAAAATCTATAAATTATATTTATTTCTTAAAGAACTAGATACCTTTAAAAGCGAATAACATTTCATTTGTAATATATTATTTTTAATAATTTTACTACATTAACTATTATAACATATTAACTCTTTTAAAATCGTGAAAATTATTTTAAATAATTTTTATTTAATAAACCCTGATACACAAGGTACAATAAATTAAATTTTCTGTTAAAACAATTTTTCAAATTATTTCAATTTTCTTTCACAAAACTATTATACTATAATTAAAATTATTTTTTCTTTATTAAATACTAAAACAAATCTTTATATCATTTTTTTTAATAATTTAAATATAATATAAAAAATATAAAAAATAATAAATTAACAAATAAAATATATTGATTTGCACAAAAATCTTTTCAATGTAAATGAAATACTTAACTTAAGCTCTGCATTCTAGAAGCATTTTCCAGTACATTTACTATGTTGTGACTTTTC